>OY730482.1:14897698-15506951 GCA_963422695.1 Xylophagus ater | reverse complement strand
CAAGTTAAAGGAGATGCAAATTCAAAATCATAGTTAGCATTATGGTGCTTGTGAGCGAAATACGTTCAGGAGAGGGAGGTCATTTGGGTCAGAAACATAGCGTTACATTAACTGGAGATTTCATTTCTCTCGTTTTCAACAAAATTATGGAGGAGAAATGGTCACTATTTTATCTTCTCGCTCGCTTACTCCAAACGATAGAAGCCCAAGTTTTCCAAGTTTCGGAGATAGCGACCAATAAGATATAATAATTTAACTTGGTTTCCCCTCAATTATCATATAAAATTCGCGTTGTTTTTATTTTCCATACAATAAGCCCAAGTTTCATATTCTCCTCTGTCTGCCCACGTGAGAGAGAAAATTAATATCTCGAGTTAATATAACTCTATGGTCAGAAATTTGCAAACATGGGGAATGATAAAAGGTCTCTCCAACACACCACCATCTTACATAGCTCAAACAAATCGAGGAGAATTGAAGCAATTATTATCATTTAAATCATTCGAACTGTCGAACTGAAACCAACCATTTTCATCATTCTCTTTCCCTTGGAGAAAGAGAATTTCCTCAGCCAAATAAAAAATTTTTTATCGGCAAAAGGGAGAGAGAATGAAGACACAACGGTAATGTGAGCAAAGACGACCAGTTCTTGTACATAGCAACATATGTAATATTATCAAAAAATTTATACAGGAAAACTGAATTTAAGTTCAATGTAGAGAAGAGTTCATTGTTTGTTAAAAGATGATTACTTATTAAATTGAAGCTTATGAGAAAAGACGTAATAAGGAAATTTAAGAATTATTTAAGTATTTCATTTTATGTGATTAAGGCCGTTACTACAGGTATAAGATATTAAATTAGGCAGAAATAGAAATCGTATTAATCATACTAATAACTTAAAGCGGAAAGCTTTGTATGGATGTTTGACACGAATAAACTCAAAAACTACTGGAGCGATTTCAAAAATTCTTTCACCATTAGAATGCTACATTATCCCTGAGTAACATAGGCTATATTTATTGCTAGAAAAATTAGGGATCCCTACTAAAACTTAAATAATTTTTATTTTTATATGTTTGTAACGAATAAGCTCAAAAACTACTGGACCGATTTCAAAAATTCTTTCACCATTAGAATACTACATTATCCCTGAGTAACATACGCTATATTTATTGCTAGAAAAAATTAGGGATCCCTACTAAAACTTAAATAATTTGTATTTTTATATGTTTGTAACGAATAAACTCAAAAACTACTGGACCGATTTCAAAAATTCTTTCACCATTAGAATACTACATTATCCCTGAGTAAAATACGCTATATTTATTGCTAGAAAAAATTAGGGATCCCTACCAAAACTTAAATAATTTGTATTTTTATATGTTTGTAACGAATAAACTCAAAAACTACTGGAGCGATTTCAAAAATTCTTTCACCATTAGAATGATACATTATCCTTGAGTAACATAGGCTATATTTATTACTAGAAAAAATTAGGGATCCCTACTTAAACTTAAATAATTTGTATTTTTATATGTTTGTAACGAATAAACTAAAAAACTACTGGAGGGATTTCAAAAATTCTTTCACCATTAAAATGCTACATTATCCCTGAGTAACATAGGCTATATTTATTACTAGAAAAAATTAGGGATCCCTACTTAAACTTAAATAATTTGTATTTTTATATGTTTGTAACGAATAAACTCAAAAACTACTGGAGCGATTTCAAAAATTCTTTCACCATTAGAATACTACATTATCTCTGAGTAACATACACTATATTTATTGCTAGAAAAAATTAGGGATCCCTACTAAAACTTAAATAATTTGTATTTTTATATGTTTGTAACGAATAAACTCAAAAACTACTGGACCGATTTCAAAAATTCTTTCACCATTAGAATGCTGCATTATCCCTGAGTAATATAGGCTATATTTACTACTAGAAAAAATTAGGGATCCCTACTTAAACTTAAATAATTTGTATTTTTATATGTTTGTAACGAATAAACTCAAAAACTACTGGACCGATTTCAAAAAGTCTTTCACCATTAGAATGCTACATTATCCCTGAGTAACATAGGCTATATTTATTACTAGAAAACATTAGGGATCTCTACTAAAACTTAAATAATAAGTATTTTTATACGTTTGTAACGAATAAACTCAAAAACTACTGGACAGATTTCAAAAAATCTTTCACCATTAGAATGCTACGTTATCCCTGAGTAACATAGGCTATATTCATTACTAGAAAAAATTAGGGATCCCTACTTAAACTTAAATAATTTGTATTTTTATATGTTTGTAACGAATAAACTCAAAAACTACTGGACCGATTTCAAAAATTCTTTCACCATTAGAATGCTACATTATCCGTGAGTAACATAGGTTATATTTATTACTAGGAAAAATTAGGGATCCCTATTTAAACTTGAATAATATAATCTATAGAAATATTTTAAAGAGGAAAGATTTGTTCCGCATACATCTGTATCTAATGATCCTCGCATTCATATCTGTCGCGTCTAATATTCTCTGTAGTTTAACTTCATGCACAAAGACCCTTCTAATGTTTAAAAAATAAATCTCCACCCGTGCGAAGCCGGGACGGGCCGCTAGTAGCTAATAAATTCATAACCGAAACAAACAAATCGAACCACAATTGGATCTCTAAAATAAATAATTATTTTGAACATAGAAAAACAGTTGATGATTTTATGATTCTTGTTCTAAGAAAAAAATGACAGTGCTAGGCGAAGTATAATTATTTTTAATCGAGCAATCAGCGCCTTCATATTTTAATGCAAAAGCTCGATTTCTGAAATTATGAGGAAAAATTAACTAATTGGAAAACAAATTGTTTTATTTAGCATAAAATAGTTAAGAATAAATGAATAAATGGTTTGCGCATGATATGCCTAATTATTTATTTAGATATTTTGTTCAATGTTAATAGGAACATATGAACGCAAGTTATGTTTAATATCTGTAAATGAACCAAATATATGAAATATCGTTTCTAACAAGCAAAAGAAAAGATGTAACGTGAGCAATTTGGTTTTGCCACCACTGCATTTTGGTTATTATTAAAAGAATAATAGCGGATGGCAAAATTGAATTGCTTTACAATTATCCATTTTTTTTTAATTTGTTTAAATGACAAAAAGCGTTAATTGGAATTGGGAAAATCGAAGCATTGTTTTTGTGTTTTTTTTTTACAATTGCAACTGAGAAGTTTTTTTTTGTTTGAAGAAAAAAAAAGTAAATCGAAAAGACCAACGGGTATATTTTTTTTATAGGTCGAGAAACCAACGGGTCCGTTTTTTTGAAAAGAAAATTTGGGTGTTCGATTTTGGGAAGTCGAATTTGGAAAATGAGAAAAGAAGTGTTTTTTTCTTCTGAAAAATGATTCTGAAGAGTTTTTGATTTTTTTCTAGGGTTTTCTTGGAAGTTCTTATTTAAGGTTTTGGTGAATCAGGGAGTTTTGGTTGAATAACATTTGAGAAATTATCGAGTGCTAAAGAATTAGTGAAACTACATATAAGAGGATTAATAATATTAATACTGTGTTAACTAAAAATCTGTTTATTAAAACATATAAAAACACATAAGTTAATTTAAAACATTAAACTAAAACATAAAATCCATCTAATTTAAATTAAAACAAAACCTTAAATTTATCATAAAAACATAAAATACATAAGTTAAAATAAAATAATCACTTAAAATAAAGACAAAACATAGAATTTTAAACTAAAACCAAACATATAAATAATTTAGTAACATAAAAACATATAAAATATAATTTAGATACTACATAAAAGTTAACATAGAATATATGAAATATATGAAAAAAAAAAAGAAACCAACAAAGTAACAACCAACTAAACATTCAAAGAAAAGGGGAACGTCTACCACCACATCAATTCTAAATAATTAGCCCTATTCTGCGTAAAAGAATATTTTTCGTTAATTTCGTATTCTGCACGCAAATTTTATGTTATGTTAAAATGATCTGAATAGGTCATGTTAGAATATTTTAGGGATAATTTGAGAGCATTTGTCAGAAATTTGAGCGAGTATTACAAAAAGAGAAATATTTTCCATACTGCGCATGGGCTGTTCTTCATTGCCGATTAACTAGAGTTGAAAAAAATTTTAGTTCACCATTTGTACATATTTCTTGTAATTTCATATAAAAAATATTTCATGAGGATAAAGTTTAAATAAAAAATATTCAATCAGACATGTTAAAATAATAAACGCATTCAAAAATATTTATTTTTTTATCACTAAATATTTGAAAAAAATTTAACCTCACTTTTCAAAATTAGATAAATTTTTCGTCATATTTTCTTTCATTTAACTATTAGTTAACTAATTTTTATTTTTATTTGAAAATTTTCTTAAAAAGGGCCTTAAAAACTTTTAAAAAGCACTCAAATTAAAAAATTATTTGAGCTTCAAATACTAATGTACTAGAAAATTAAGAAAATCTTGTACGTTTTCTAAACCTAAAATATCCCGTAAAAGAATTTTCGCAGAATAAGAAATCTCAAAATATTTTAGAAATCATTTCAGAAATAAAGGGAAATTAACGTAACATAATATAACATACAAAATCGCAGAATAGCCCTAATTGTTTTTTTTATTCTCGGAATTCGTTTTTTTTTTTTGTTTTACTTTCTTTTGGTTGAGGCATAAATATAATTTCAGGACTGGGAGTTACGCAGAGGCCTCAGCGGAACAAACGTAAGTTCCTTTTGAATTACTTTGTCATTAAATTATATTGATGTTTAACAGATCAGATTAAGTGCAATTTCTTTCTAAATTTTTTTTTGTTTTTTTTGAATTTTCATTTTTCCATTCATTTGAATAAATAATTTAAATTTATTTTAGTATATATATATATAAATTTTCGTTTGATACATAAGAAGCGATTCTTTTAGTACATTTTTCTATATAATTTTTTTTTTGTTTTGTTTCAATTGGTTTATAAAGTTTAGTTCCACGTAAAATAAATAATGTGAATTAATACCTAAAACCTTTGCTTTGTTTTCTTTCAATTTTGTTTGGGTATGTGCATTTCCTGTCTTTTGGTTGTATATCCCTGAAGTTTTGTTCTAGTTGAGCGAAAAAAAATGAAGTGCTAAATTTCAGGCGGGTGTAAGCGGTGACGTCCAGGGATGATGGGGGCGAAGATTTTCTTTTTTTCTTCAGTTTCAATTTTTTTAGGTTGTTGGGATCGCACTTTTCAGGCGTAATTCCAGGGCCGGATGCGATCCACAAAGGGATATTTCGTTGTGATTTACCCTTTGGGTGGGATAAAGGCCCCGGTGTTGGCAATAACATCTGCCGACACCAATTGAACAATTTGCTTCGGATGGACCCATCTTCTTCATTTTAATTGAATTCCGTTTCGCGGGTTTTCAATGTAAAATTGTCCTATTCAAAAATCTTGCCATCTCTTTTCTTTCTTCGTGACAATAGTCACAACTTTTTCTCTTTTATTTTTATTATTAACATTTTTACCCATTTCGCTAGTGACCTGAGAGGGTGTGAATTATTATTATCACATCTCCAGCCCTCTTGCTAGCCCAAACAATTTTGTTTACTGCACGCATAAAAATTATTTGTACGTGACGGCATATGGTAGAAGGTAACGACCCACCCCATCCGGCGAGCTAGCTAGTGCAAGCAGCTAGGCGTGCGATTTCTAGTTACCTTTTGCTATACCATAGAACGCACTTTCTGCCGCAAGACAGAAGTGTTTGTTTAATCAAAGTGTTGCTCTGCTAACACTTTGATGCCGAATTGTTATCACGGTTACAAAGAAGAAGAAATTCAAAATCAGACTTTGCGAAAGAATTTTCAATTAAACAAAAATATGTATAACGAAAACTTACTCTCACACGCATAAGCGCGCAAAACACTCTCCATTCAAAGCCATTTCCTAAAGATGTGTTTCCACCAAACGCACAAAATGTTTCTGCTCACGTGGGTAAAAGAGAAAGAAATGTTAAATCGTGAATAACAAAAAGAGAGAAACGTGTTTTCATGTACTTTGCATGAATTACACGTTTCTCCCTTTTTAATACTCTGGCTTAATAGTTATGTCTCTTTTACCACACGCGAGCAAAAACATTTTGTGCGCTTAGTGGAAACGCAGCTTAAGAAAGCAAAAAAAGCAAGCAAACTTAGTTGAAGAGTGTATACCTATGAACAGAAAAATTTTTCCCACGAATGAATAGCAAATAACAAAATTGCTAGAGCAATGGTACAATGGAGCTACGCTAATCATCAGATATGCAAACCGAAACTTTTTACAGTTGGTTCGATTTTGGTTTTGGTTTGGTTCTGGTTTAAGGACTGCATAATTTTGGGTTTTGGTTTCGGTTTGGTTTTGGTTTTGGTTCAGAACAAATATCTTTTTTCTTAGTGTTGTGACAGCAACGAAGGAAGCCAATGTAGATTTTTTTCAGCTGTTTTATTTGTTCGCTTCGTGTCAATTATGTCGTAGGGTACGGAGTGCTCTATTTTAAGATGCCGCATTAAATTTTCTGGGTGATTATTTGTCATAACCATACAGCATTCATTGTACTTACTGCTATTTGCTATTGAATCACAAACAAATTTTTTAAAAACCGGAACATCGATTCAGGCATACATTTGTCGTCGTTTATTGCCACCTTTTTTGAAAATTTTCCCTAATATGAAAAAAAGGGTTTGCCACCTCGCTAAATCTAATTTCGAAAAGGAAATTATTTATACTGTCGGGAAATTTTTTGCCACCAATTTTTCTGACGTGTTTTGTAGCTAGTCAGTATTTTTCCGTTAGTAAATTGTATGAAAGATTTCGTCAATTTTAAATCAAAAATTTTTTTTCTGTTTAACGATTAATTCTCAATTAAATTAAATTTTTACTTTAGTACTATTTAGCACTAAACTAAATAAAATTATTTTTCTCTTTTAAAAAAATAATAATTTTACCAAAAAAAAAAATTTTAGTTAAAAAAAAAATTAACAAAAAATGACAATGTATTCTCCGAATAATAAAAACATATGTTTCGAACTCAATGACTAAATGCATGTTCACTTACACACAAACTGATGCATATGTGGTGTCTTGGAAAAGTGACTTCGAATGTCGACAAATGTAGCCTGAATCGCTGTTCGGGTATTTTTTATCTTTGTTGCCTGACGTTTTCTTTTGGGTAATACCACACGTAAACATTTCTATATAAATTGATGAGACGTTTGCAGCGCTGCAAAGCTCTCCTCATTTTTAATAGTATTTGTAAAAAAGACTGTAAATACATGAAATTTTATATCACACTGAGTCATTTTAACAAATACTATTAATAATGAGGCGCTTGCAGACGTGCCCAAATTGAATACTCATTATTATATGCTTTTTGGTAATACTAAAAAAATTATTATTAAACTCAAAAATATATAGACTTGCTTACATTTGTCATTTACATATGTTTTTTATATCTTTTAATTTTAAGTATTGTTAGCGTCAGTAATTAACATCCGGCAACACTATATATTTAGTTAATGTTCAGTGGAACATTTTAATTTATGAAAAGGACAGATTTTGACACAGAGTGGATTAAGCGACAACCTCGAAGAAAGAACAATAATTCGGCCATTAAATTTTAATAAAATAAATTATAATAAATTTTTCAGATTAAATTTTGTTTTTTAATAAAATATATTATACTAGAGCTATTAGTATATTCTTCCTTCTTGTTTGTTTCTGTTTTTACTTTAATTATGATTTCACTAAATGAAAAACTATGTCGTGTTTGATTACTCGTTAAAAACAAATTTGAATACTGGCAAACTGTTGAATGTTGACTAACCATCGTTTTTATAAGATAATGTAGTCGACTTTTTCAGTTTTTTTAAAGAAAAATGTAAATTATAGAACAAATTTCTTCTGCTGAAACGAACCAACAATTTTTTTTCGAAATTATGAATTAACATAATTTCTGTTTGATTAGTTATAATTGAATAAACACTTTTTTATACAACAATACTGAAAATTCGCCCATTTTAATACAAAATATATCAAACTTTCGTGAGAAAAAGAAATTCCAGGAATTTGTCGGTGTTGTTTGCTGCTACATCCAGGAACTAAACACTTCACTTTGCAAATTGTTTAAGCTCAATTATTTAATTCAAACGAATTTTCTTGGAATTCGAAACGCACTAAAAATTAGAAAAGCAAAAAATTTAATTTTTTCCTCTCCAACACAGTACAATCTAAAAACGGTGCTTTATACACATAAATCGTAAAAACGGAAGCGTAGGCATTAAAACCTTAGTTATGTTCACGAAACGGCTACGGAACGGCGACGGAACGACGAAAACAAATACATGAAATTGTATAGCGGCTGTTATGTAGACGGAACGTTCGTAAAATTTGATTCAATTCAAACCTTAGTTATGTTCACGAAACGGCTACAGAACGACGAAAACAAATACATGAAATTGTATAGCCGTTGTTATGTAGACGGAACGTTCGTAAAATTTGATTCAATTCAATTCGAGCCCGTTTCGTGTTTTGACATATGTCTTTATCGTAATTATATATCGTATTTTTTTCCATTATGTGAACGAATTTTAGATAAATATTAAAAAAGTTGCCTTAAAAAATAATACAAAAAATCAGAAATGTGTCAAATTTAATAAATAAAATGAATTTTTTTTATGGAATAAGAAAATTTTATTTGATTTCAAAAAAATATATTTTCAGAATGGTCATTAATTTTTGTCTCTTGTTAGAAAATTAGGAAATGAAACTAATAGTCCATTACACATTTTTTTATTATTCCAGTTTTATTTAAAATCAAAGACAAAATGTATTGAAAATGAAATCGTCAAATCTCAAAAAGTGAAACGACGCTTTCGTCAACATAACTGCATCGCATATTGTTTCCGTCGCCCTTCCGTAGCCGTTTTGTGAACATAACTAACCAAGCGTAGGTATTAACTCGTTTTTACGATATCTGTGTCTGAAGCATCGATTTTCACGCCGAACTGTCAAATTTGGAGGGAAAAAAATTGCGTTTTTTTAATTTATAATTTTTAGTGCGTTTCGGATTCCAAACCAAATTCTTTTGAATTAAATAATCAAAGTTAATAAATTTCCTATATAAAGTGTTTAATTTCTGGGTGTAATAACAAACAACATCCAAAAATTCGTGGAATTTTCTTTCACAACTAAGTTTGACATATTTTTTATTAAAATGTGCGAATTTTCGTTCTTGCCGTATAAAAAAAAGTTTTTATGGTGTTTATTTACTTATTGGTAATCAAATAGAAATTATGTTAATTCATAAATTAGTAAAAATTCGTTTTTTTTTAATCCACGCCGAAACGTAAAATCCCACCCTTTTTTTGTTTTGATTTTAACGAAATCTACCAGTGACAGTCATTTTTTGGTTAAAATGGGGGCAATTCTTAAAATTCGTCGAAATTTTTGAAAAGTCAGCATTTTCAGTTTTAAACGTTTTTTTTTTGTTTTAAAGTTTCCAAAAAATGAGGCTCTACGTATGAAATGGCTTTCGGCTATTGGTTTACGCAGGAAAGAAATATAGAGGCACATAAATATTTATAATTATTTTTTAATAATTTAATTTTGTAAGTTTAAGAAAACTTGATTTTTGTAGCAATCAAACGCAAACATTTTTTTGCAATTCGGATGTTCCAGAATGCATGAGCTTTTGGCCCATTGGCAATGTTGCCCCTCCGAATTCATGTTTTTAACGCCAGCACTACGCCGCACACATAAGCAATGAAATGCAAGTGCATTCCAAAAGTGCTTCAATTTCCCCTGCGAAAGGCCTATTCTGAGACATTAACCGAAGACTTTCGGCCCTTTTTCAGAAAATTTTCGAAGAAAGATAAAAATTAGTTAATTAATAATTAAATAAAAGTAAATATGACGCAAAATTTATCTAATTTTTAAAAGTTAGGTTAAATTTTTTCCAAATATTTAGTGTTGAAACATAAATATTTTTAAATGCTTTTATCATTTTAACATGTCTGATTAATTTTTTTTTTTAAGCTTTATCCTCATGAAATATTTTTTATATGAAATTACAAAATATGTAAAGAAATATGTATGAACTAGATATAGTGAACTACAATTTTTTCCAACTCCATTTAATCGGCAATCCGCATGAGCAGTATGGAAAATATTTCTCTTTTTTTAATAATCGCTCAAATTTCTGGCAAATGCTTTCAAATTATCCCTAAAATATTCTAACATGACCTATTCAGATAATTTTACATTCGCTCTATGTGAAATAAGAAAATACTCTAACATTACATAAAATTTGCGTGCAGAATACGAAATTAACGAAGAATATTCTTTTACGTCAAATCTAACATAACATAACATAAAATGTGTACACAGAATAGGGCTAATTGTTAATCAAATAGAAATTATGTTAACTAATAATTTAGAAAAAAATTGAATTCAAGTTTGAATCTAGACCATAGCGCGAAACCCTACTTATTTTTTATTTTAAATTAAACGAAAACTACCAGTGACAGTCATTTTTTGGATAAAATGGGGCAATTCTTAAAATTCGTCGAAATTTTTGAAAATTCAGCATTTTTAGTTTTAAATATTTTTTTTGGTTTTACGGTTTCCAAAATTGAGGCTCTATGTATGAAATGGCTTTCGGCTATTGGTTTACGCAGGAAAAAAAAATGTATAGGCACATACATGTTTATAATTACTGTTTAATAATTTAATTTTGTATGTTTAAGGGAAACTTGATTTTTGGAACAAATAACGCAAACATTTTTTTGCAATTTGGATGTTCCAGAATGCATGAGCTTTTAGCCCATTTACAATCTTGCCCCTCTGAATTCATATTTTCCACTATGCCGCACACATAAGCAATAATAATGCAATTGTATTCCAAAATTGCTTCAATTTCCCCTGCGAAAAGCCCATTCATATTTTCGATAATTTAAGTAAAAACGAGTTTATGCCTGCGCTTTGGTTCTAGTTTTTAAGTTTCAGGCTAGTTTATATGAAACATTTTTGAAGTAAATTTAAATGAATTCAGGGTAAAATAAAGTGTATTTTAAAACCTAGGAAAAAACACATAAATTTGCGAGATTGACCGTCGACATATTCAATCAAAAACAAAAAATGGTTATACTAAAGACACATTAGCAGCGATAATCTAGATTATCTCACAATTCTCGATTAAAATTCGATAATGGATCAGATTGTCTCAATTATTGAGGATAGTTAACCGAGTATTTTCAGTTCAATTATTGAATAATTGAGAACTTTTCGCCCTCTGATTGTGAAATTTAGCTTTTTCATCTGGTAATGCCGCTCATATTTATATATATAAACCTTCAAAAAAGAAAAAGTAAGAAGAAGAGTAGAGCAAAATAATAGATTTGAATTTGACGGCTTAAAATTTTTGGGGTTTTGCAAAGGAACTGATTTTTCAAAAATATAATATTTTTAAAATTTTTCTTTTAGATTTTAGATGTTTGCATATTCATAAATAATTTTTTTTTTACTACCAAAATTTTCTAACGAAAATAAAATGTATAGAAAGTTTTGAGAAATGTCGAAAAATAATTGAGAATGACTTTTAATCCAGAAAAACAGAATGTGTCGCATGATCTAGATTAAAAATAATAGACTGGATTAAATCCTGTAGTATGTCTACGGTATTAGCGTAGAATAAGATAACGCTGCGAGAATTTTAAAATATTGAAATGATTTATTAAGTTGTATGTCGGTGGTTTGTTTTATTATGGCAACCCCAGCCTGTCGTTTTCTGGTTGTTTAAATCCGGTAAATTTATTTTATATGGTTTTAGCTCAGTATAATATATAGTAAACAATCTGGGAATTGAAGAGAAATTAGACGCGATCCTCCCAATACCTCCTTTGAAAATGACAGAAACAATAAATTCCGCACAAAATAAGGAAAGAAAATTAAAATTTTGCATTAGAAAGAAAGAAGCAACCTATAAATCAAATATATTATATTTTACAACGTGCTCCCTATAAGATAATTGTAGCAAGGGAGACCAATAATAGTCTTATGCGTTTTCGACAAAAGAATGGATGAAACAAAGAAAGCAACAAACCCCGCGTGCTTTTTAAGCGCCTAATCCGTGTACCAAACTTTTTTCAAGTATTGGTAACTGTAAGAATAAATTGTACCAACGTTTTTTTCAAGTGTAACAGCATTTTTGATAAGCACGTGTTTTTTTAAGTAGAAGAAATTTTTTGTTATGTATTTTTCAAATATTTTAAGTGTTAGATGGGATTATATTTTATTTTAGGGTGTTCCTGTACTGCGACCTTAGGATCTATTGTACCCCCTCTTCCTTTGGTGCAATAGTTAGGTTAACTTCCCATTCTACAACACCTCCTCCAGGCACCTCCTCTCTTAGGCGTTAGTGCCTGTATGAATTATTATTTACATAAATGTTAGAACCATAGAGTTATATTAACTCGAGATATTAATTTTCTCTCTCACGTGGGCAGACAGAGGAGAATATGAAACTTGGGCTTATTGTATGGAAAATAAAAACAACGCGAATTTTATATGATAATTGAGGGGAAACCAAGTTAAATTATTATATCTTATTGGTCGCTATCTCCGAAACTTGGAAAACTTGGGCTTCTATCGTTTGGAGTAAGCGAGCGAGAAGATAAAATAGTGACCATTTCTCCTCCATAATTTTGTTGAAAACGAGAGAAATGAAATCTCCAGTTAATGTAACTCTATGGTTAGAACTGTTTATTAAAGCTAAATGCCTATTCATCTCTGTTCCACTAACTAATGTAATCTCAAAAAAAAAATGACATCTAACTGAAAAGATGTCTGGTTTTATACATTTTGTATTGAGAAAAAGCATACATGCACGGAAAATAAAAATTATGGGTGGCAAAAGCGTTCGAATAATTCTTGAGGTCACTCATCAGTTTTCACATTTTATACTGTGGTTTTAGTTTAGAGTGCGATTGCAATGCCATGTTATTTAGCATTTAACCACACGATTCCATTGGACTTATTTCAATCCATATATTCAGTCGGACTGAAAAAAAGTTCAATGGAGACTCTAAAAATTGGATATAATTTCAGTCGGACATAAAGTCCGACATAAACATAGACTTTTTTGAGGAAGACTTTTTTCCAGACTTTTTTTTGACGTATTGAAATTAAAAATGGTAACAATGAATTTAATGCATACGAATGTATGCAATTGCAATAGGTTTTTCTCGACGTTTAAGATATTTTTAATTTCTAGACATTTTTATTAGAAAAAATTAATTTGGCGTCTTCATACGACAGCAATAAAATGTTTACAATTTAGTGAATTTCATTTAAAACTAAATTTGGTTTAAAATTAGTATCATTTTATGACAAAAGTACTAGAAATATTCGTAATGATCATGGGATGAATTTTAGAAAGAATCTTTATTTCATTAACGTACCGTAATGCATTTTTCTGAGAATTTTTGATATCTCGAGTTTAGTTTCTATTAATTGCAATTCCGGGAAGGATTGATATTTCAACAATTTTATTTGAAAATAATTTTTTTTATGAAAAAATTTTGGATCCTTTTTTTATAAAAAAAGAACATTCATTCCTGTCAACCGTAACGCATTTTTAGTTGAAACAACGTATATAATATATTTTTATAATAAATTTATGCAGCAAAAATTGCATTGTTTCTTCGTCAACGACATTTTTACAAATAAAATGTCAGGACATCAACTGCCCACCTACAAATTTAATGTATTCAAAATAGCGCCTGTAGACTGAAATTAAGTCTTGATATAAGTCCAATGGAGTCGTGAGGTAAGCACAGTATGCATTTTAGTATATTGTTATCTTTCTTCGCGACTGTATTACGTTATTCGTCTTAAATTTTTGTGTAAGGAAATTGATAACTGAACTTATGTATTTCAAGACTAAATAATGATAAAAAGTTTCAAAAATTTTAGTATTTACTGCTATAATTCTGTCGTTACGACAATTATTTTTGTTACAAAACTTTTCTGAATGTTAATTATTTTATTGTGAAGAAATATTGTTCTTTGCTTTAATTTAAAAAAAAATGGAACCAATTTTAGTGTTTGTTGCTGCAATTTTAGTGATTATCTATTTTTGGGTTTTAATTGAAAGGCGACCAAAAAATTTCCCTCCAGGTAAGGCTTTCGAATAAATTGTGGTTTTAAAAGAACTATGAAATTTTCAGATAAAGGTATATTTGTTTCTTGTAAAAACTGTTTAGAGAAATGCTTTTAAACCTACTATAATTTTTTGCAATAAGAAAACACTACATTTGCATTTACACAAATAAAATTTTTTTGTAATGTAATATAAACAAAAAGTTTGAATTGTAGTAATGAAAATTTCACTAAAATAGTTTTTTACAAAAATTTTCACATTTCTAAACAGATTTATAATTTTCATATAGTTTTACACATCTTTAATTTTTGCATTAACATAATTACTAGTAAAACAAATTATTTAAAAACCAAATATGTATGTGTGGAATTTTGATCACATCTACGGCATATTGAAATTTACTCGGATTGAATATTAAATTATACTAATTTAAATTTCAGTAAAAAAATCTATCTCTCTATCTATGAAAAACTTATTTATAGATTTTTAAATTGGATATGTGTTTTATTAATTAATTGATATCCATTAGTTTTCTGAAACAAAAATCAATCCGATTCAATTTATTCGAAAGTTCAATCAATTTAAACATATTAAATATCTCTTTTACTTTTAGGGCCAACATGGTTTCCATGGTTTGGAAACATATATCAACTAAGAAAATGTTCACGTTCAGTTAATGGACAACATATTGCATTTGAAAAATGGTCAGAAAAGTATCAAAGCCCTTTAATTGGTTTGAAATTAGGACGTGAATATGTGATTGTCGGTCTTACTTATCCTATTATAAAAGAAATTCATACACGTGAGGAATTCCAGGCAAGACCAGATAACTTCTTTTTACGTATGAGAACAATGGGCACTCGCTTAGGAATAACATGTACCGATGGCGATCTCTGGGCAGAACATCGTAATTTTGTAACACGACATTTGCGTCAAGTCGGTTATGGCCGTTTTCCAATGGAAATGCAAATTCAGTATGAATTGAATGAATTAATTAATTTGATTCATAGTTTTAATGGTAAATCAATATGGCCTGGAAGTTTCTTACCACCAAGCGTTATCAATGTTCTTTGGACATTAACAACTGGTAAAAGGATTGAAAGAAATGATAAAACACTACAACGTCTTTTGTATTTGCTAGAAAAACGCTCGAAAGCATTCGATTTATCTGGCGGCATATTGTCGCAAATGCCATGGTTGCGTTTTATTGCACCCGAATGGACTGGATATAATCTGCTTCAATGCTTTAATATGCAACTGCATGAATTCTTTATGGAAACAATAAATGAGCATAAAAAAGAATTTCAAGAGAGTCGATCAAAAGATGATTTAATTTTTGCTTATATTAAAGAAATGAAAAGTCGTCAAAATTACGAAATTAACACATTTACGGATTTGCAATTAACAATGACCATTCTTGATATTTTCATTGCTGGTTCACAAACGACAAGTAACACATTGAATTTAGCATTCATGATGATGGTTGCCCATCCGCAAATACAAGAAAAAATTGCTAATGAAATTGGTAACAATTTACGTGATGATACGATTCCATCGGTTAATATGAAAAAAAATTTTCCATACACAGAAGCGGTTTTAATGGAAGTTCAAAGATTTTTTCATATTACGCCAATTACTGGTCCAAGACGTGCAACTTGTGAAACAAAATTAGGTGATTACACTATACCAAAGGATTCTACAATATTAATTGCCTTACGTAGTGTTTTAATGGATCAAAATCACTGGAAAGATCCAGAGATATTTCGTCCGGAAAGATTTTTAAATAAAAGTCAAACAGAAATTACACCAAACGAATACTTTATTCCATTTGGTCAAGGTAAACGACGATGTTTAGGTGATTCGTTAGCAAGAGCTTGTCTATTTACATTTTTCGTTGGAATTTTAAAAATTTTTCAATTAAAGTTACCGGAAAATGAAGAAATATCAACGAAATTGTTACCAGGAATAACACTGTCACCAACACCGTATAAAATACAATTTATTATTCGTTAATTATACATATGTTTAAGATACATATTTGTTTTATTATTTCTTTTGTTGTACATTACATAGGTTTTTAAGAAATGACAATCCAAAGCATGTAAAACAAAGTTGAAAACATTTCATTTTATAATCGTAGCCCCTCTTTTTACAAATCTTCCAAATTCACTCACGCATTTATGTTAAAACTCACGTCATATTTTCTTAAGATTAGCTCTTTTCTCCCATGTCAACATGATGCAGATATATTTTCATTTTTCTAACACGTTGCGCAGTACTTTAGGCCTGATGAACGTTAGATGCCGAATAACCGAAATGAATACACTTTCGTATACTCGAAAAAAGAATGAAATCAAAGAACATTACGACAAACCCAAAATTCGTTGTGCACTATATGCAACATATAAATCTATTGAATAGTTTTTTATTTAGTGTCGTTGATAAATTTTTAAATTGTTCACGGGATCACGTGATGAAGATTCAAAATAAAGTCGAATCGTTGGGGAAAATATAAGATGTGTTAGTTCCTAATAAAATTGCATTGTCCTCTATCGACTAAATATAGTAGTATAAACAACAACCTAAATACTTGTTAACATTATTTGGCAACGCTAACCAATATTGCAAAGGGATAATAAATTGAGGGAGATCTTTTAACAAAAAAATAAAATAAGATAATAAAATAATAATAATAAAATCAGGCTTTATTTGTGTGGTTAACCAGTGTGTGTTAACGTTGTTGTCTGCTTACAGATTCATGATGGCCCTGTCTATATCCGTGAGGTCAGCCGAGGTCAGCTGTATTATCAGGATGGCGGAACTAGGAGTATATTAGTATAATAATAGTTAATAAAAGAAATTGGCAATGCATTTGAAAGGTTATAGAATAATTGTTATATTTCGAATAACAGTTGTATTGTTCGAATAATGTTTAGAAAAGGCAAACTGAATAGATTAATAACTACAGTGTCGAATGGTCTGGTTGGTTGAGACCTCGTTTCTAGAAACTGATGAGACCCTGGTACAAATCCAGGTCTCGGTTCTTCATGTATTTATTTTTATTTGCCTATAATATAAATCTCTATTTCTACTTTCCGAACAAAACGAATGTTTTTACCGTAAAGTATTACATTCGTGCGAAATCTTAACTTTTTTCTAGAATGTGTATAGGTCTACCTATTGGCCTTTTCCAATCCTAAACGGCAGGCATGTGCCTTGTGACAGAAGCCTGTGAAGATGCAACAGTGATGGTAATTAGAAATTAGAAGGCAGCACGCCTAGCTAATTGCGCTGAATAGCTCGTCCGAGGGGTGAGTTATTACCATCCATCTTCAATTGGGACATAAAATGTATGCGTGCTTAAAGGGTTTGGGAGGTGACTTTCCAAGTTCACACCCTCTTAGGTCACCAGTGGCCAATATACTAACAGAAGAAAAACAATTGGGTACTTTGTGGTATTTCATTGCAAATAAATTTCGAGGGGAATGAAATATACCCGATTAAATTTTGGCCAAATAAATCATATGGTCCCGCTTGAACCCAGGGATTTTCACATACGACTTATTTCCATCGTCATCCCCACACTTTATTCTCACATTAATGTTGGATCTATGTTGCCATTCATATTGCTTTAAAAAAATAAAAAAAATAAAAAGATTCACCCATGTTCTGCATTTCACTTTTTATGAAATGGAATGGTGAAAATGAAAAGCGGTGTTTTGTAATTTAATCAGAATGAAAACAAAAAATTAGATGAATTGAAATTTCGAAAATGAAATTTTGGTTTTCTGAAATTCGTTTTACTCGAAATGGTAACTCGAAATGAATTCACTATCAGTTGAAATTGTTATGAATTGTTAGAAAACGAAGGAAAACATTTAAAATAAATTCAAGTTTTCTTCACCCAATGACTCCATTAGACTTTTTGAATATTTTCTTATAAAATTTTTAAAATTTTGTCATAAAAAAAGTTATTTTGAAATGTTCAAAATATTTGAAATACCAATTGTTCCAGGCATTATAATTAGTAGAAACCGAACTCGAGATATCAGAAATTTCTTAGAAAAATGCATTATTGTAATGTAATACAGGGTTTTTCTGAAATCTACCTCAATAAATGTCAATATATGTCATTAAATATATTTCTAATATTTTTGTCATAAAACGATATGCATTTTTTTAAAAATTAAATACACTCATTTGAGTACATTTTATTGGTGTCGTTATAAAGGCGCCAAATTATTCTTTTCTAAAAAAAATGCCTAGGAAATAAGAATATTTGAAATATTGGAAGATCCTACACATTCAATTTGTCTCTTAAGATTATTTTTCTAATTCTTTCTTCTATATTTTGTTCTCTTTTTTCATTTTTCATTGCAATCACTATTAAATCCCATTGCAATTACAAATATTTTCACAATATTTTTTGATTTAAAGTAAATAATAAGCCAATCAGCTGATTCTTTTGATATTTCGAAAATGGATTTAAAATAATTTTGAAGAAAATGAAATTGAGTGAAATCGAGTGAGAAATTGAGAACACCAATTTACATTTCGAGTGAATTTGAAATTCATAGTGAATTCATTTTTATGTGAATTCCAGAACATGGGTGATTGTTTCAAATTTTATTGAAAAAACAAATTTATGTTTACTAAAAATTTATGAAAACCACAAAAATTATTGTTTATAAATTTAAAAAAATGGATAATGCTAATTTGACACAATTTATACTCCACGAAAGCCTTTATACAAAAAAATTAAAAAAAATAAAATTCACTTGAATTTTTAATTAATTCTATTCTTTTATATTAATTTTATATTTAATTTATTATTTCAATTTGAAAATTTTTATTCAGAGCTTTCGTATCAATTTTATATGCAGGTATGTTTTATGTGTTTGTTGGCAACATATGCTCTGTTTTAATTTCCTTTTTCTATGCTACGCCATTTTCATATTAAATTTAATTTCATTTGAATGTTTTAGGTATTTACATTAATAATTACGATTCTAGTTTTTTATTTTAAAGTTTATTTATGCGCTACAAAAATAAATATTCATATAAGATTTTTTATATATTGTTGGTTTCCGCAATTTGTGGTCCTTTACCATAGCAGTTTTCGTTTTCATATTTATTTTTTTTCACTGATTCATTTTCTTAGTTTTAAATTTATATATGTACATGTGACTGTGAAATTTTCATTCTTCGGATAATTTGGTAGATCGTCCCATCCTAGATTTTGTTTTAAGGTTTTTTTTTTTTTTTAATTCCAAAAATTGAGTTATATGTATGTGTGTAATTGAAAACTTCACTGTAAAAATTAATATTGGTATTTTAATTTATAATTAATCATTTTAATTTTTCTCTTTTTAGGTTTCATTAATTTTTTATTTCACATATTTACATGTAGTCATGTAACAAAAAAAATGCTATAAGAAAATTTATGTTGTAATTTGTAATTAAATGTGCTGATTCTTTTTGCTAATTTATAGTTTTTTTTATTAATTCACATGTGTTTTTATAATTTATTCTCTAATTCTTCCCTTTTTAAATTACTTTATGTTTAGTCTTGTATAAGTATTTAGGGCTAGAATAACTTGGTGTACAGAAACTGAATGCTGCAGAATTATAGTTACGGAACTAGAATTCTATACTTCTTTTCTCAGTGTAAAGAAGTTTCGTGCGTACGTGGAAGGGCAAATCTTCAAAGTTATTACGGATCATGCAAGCTTGAAGTGGCTCAGAAGGACCTGAGCGGACGTTTGAAGCGTTGGCGTTTGAAGCTTTGGCTTTAGTATAGAATATCGCAAGAGAACGAAAAATGTGGTGCCTGACAACCTTCCTCGAGCATTTACCGAAGAAGTGTCGGAAAATGTACCTTGCCTGGTTCTAGAATCCCAAGAATTTAAGTCAGAGTAGTATCTGTCATTGATTGAGGTAGTTAAAGAAAATGTGCACAAGCTACCTGATAAGTAAGCATCTGAGGGGTTTGTGTACGTTAAACCAATTTCTAGCCGAGGAAATAATTCCAATCAAGAGGGTACTAACTGGAAGCTATGGATTCCACCGCGGCTGACGAGTGAATTAGTCCGCTTGGCCCATGATCCACCTTAATCTGCTCATGGGGGTTTAGCCAAGACCTTATACCAAAGATATAAATAATTATAAGATGGGCAAAATTTATTTTGAATTCATTCATCTTATGAATGCCGTGGATGAGTATATTTTGTTGTTGGTTTTTTTTCCTAATTTTAGAATTAAAATATTTGATAGTAGAGAAACTTTTGTTCAATTCATGTGCGCATATAAGGAAATTGTGGTTTTGAATATGAAATGTGAATGGCATCGATTAATATATTTGTTGTTGTTATTTTGCTATTCTGATTTTAGAATTAAAATGTATTTTTAGATATATTTTTTATGTAAATAATTCTTAAAAGATATGAAATATTACCAGAATTATTTTAAATAATGTAAAAATTTTTATAAAATCTTCGTTTATTGTTTTTTAGTTTCACGCTGATGGCTTCTTAAAATAGAATTGAAACGCGTTCAATAAACAATGTTTAAATTTGTGAGTTTATAAAGGCGTTTTATTTGATTACCTAAAGTGTTTAATTTTAATAAAAAAAAAAATTAATTAAAAAAAAAGAACTTACGGTTGCTTCGCTGAAGGCCTTCGCGAAAAGAAATTTGGAACACACCAAAATAAAATATAAAATAAATCACAGAATTTAAAAATTTTAGGTTGATCGACCTTATGGCGTAATTGTAGGTGCTCCTTTTCGTTTGTAATTGGTTGTTGTGTTTTATTTTTCTTTTTCAAAAATAAAAAAAAAAACTCCTTTTTCCCAAATAAAATGTTGGTGTTCTTAATTAGTTTTCATTTATTATTATTGAAGAGAAAACTTCTTTAGCCGCGTTAGAAGTGATTTGAAACTCGATGAAACGAAAAAATAATTTTTCTGAAATTTTGCCGTCTGATTCCTGAGCGCCCGATACATAGAAGACAGAATACAGTTTTTCCTATTATCTTCGTCGCTTCTTTGTGCGCTGCTTCGTAAAGACATATTGATCAGATAGAAACTAAAGACTTCACAGCGGCGTATATTGTTCACGTGTACCGTTTTGTGAATATTTTATCATATTAATAAAACATTTTCCAAGTATGCCGAAAACTAATGCCACAAAAAGTTTACGAGCTCATGTACAGGATCTTCAATTAGACATAATAGCATGGTCGTCGACTTTTCCAATTCTTACCGAGACGTGGATGAATAATGAAATTATTGTAGACATTTCAAATTTTAATATTGTTGTTCAATATTAAAGAAAATATACGAGGGCAGGCGAAGTTGCAATATACCATAATAATATAAATGACGGAGCCCGTGTTGTTACTCCACAAATAGATCTCAATGCACAACAACTACAATCATTGTCTGTTCAGCTTTCTAAAGTGGGAGAAATATCTGATTGTGAAAGCAGATTGAACCATAATAAATCAGTTATAATTGTGGCAATTTACATTTCTCCCAACCAATCAATAAATACAATTATTGAATTCATCCATGAGAATTTGCTAAAGTACACACAAGAAATATCGCGTATTCTTAAACAGATTACGATAAAATTCCGATGATTTTAAGTGGTGATTTTAATGTTAATTTTGCATTGAATACAGCGCTCCCTTTGATTGAGTTCCTCAACACCATATTAAATTTAAAAAAGTGCAGTAGTCGCATTGATCCGACAACAAGATCGAAAACAGTAATTGACGCTGTATTTCAAAGATATATTGATCAAATCCAAACCAAATCATTCATTTCACAATTTAGTTGTCATAAGCCACTCGTGTCATTTATTGAAATTGAAAACAAAGAGTGTGAATAATACAATGTAAAATAACTTTTAATCTTGGTACCAATATTTTAATAAATGAACCCTAGAACTATCCGACCCTTGAGACTCGTCTCAATCTCTCGCTGTTTAGTTTTCCGAAGGTTTCACTTCTACCGTGTGTGCACAGCACATATGATTTTTTTTACTTTCCCGATACACGAATGTTTATAGGAAAGTACTATAATCGTGCGAAAACCTAACTTTTGATCTAGAAGGGCTAGGAAGATGAAAATAAGTGCAAAATCCGTTTCGTTAAAAATAATTAGCCCCATGTCCGTCCGTCCGTCCGTCCGCTTTTTTAAATCGTTAATAAAATCTGAATGGATGGTCCGATTTCTATAAAACTTTCATCATTTCGGTGTTGCATCAAATGCCAGATGGTGTTAGATTTTGGGCGAAATTAATATATGGCAACACTATTTGGTAACGCTTTTTTTGTCTAAAAACGACAAAATTTTGTCCGCACGGTTCAGACTAAACTGTTGGGCCAATTTCGATAAAATTTACAGAGTTCATGTATTTGATCCTAACTTAGATCTGATTAGTTTTTGGGCCATATTCGACTATGGCAACACTGTCTAAAAATACATTTTGTCCAAATATAGTCTATTTTTGCACTTGTTGTAAAACCGAAACTGCTCCTCGAATTTTGATGACATTTGCACAGTTTGTGTACTATATTCGAAATCAGAACATATTAACTTGTCAGCGGAATTTACATCTGGCAACACTAATGTGCAAAACTTTTTAAAAAAAATGTTGTGGCGGAAATATAGAAACTTCCTTAATTCGGTTAATAATAGTCGGATTTTAATGAAACTTCGAATGTACGTTTGGGATGGACCAGCCGAAAAAATAAAATATGTCCCCCCGCGGTGGGGGGTTGTGGGGGGCTTAAAAAGAAAAACTTCAATAATTTACTCAATAATAGGCAGATTTCCTTTAAACTTGGTGTGTGCATTCCGGATAGGGCAAGTGAGAAGATAGAATGTGTCTCCCCTCGGTGGGGGTTGCGGGAGGGTGAAAAAAACCCTAATAATAATGAAATATAGAAACTTCGTTAATTCGGCCAATAATAGTCGGATTTTAATGAAACTTCGAATGTACGTTTGGGATGGACCAGCCGAAAAAATAAAATATGTCCCCCCGCGGTGGGGGGTTGTGGGGGCTAAAAAAGAAAAACTTCAATAATTCACTCAATAATAGGCAGATTTTCTTTAAACTAGGTGTGTACATTCTGGATAAGGCAAGTGAGATGATGGAATGCGTCTCCCCTCGGTGGGGGTTGCGGGAGGGTGAAATAAAAAAACCCTAATAATAATGAAATATAGAAACTTCCTTAATTCGGCCAATAATAGTCGGATTTTAATGAAACTTTGAACGTACGTTTGGAATAGATCAGCTGAAAAAGTATAATATGTCTCCCCGCGGTAGGGGGTTGTGGGGGGCTGAAAAATAAAAACTTCAATAATTCACTCAATAATAGGTAGATTTTCTTTAAGCTTGGTGTGTACATTCTGGATAGGGCAAGTGAAAAGATAGAATGCGTCTCCCCTCGGTGGTGGTTGCGGGAGGGTGATATAAAGAAACCTTAATAATTCGGCCAATACTAGTCACATTTTCATGAAACTTGGAATGTACATTTATAATAGGAGAACTGAAATGAATATTTGATGACATTATCGGGAAAGTTCCATAGTGGTCCGGCCGATATAGAGAAAATGTAAATTCACTACTATGGTTTGCTTTGCTCATTTTTTGTATTGATTTCAGTGTGTTTATATGAAATTAGCTATTATATAGAACAAAATATGTATTATATAGTTTTTGATGTTATGTTTTATTGCTTATTTATGATCAGTGTTTTTATATTATTTTATAGGTATTATGTATTTCGATGTTATGTAGAATGGTTTATTTAGAGTAATATTATTTACTTCTTTTTATTATGCGAAGTTTGATTTATGGATGTTAATTTGTTTTGTTCTGCGATATCATGTATTTCGTGATTTTTATGTTATGATCCCATTTCCTTAGGTTATTAACGTCATTATTTTTTTTTCTTATTATTCAAAAAAAAACTCCACTAGAACATGAGAATTTCACCTCAACTTAAAATTAAAAATCTTTAAAATTTGAGAAAGAATAAAAAAAACAAAGAAAAAGGCACTAGAACCTAGCCAGAAAATTAATTATAATTTCTAATCAAAAAAAAAACTCAATTTTGCGAGGCTCGTTATATAAAAAAATCTAGTTAATCAATTTTTGTTAAATTTACTGCACCTCGTCAAGATTATTACCCAACTCCCTAAAAGAAAACTTCACGCTTAACTCGAACCAGAAAAATTTTTCGAGGTCCCGTATGACCTTTTTCAGCCCTTCGAAAATTTCTTCCTCGTTGCTAATTGAAAAAAAAAAACAATAGCGAACAAATGAAATAAATATCTATTTGTTCCATTTTCTTTAATATTGTAGTAACAATCGCAAAAAAATTTTTTTTCAACTTAATGTATTAAAATTTAGACCCACTAAAATTCTGATGATTTAAAAAAAAAATCAAAATTCCAGTGGAGGCAAAACTTTACTCCACACGTTACAATACAGGTTCTGAAGGAAAGTTTACCAGCATTCCGTGAGAAACTGAAAAGCGTGTGAGTGCAGTAGAGGTCAGTGAAATCTTGAACTCGCCCAACGTGGGACTCGACCACACCCTGAAGAAATCTCGTACTATATTGACTGAGTAAGCCGGGTTATTATCTTAATTCTTCGCATGCAAGGTGGAAATACGATTAGCGCTACGAATCTAGTGGCCAGTATCGACCAACTTTTGTTTCCTTTTGTCTTTTTTTTTTTACCGAATATAAGATTATCATCTATATAAATATAGCATGTTTTTCCTATTTAGTCTCTAATGATATCGTGAAGAGTTCGTTGAAATATGGAAGGGGCATTTTAGAGCCCAAATTGTAGTCGTGTGTAATTGTATTTGCTGCTGTTTACTGAAAATGCTGTTTTCTCAATTTCTGTTTCCCTTACTGGGATCCGACGAAAGGCGCTTTTAAGACCTACGATTGAGAACCATTTACTTTTCCCTAAATTGGCCATAACTTCGTTAATTTCGGGAATAGGATACCTGTCGACTATGGTGACTCTTTATAGTTTATGATAATCAATAACCATTCTACACTTTTTTCCTCCGGAAGCGTCTGATCCACACTATGGGGGAATTTTGACAATCTGATGATATCATCTTCGGGCAGTGTTTTTATAAACTCATATGAGATGTTCTAATGTTATTGGCATTAACTGGGTCAGAAATGTGTCTTAATGGGACAATAATATCTGGTTGGACTATCATGTAATTTTCATGGTTGTGACTTATAGCTCCTAGTTATTCAAGACTGCCATTCCCAATTATACCATTAACGGAAGTAAGATTTGGTAATATAAAAAACTTCTTTTTCTGAGTTTTGGTCCGAATAAATTTATTAGAACATGATGAGTTCTTCTTATCTTGCCTCCAATGAAATTAGCATGAAATGGTTTTTCGTTAAGAATAGGATTTCTGATATAGTGATATTGGGTATAGTTTTTATTTGAACCGGTGTATATTAAAAATTTAAGTATTTCTCCACTCTTCGCTTTGTGATCAATATAGGGAAGCGAAGAGTTCTTTAGTCTGAAAAATAAATGTTATCTGATTCTTCATCTAAGTCGTGCTCAATGCTTGGATTGTATTGGGAATCGATATAACCTATTAAGGTTTAGTCGGATATTTGGTCTGCATTATTAAGTTCCTGTCCGTTTAGTTCCGTATCATTCTGTTCGTTAATAACTTGCTGGGTGTGGAAAACTCTTCGGGATTTATTTGGTTGGTACATTTGATGCGAAAGAGGTCTTTTATTTCCTAGTTCCTGCATTTGAGGTCTCTTTTGATAGTTCGGGTACGCAAGGAGCGATCGATTTCCATTGTGTAACGACCGGGTTTTTAGGTTAATATACAAACCTAAAAGAAAGAAAAGAAAAGCGGTAATTACAATATTAAAAAGATTGGTGGAGGTACTTATCTGTTTATTCATGTTGATGTCCATTTTACTTTCCAAGTCCATATGTGTTTATCTGAAAAAAAAAAGAAAATATTAGTTCGATTGGTTATTTTTTACAGGAAACGATACAAAGCGTAAATGGTCCTGATATGTGTGGAAGCTGCCCTTATGTTGAGTATCAAGATGGCGGAAAAATACTAGCTTTATCCAAACCAATACAATTTTGTAAATATTTCTTCGGCAACTACTAGAAAGAGCAAAACGAGTGGATAAAGACGGGTATGGCAAAACAAGGAACTAGAAAGGAACTTACCTGTGAAGTTGGGTGAAGATCTATGAAATATACGGTGTACTCCATAAATTCCGTATATTGTGTTATATCATTGGAATCAGCAATTTGTCGCGAGTATTCTAAAAAGAAAATAAATACTTTAAAAAGAAAAACACAAAAGTTTATTGTTAGTTCGGCAGATTTAACCTAAGATTTTTGTTAGTACTTTTTCTTCCTTTTTTACCTGAAAATATACATCGAATTTTGTTGGCATATAAAGGATTTTAAAATGAAACCCGCGATTTACATTAACGTTCTGAATTTTTGATTTTTTTGAAAACTTTTATTAAATCTTATTTGAATTAGCCCACGACAAAACAAGAAAGTAACTGATTTTTCTTTTAGCTAAGACAGTACCCCTTACGATAAAAGAAGAAAATTGCTTTTTATTAAATAAATAAGAGCTAAATTCAAATAAATATGAGCTGAATATTAACTAATTTCACATATAATTATAATACAAATGAAATACTAATAAATAAAGTAATTTTGTACAAAATATGTGAAAGTTGGACGGTACTCCTTGAATTTGACCCAGGTACAGTTAACATGAGGCCTATAAAAGGAATAACCCAACAAGGCTGAAGATCAGTAAATATTTTTAAAATTAGCAAGTGTAAGGTGGAACTCTGTCCGTGTGAAAAATCAAACTTTGCTTTGCAAAACCAAAGAAAAAGAAAAACCGTTGGGACTTTGTTAAAAAAATTTTCCTAAGATTTTAATAAAATTTTTTTTTTTGTTTTTTTTTTGTACGCTTTCTTTTCTTTGTTAATACAAATTAAACGGTAGTGAAAACTAGTGGTTTTCTTTTCTTTTCAAAAGAAAGAAAATTTCTGTGCATTGGAAGAAAAAAAGGAAGAAAAATATAAATTAGAGAAAAAAAAACTGCTGACCTACATTAACAAATAATCGTAGAAGAATACTCACAAGGATATTGACCTGGGCATCAGCTGTTAACAAATATTCCGGTACACAAACACCACCACACACTGACAGATAAGTTTTTTTTTTTTGATTTTTTTTGTTGTTTAATTTTCACTTTTTTTTCTTCTTTTTTTTTTTTTTTTTTTAATTTTCACAATTTTCACAATATTTGAATTTACAATCGTTTTTTTTCTCACCCGCGATAAAACACAAATTTTCAAAGAGAAATAAAAGGATAAATTTTGGACAAAAAACGATTAAAAATTAGAATTAATAAAACACAAACAATTCGCGGCAATTTGTTTATTTTTTTTTTATTTGAGTGAACAAATTAGTGTTGCCGTTGGAATATATATTAAAGTTTTTTAGTGAATATAATCAGTTTTTTTATGGTCTGATTCCATGAAGGAATTTTTATTTTTGTTCAATCTTTAGTTTTTTTTTTATTTAATTTAATTTAGAATTATCATTGAAGTTTCTATGTTTTTATATAAATTTTCTATATATATTTAATTATAATAAAATAAAATATTTTCATTCTTAATATTTTTTTTTTTAATTCGACTTTATTTTGTTTTTGTTTTATAAAAAAATAGTTTTTTTTTGAGTGAATATTTTGAGATGTGCTAAGGCATAACCGCAATGGGGGGTTGAAATGCTGAGTAGCAAATGAGGAAGGACTTTATTACTTTCCCGATAAACGAATGTTTATAGGAAAGTACTATAATCGTGCGAAACCTAACTTTTGATCTAGAAGGGCTGGGAGGATGAAAATAAGTGCAAAATCCGTTTCGTCAAAAATAATTAGCCCCATGTCCGTCCGTCCGTCCGCTTTTTTAAATCGTTAATCAAATCTGAATGGATGGTCCGATTTCGATGTAACTTTCACCATTTTGGTGTTGCATCAAATGTCAGATGGTGTTAGATTTTCGACGAAATCAATATATGCCAACACTATTTGGTAACCCTTTTTTTGTCTAAAAACGACAAAATTTTGTCCGCACGGTTCAGACTAAACTGTTGGGCCAATTTCGATAAAATTTGCACAGTAAATGTATTTGATCCTAACTTAGATCTGTTTTTGGGCCATATTCGACTATGGCAACACTGTCTAAAAATACATTTTATCCAAATATAGTCTATTTTTGCACTTGTTGTAAAACTGAAACTGCTAGTCCAATTTTAATGAGATTTTCACAGTTTGTGTACTAGGATCTAAGTCAGAGAATATTAACTTTTCAACGGAATTTACATCTGGCAACACTAATGCGCAGAACTTTTTTAAAAAAATGTTGTGGTGGAAATATAGAAACTTCCCTAATTCGGTTAATAATAGTCGGATTTTAATGAAACTTCGAACGTGCGTTTGGGATGAACCAAGTAAAAAATAAAGTATGTCTCCCCGCGGTGGGGGGTTGTGGGGGGCTAAAAAAGAAAAACTTCAATAATTCACTCAATAATAGGCAGATATCCTTTAAACTTGGTGTGTGCATTGTGGATAGGGCAAGTGAGAAGATAGAATGCGTCTCCCCTCGGTGGGGGTTGCGGGAGGGTGAAATAAAAAAACCCTAATAATAATGAAATATAGAAACTTCCTTAATTCGGCCAATAATAGTCGGATTTTAATGAAACTTCGAACGTACGTTTGGAATGGATCAGCTGAAAAAATAAAATATGTCTCCCCGCGGTGGGGGTTGTGGAGGGCTCAAAAAGAAAAACTTCAATAATTCACTCAATAATAGGCAGATTTTCTTTAAACTTGGTGTGTTCATTCTGGATAGGCAAGTGAAAAGATAGAATGCGTCTCCCCTCGGTGGGTTTTGCGGGAGGGTGATATCGAGAAACCTTAATAATTCGGTCAATACTAGTCACATTTTCATGAAACTTGGAATGTACATTTAGAACTGAAATGAATATTTGATGACATTATCGGGAAAGTTCCATAGTGGTCCGGCCGATATAGAGAAAATGTAAATTCACTACTATGGTTTGCTTCGCTCATCTTTTTTTTAAAATTTTCGCTTTACCGAATATTTAGTAGTTTTTTGTTTTGTTTATTAGCACACTATCTAGCATGCGAGTCGCTGGCCTAACTCTGGCCATTAGCCTTGAGACACCCCGCCAAAGTTTGTAGCACCGGCAAGCTCGCGTGAAAAACAAAATAACGATTCCCATACGTTACAAATGGCGCCCGAGCAGGGACTTGAATTTGTTATAAATTCGGTTTTTTTTTTAGATTATTTTATTTTTTTTTTAAAAATATTTTTCCTTTTTGTGAGGATTGAAAATATTTTCATAATAATTTCTTAAATATTGTTATTTTTTTTTATTTTTTTTGTTTATTTGGAAAACTATGAACAATATGCTTCTTCCGTTGAATAAAGTGATTCTTTTAATCCGGAATGAGCGGGCAAGTATAAAATTTAAGTATTTTTTCTTGTTTTTCTTGTAGCTTTTCGCGTATTCATTCAATTATTCATTCATTTACAATTGTGGTTGAAAACAAACATTTTTTTTTTCGTCGATGATTTCTTCAATCCGATTAATTAGTTGTTGTTTTATTACAAGTTTTTTATTTAACATGCTATAATTCCTTTAAGCGCCAAGGATCCTGATACGCTCTTGCAGCATCTCTTGTTGAGTATTGAGATACATCCAAGGGTATGTTTTTGCAAAAGTTTGAGCAGGTAAACCTTGTGCATTTACGGAGCAGGGAAAGAAAGTTTTTTTTTGTTTAATCTTCTTTTATTAGTTTTCTTTCTACAATTTTTTTTTAGTTTCAGATTTTATAGTTAAATTTCTTTTTTATTGAACTTTTTTTTATTGGTGCTTCCTCAGCGTTCTCAGCTTTTCAGCCCCTCCACTTATCTTAGTATTTTTTATATATATTGTATATTATCTGCGTTTTCTTTACCTAAAATATAAAGTTATTATAATTTTTCTTAAATTTTTTTAGTAATTGTGTTCTGTTACCGAGCAATTGCTTTAATAATTTTCCTAGTTTCCACGTTTGTTTTTTTTTGAATTATCCTGCGGGGTCAAAAGAAAAATTTAATTACTTTTTTTTTAATTAATAAAGAATTTTGATAGATATATTATTTTTGAGTTTTATTTATTTGGGCTTTTTGTAAATATTTTTTTTAAAAACATTCTTTTAGGCTAAGTTCTTTTAATTTTTTTTATTTTTTTTTCGGATTTTTTTTCTTTATTCGGTTTTGTGAATTGGTCTTTCCTTTCTTTCTTTTAAAGCTGAAGTTTTTGTGAACAATCGTGTGTGGCTTAATTCCCGGATTCGAGTGGATGCAATTTTTTTTTGTGAATTACAAGCACAATGTTTTTAACAACAATGGATGTAGAGAACCTGAGCAGTGACGAGGTGAAAGTTGAAATGGAGATTCGGGGTATTACCGAGGGAGGTACTGAAGCTTTTGTTCAGCTTTTGAAATCTATAGCAGCAGAGGAGAAGGACCCTTAATCGCGACCAACAGCAATGCACTATATTAAGAGCGTGAAAGCTGAGCTGGAAGTCTGTGATTAAGCAGCACAAATAATCGACCTTAAGTCATCCAAGGACTCACCAAGCACGACAGAAATTACGGTCGTGAGATCGGGATTAACTCATTGGGTGAGTAGGCCGGATCGACTGGCCGCCATAAATCCTACAGTAGAAGAGGAAAGTAGGACAACATGTCTACTAATGGCAAAAGCTCTGCAGCGGCTTGAAAATATGAAAAGGACACGAGAAGTATTAGAGCCGTCTAGTCATCAGCAGCAGGAATTGAAAGATTCAGGAACAGATAGGCAAAGTGCTGGTCCTTCGGAAGTAGTAACAAATAAATTGACGGAAGCAGTTAACGAAAGCACAGCCTCCGGTCACACATCACCAGTTGATCGACCAATTATTCAATTCAGAACTCCAGAGTCTCTAGAATTTAAAAAGAGTTTTGGAAGGAGTTCAAGTACGATAGGGCTTACAAGAGTAGCAGCTGAACAAAGGTCGGACAATAGAAATCAGGAGGTGAACCACGACATGTCATACCTGTTTACCCCATATCGGGATCAAGTCGAAAGACGGTCATCAGGAAACCAACCCCAATTTCGGAGACCAAAATGGAATTTTAGTTTCGATGGTACCGCACGCAATCTGGAAGCCAGCGAGTTTATGTATCGACTGGAAACTAAAGCCAGGTGGGAACGACTTCCACAATCTGATCTGCAAGCGATTTTAGCCGATTTTTTGGTAGGAGCGGCAGGAGACTGGTATTCGGTTTATTGCAGGAAGTTTCCTAACGCAGAATGGGCTCATCTAAAAGCAGCGTTTTTAAGTCGTTTTGGGACATACGAATCCGAAAGAGAAAAACGCAGAGCAGTGGAGGCCAGGAAACGGAAATCCAAGGAACCGTTTAAAGAATTCTTGGTGCAAATAGAATACCTGAATGGACAACTTCTTCGCCCCTTTCAAGAAGAAGTGTAATAGATTGTACTTCGAGCAGTCTTTGAATACTCGTGAAATAAAGAACACGTACAGAATCAGCTTGTGTTTCAATACAAAAGAGAACCAAATATAACATGGCGCAGTCGCAGTGGAAAAAAAAGAATTAAGTAGTTTTTGCAAAAAAGAAAAAAAAAATAAAAAAAACAATAGTTAATTAAATTTAATAGTTAGTTAAATTTAATATGGAAAAAATTAAACAAGAAAAAAGTGAAAAATTAATGAATGTCAATAATTAATTAATGGGAAAAAACAAAAAAGCCAAAAAATTAACAGCATTACAAAATATTAACAGAACACGAGGCAGACCACGGAAATACGCGGTGAAAATTATTAATGAAAATATGGACTACATTAAGAAAGTAAAAGAATTGAAGATGGAAGGAAATCTCGCGGAAAATTGGCGAGTATTTGAACAAAATTTTAACATTTTTGCAAGCGCAATAGAATTAACAAAGAAAGACGAACCCGTTCAAATAGCTGTTTTTCTAAATGCAATTGGTTCTGACGCAGTTGAAGTATATAATACATTCCCGTTAACTGTAACGGAAAAGAAAAAATTTTCGGCAGTAGTTAACGCTTTTAAAGAATTTTGTGCACCAAGGAAAAATGAAGTCTACGAAAGCTTCTTATTTTGGACTAGGAACCAAAGAGATGGAGAGCCGTTTGATTTATTTTACATGGATATTAAGAAATTAGTGAAATCATGTGGGTATACTGAGACAGAAGATCGCATGATTCGTGACAGAATCGTATTGGGCGTGGCTGATAAGATTCTACAAAAACGTTTATTAGAAGTAAGTGGATTAACCATGCAAAAAGCAGTGGAAATGGCAAGATCTGATGAGGCTACACGGATGCAGTCAACAAATTTGCAGAGAGCTGGACATTCGTCAACTTTAGATGTACATTCTGTAAAAAGCAGTAATTTTTTAAATAAAAATCCTAATGCAAATAAAAATTATAACTATAATAAAAATAATAATGATGCAAATAATAACAAGAATAATTTTAGATTCAATTTAAGGAAATCTGGAAAAAATAAAAATGATGAAAATAATAATAACGATAACAGGAATTTGGATAAAACCAAAAAAATAAATTGCAAATTCTGCGGTCAATGCCATCCTTACGGAAAATGTGGGGCCTACAATAAAAATTGTAAAAAATGCGGCCGGAAAAATCATTTTGCTATTGTTTGTAGGAGTAAACAAGTAAGTGAAATAAATAATAATAGTGATAATTCGGAGAATTTTGTCATTGACATAATTCAGACTAAATTTACGGAAAGTAAAAGCGAAAACACATGGATTGAACCCGTTGGAATTGAAAATAAGGTTTTTAATTTAAAACTGGACACTGGTGCAGAAGTCAATGTCTTATTGTTGGCATATTTTAATAAAATTAAAAAAGTAGATTTGAGAAAAACAACTGTGAAATTAGTTGCTTATGGTGGAAGTAGATTAGGATGTGTAGGAGAAGATTTGTTAGAATGCACAGTAAGAAATGAAATTAGTATTTTGAAATTTGTGATTGTCAGAAATGACACGGTACCAATATTAGGATTAAATGGGTGCATTAAATTGAAATTAGTTAAGCGAGTAAATAGTCTGCAGACAAGTAGGGATCATGTTTTAACAAACTGGAAAGATAATTTTGAAGGTATAGGTTATTTTGTTTAGAAATTTGAAATTGAATTAAAAGAAAATAGCACACCCGTTGTTAAGCCAACTCGAAGAATCGTTTTGTCATTATTAAATGCGGTCAAAAATGAATTAAATAGGTTAGAAGGAAATAAAATTATCAAGAAGACGAGCGACGGTTGTGAATGGATATCGAATTTGGTAGTAGTTGAAAAGCCCAACAAAAAGTAAGGCTATGCCTTGATCCACAGGAATTAAATAAATGGATAAAGCAGTCAAATTATCCAATTCCATCCTTTGAAGAAATATTACCAGGGTTTTTAAATAAAAAATACTTTAGCGTTCTGGATATGAAAGAGGGTTTTTACCAAATTAAATTAGATAAAAAATCGAGCAAGCTTTGCAGTTTCAGTACACCATTCGGGTGTTACAGTTTTTTAAGACTTCCATTTGGAATTAAAATAGCTCCAGAAGCATTCCAAAGATATAATGTTGAAAATTTCCAAGGAATTAAAGGTATCACTATATATATAGATGATATATTAATAGCAGCAGAAACACTTGAAGAACACGATAAAATTTTTAGAAGTGTAATGGAAAGGGCTAAACAGTTGAACATTAAATTCAATAAAGACAAGCTACAATATCGTGTGTCAAAGGTCAATTTTTTGGGACATATCATATCTAAAGATGGTGTGGTATTTGATGAAAGCAGATTAAAGGCGATTGAAGACGTAGGTATACCAAAATCGAAAAAGGATGTTCAAAAATTATTAGGTATGGTGAACTATATGCAAAGTTTTCTTCCGAATTTAGCGGAAATCTCCACTCCGTTGAGAGAGTTAATAAAGAAAAATACAATTTTTGATTGGCAATCACCACATACCATATGTTTAAATAAAATTAAGGAAATGATTATTAAGGCACCAATACTTAAATATTTTTCTCCTCATTCAAACATTATGATACAAGCCGATAGCAGCAAAGATGGTGTAGGGTGTTGTATCATGCAGGACGGACGACCAATTTCGTTCGCATCAAAGAGTTTAACTGACACGGAAAAAAGGTACGCGCAGATAGAAAAAGAAATGTTAGCGATATGTTTTGTATGTCGAAAGTTTCATAATTGGATATACGGAAGACACATAGTTATACAGACAGATCATAAACTATTATTGGGCATAATGTCCAAGGAATTGGCTAAAATCGCATCTGCTAAACTGCAGAGAATGAATTTAAAGTTATTAAAATATGATATAACATTGGAATACTTACCGGGTAAACACATGTATATCGCGGATTTATTATCAAGATATTGTGATGAAAATGAAAAAAGTAAAACAATCGAAGGTTTAGATGATGTTATACATTCGATTAATGTGAGCGATGAAAAATTAGAAAAATTTAAAATTGAAACTAATAGAGACCCTGTTTTAAGTACGTTGAAGGGAATAATTATTGATGGTTGGCCTGAAAATAAAAACAAACTACCAGAAAACATAAAAGCATATTGGAAATTCAAAAATGACTTATTTGTTGAGAATGAAATAGTATTTTTGAATGAGAAATTAATAGTACCACTCACTTTATGGAAATATATACTCGACTTATTACACAAATCTCATATGAGTATAGAGAAAACGAAAAGTAGGGCTAGAGAAATTTTGTATTGGCCAGGGATTCATTCAGAAATAGAGGATCTAGTTAGTGGTTGTAGCGTATGTCAAAAATTTCGGAATATACAGAGACGCGAACCATTATTATCACACGAAGTTCCGCCTTATCCTTTCATGAAAATAGGTATGGATATTTTCGAATTCAAATCGAAAAGTTATTTAGTTGTTATGGATTACTATTCAAAATTTATAGAGATTATCAAATTACATAGGAAAAATGCTACAGAAATTATTTCGAAACTTGAAAGAATGTTTTCAGTACATGGTATTCCAAAAGAGATAATTGCAGATAATGTACCCTTCGGCAGTTATGAGTTTAAAACTTTTGGTAAAACCTTGGATATACAAATTAATACATCAAGTCCACGTTATCCAAGTTCAAACGGATTAGCTGAAAGAGCAGTACAAATAGCCAAAAATTTAATGAAGAGAGCGGACGAGACGGGTGAACAACTTTGGTTGTATCTTTTAGAATATAGAAATACTCCTCTTAAGGAAATAGATATATCCCCAAACGAGTTATTAATGGGTAGAAGTTCTAGATCTTTATTACCAATAAAAAGTTCTAAATTTAAAATAGAAAGTCATCCAAATTTAGAGTCAAACTTTAAAATTAGAAAAGAAAGAAACCGAAAATATTACAATAGAGGTACTAAAAGCAAGGATGATTTCACAGTTGGACAAAACATCTTGTATAGAAATGGTCAAATTTGGTGTAAAGCAATTATATTAGAGAAAACTTCTGCTCCACGGTCTTATTGGATTAAAATTATCGAAAGTGGTAAAGTAATCAGAAGAAATTCTTATTTTTTGAAACCTGAACGCAATAGCACAATGATGGACACCAGAAATCTAAATTAAAATGGTATTGATTGTTGAATTTGTGAAACAATTAACATTAATACATTAAAGAAATAATAGAAACAAAATAAACATGTAACATATGTATGTATAAATAATATATCTACATAAAAAAAAAAAAAAAAAGAAAAAAAAAAAAAGGAAAATGTAATGAATTAAATAGTTTTAAGAAAAAAAAAAAGGAAGATGTAATAGATTGTACTTCGAGCAGTCTTTGAATACTCGTGAAATAAAGAACACGTACAGAATCAGCTTGTGTTTCAATACAAAAGAGAACCAAATATAACAAGAAGAACTCATAGAGATCATCAGCGAGAATATGAATCCAGCCCTGATAAGTGCCACTCTAGCTCAACGATATCGCAGCACGGAAGAACTCATGTTGGTCTGCAGCAGATTGGGAAAACTGTGGTCTCAATCAGGATACGACCCTCGCCAGCTTTGTGATAATAATCACAGACGTCCAACACACCATATACATGCCGTACAGGAGTCTTACTTGCCAGCTACAATTGAACAAATTAGTTTTCAAGAACCATTCGAACTTGAAAACTTGCAGATACATGCAGTATCAAATGACATGCATAATAGACGTTATCCAGGCCCAATGGTTCAAGCTACATTTTCAGAAAACAACAGAATATGCTGGAATTGTAAAGACATAGGACATATATACCAAGATTGTACAAAAAAGTCGCTAGGGATTTTCTGTTATGGATGTGGACGAGGTGGTATTCTGAAACCAAAGTGTGCATTTTGGCAAAATCACAGAAAACAGGGAAACCAATTTTCGAATGCAGCAGGAGTTGGGACACCGCATTCGAGAATAATTGTCAGATCTCCCAACAAAACGACAGAAGCGGCAACCAACACAGAACCAGCAACCAACCGATAGAAACGGACGACAGAAAGAGCAAGCAGGACAGGGGTACCCAAACAAATTCTTTTCTTTTAACAAATAAACCTAGGACCAGGAACTACTGGAAAATACGTCAACAGATTCGGGATTCTGTGGTTGCTGCAATTCAGACAAGCAGAAATAGGCGGCCTTTCATACAAATTACCCTTGTAGCAGCTTACAGGACTGTTAGATAGTGGAGCTTCTGTAAGTATTTTAGGAGCAAACTCTGAAACCTTTCTCGAAAAAGCCGGTTTAAGTGTGAGAAAACTGCAAGCCACTGTCAGAACAGCAGACGGAAGACCTCAAAAGATATTGGGATATGTCCAATTGAAGACGACATACGGTGGACAGGTACAAAACTTTAAATATTACATAGCTCCAACTTTGAAGGAAGAACTGTACTTGGGAATAGACTTCTGGGAAGCGTTTGGGATAATGCCAGATCTAAGCGAATTGGAAGTGAGAAAAATTGATGCAACACCAAAACATGAGTTGACAGGTGAGCAACAACAACAACTGGAAGAATCTATTGCGTTGTTTCCATCGTTCAATGAGAAAGGATCGGGTCGCACACAAGTAGAGGAGCATGAAATCGATGTAGGAAATGCTACCCCTATTAAACAGCGACACTATCCGATCTCACCGGCCATCCAAAAACATCTTTATGCCGAATTGGACAGGATGTTGGAAATGGACGTGATAGTCAATAAACCTGGTGGGAAGGTCCGCATGTGTTTGGATTCGAGGAAAGTAAATGCTGTTACGAAAAAAGATGCACATCCTCTCTCACACATTGAGCGACTTCTCAGCAGGTTACATGACACAAGATTCATTTCCAGTTTGGACCTCAAAGACGCTTTTTGGCAAATCCCACTCGCTGCTGCTTCACGAGAATTGACTGCATTCACTGTTCCGGGTCGACCGCTATACCACTGTAAAGTTATGCCGTTTGGGTTGTGCAATGCAGCTCAACGCATGTGTCAACTAATGGATAAGGTAATCCCATACGAATTCCGCGATAAGATCTTTGTTTATCTTGACGATTTGCTAGTTGTATCCACGACTTTCGAAGAACATATCGCATTACTTCGAAAAGTGGCGAACTTCCTAAGCCAAGCTGGATTGACTATCAACGTCGAGAAGGGCAAATTCGGGCTGAAGGAAATTCGATATTTCGGACATATCGTGGGAGAAAGTGTAATACGGCCTGATCCCGGAAAGGTGAAAGCAATCAATAACTTCCCAGCACCTAATACAGTACGGCAAACCAGATGTTTATTGGGTATGACAGGTTGGTACCGGCGGTTTATATCTAATTATGCAATAATAACTGCACCCATTACTGATCTGTTGCGCAAGGGTAAAAAGTTTGTTTGGTCAGCAGAAGCGCAGGAAGCCCTAGATGAATTGAAAAAGGTATTAACCACTAAACCCCTTTTGGCTAACCCGGATTTTGAAAAAGATTTCTTAATTAGGTGTGATGCTAGCACTTCAGGTATAGGTGGTGTTCTTTTCAAAAAGTTGCCAGATGGAGAAGAGCAGGCAATCGCGTACATGTCTCAAAAATTAAACGCAGCACAAAAAAATTACAGCGTTACTGAGCTGGAGTGTTTAGCAGTCGTATTAAGTGGTAAAAAATTCCGCGCTTATATTAAAGGCTTTTCCTTTACAGTTATAACTGACCATGCAAGTCTGAAATGGTTAATGAGCCAAAAGGAGCTTAGTGGTAGGTTAGCGCGATGGAGTCTGAAGTTGCAGCCATATAATTTTACAATACAGCATCGAAAAGGCAGTCAAAATTAGTTCCAGATGCGTTATCCGGAATGTGCAGCGAAACGCCCATAGAATTGGTCGAGGAACTTGCGAAGGTGACGCAATAGATTTACAGTCAACCTCTTTTCAAGATCCTGCCTACATAGACCTGAAGATATCTATAGAAAAGTCGCCAGAATCGTATCCAAATCTGAAAATATACAACGACCATATATACATTCGACTGGAGCCACAAAAAAGGGATCAGTTGTCCGTAATTCCACTGTGGAAACTTTGGATACCAGAACCAATGATTGATGAACTACTGAGACAAGAACATGAAGACCCTTCTTCTGCTCACGGCGGAATTACAAAGACTTTGGATCGTATTCACCGTTCGTATTACTGGCCCAAGATGCGTCAACGAGTTTATGAACATATCCAGCAGTGTGAACCATGTAAGATGACCAAAGCACCGAATAAAATTCTTAGACCACCAATGGGACAACAATCTGTTGTAGATCGTCCATGGCAACGTGTGTATATTGATTTGTTAGGCCCGTATCCGTGTTCAAAAAAAGGTAACACCACAATTCTAGTTATTCTTGACAAATTAACAAAATTCGTTCTGTTGAAAGCTTTACCGAAAGCAGATTCAACCGAAATTTGTCAGTATCCCCTGCAGGAAGTGTTTCACGTGTACGGGGTGCCAGAACATATACACCCCGGTAATGGCGTTCAATTTATTTCGAAAGAGTTTAATGGGTTGTTGGACAGGCACGGAAATAAACATGTTTACACTGCTGTGTACTCACCCCAGTCGAATGCTTCTGAAAGGGTTAATCGTTCCATTCTGGCAGCTATAAGGTCCTACTTGAAAAAAGATCACAGATGCTGGGATGAAAATCTATCGGCGGTTGCTTGCTCACTGCGAAATTCATACCATGAAACTATAAAGAATACACCCCATTTCCTTATGTTTGGACACCATATGTTAGTGCATGGTAACGGATATCAACTCCTACGAAACTTAAATAGCTTAAATGAAACAGATGTGGAGGTATTGCCCCGAGACTATTTAATGCCTTTAGTTTACGACCAGGTACAGAAGCATATGGCCGAAGCTTTTCGTCTTAGCTGCCCTTATGTTGAGGATCAAGACGGCAGAAAAATACTAGCTTTATCCAAACCAATACAATTTTGTAAATATTTCTTCGGAAACTACTAGAAAGAGCAAAACGAGTGGATAAAGACGGTTATGGCAAAACAAAGAACTAGAAAGGAACTTACCTGTCAAGTTGGGTGAAGATGTATGAAATATACGGTGTACTCCATAAATTCCGTATATTGTTTTATATCATTGGAATCAGCAATTTGTCGCGAGTATTCTAAAAAGAAAATAAATACTTTAAAAAGAAAAACACAAAAGTTTATTGTTAGTTCGGCAGATTTAACCTAAGATTTTTGTTAGTACTTTTTCTTCCTTTTTTACCTGAAAATATACATCAAATTTTGTTGGCATATAAAGGATTTGAAAATGAAACCCGCGATTTACATTAACGTTCTGAATTTTTGATTTTTTGAAAACTTTTATTAAATCTTATTTGAATTAGCCCGCCACAAAACAAGAAAGTAACTGATTTTTCTTTTAGCTAAGACAGTAACTCTTACGATAAAAGAAGAAAATTGCTTTTTATTAAATAAATAAGAGCTAAATTCAAATAAATATGAGCTGAACATTAACTAATTTCATATATAATTATAATACAACTAAAATACTATTTAATAAAGTAATTTTGTGCAAAATATGTGAAAGTTGGACGGTACTCCTTGAATTTGACCCAGGTACAGTTAACCTGAGGCCTATAATAGGAGTAACCCAACAAGGCTCAAAATCAGTAAATTTTTTTAAAATTAGCAAGTGTAAGGTGGAACTCTGTCCGTGTGAAAAATCAAACTTTGCTTTGCAAAACCAAAGAAAAAGAAAAACTGTTGGGGCTTTGTTAAAAAAAAAACGGAAGTGTGCTTTTGACCACACTGTAGAAGTGAAATAGAAGCTTTTTTTATGGTTTCAGTATTTGAATATTAATCTGTTTTTTTTTATCGGCGGCTCATGTAAAGATACAATGGGTTTGTATTAACTGAAGTATGATGTATATGTTTTCGAGTTTAAATTTGGAAGTTGCCTTGTAAAGCATACACTAATTTTTTTGTCGACATAATATGAAAGAAAAACAACATTTATATCAGATAACATCTAGTTTTATTCAGTTTCCATTTGTGTGGACTCATATAATGACAGAATAGGTTTGTGGTAACTGAAGTATGATATGAAAATTTTTGATTGAAAGTTCTGAAGATATCTCGTGAAGACTGCATCGAGGGTAGTTCCTGAGTTTGTAGTGGTTTCTGTGGGTTCGTTGTTCATCCGTAGATGAAATGCGTCTTCCAAAAACGCAATCAACGGTTTTGCTTGCTCTGATGCAAAATTTGCGTTGAAGTCTCCGCTGGGTACCATCGAAATTTTGTCTGAATCTGATTGCAGGAGTGCAGCACCTTGAACCGTGTACGGTAGTAGTATTTGGTGGATGAATTTGATGATGTTGTTAATTGTTTGATTCGGTGAAATGTAAATAACAACCATCATAATAGTTTTTTTGTCCTCCGTTATGCATTGAGCAGCACATAATTCCCCGGTGGCAGTGTTGTTGATATTGAAAATTTGGGTTTGATCAAACCGTAAGTCCATATTGGGTGTGAGAATGTTTGCCGTGTCATGAACGTTGTGATAAACTGCAACTCCTCCCGCTCTAACATTGGGACGTTTGAAATGGACAACGCAATTGAAGTTAGGGACATCAATATAAGCGTCATTGCTTAGCCAAGTCTCCGATAGAAGCAAGACAGAAGCCCGTTGAACAACAGCGCCGGTGAGATCAGCGGCGTGAGCACGTATACTCTGACAGTTGAAAGAGAACATCGATAATCCTCTTCTGCTGGTGATAAAGTCTATCATCAATGTATCAATTGTCTGTAGTCGATTAAGAGATAACCTGCGAAATTCAACTTGCTTTATCATACTCATATACTATCTCATTGAACGTGCCTCCCTGTGATTTATGCAAAAGCTGACACTAAAGGGAAATTATTTCGTTTCGCAACTATAGTTTTGTTGTGGTTGAGCGAAATAGTGGATGTCCTTCGATTAATTGGAACAGCGGTGTGACTGATGTTATTGGCCTTAATGTATGCAGCTGCTTTTTTCCTGATTTTATTGCCAGTTTTTGGCGAGTTCTGAAAATGTAGCCACGCACGCGTAACATCACCATCTTCATTGCGTTCTATGTGAATTAACTTACCCATTGCACCATTCGCCAACCCATCAGATACGTCGATATTTGTTGTAATAATATATGATTTGTTAATGACGAATATAACTTCATATGGTAATCCGGCAGTATCTATTACAGACATTTTATGTAATTTTGGCTTGACGAAGGTTTGCTGTTCGGCGTTATGACAACCAATGTAGACGTCAGTTGCTGTAGAAGTAATTTTGTCAATTGCATTATTTAACAGTGTGTTGTACTCTGTGACGGAGTTGTTTGTTAAAAATAGACGTATTCCATGCGCACATTGTTGATCAGCTTCTTCTTTGGTAAAGAATCGCGCTTCGATGATTTGCAATTCTTGATTGTCCAGTACTGTGCCATTTCCAATTTTAGTTAGTATAGAGGCGAAGGATTCATTGGACTGCCTCATTACCTGAATCAATTCATAAAATTGTAATCCCCGCCATAAAATTGGACCCACCAACCGCTGTTTTATCTGCTTATAGATTGGTGTAGCTCGTACAGGTGGCAGTTGGCGTAGGTCACCAATTAAAATGATATCGAGTCCCCCAAAGTTTGTTTCAAAATTGCCAGTGATTTGTTTAAGCCTGCAGTCGATTTTGGGCAAGAGTTCAGCACTTATCATACTAATCTCATCAATAATTAAGACTTGCACATATTTGAAAAGTGTCCTATATTGCTGAGCAACTTCAATCAACAGCGGAAGTAGTTTGGAAAGTGATATCCTCAATGCAGTGTGAACAGTTGTTCCGTCTATGGCCACAGCAGCTTTTCCAGTGGACGCGAACGTTATGTATGCATTACAGTAGGAATCATTGTTAGTGAATCGATTATAAATTTCCATGAGAAGTTGGATGACAAAAGTTTTACCACATCCAGCTGGTCCCGTGAAGAATATTTGTAGCGGTGATCGATTTGTGGACAAGAGGTTTGAGATAACGTGGAGCAGAAGTCCTTGTTGTTTTTCGTTTGTTTTTCTCATTAGTTGACAGAATTCTTCATGTGGCCTAACATTTTCCTTCTTCTTTGCAATTGCACCCAGCTTATTCAATGTTGCAAACAGAAGGTCACTGTTAACGTCGGAATGTGGATTGTTGTACAAGTGTTCGAAGGGATTAGGTTCTGGATGTCGATTGACTACGTGTGGTGTGTCTTGGTCGCCCGTATTTCCATCTTCGCGACACAATTTTCGGTAAATCTCGATTGTTTTCTCGATATCCAAGTTTGATTGAAAGTCTTTGCATCGTTGTAAAATTATGTCTTGATTATCGTTATAAATGCCTATGAACTTCATATCAGCTAGAATGTCTCGTTCTTCATTTCTAAATGAAATATGTAAGGTCATCATTTCGCTTTTGTAGTCATTGCAGTCCTTGGCCATATCATAATTCCGATACCGAATTATACGCGGATATTTCCGTTCATTGTAAGTCCCCTCGTTAGTTTTCGTATATTTCGAAACAAACTGTGCCAGTGTGAGATTTTCCATGTCTTGAGGTCTTCGTTCATATTTATCAAACCAATTGTCTTTCCAAATATTAGTCGAATCGTCGCCACCATCTATTTCATGTAACTCTGCTTGAGTGTTTCTGATTCGTTGTCGTTCTATACCGTCGGAATGTCAACTGCAACGACCGAACTTTTCGATATAGGCACACGTAATAAGTACCACGCTGCTTCTTGACTAGTCATTTCGACACAGTTGAGCATGTCCACACTCATTTTCCTTGTAATTTCAACGATGTCGAACTCTGGATGTTCCTCCATAATTTCTATTTGTCGCTGCAAATTACTGATACCCCTGTTTGTTTTATTAACATACTCCATAACGTAAGCTGCACAGGAGTATTCTTCAGTTATAAATTGGATGTCCATGTTGGACTTTACAACATTGAGTAGGAAAGGATTAAAAGGATTGTGCCACTTTTCTGTCGGTGTACGTTTGTAGAATACTCTTGGTCTAGTTATTCCAGCCAGAAGTATATTGAGATAGTCTTCATCGTCAATAACATTGTTCCTCTCGTAGAAAGTGTCAATGTCTGGATAGTCAGCATTCTCCAAAGTCACTCTGAGGTCTTTGTATCTTTGTGCACCTCGTGCAAATCCCACGTCTGCTTTTGGCATGGGTGTTAATATAGCTGTTTTCCGACAAGGCATGAAGGGTGCTTCAAATCTGCTTTTTTGTTGCCTATTAGCAACAATTTTTTTGTGGCAAGTAAATGTATGCTTATGTGTTTGTAATTTGATATTGCCAGAAGCTTGTGTTGATGACACCGAGATTAAGGTGTCAATCAGTTTTACCGCATCTTGATAATTTACACCTAGTGCATCCCATGGAGCATTTTCCAACCATAATAGAATGTGCGCGTGCGGACTACCACGGTGTTGAAATTCAATGCGCTTGAAGTAATGCATTACGCGATACTTTCCAAACGGCGACGATTTCTTCGATTGCAAAATTGTCAGCAAGATATTGACGAACTTATTAAAGTAAGTAGCGCAAGTAACTGCATCCTCATTCATGAGAGTACTTTTTGCGATGAAATCAAGCTGAGCCGCGTCGTCTTCCGAAATATCTGCTCCGTTATTTTTCAATTTATATAACAGTTGTAGTAAGCTAGTCCATCCAATTTCATTTGCGCTCAAAGTTAGGAATAAGGTTGGCTTTCCTAGCTGTCTTATCATAGCGAAGAGATCCCTTTTCCTTTCAGCCCAGTACCAAGTGGAATTTGGTATTGTCCGAAGGAATGCGAGGTTGCTTTCAATGCAATTGTTAATATACTCTTCAGATTGTATTTGTCGTCGTGTAATGTTGGTATTTCTGCCAACGTGTTTAAAAGCCACAGTGAGAGCGTCACGCACACGCAATCGTATGATCTTCATAGCCATGTATAGCAAATGTTGAGGAGTCACCCCACGCCTGTCGCAGCGCCTCAGTTCACTGGTTGCCATCATAAACGGTGTAACCCTCACACCCTCTCTAAATGTTCGAAATTGCCCTATATATATACCAGAAAAGGAAAGCTCCTCTGCATGTTCATCAAATAACAAACTTTGTGGAACGTTGTTTTCTCCGGGCGCTATTCTTAGAAATTTTTCCTCGTTCCATAGTAATGTTCACTGTTGTGCAGTTAAGCTTTCTTCAATGTCTATGTTTTCGCTCATGCGATCCATTTGAACTTGATCTGGAATGAGGTCTTCATTGAAGAATGATTCATCTATAGTCACATTGGACAAATGGTAGAGCGGTGTATCCACCAAATGCCGCAACCATGCCTTTATCGTCCGTTTCTTAACCAACCCGTGCAAGTAGGAAGATTTGTGAATTTTCTGTCTCTTAATGTGAACGTTAATGCAGTGGTCGTCGTCAATATTTCGTGGTAATCTGTGGGCCATAGTATTAACGCAAACAGGAACATTGATTATTTGCCCATAAATGCCATACTGTCCTAGAACGTGGCACAGTCTGCGTATTTGCATAAATGGAATCCTTGGCGAAATCTGTCGTTCCGATATCAAATCCAGTAGAGGTAAGGTTGTCGGTATTAGCGGGTATTTAAAGCCATTGTATGTTGACATTGGCGGTATTTTGTCTTTATTCAACATTAGTTTACAAGTAGAGCATATCGTAATATTATCAATATCCATTTGTGGAATTATTGTTCGTAAGATTTCGTGATGTTTCGGCTTTGGTTTTGCCAAGTCTCCTTTGAACCATAATCTATCACAAACGGAGCATGCGTGACCGAACGTATTTCTTTTAAAATATTTATCGAATGCATTATGAGCCGATTTATGTTGATCAAACCCGTTGTATGTCGGCAGGGTGATGGCTGGATTTTGTTCCGCTTGTAGTACAAGTTGCCTAGCCCTGGATGGCCGTTTCCGTTCTGCACCTGTCATAGCCGTACTTGTGGAAGCTGTACCCGTCGAAGCATTGTTAGCGAGTTGATTTTGTTGTCCTTGTGGCGCAAGTTGTCTAGTCCTATATGTCCTCGTCCGTTCTGCACCAATCATATCCGTACTCGTCGAAGCATTGTCAGCGAGTTGCATTTGTTCCGCTTGTTGAGCAAGTTGCCTAGCCCTACATGCCCGCGTCCGTTCTGCTCCAGTCATAGCCGTACTCGTCGAAGTCTTGTCAGCGAGTTGCATTTGTTCCGCTTGTTGAGCAAGTTGCATTTGTTCCGCTTGTTGAGCAAGTTGCCTAGCCCTACATGCCCGCGTCCGTTCTGCACCAGTCATAGCCGTACTCGTCGAAGCCTTGTCAGCGAGTTGCTTTTGTTCCGCTTGTTGAGCAAATTGCCTAGTCCTATATACCCGCGTCCGTTCTGTACCAATCATATCTGTACTCGTCGAAGCATTGTCAGCGATTTGCATTTGTTCCGCTTGTTGAGCAAGTTGCCTAGCTCTACATGCCCGCATCCGTTCTGCACCAGTCATAGCCGTACTCGTCGAAGCCTTCTCAGTGAGTTGCTTTTGTTCCGCTTGTTGTTGCCTAGCCCTACGTGCCCGCGTCCGTTCTGCAATAGTCATAGGCGTTCTCGTGTAAGAATTGTCAGCGTGTTGTGATTGAGCAGAATTGTCGACTCGTAAACGTTTCTTAGCCGGAGTCATTGTAGGCATAGTAAGAAGCAATGCTTTGCTTCGATCTTGTAACTGCCGGCAGTTTTCCGCTGTTGGCTGTGTTTTAGGAGTAGTTGTTTTATTCTGTCTGCGTAGTGTGCTCTTGCGATCTCTGTACTCCCTGGCACGTTTAGCAGCCCTCTTTGCCTGAGTTTTAGCAACGAAAATGCTTACAATGGAGCGCTATGGGAAACGCAAAACTGTTTAAAGGGCTACCAACACGAAAAATGCCCAGAAAGTCACTAAATTGTTTGAAAAAACTCCAACGAAGGAAATGCCAACAATGGAGCGCTATGGTAAGCGCTAAGCTACTTAAAAGGCCAATAACACGAAAAACCCAGGAATAGAAAATTCCAAGAATTCACACGAAAAATCACCAAAAACCACCAATATTTCACGAATTTATTTGCAAAAACCGCCAACAAAGGAAATGCCAACAAGGAAGCGCTATGGTACGCGCTAAACTACTTAAAAGGCTAATAACACGAAAAAACCCAAGAATAGAAAATTCCAAGAATTCACACGAAAAATCACCAAAAACCACGAATATTTCACGAATTTATTTGCAAAAACCCCCAACAAAGGAAAATGCCAACAAGGGAGCGCTATGGTAAGCGCTAAGCTACTTAAAAGGCCAGTAACACGAAAAAAAAATGAGCAAAGCAAACCACAGTAGTGCATTCACATTTTCTCTGTATCGGCCGGACCACTATGCAACTTTCCCGATAATGTCATCATATATTCATTTCAGTTCTCCTATTATAAATGTACATTCCAAGTTTCATGAAAATGTGACTAGTATTGGCCGAATTATTAGGGTTTTTATTTTGCATTCCCGTAACCCCCACAGAGGGGAGTCGCATTCTTTCTTTTCAGTTGGCCTATCCAAAATATTACACTAAGCTTTAAGAAAATTCGCCCATTATTGAGTGAATTCTTCAAGTTTTTCTATTTCAGGCCCCCACAACCCCCCATCGAGGGGAGGAATTTTATCTTTTCACTTTGCTCATCCTAAATGTACATTCCAAGTTTCATTAAAATCCGCCGGTTATTGACCGAATTATTAAGGTTTCTTTATATCATTCTCCCGCAATCCCCACCGAGGGGAGACGCATTCCATCATCTCACTTGCCTTATCCAGAATGTACACACCTAGTTTAAAGAAAATCTGCCTATTATTGAGTGAATTATTGAAGTTTTTCTTTTTCAGCCGTCCACAACCCCCACCGCTGGGAGACATATTTTATTTTTTCAGGTCATCCATTCCAAACGTACATTCGAAGTTTCATTAAAATCCGACTATTATTGGCCAAATTAAGGAAGTTTCTATATTTCATTATTATTATGGTTTTTTTTTCACCCTCCCGCAACCCCCACCGAGGGGGGACACATTCTATCTTCTCACTTGCCCTATCCAGAATGCACACACCAAGTTTAAAAAAAATTTGCCTACTATTGAGTGAATTATTGAAGTTTTTCTTTTTTAGCCCCCCACAACCCCCACCGCGGGGGGACATACTTGATTTTTTGGCTGGTCCATCCCAAACGTACATTCGAAGTTTCATTAAAATCCGACTATTATTAACCGAATTAGGGAAGTTTCTATATTTCCGCCACAACATTTTTTTAAAAAAGTTTTGCGCATTAGTGTTGCCAGATGTAAATTCCGCTGAAAAGTTAATATGTTCTGATCTCGAATATAGTACACAAACTGTCATCAAAATTGGACGAGCAGTTTCGGTTTTACAACAAGTGCAAAAATAGACTATATTTGGACAAAATGTAATTTTAGACAGTGTTGCCATAGTCGAATATGGCCCAAAAACTAACCAGATCTAAGTTAGGATCAAATACATGAACTGTGTAAATTTTATCCAAATTGGTCCAGCAGTTTAGTCTGAAGCATGCGGACAACATTTTGTCGTTTTTAGACAAAAAAAGCGTTACCAAATAGTGTTGCCATATATTAATTTCGCCTAAAATCTAACACCATCTGGCATTTGACGCAACACCAAAATGGTGAAAGTTTCATGGAAATCGGACCATCCATTCAGATTTTATTAACGATTTAAAAAAGCGGACAGACGGACGGATGGACGGACGGACATGGGGCTAATTATTTTTGACGAAACGGATTTTGCACTTATTTTCATCTTCCTAGCCCTTCTAGATCAAAAGTTAGGTTTTCGCACGATTATAGTACTTTCCTATAAACATTCGTTTATCGGGAAAGTAAAAAACCAAGAATAAAAATGTCCAAAAATTCACACGAAAAATTCACTAAAAACAACTATGAACCACTTTTGTAGAAGGTTTCTTGACGAATGAAAACCGGCTGTATACACACATTCTTTTTCTCTGGTCTTTTCTTTTGAACACCATTCGCCTCTCTTCGTTCTCTCCAGCTGTATATGAGATCGTGATGTTTAAATTTCTACATTGCTTTTATGTGTATCAGATCATGATACAATCTATTTTAGCGGTTCCCATCTAGTGGTCCGCGACCCAAAATAGGGTCGCGAGCTTTTAAAATAGTGTTGCGAAAATTTTCTAAAACTATACCTTAAAAATAAGTATAGAAATAGAATCGAAAATTTTGAATTAAAACTTCGACCAGTGCTGACAGAAATTGAGCCTCGTTTCGAATTGTTGTGCAATAAGATGCCGCCCACCGCAATTAGTTAATACCTGATTATATTTAAGTTAATTTTGTTAATTTGGTTTTAACTTTATACCTTTTCTGTTCCGTTATTTTTTTATTACTGAATCAAATGCATTATTTTTAATAAAGCAGTAATCATACTTTTTTTTAAATGCACAAATATTAATTTTTTTTGGGTCGCGAAATTTAATATAAAAAAAAGTGGGTCGTGTTGGAAAAAGTCTGGGAACCGCTGATCTATTTGTATCTCTGCCCTGTGCCTTATGCATGAGATCATGAATAAACATGTTCAGTAGTTCTGAACATTGGTTAACTTCATAAACACTCTCTTCCCAGGGACAATTTTCTTCTACTATGTTTCAGTGCATTATGTGCTTTCAAACATATGCTTACAGAGACACGCAACGCGTGTGCCCGTTAATGTATGTAAGATGCGCTGACTGCTTTCCGCTATGTAATGTTCGTATGCGCCAGCCTTATGCACAGAAACGACACGATTGTTAGTCAGCTTACACTGATGTGACATGTGACGCTGCGTTACAAAGTTAGCGTTCCATGATTTTTTCCATATAAAAAGTTAAAAAATTTTTATCGACCACAGCGCCAATACGGTGGCAGATAGAACTATTTGGCCTTCGACGGAAATATTCCTCATTATAACTTACACAATATTGCCGAACATTGTAATCATCTAGGACGTCCATATAATGAGATATTTTGTAATGTAACGTTTCGTTACACAAAATTGTAACATAATTTTTGCCAAACGCCCCCATAGAACTATTTCACTTCAATAGAAGCTTTTCTTTATGGTTTGTCAGCGAGTTGCATTTGTTCCGTTTGTTTAGCAAGTTGCCTAGTCCTACATGCCCGTATCCGTTCTTCACCAATCATAGACGTACTCGTTCAAGCCTTGTCAGTGAGTTCCTTTTGTTCCGCTTGTTGTTGCCTAGCCCTACGTGCCCGCGTCCGTTCTGCAATAGTCATAGGCGTTCGCGTGGAAGAATTGTCAGCGTGTTGCATTTGTTCCGCTCGTTGAGTAAGTTGCCTAACCCTAAATGCCCGCGTCTGCTCTGTACCAGTTATAGCCGTAGCTGTCGAAGACCTACTCGTCGAAGCCTGGTCAACGAGTAGCTTTTGTTCCGCTTGTTGAGCAAGTTGTCTCGTCGTACATGCCCGCATTCGTTCTGCAGCAGTCATATCCGTAGTCATCGAAGCCTTGTCGGTGAGTTGCTTGTGTTCCACTTGTTGAGCAAGTTGTCTCGTCCTACATGCCCGCATCCGTTCTGCACCAGTCATAGCCGTACCCGCCGAAGCCTTGTCAGCGAGTTGCTTTTGTTCCACTTGTTGAGCAAGTTGTCTCGTCCTACATGCCCGCATCCTTTCTGCACCAGTCATAGCCGTACTGTAATGTAACGTTTCGTCAAAGTTCAAAAATTGTTATTGAATACATCGCCGAAGTGGTGGGAGATAGAACTATTGTGTCTTCGACGGAATTAATTGCCATAAAAACCTCTACAACTTTGCTGAACATTTCGATCGTCTACGACCTCTGCATAAAAAGTTCAAAAAGAAGTTCAAATATTTATATCGACTACAGCGCCAATATGGTGGCAGATAGAACTATTTGGTCTGTGACGGAAATATTACTCATTATAACCTCCACAATAATGCCGAACATTGTAGTCATCTAGGACGTCCATATAATAAGATATTTTGTAATGTAACGTTTCGTCAAGTTGTTATTGAATACAGCGCCGAGGTGGTGGGAGAAAGAACTATTGTGTGTTCGACAGAAATAATCCTCATAAAAACCTCCACAACTTTGTCGAACATTTCAATCGTGTACGACCTCTATATAAAAAGTTCAGAAAAATTTTCAAAAACTTATATCGACGACAGCGCCAATATGGTGGCAGATAGAACTATTTGGTCTGTGAGGGAAATATTACTCATTATAACCTCCACAATAATGCTGAACATTCTAATCGTCTAGGACGTCCATATAATGAGATATTTTGTAATGTGACGTTTCGTTACACAAAATCGTTACATAATTTTTGCTAAAACGCCCCCATAGAACTATTTTACTTCAAAAATTTTCGTAAGATTTTAATAAAAATTTTTTTTTTGTTTTTTTTTGTACGTTTTCTTTTCTTTGTTAATACAAATTAAACGGTAGTGAAAACTAGTGGTTTTCTTTCCTTTTCAAAAGAAAGAAAATTTCTGTGCATTGGAAGAAAAAAGAGAAGAAAAAGATAAATTAGAGAAAAAAAAAACTGCTGACCTACTTTAACAAATGATCGTACAAGAATACTCACAAGGATATTGACCTGGGCATCAGCTGTTAACAAATATTCCGGTACACAAACACCACCACACACTGACAGCTGAGTTTTTTTTTTTGATTTTTTTTTGTTGTTTAATTTTCACTTTTTTTTTTTTTTTTAATTTTCACAATTTTCACAATATTTTAATTTACAATCGTTTTTTTTATCACCCGCGATAAAACACAAATTTTCAAAGAAAAATAATCGGCTAAATTTTGGACAAAAAACGATTAAAAATGAGAATTAATAAAACACAAACAATTCGCGGCAATTTGTTTATTTGTTTTTTTATTTGAGTGAACAAATTAGTGTTGCCGTTGGAATATATATTAAAGTTTTTTTAGTGAATATAATCAGTTTTTTTTATGGTCTGATTTCATGAAGGAATTTTTATTTTTGTTCAATTTTTAGTTTTTTTTTTATTTAATTTAATTTAATTTTGAATTATCATTGAAGTTTCTATGTTTTTATATAAATTTTCTATATATATTTAATAATAATAAAATAAAATCCTTCTATTCTTAATATTTTTTTTTTAATTCGACTTTATTTTGTTTTTTTTTTTATAAAAAAATAGTTTTTTTTGGAGTGAATATTTTGAGATGTGCTAAGGCATAACCGCAATGGGGGGTTGAAATGCTGAGTAGCAAATGAGGAAGGACTTTATTTTTTAAAAATTTTCTTGCTTTTTTCGCTTTACCGAATATTTGGTAGTTTTTTTGTTTATTAGCACACTATCTAGCATGCGAGTCGCTGGCCTAACTCTGGCCATTAGCCCTGAGGCACCCGGCAAAAGTGTGTAGGACCGGCAAGCTCGCGTGAAAAACAAAATAACGATTTCCATACGTTACAATTGGCTCTGGTTTTGGAAAAGGTTTTGGAGGTGTACGATGGTGGTTAATAAAATATTGCCTTTGTCGTTGTAGAAAGAATGGAATTTGTCTCGAGATATTAGGTATAGGAGGTCTTTGAGGATTATGAACCAATTCAGGATGTAAGTTCGCTCTGGGTCTTGGAATCTGATTAACGCGGTGGAAACGAAAGTTATTTTGAGGGGAGTCATTTCCTGTTGAGGTCTTTTAACAACTCCATGGCCGTGTTGAACACGATAATCGACATTTTCTAGTTTGAGGCATAGGTGAATGGCTTGTGGTAGGTTGAACGTTACCCTCATACTAAGTCGTCTAGGGTCTCCTTTTAGTCCTCTTACAAACGGTGCTAATGTCTTATCGCGGTATGCTTGGGTCATTACATTCAGAGATTTTCGGCTCATATCAATAGATGAGAGTTTATTTAAAATTAATAAAAGGTGACAATACACTTCTTAATAAAATTCGGGAATCGTCGTATTTCGTTTCGTATCAAGGCTGTCATTTGGTATTCTAATGTACCTTGATCTCTTTTATCAGTGTAATGCAGAGTGAGACATTTAGCAATTTTCTCCAAATTTAGAGGTGTGTTACACGATGCTAATGCGATATCTGTACAATCCATAATTTTGTTCCGAATAACACTCAAAATGCCATAAGATTTTGGTGTGCCTTTTAAATGTTCATGGATTCCTTATATCCTGTCAACCCTTTTTTCAAAGAACTAAATTCTCCGAGGTGGCCTGAAAAATTTCTTAAACTTTTTACTATATCTGGTATTTTTTCCATATCCGACAAATTTTCATCTTGCCCCTATCACCAGTTTGATCTACATCGTTATTCATATATGTTCCTGGGTTTATAACGGAGTTAATGATTTCTTTATTTTCGCTCTTTATAATTTCTGATATAAGAAACGTTAAACCATTTAATTCTAAACTGTTGAGAAGCTTTGTGGAAGCAGATGAACTAATATTTCTGGTTTCTTTACTAACTGATCCTAATCTACTTCGTTTAAGTACGTTTTCTTGAGCCATGTTTTTTTATTCTAATTAAAAGTTACTCATTTCCCTATAAATTCTGTCTTTTTACAAGTTTATTGGAATGTGTTTAAATTTTTTTTTAAATTTTGACAAACTCATTTGAAATAGAGTTAATTTGATATTTTAAAAAAAGAGAAAAACAATATATTTAATTACTTATTGGCTGCTATGGTATTAACGTTTTTCTATTATTTTCTTTTTATTATATTTCTGTTGAAATTTATTTTTTATCTATTTTTCGTATTTAATAATATTTAAATTTTTCTATTTTACGATTTAATTAAAATGTATTTTTTAATTAGTTTTTCTTTACGTATATTTATTTAGATATTTTTTATTTAATTTTCCAATATTTGGGCAAAATTCTTATTCCTTTTTGTTTCTTACTTATTGACTAATATTTAGTTTTTTCTTCTTTTCGTGTAGATTATTTTTTATTTGCTTCAGTTTGCATAAATTCCTTCTTTTCACTTAATTTTTTTTAAATAATTATAAAATAACTTACATTAAAATAAGCAGATGAAGGACGGACATCTGGCTAATAGTTGAGTCTTTTTTGGGAACTATCATACAGGTGTTAAGGGTCCTATTCAACAACTCCCTTTTTTCCTCAGTGAGGTGATTCAGGAGCCTTGTTTCCTAACCCTTTGTAGTTGTGAAGATTTCAAAGCACTTTATCCCCTTTACTTGCTACTTTGTGATAAGTGATAGATTAGTTATGTTGTGTAGCGAAAAGGACGAAGGGAGCCTTTCCAAGACGACTCGGGGAAACTTTAATATTACTATAAATTTTCCCGTTGGGAGGGCAGAACTCCTATTATATGGTTTTCCTAAGAAATTAATATAAATATGCTTACTATTTGTTTACTTAATAAAACCACTTTCACGAATTTGTAATTTTATTAATGCATTTAAAAACTTCTTTCAATGCTTTTTTCTTTTAAAGATATCTTCGACTTATTCATTAATATTTTCAACTTTTTAAGGATTTCTTCAACTTTCACCAATACAATATTTTCAATTGTTTAAGAATATCTTCAACTTTATAAGGCTTTTTAAACTCTTTTGCTACTTTCTTAAACTTCTTCAAGGCTTCATTAAACTTCTTTGAAAACTTTTATAAAAGATATCTTCGACTTATTCACTAATATTTTCAACATTTTAAGGATTAATTGAAACTCTAAAATTAGTTCACGTTTGGGAATCTTATCTTTTTTTTTATTTATTTTAAACAACTTTTTTAATAGAAACAACGTAAGAAAATGGTTCCGACCAAAAAAATTTTACTTTTTCCAAATAAAATTAAAATTTAAAATAATAACTTTATTTCGCGTAAATGGAGAAACAATGACTTAATAATTTGAAGCTATATCCCGATCGACTTTTATTCTCGTAAACTTTAAAACAATAAGTGATTTTAATCAAAAGAAGATCGAATTATTTATTGAAAAAAGTTTGTCAAAGTACTTAGAACAAATTGTACTTTGACACATATTAGTAAAATTTCAAAAAGGCAGAATTTTATAAACATATAAAAAAAATTTTAATCCTGCTTTTTCGAAAAGCAAGAATACTTCTCTCGAAATTACTCATTCTTTGAAGAAAAGTCAGTAATTTTAAAAACACGCGCGTATCAAATTTCATTCATTTCGACATGAAAAAGATACCGATTTTAATATGTCGCAATACTAAAATTTGCTCGAATACAAAATTTAATTTATTTCGACATGTAAAAATATTGTATGTTGAAGCAATTTAATAATTTTAATAAAATATTTCAAAATTGTTTGATATTTCCAAATATCTTATAAAGTAAACAAAAATTAATTTTCTTTATTTCACGATGTTAGAATAATTTTAAACAATTAATGAAATTGCGCGCCTTGGGTTCAATAAACTCTATTTTTGGTCGGAATGACTTTTTTGTTTTAAAAGGTTGGTATAGGGTGTACCGTAACATACCACCCTGTATAATAAACAAAATTTTTTTCTTTGACATTTAAACAAACAAATAAATGTGTTTGTTCAAAAATTGATGAAAATTTTCTTAAAATATGTTTTACAACTTGTATTTTACAAATAGGATATCTTACAATTATATATATATATCATAAAATTTTCTTTTTATAATTACTACCTCTAAAAAAAAATTGGTTCATTTTGCATTTTTTAAATTTGCAAAAAAAAACATTTTACATTTTTCTAATTTTTTTTTTTATTATTATTATTATCCTTTTTTTTTTTAAATCCAACAAGAATCTTAATTTGCTATTAAGCTATATTTGCTTAACCTTAATTTTTTCCTATATATCGCATTTCAAATTACTTCCTAAACAATTGTTTAACTGTGGATTGGCATGAAAAAAATTTGATTCTTTTTGTAATTGTCTATAAAGTATTCGTATTTCTATTTAGGTGATTTCGTATGAAGGAAATTTCTATGAAGAGAAAAAAATTGAATATTATTTGTTCCGTTTTTTTTTTAGTATTTAGATTGTTGTTTATACTATTATATTTAGTCGGTATTAGGACAATGTAATTATTTATTAGGAACTGATCCACATTTTATATTTTCCCCAATGATTCGACTTTATTTTGAATCATCATCATCATCATGGATCAACATTATTTTGTATATCAGAAAATCCTAATTATTACAGAATTTTGACTTTTAACTGTTGTTAAATACAATTATGAACTATAATTCATAGTTTTTCTATAATTGTGACTTTTTCTCTTTGTTTTTCTACTCTTATTTCTATATCTCGTGAAAGAGATGGGAAAATCATGTATTGCTTGAAGATTTTTTCATATAATAATCGTTTTCGCACTATATACCAATTGTACTTAAGGCTCATCAGCTGGACTTGTACATTTGGCTGTCCAGAAACGATATTTTATTATTATATTTTATTAAGCATACTTAAGAATGAATAGTTCTAATTTTTCTATATTCAATCCATCTAGAATTTTTACTTCTGCGAATTAAATACTAAATGAAAAATTTCTGTTTTTACACCGAATTTTTAAATATTTTGAATAGTTTTTTATTTACCATCCTTGATACATTTTTAAATTGTTTTTTTTTTTTTTTTAGTATTTAGATTGTTGTTTATACTATTATATTTAGTCGGTATTAGGACAATGTAATTATTTATTAGGAACTGATCCACATTTTATATTTTACCCAATGATTCGACTTTATTTTGAACCTTCATCATGGATCAACTTTATTTTGTATATCAGAAAATCCTAATTATTACAGAATTTTGACTTTTAACTGTTGTTAAATACAATTATGAACTATAATTCATAGTTTTTCTATAATTGTGACTTTTTCTCTTTGTTTTTCTACTATTATTTCTATATCTCGTGAAAGAGATGGGAAAATCATGTATTGCTTGAAGATTTTTTCATATAATAATCGTTTTCGCACTATATACCAATTGTTCTTAAGGCTCATCAGCTGGACTTGTACATTTGGCTATCCAGGAACGATATTTTATTATTATATTTTATTAAGCATACTTAAGAATGAAGAGTTCTAATTTTTCTATATTCAATCCATCTAGAATTTTTACTTCTGCGAATTAAATACTAAATGAAAAATTTCTGTTTTTACACCAAATTTTTAAATATTTTGAATATTTTTTTATTTAGCATCCCTGATAAATTTTTAAATTGTTTTTTTTTTAGTATTTAGATTTTTGTTTATACTATTATATTTAGTCGGTATTACGACAATGTAATTATTTATTGGGAACTGATCCACATTTTATATTTTCCCCAATGATTTGACTTTATTTTGAATTTTCATCAGGGATCAACATTATTTTGTATATCAGAAAATCCTAATTATTACAGAATTTTGACTTTTAACTGTTGTTAAATACAATTATGAACTATAATTCATAGTTTTTCTATAATTGTGACTTTTCCTCTTTGTTTTTCTACTATTATTTCTATATCTCGTGAAAGAGATGGGAAAACCATGTATTGCTTGAAGATTTTTTCATATAATAATCGTTTTCGCACTACATACCAATTGTACTTAAGGCGCATCAGCTGGACTTGTACATTTGGGTGTCCAGGAACGATATTTTATTATTATATTTTATTAAGCATACTTAAGAATGAAGAGTTCTAATTTTTCTATATTCAATCCATCTAGAATTTTTACTTCTGCGAATTAAATACTAAATGAAAATTTTCTGTTTTTACACCGAATTTTTAAATATTTTGAATAGTTTTTTATTTAGCATCCTTGATAAATTTTTAAATTGTTTTTTTTTTAGTATTTAGATTTTTGTTTATACTATTATATTTAGTCGGTATTACGACAATGTAATTATTTATTGGGAACTGATCCACATTTTATATTTTCCCCAATGATTTGACTTTATTTTGAATCTTCATCATGGATCAACTTTATTTTGTATATCAGAAAATCCTAACTATTACAGAATTTTGACTTTTAACTGTTGTTAAATACAATTATGAACTATAATTCATAGTTTTTCTATAATTGTGACTTTTTCTCTTTGTTTTTCTACTATTATTTCTATATCTCGTGAAAGAGATGGGAAAATCATTTATTGCTTGAAGATTTTTTCATATAATAATCGTTTTCGCACTATATACCAATTGTACTTAAGGCTCATCATCTGGACTTGTACATTATCAATCATTAAACATATCAATATAAATGTACTCACCCCCTCTCAAATTGTTCGAAACCGGAGGCCCTCCTTTTCCGATTCTGTAGGGAATAAACACAAAAGAAGAATAGCCTTCCTTTTTCTCTTTTTTGTTACTTTGATTACCTTACAAATGAAATGTATTCTTATTGAACAAAAAGAAAACTATTCTTATAACATTTTTTTTTTTTTTTTGACTTCAAATATTTCAAACAAACGAACTTAAGATTAGCGTTTTTATAATTCGTAATAAATGGATGCAAGTAGAAAATTCCGCTTCCATGGTTCAAAACTCCTCTAAAATTTTGGTGGCAGCAAAAAAAAATGTCCTCGTTGAAGATGAACAAAAAAAGTGATCCTCTGATACCACTTAAACCAAATCCAATTGAAATAATCACAAATTTGCGAAAAAAAATCCAGCTGAAAACCTTGAACATATCAATTTTATATGATGAAAAAAATATAGACTTGCGTTAATGATTTCAATACGATGACAAATTAATGATGATGACGTTTGGTGGAAATCCAATTCTCAATTTGCAATTAAGTTTATTAATATTGATATTTTCCTTGCATGCCTTGACTGCTGATAATTGTACATTAATTTCACGCCATAACGTTTTCTTATTTCGCCTTTTAAATATGTTTGGATGAAAATAAATAATTCTAACAATGCTCCTTTAGTATATCACTTAAATAAGGATCCTTGAATGACATACATAATCAGTTTTCTGTGTCACCCTGTATCGATATTTTGGATGATATTATTAATTAATTAGGATGACCCATTTTTGTTTTTTTTTCTTTCTCCATTTAATTTCCACTAGTATATTAACGGTAAAAAAAAATATAGACCGGCGGTAACAGAGAAATTCTTTAAAAGCTTTGAACTGAGTTGTACTAAAAGCTCCTATATAATATTGAAACACACTGAAAAGGTAACTAACACTATAAAATAATTTCAAATTATCGTATAAAAACATATGAACATGACCTTTATATATCCATTTATGATCGATAACATTAATAAGAAAAGTTTAATCCCTTATTTTAAAGAGAACAACCCTTTTCCAATCAATTTCCATTTGCGATCTTTTTTTTTTTCTGACACAATGCAACACTGTCTTAATGACCTACTGCCGTTAATTCACATTTCATATACTATCGGCTGAGACTTTTGTTAAACTTTTAAGAATTCCAAAACTACAAAATTATTTTTGGAAAAGTCACGTTTTCACAACTATTATATTTTTTCCCGAAAAAGAAATAATGCTTGGTCAAATTAAATTCACACAATTTTATCTGGGCTAATAACCCAGAAAACTTATGTCGAAAATGCATAAAACAACTACAATAATAGGCATTTTTCTTTTCTTATTCATTCATAAAAACTGAAAATGATTTTATCACTTCAAAATTTAGATCGTATTTCATTTTTCTTAAAAACGATTCAAGTATTTCTTAATTTTTCAAAAATTGTATTTCAATTACGTAAATTTTAGTACACATGTTCTAAAACAAGAATAAATTGCAAAACTTCACGGTTCTATAAACTATTATTTTTCTTTTAATAAAAACCGACTTCTTTTCGACATTTCAAAAACTGTCTCTCTTCATCCATTTTTGGATCCGACTCTAAACAACGACTTTCTTCCTCAGACTCCAAATATTGACTGACTTCTTTTAATCTCCCATCTCCTGTTCGCAAAGATTTTTCTGTTTGGATAAAAAAAACCGGTTTTTCTAGTTTCAATTTTTTATCCTGCCTATCAGAATGCGACACGTTCATTTTTTCCCAATTTTCTTTCGGTCCCTTCTTTCGTTCTCGTTCGCGGGGGAAGGGAAAGGCTCTTTTATCAGCTTATTTCCACCACGGATATGAGGTGAAAAGAATTTTCTGGAAAGAATTTTTTGAAGACCATGCGGTTTTCGCAAAAGCTGACCACGCTGATATTTAAATAGTGTTGCCGTGTAGGCTTAAAGTTATAAGTAAGTGTGCTGTATTAGCCGCACGTTACAACACGGATGCGTCAGGGATTGATCTATCAACCCTGACGTAACTGAAAAGCGTGTGGGTGGTTTGAGTGGTACGTGAAATCTTGTACTGCCCAACGTGGGGCTCGACCACACCCAAAAGAGTCTCCTTTGCTCTCCGACTGAGCTAGCCGGGCACCAGAAAACGAAAGAAAAGAAAAGGAAATGATCCGTCATAAACCGCGGCAGTGGATGTCGGTTCTTACCTCACTATTGCCTCAAGTCTTTGGCATGGTAAACCCCTATGGTTCTACCCTGCAAATCCTCGACCTCATAGAGGGAATCGCCAATCGCACGAACAATTTGACACTTCAGAAATTTACGATTTAGCTTGGCATTGACATTTTTTGCGAAGTCACTAAGCGTGAAATTTCTTCGGTAGACTTCTTGTCCGACAATAAATTTCTTTACTCGGGTTCGACGCTTATAAATTCGCTCATGCTGTTGGTGAGCTTTCGACAAATTATTTTTGACGCGTTCGCGAATTAGTTCAAGCTGGTCTTTTTTTGAGGACACAACCAATTCACCATCATTCAAACCATTTAACTTCCGCATCAGTTCATAGGTTGAGCCATGTGTGATCATGTGGGAACCGAACACAAGAAAATATGGATCAATCCCCGTAGAAGCATGGATTGTACTCCGAATCCCTATGATCGGTGCCAACATAAGAGCGGATGGCCGCCAGTAATGAACGGTTTACACGTTCTGATGCGTTAGCTTGTGGTGAGTAGATAGCTGTACGATTGTGTTTCACACCATACGCTTCAATTAATTTGCGAAATTCTTTAGATATAAATTGCGGTCCATTGTCTGAAAATATAATCTCGGGTACTCCGAATAAATTGAAGACGCTTTCCTCCAAGAAATCGGTGATCTGCACGGCAGACGCCTTACGTAGTGTCTTGAACAAAACAAATTTCGAAAATTTGTCCAAAACAACTAGGAGAGTGGTGTTACCATGCTTAGACCGAGGGTAGGGTCCTAACAGGTCAACATATAGGTACTGGAATGGTCTGTCAACTTCAATTTGTTTGCCCATTGGCGGCCTCAACACACTATTTGGAGCCTTAGACTCTTTACATACGATGCAACTCGCGATATATTTACGTACTTCGCTAGCCATACCAGGCCAGAAGTATCTTTGACGCAAATGATATAAGGTTTTGGTAATACCGCCGTGCGCAGCTTGTGGAGGATCATGCGCCAGGCGAACTAGCTCGTCCGTAAGGCTAGATGGAACCCACAGCTTCCACGATCGATCTTCCTGAAAGATATTGCCAGTGCTAAAGCTTGTTCTGAAATACACGTAGCCATCTGACACTTGCGTGTCAGGCAGCCTTTCCGCGTTGCTTTGCACTGTATCTATCAGGTCGAGATATTCCTTTGATTTGAAGGCTTCAGAATTCAAGTTTATGCTAGGTGCCGAAACTATTTCCGAAATCGCGTCCACGTAAACACGTGAAAGCGCATCTGGCACCACATTTTCTGAACCTTTCCTATGTTCAATCGCGAAATCAAAGGCTTGAAGCTTTAAGCTCCATCGAGCCAAACGTCCACTCAAGTCGCGCTGACTCATGAGCCATTTTAAACTCGCATGGTCGGTGATTATTTTGAACGGCAAACCTTCGACGTAGGCTCTGAACTTTTTAACGCTCAACACCGCAGCCAAACATTCCAATTCCGTCACGCTGTAGTTGCGTTGTGCACAGTTCAGCTTTTGAGAAATATAGGCGATGGGTTTCTCATTGCCTTCATCGTCGCTTTGCAGCAAAACACCTCCGACACCGGTCTTACTCGCGTCGCACTGTATAATAAAGGGTTTAGTGCAATCAGGGTTGGCCAATACCGGGGCCGTAGTTAATGAAGATTTCAAGGCTTCAAACGCTACTTGAGCTTCCGCTGTCCAAACAAACTTGGCGCTCTTCTTTAGGCAGTCAGTAATTGGAGACGACAAGGAGGCATAATTGGCAATAAACCGCCTATACCATCCTGTCATGCCCAAAAATCGACGAACCTGTTTTGGAGTGGTAGGTGCAGGAAAGTCAAAAATTGCAGATACTTTATTTGAGTCGGTCTTTAAACATCCGTTTCCAACGATGTAACCCAAATATCTAACTTCTCTCATGCAAAATTTGCTTTTCTCCAAATTTATCGTAAGTCCAGCAGAAGACAAGCAACGTGCAATGGTTGCCAAAAGTTTAACGTGAGAATCAAAATCCTCAGAAACTACTAACAGCTCGTCCAAATAGACGAAACAGTTTTCTCTTAACTCGACTGGAATTGTTTTGTCCATCAGTCTACACATTCTTTGAGGAGCATTACAGAGCCCGAATGGCATCACTGTAAACTGGTATAACGGTCTACCAGGCACTGTGAAAGCAGTTTTTTCCCTACTCTGCTTTTCCAACGGTATCTGCCAAAAGGCGTCTTTCAAATCAATACTTGAAATGAAACACGTCTTCTCAAGCCTACTGAGAAGGCCTTCTATATGTGGAAGTGGGTAAGCGTCTTTCTTCGTAAGGGTGTTCACTTTCCTGGAGTCGAGGCAGAGGCGAACCTTTCCAGGTTTGCGCACCAAGACTACAGGAGAGTTCCACGCGCTGACACTTTCTTCAATGACACCCAATTCCAACATACGGTCCAACTCAGTATACATGAGGGGTTGCACCGCAGGGGAAACAGGGTAGTGGCGTTGCTTTACAGGCTCCGCGTTTCCTACCTCAATAATATGATCTAAATGTGTTTTTCCTAAACCGACTTGGTTGAAGGAAGGAAATAAAGTTAAGATGTTTTCAAGACGCGCGCGTTGTTCCGAATTTAGCGCGTGTGTGTTGGGATCGTCAACTGACAAGCAATCCAAAGTTTCGTTCGTGTTGAACAAAGACGGAGCTATTTCGAACTCTTTCCAAAAATCTACTCCAAGGTATAGAGTTTGAGTAAGTCCTGGTACAACGTATAGAGAAATACTTTTCGTTACATTATTATAGGTAATTGGAATCGCAACCTGACCATGTACCGATTGTGATTTACCGTCAGCCGTTTTGACTGAGGTGGGACGACCAGTAATCAAAATTTTATGACGTTGTAGGAAATCTAATGCGCCAGCGCCTAAGCAAGATACACTTGCTCCACTATCTAAAAGGCCTAAAAGGGATTCGCCGTCGATTTCTACCGTCGCATATGGTCTTACGTCATGTTTTAATGTTACGAATGCAGATTCCACTGCTTTAAATAATTGTTTTCGTTTCCTAAACTTTTCCCTGAGATTTAATATATAACGTGAAGTTTTCTTAGGGTAGATTGTACCAATAGCTCTATTCCTAACTATGTCTTGTTCACTTTGACGTTGATGTAAAGTTTTATTTGTCTGTTCCAGTTTGTTTTTATCAGACAAGATGTTATTTGACGTTTTAGGTTTTAAGATTTTGACCTCTGGCAAATGTGTCGGTGGAGATGGCCGTTCAAAGTTCAATGTTGGTTCCGTTATGGTTGGTTCAATAGTGTCATTGCCAATGCCTTGCTGTTGAATACTTTCTGGATGGCATTTAGGACACAATGGAAACGAAACATTCTTCTTACCACATTGATAACAAAATAAGGACCTTTGTGGTGTTATACATTCAAAGAATTCATGACCAACATTGTCACAGTTCCAACATACAACCATTGAACACCCGTTTCCAACCACATTGACATTATATCCTTTGCTTAACAAATCGCGTTGATAAGCCTGATTAACATTTACTATTGGAAACTCTGTTCTGACTGACTTTCGATGCGGGATATTAATGTTAAAAGACTTATTCGGTTCGAAGTTGTTACTAGGCAAATGAACAATAGCAGCATTAAATTCTTTAACCGGTGGTATAACTCTAGCCTTAGCAATTTCAGATGACGCGTTCGTGATACTTGGTCGATTCTAACAGACAGGTTTTTGTGATTCCCTAACAGAGAGATGACGTTCTGCTTTGCGACAAACTTGTTGAAGACAACTTAAAGTGGTAGTCGTCATTGTGAAAATGAGATTTGCTACGCTATCTTTAAGGTTGCTGCGCATGATTTGGGTCAATTCAGTATCCGTCATTGGAACTGTTAAACGAAGGTTCATAGACATGATCGAATCGTAGAAATCATTAAAACATTCATTGGTATTTTGTTTCCTTTGCAGCATGAGTAGCAAAATGTCATTGTCAGTGTCGAGATCGCCATAATGTTGTAGAAGAGCTGACTTTATTCCGGTCCAATCAATAGATGGTTCTCGCTTAAGAAGGTGCCAGTACCACTGCTCTGCTTTACCAGTGAACAGGGTAAATATTTGGTTGCAAATGGCATTCCAACTTATACGACATTTCGATTGCAATAGCTCAATCCGAAATATAAAGTCTTCCACAGGCATACTAGCGATCTCACCACTGAATGAAAAGTCCCATTTCTCGACGCGAGCATCGTAACAGTCAGTTGCGGCAGAATTTGAATCCATAGTCGTCATTGGTTTTCCTTTAAGGAGAGTTTATTGGTCAAACTTACAAGCACAAATAGCTAAGCCAAAAATTCGAGAAATATTTCTTTTCCGAAAGAGCGTAGTTGAGAAAGAGAGAGAACAACAAAAAAAAAATCTGGTTCAAAGCGGAACAAAACCAATGGAGAGCGAAAAAAAATAAATTTAATAATAATAAAAAAATATAATATTTATATATAAAAATGATAATAATAACAAAATATAACCCACCAAAAAAAATTTAAAATAATAAAAAAAAATACCAAATATAATTTCAAAAAAAAGTTATAACCTAAAAATAAAAAAAAACTAAAGCTAAATCAAAAGAACCTAAACTAAAATCAAAAAAAAAACTAAATTAAAGTCAACTAAACCAAATGAAAGTAGTTGAGAAAAAGAAAATAACTCCCTCAATTAGTTTCCTCAAAAAAAAAATTGCCGAAATATTTTCCGAAACCAATTGCCTAAAGCAAATTCAAAAAAAAATAAACTAATATTAATTTTCCGTAGAAAATTTCTCCAAACTCCTTACTAGTACTAATTTAAATTTCCCCAAAAGAAATTTTTCCGATGTATCAAAAAAAAATATCTTACTTATTTTTCCCTACATCTACCTTCATACCTAAAATTATTTATATCTAACCTTATAATGAGAGTGAGAGAGAGAGACGAAACAAGCGGACGACACGAAGAGAACATAAACCCGACATGCACTCACGACATGAAAATTAGATGTTACTCATCGCAGGAATCTAACACTGTACAATGCCAAAGGGCTTCATACATGATTCGATCCCAAAACGTTATACTGGATATCGCAGTATAGACCGCGCGTACCAAACACAATAAAGTATGATGTACTATGACATTTACGATATGCGATTAAATGCGCGACAGTCCACACCACAACATCACTCACATTTTCCTGGTCCAATGTCCGAGAAGATATAAAAAAAATCCTCAAGACTAATAAAAAAATAGTCCGATCGTAAACACAAACGAACATGCAGATAGTTGCGGCTTTGTCAAAACTATGACCTGACTAGCATTCTAACTTACAACCGTAAACTACGAACGACATTGGACCTGCAATCGCGGAAAGCAAGCCCAACTCCAACAACCAACAAAAAAAAACGAACATCCGAAATTATGTTCACATCAAAACTTCGTTTAGAAATTCCGATGATGTGAACACACCTTCAGAAAAAGAAATTGACTAATAAAAAAAAAGATTGAAAATTTTTAAAAGTGAAGACAGGGTGATTCAGTAAAACTGAAAAAAAGTTAGAGTCAAAATTTTTCAAATTTTTAAAATAAAATAAAAAAAATTTGTTTTCTGAAATTACTGGTTTGCCTAAAGGTAACAACCAAAACACCATTTCCAAACATCAACTCGTTCGAAAATGTGTCAAACAATTTTGTTTGAACTCCATTATCAATTTCGACCGAAGTTGAAAATACAAATGGCAAACAAAATTATAAATCCGCTGGCTGAACCAACGGACCGTTGGGCGCCATATATGTAATTTAACCAAAGTTAAATTACACCCCTCCACGTTGGGCGCCATATATGTAACAAAGGGGGTTGCACATATTAGGGGTTTCTGTCGAAGATGCAAATCCCCTGATGACCTATTTAGCATATCTTCTTCCTTGCGAGGAGAAGATATGAGATGGTGCAGCAATGTGAGCAGCTGAAAGGCTTCACGCCTAGCTGATCGCACTAGTTAGCTCGCCGGAGGGGTGGGTCGCTGCTCACCACCATCTGTCATCGCGTTACACATAAATTATATGCGTGCATGATGAGTGAAAACGTCGTTAAGACTTTATAGTGATAGCGCGAGCTATCAAGCAAGGAAATTCGGTTTTTGCGAGAAAAAAACCGAATAAGGGGAGTGTTCGTTAATTTGCTGGTCACCGAAACCTGACCAGCCATCCGCGAAAGCCTTGCGAGGCATGTCGGGGCCGATTGGCAAAGGTGTTAATGCCAACCGGTCTTTGGGGCACTACCCTCCCACATGGATCGACAGCAGAATGCCGATCCCCGTATGTCCATGCTCGCCCCTACAAATGAGCATGGACCCTTAAAATTCATGTAATCTTCGCGCATCAACCCATCTTTATATCTCTCTCCCCCCTCATCCGCACTTTACTCACGCTCGACCATTCTAATCAGCGGCGTTTACACAATGAAATTTTTTTTTTGTTTGCATCACTACTGAAAAAAAAGAGAGAAAGAAAAAAAACCCAAAGAAAATTCTTTCTATTATCTTTTCTATTTAAATCTCTTTAATTTACAATTTATTCGTAACTTTATTCATATTATTATTTGTTTGTTTTCTTTAAAAATAAATCTTCATTAAACATATCAAAATAAATGTACTCACCCCCTCTCAAATTGTTCGAAACCGGAGGCCCTCCTTTTCCCATTCTGTAGGGAATAAACACAAAAGAAGAATAGCCTTCCTTTTTCTCTTTTTTGTTACTTTGATTACCTTACAAATGAAATGTATTCTTATTGAACAAAAAGAAAACTATTCTTATAACATTTTTTTTTTTTTTTTTTTTGACTTAAAATATTTCAAACAAACGAACTTAAGATTAGCGTTTTTATAATTCGTATTAAATGGGTGCAAGTAGAAAATTCCGCTTCCATGGTTCAAAACTCCTCTAAAATTTTGGTAGCAGCAAAAAAAAATGTCCTCGTTGAAAATGAACAAAAAAAAGTGATCCTTTGATACCACTTAAACCAAATCCAATTGAAATAATCACAAATTTGCGAAAAAAAATCCAGCTGAAAACCTTGAACATATCAATTTTATATGATGAAAAAAATATAGACTTGCGTTAATGATTTCAATACGATGACAAATTAATGATGATGACGTTTGGTGGAAATCCAATTCTCAATTTGCAATTAAGTTTATTAATATTGATATTTTCCTTGCATGCCTTGACTGCTGATAATTGTACATTAATTTCACGCCATAACGTTTTCTTATTTCGCCTTTTAAATATGTTTGGATGAAAATAAATAATTCTAACAATGCTCCTTTAGTATATCACTTAAATAAGGATCCTTGAATGACATACATAATCAGTTTTCTGTGTCACCCTGTATCGATATTTTGGATGATATTATTAATTAATTAGGATGACCCATTTTTGTTTTTTTTTCTTTCTCCATTTAATTTCCACTAGTATATTAACGGTAAAAAAAAATATAGACCGGCGGTAACAGAGAAATTCTTTAAAAGCTTTGAACTGAGTTGTACTAAAAGCTCCTATATAATATTGAAACACACTGAAAAGGTAACTAACACTATAAAATAATTTCAAATTATCGTATAAAAACATATGAACATGACCTTTATATATCCATTTATGATCGATAACATTAATAAGAAAAGTTTAATCCCTTATTTTAAAGAGAACAACCCTTTTCCAATCAATTTCCATTTGCGATCTTTTTTTTTTTTCTGACACAATGCAACACTGTCTTAATGACCTACTGCCGTTAATTCACATTTCATATACTATCGGCTGAGACTTTTGTTAAACTTTTAAGAATTCCAAAACTACAAAATTATTTTTGGAAAAGTCACGTTTTCACAACTATTATATTTTTTCCCGAAAAAGAAATAATGCTTGGTCAAATTAAATTCACACAATTTTATCCGGGCTAATAACCCAGGAAACTTATGTCGAAAATGCATAAAACAACTACAATAATAGGCATTTTTCTTTTCTTATTCATTCATAAAAACTGAAAATGATTTTATCACTTCAAAATTTAGATCGTATTTCATTTTTCTTAAAAACGATTCAAGTATTTCATAATTTTTCAAAAATTGTATTTCAATTACGTAAATTTTAGTACACATGTTCCAAAACAAGAATAAATTACAAAACTTCACGGTTCTATATACTATCATTTTTCTTTTAATAAAAACCGACTTCTTTTCGACATTTCAAAAACTGTCTCTCTTCATCCATTTTTGGATCCGACTCTAAACAACGACTTTCTTCCTCAGACTCCAAATATTGACTGACTTCTTTTAATCTCCCATCTCCTGTTCGCAAAGATTTTTCTGTTTGGATAAAAAAAACCGGTTTTTCTAGTTTCAATTTTTTATCCTGCCTATCAGAATGCGACACGTTCATTTTTTCCCAATTTTCTTTCGGTCCCTTCTTTCGTTCTCGTTCGCGGGGGGAAGGGAAAGGCTCTTTTATCAGCTTATTTCCACCACGGATATGAGGTGAAAAGAATTTTCTGGAAAGAATTTTTTGAAGACCATGCGGTTTTCGCAAAAGCTGACCACGCTGATATTTAAATAGTGTTGCCGTGTAGGCTTAAAGTTATAAGTAAGTGTGCTGTATTAGCCGCACGTTACATTTCGTATTCTTTGCTTTTCGTTTATGTTTTCGCAGATTTGCTTCACTTTGCCTATCTGCAAATGCACATGAGGAGAGGTCAGAGGTAAGCCTTATTTCTGTTAGCTGAGAAATTGGTAGATTTTTGTTGGGAATATTAATTTACGGTTTAGGGCTAAAGTTTTGATTTGTATTTCCCGGTTTTTGAAAATCCTTTAAAGGAATGTCTGTAATTGTATTTTGCTTGGTCAATTTTGATATCTTACTCTTTCAAATGTAAAAGATAATGAAAAGGATTCTAATTAAAATTGATATCCCCGCAGCACTACTATTTACATACGTTATTACCTCGTGTTTTGTTGTTTTCCGTTCATTTTCAACATTCACTAAATCTTTATTAAAATCTTCTAAGGACTTACTCGCTCCTTGTAATTCGGTATTAAGCGAATGATGTGATTTGCAACGAATTTCACTCGTGGATGTTCCTTTGGTTACTTGTAGTTGGGTAAGTATGAATTTTGGTAGTTGCACGTTTTCGGTTTGATAGATAGACAAATCTAAATCTTCGTTCCCTTCAAAAGGAATTTCTTGGCTATCTAGTGTGTAAACACAAATTTCCTCTAATGTGATAATTCCAGTTCCATTTAGTATGTGGTGCAAATTTTCCTGAAGACATTCCATTGAAAATGTTCGTGTTTTTTGGAAAGAGAATAGCCATGCGTTTCTTACCAGTTTGGTTACAACATCTGGTATATTATTCATCACTTGAGAGATGCAATCTGCTATTTGAGATTCCTGTTTTTGTAACAAATTTGGCAGGCATTGAGTGTTGAGTGGACCGACCTGGCGCAGTTGAGTAATTTTACAAATGTGCAGAGGAATGAAGTGATTTACAAGTATTTCTTGGCATATGTGCCTAAATTGGGTTGTCATTAATTCGACAGAATAACCTTTTTAGTATTATTCAGGATATATCCTGATTTTGTTTTTAAGAGTGCAAAATTCGATTTATTTAGTGTAGTTGGGAATAAGTAGACTTTGTCAAGTCAATATATTTCCTTGGTAGGGAGAGGAAAAGATAAGCGTACTAGAATACCATTGCGTAAATGTTCCGCATCCACTCTTATTATTTGGTTCAGAGTGGGGAAATCTAAATGTAACGCATTAGTATGGTTCGCGATTTCCGCTTGTAGTTAAGTTAACGTTTATGCCGATAATATTGAGGGGTGAAGCTTACGCTGTTGTAGAGATGATAAGATAGAAAACTGTTCGTTCAAAAGTGTGCATAATTCTTATAGTAAATGTAAAGTGAATATTAGGATTTCGTTTATTTCCGTTCGGATGTGTAATATTTGGAAATCTTATTTTGAATTCCAGATTCCCGTGTGTAACGTATTAGGAAATATTCCAAACCGTTGTTCTAAAGATTCTTGTTGGGGAGTTATCATAGTAATTGCTTTATTTAAAGTATCGAAAGCAGATTGTACCATAGTTACTTGTTTTTGAATTAAATGTAAATTTTCGGAATCATGCTTTTCCAAGGTTTTAATTATATTATTAATATCTTCGGCATCACCTTCGGTCATTGTTCCAAACAGGTGTTTTATTCCTGTTCCAGTGATGTTGTACCATGCTCGTTTCGTTCGTTTATAAATGTTGAAAAAATTAACTCCCTCGATTTGCATTTTTATTTTATGTGATAATTTCTGAAATTCCGCATGCCAATTTGAGCAAGAAGCGTTGGATATTGCTCCAGATATATTAAAAAACTCCTAATTTTATCATCACAGACTGTGAGAAAATTTAAAGTTCCGTCCTGCTGGTACAGACCCATTTTTGTGTATATATTCCCACGTTGTTTGGTAAATTACCGCATTCCCCACTGGTTCGAATAAATTTCCAGTGTTATTTAGTGGTTGAAATTGGAATTGAGCGTATGAGTAGTTCACACATATTGTTCATACATTGATCACACATATAATATAACAAGTTCATTTTTCCTTTAACAAAATTGGGAGAAAAATATATAAAGAAACATAAAGTTTAAAATCGGCCCATAGCCGATTTTTTTATGCCCTATGGTAGAAATGGGAGAGAAAAATTGTGAAAACTAACAATATATCAAGGTTTTTTCTTCATAACTTTTTTTGCCCTTTTCAAACTTTTCTCTTATTTGTAAGTAACCCAGACCCTGGTAGTACAAGTCCAATTTGCAAATTTTATTCAAATCGGTATATTAGTTCTAAATGTACATCAAAAAAACTTTCTGAACAGGCTTATTTCCTCCTACAACTATTTATTTCTCCACTATCCTTAGACTGATATCACTGAAATTTACAACGCTATCGTCTATTTATGTAGTCAACCAATATAATTAATTTAAACAAAATTGCTTTACAAATTTTCCAATTAAATACGAAAAACTATGTAAAAAAAACGACAAAACTTTATGGTCACCCTTGTTTTTGCTTAATAACTTCGCTGCCCCTCAGTCGATTTTGCTGAAATGCAATATCAAATCTACTATAGCAATAACCAAGTAGCATTCTAAATTTCATCAAAATTGGATAACGCGTTTTTGAGTTATCTTGTCCACGGACGGACGGTAGTACCTAACATGGAGCATTAATATAGGGAATTTTTTTCAGAATTTTGGCTCATTTTCAAAACCCAATTACCCCAGTTAGTTCTGCCTGAATTTCACAATTTTTTTTATAAATATTGTATAAAATATCACCTTTTAAGCGCGCTATAACATAACTTGATAGGATTATAACTACTAAAGTTATACGACTCTAAAGCCATCTATTGGACAAAAAACGCCACGAACTTTCTACTTAACTCAAAATTCCAAGGTTTTTTTCTCCATAACTTCGTTTCTACATTCTCAAATTGGCTCAAATTCACAAGTGTGCTGGACTCTAATAGCATAAACACGTTTCGTAAATTTGATTGAAATCTGTATATAGCTTTTTAAAATACATCGGGAAAACTTTATGAACAGGCTTATTTTAGGCTACAACTATTTCTTTCTCCACTATCCTTGGATCGATTTGACTGCAATTTAACATGGTATCATCTATTTATGTAGTTAAACTATATAATGAATTTAAGCAAAATCGATTGACAAATTTTCCAATTACATCCGAAAAACCATAACCAAAAAAACGACGAAACTTTCTGGTCACCCTGGTTTTTCCTTAACTTGGCCCTCCGTGGATCGATTTTGCTCAAATGCAACACCAAACCCAGTTAAGGAATAAGCAACTCATATTATAAATTTCATCAAAATTGGATAACGTGTTTTTGAGTTATCTTGTCTACGGACGGACGGACGGACGGACGGACGGACGGACGGACATGCATAAATCGATATAACTTTTGATTCCATACACAACCATACCCTTGAAATTTTTCTGCGGTGATTATTTATATGCGTTACACACTTAGTGACAAAACTAATATACCCTCTGGTAGTACCTACCATAGGGCATAAAAATGTAATCCAAAAGGAAAGTTAAATTTTACGATTAATATTAAAGTTTTAACTAGTTATTACTGTAATACTTTTTGAAACAACGTTGCACTATACTGAATCTATTTCTTTATTAAAATACAAGCTGTACCCGGCCACGCGTTGCTTGGCTCAGTCTGGTTAAATGGAAAAGAAAGAAAAGAAAAGTGCACGTTTCTCGTATATTTAATTTCACAATGCTTGTGGGTATACAACATTTTTTGTTGTTCCATTTTCTGTGCAGATATAGAGATTTTCTGGTTTGCCGACTCTAGAACACGCAACATATAATTGTCCATGTGAGAAGCAATCCGTGTCTAGATCCAAACCGCACAATTTTAAAGATTGGCCCTGAGCTTTGTTGATGGTGATTGCAAACGCCAATCGAATCGGGAACTGCAATCTCTTAAATTGAAATGGCATATCCGTTGGAATCATAGGAATGCGAGCAATGAGGACATCTTCACCTTTAAAAGGTCCTGTCAAGATTGTTGCTTCTACTATGTTGCTCATTAATGTTTTTACTGCAAGCTGCGTGCCGTTGCAAAGCTTTGGCTGGTTGATATTTCGCAACATGATAATTGGCACACCGACTTTCAATTGCAGTACGTGCGGTGGCATCCCTGGCAGATCGAGTGAATTAAAAAATTCTGTTGGATAATTAACCGCATCATCTGCTTCTACAATAGTGTCGACGGACTTGTATGTGACCACCTCGCTTTGAATGTTAGACTGAATAATATTGTTAAGTTCATAGACGTCTTTGTTCTTGGCCGCAAGGATAGCTCGTTCACTCAACCAATCGTGATTCTTATAATTGGTTTCAATATTGGGAAATACTTTTTCAACCAATTCTTCTTTTGACGTCACTAAATGGCAAAAGTTATGAGGCAATGAAATTTGTCCTGACTTCGGATCAACCGGCACCTTTCCGATCCTAATTTCCAGCAATTGATGTGAGAATAATTCTGCTGACAGATCGTTTTGCAGCTGGACTCGCATATTTGTAGTTAATTTTAAGGTCTTCGCGCGTCGCCACAAAGAAGAGTATTTCAGACAAGCATTTATTTCGTACGCTGGTGTCGATCGAGGAATTACAGGTAATGTTTGCCTGAAATCTCATGCCAACAACATTTAAGAAAAGGCATTAAACGAACAAAAGTTTCTTTTTTCAACGATGCTACGAAAAAACGAAGAGAAAACGTAATTTCCCAACGATGCTACGAAAAACGAAGAAATAGTGTTTTCCAACGATGCTAGGAAAGACGAAGAAAAAATGTTATTTTCCAACGACGCTACCAAAGTCAAAGAATGGAAATGAAAAGTGTTGGGGCCACTGAGTCTTATGATTTCTCAGGTCATAAGAGCTTACCAGCGTTGTCGCTGTCACAGAAAATTCTTTGAGCGCCAAGTTTCCAACGATGATAATGAAAGGAATTTTCAAATCAAGAATGCCAAAAAAATTTAAGAAAAAGCATTAAACGGACAAAAAGTTTCTTTTTCCAACGATGCTACGGAAAAACGAAGAGAAAACGCAATTTCCCAACGATGCTACGAAAAACGAAGAGAAATAGATGTTTTTGAAAGGCAAAGAAAGGAAATGAAGTGTTAGGGCCACTGAGTCTTATGATTTCTCAGGTCATAAGAGCTTACCAGCGTTGATGCTGTCAAAGAAAATTCTTTGAGCGCCAAGTTTCCAACGATGATAATGAAAGGAATTTTCAAATCAAGAATGCCAAAAAAATTTAAGAAAAAGCATTAAACGGACAAAAAGTTTCTTTTCCCAACGATGCTACGCAAAACGAAGGAAAAATGTTCGTTTCCAACGATACTATGGAAAACTAAGAAAAATAGATGTTTTTGAAAGGCAAAGAAAGGAAATGAATTGTTAGGGCCACTGAGTCTTATGATTTCTCAGGTCATAAGAGCTTACCAGCGTTGATGCTGTCAAAGAAAATTCTTTGAGCGCCAAGTTTCCAACGATGATAATGAAAGGAATTTTCAAATCAACAATGCCAACAAAATTTAAGAAAAAGCATTAAACGAACAAAAAATTTCTTTTTCCGACGATCCTACGAAAAAACGAAGAGAAAACGTAATTTCCCAACGATGCTACGAAAAACGAAGAGAAAATGTTTTCCAAGGATGTTAAAAAAAACGAAGAAAAAAGGGTATTTTCCAACGACGCTATCAAAGGCAAAGAAAGGAAATGAAATTGTTGGGGCCACTGAGTCTTATGATTTCTCAGGTCCTAAGAGCTTACCAGCGTTTTCGCTGGCAAGGAACATTTTTTGAGCGTCAAGTTTCTAACGATGACAATGAAAGGAATTTTCAAATCAACAATGCCAACAAAATTTAAGAAAAAGCGTTAAACGAACAAAAAATTTCTTTTTCCAACAATGGTAATGAAATGAAAACACAAAACCACTGAAAAAACAAAAACTTTGTCACAAATATTTAGTTTTTTTTATTTGCACTGAAAAAAAGGCCTCGAAGGAAACCAGCTGTTTACTTACTGAAATCACAATATGAACTGGTTGATTCAATATTATTTTGTGTGGAGATGACATCATTAATATTGATGTGCATGAATAATCATTATCTTGTATATATATATATATAATTGGTATATGTGGTATATTCTCGCTCGAAATTCATGGTTTTAACGTGCTTGTGGCTATGTGTTAGTGATTGATTTTTTTAACGCTTTTTTACTAATTACAGGTGTAACATAGGTAAGTAAAAAGTATGTAAGAACCTGCTCATGTACCTAAGGAATGTTCTATAAAAATTTCAAGTCAATTGGTCACGAATTTTCGGAGATTATTGATTTTGTACAAACGCACAGAAACGATTTTATTTATATAGATGACGAAAAATGATCTTACTAGATAAGAAATTGTATAGTATAAAATTTGAGTAAAATAATTAACATTTTTATTTCTAAGTCATTAACGCGAAATAAACAGTCGAAAGTGTAATGTCGATTAAATAGTGGAAAGGAAAAAAATGTACATTAAATTATTATGAATATGAGCATTGTTATTACCGATACGTTCAATAACCTGGAATAGGTGGTGAGGAGCCCTGAGACGCTGGGATCGTCCCCTAATTGTGACGTGTCCATTGACCTACCTGGTGTCCCGCCATTCTACTGTGTATTTTCCAGATATTATGGGGTAAGCTATTCCCTCCCTTTTTTCTGTTTTTGTGTTTTTTTTTACTTACTATTTTTCTTTTTATATATACAGCGCGCCAAACTGTAAGTCTATGGGGGGATATGAGTGTAAACGGCGTTGTTTTACGCGGGCCGTTTGTGTGCTTGATTCCACCTGGCTGTGAATTAATTTTTGGTGCGGCCAACGTGGGTTGGAGAACCGTCCAATTTTTAAGCATCTCGCCGGATTTATTATTATAATAATAATAAATATTTTATAATTGTTAAAAAAAATAAAAAATAAATAAAATAAAAATTTGAAAATTTAAAAATTTGTTTAAAAAAATTTCTTTTTATTTATAGACCTTTCTTGGGGGATTTCTTTTCGTTTTTGCTTTCGTTTTGGTTTCTCTTCCTGCTATTAAGATGGTTAACAAGTATATTCTTATACTGAATACCAATTAGCAGCAATAATCTGGACCATCTCACGATTCTTTGTTCTAATCAGGTAATATACAAGATTTCCTCATTCTTTAAGAAAAATTAATCGACAATTGAGATATTTTCGCTCTTTTAATCTAGTAATACCGATTAGATTTATAAATAGATCCCCTGAAAACAACAAGCAAAGGAGCAAAAGTAACAAGTCTAAGTTTGACGGCTTTAAGTTTTTGTTGGTTTTTGTGATGGAAATTATATGTTAAAACATATATGTTAATAAACCTTTCACGCAGCGTATTTTGGATTCTTACGGAGGGTGTTCCATATGCCAAAAAATTTAATTTTGGAAAATTTTTCTTATTAAGATTTTCTTTCCAAAATATTAAAAAACAATTTCGTTATTTTTGTGTGCCTGTTCTTGTGAAATATGTCACATCTGGGAGATTTGGAGAAAATTCCAATTTGTTTGATATTTCTCTGATTATTTTTGAAGTGAAATACTTCTATGGGGGCGTTTAGCAAAAATTATGTCACGATTTTGTGTAACGAATCGTTACATTACAAAATATCCCATTATATGGACGTCCTAGACGATTACAACTTACAACGGCATTATTTTTGAGGTTATAATGAGTAATATTTCCGTCACAGACCAAATAGTTCTATCTGCCACCATATTGGTGCTGTAGTCAATATAAATTTTTGAAATTTTTTATGAACTTTTTATACAGAGGTCGTACACGATTGAAATGTTCGACAAAGTTGTGGAGGCTTTTATGAGGATTATTTCCATCGAAGACACAATAGTTCTATCTCCCACGACTTCGGCGCTGTATTCAATAACAATTTGACGGAACGTTACACTACAAAATATCTTATTATATGGACGTCCTAGACGATTACAATGTTCGGCATTATTGTGGCGGTTATAATGAGTAATAATTCCGTCACACACCAAATAGTTCTATCTGCCATCATATTTGCGCTGTAGTCGATAACAATTTGACGAAACGTTACATTACAAAATATCTTATTATATGGACGTCCTAGACGTTTTTAATGGCTCGCAACTCGCTGACAAACCATAAAGAAAAGCTTCTATTTCACTTCTACAGTGTGGTCAAAAGCACACTTCCTTTTTTTATACGTGGTGGAGTCCTGCAGGTTTTACTGCAAAATTTACATATCACATATATATATTTCTATATATATATACATATAAAGGGTCTTTCATTAAGGACAAAACATGTAAGATGTAACGGGTGCTGTGTGGCTTGTAGCGCCGTCTTTTTGAAACCACATATCGCCGATATCAACTGCATCTAATTCTGGCTAAAAATAATCCTCCAACCTGGCAGGGTAGCGCTCTGCATTGACGGTAACATGGCAATCGTTCACATCAAGGAAAAAATATGGCCCAATCACGCCTCCGGCATATAAACCGCACCATACAGTGATTTTTTGTGGATGCAATGGTGTCTCTTGAAGCACATAACGCATATTTTGCTTGTAGACGAAGCAATTCAGCCAGAAATGAGCTTCATTGCTGAAGATGATTTTTTGATGAAATTCTGGATTTTCTTCCAGCTTTGCCAGACCCCAAACGGAGAAGTTTCGGCGCTTCAAATGGTCAAGTGGCTTCATTTCTTGAGTCAATTTGATCTTGTAAGGGTGTAAGCCAAGATATTTTCGCAAAATACGCCACAATGACGTTTGAGATATGCCCAATTCTTGAGAACGACATGAAATTGAATGATTTGGTTCATTTTGAATTGATTCACTTACGGCTGCGATATTTTCATTGCTGCGAGCGGTACGACGTCTCGTTGGCACTGGAACATCCAATAGTGAAAATGTTGATTCGAATTTGTCCACTATAGCACGCACAGCCTGTCGGGTGAGACGATTATTAGGGCCGCAAATTGGAGTAAGTGCTCTTAAAGTTGCGACCACCGACTCGGAAATTCGGTAGTAATTTTTAATAATTTCCAAGCGTTGCTCGTTCGTGAACTTTACCGTGATCAAAATGTTAACTTTAATCTTCGTTTTGATATTGACAGGTCATTATTAATGTTTAAGGGTGCATTCATATAAAGATACAGAATTGTTACGTCCCTATTAAAAGACACTCTATAATTTAAATTGAAATCTCCTTAGGTTTTGTTCATGTATGTAGGTATAAACTATGTTCAATGTTTATCATTTGGTAAAAAATGGATATTAAACTTGACCTAATTAACAAAAAAAAATTTCGTATATAAAAGTTATACTTTCTCTGTGTTTAGAGTTAAGTGTTGAATTTAAATGTTTTTAGCAATCAGCTAATCTTTGAAATATGGTACTAATTTTGGAAATATTCGCGTGTTGCGTAATCTTAAAATTCTATTGTTTTAATAAATATCGGATGAGTTTGATTCACGACCACCAAATTTTTAGAGGGTGCAAAAAAGATTGCATGATTTCGTTTGTAATATGTTTTTCATGGTGTCATTATAGAGACTGTAATTAAATACTTGAAATTGGTTTTAGTAATAAAAAAAAATTAATTAAGTTAGTTACCTTATGCTCATTAGATTTTTTGTTGTTAGTATTATTTTTGTGTAATAAAATTTTGGAATTTTAGGCGGTGGATGATTAAAATTTCTTCAAACGATTATTATGCACCCGCCTTATTTTTTTACCAACCTTGAATGGCAGTATTTAGGTCATCAAATATTTTTTTATATTTCGTAAGGATCCACCCACATGGGGGAAAGTTTATGTCTCTTTGAGGCATTTCGGAATAGTACCATTTCTCCTACATAACATTTTGTTGCTACTGAATTTTTGTCGTAATAATTCTTTGTCTTTGTTTTCGCTTTTCTAGGTTTTCCTTCATGGTAATATGTATTTTTTGTAACTTATATTTAATGGTGTTGCAATAATCGTCAAAATTATATATTGGGTCATTTCGTTTCGTTAGGTTGGTTGGAAGAGCGCGATGATATCCGTACAATGCGTGTGTGGCGTGTAATTGTGTACTAGGGCAGCTTCATTAACCATTGATCCCATGTGCCAATATTCTCGTCGAACATGTTTCGTAAATACTGATAAGTGGTCCATAAGTGCGTTCCAGCGATCTATTCGATTGTGGGTGGTGAGCCGTAGTTTGCACCTTTTTAATATGTAATAATTTGCATATACGTTTGAATGACTCAATGGTGAAATTCGAACCTTGATCAGTTATTAATTTATCGGGGACAACTAAATATTTTGAGATATTATGTCGATAAAAGCAATTTGATATGGGAATCGCCTCGCTATCAGGTATAGAAAACAGTCGAGGATTTTAGTTAAATCGTCCTGAAAGGTTAAAATGCAATATATTGGTTACCTTGTTGAGAGATTGGAAGCGGACCAACAACATCCAAATAAACTTTTTCGAATGGACGATTTGCTGTATCGATTATTCTCATTAGGATTTTTAACTGTTTACCCTTTTTATTGCGTTGGCATTTTGCGAATTTTGTTATATACGTTGTTATGTCGGACAACATATTTTTCCAGCGGTAATTTCTTCTTAAACGGTTGAAAGTTTTTTGATTTCCGGCGTGCCCTTCTAAAAGTGAATCGTGATGGGCTTTTAACATAGTTTGGATATCGTTTGGATCCGTTAAAATTTCAAATTCTTCTTCATCCGATGCTTCGTAAGAAGCGTTAGACTCTGTATCTGACGGTTCAACTTCAGGAGGTTCCTTTAAATTTCTCGTTATTGGCTCGTCAATTGGGTCAATGTTTGTTGGCGCTATTTCCAGTGTAGTGGTGAGTTTTTGCGGTAGTTCCACCTTATTCGTTGGCTCTTCTTGTTGAAGTTTAGCTTGAGTACTAGTTACAATATTAATTTGGTTTGATTTGATTCTTACCGATTCTCATTTGTTGGTTCTAGGATTTGGAGTGGCTTTGGAGAATAATTTTTGGCCTTCTAAGATAATTAAATATGCAAATTTTAATTGTTCGGTGGTTTGGACCAGACGCCTTCTATTTCCGCGCATTTCTAATAATATTTGTGGTATTGTTAATTTGTTTCCATCCTTTGTAGTAATGAGAGCGAGACAAATAACTATTAAACAAAATGTTCCTGATCGACCGATTCCAGCACTGCAATGAATTAATAAAGATTCATATTCGCATTCACGTGTTTGATAATTTTTAACTTTTTGGTAAAAGTTTAGAAATTCTATTGCAGTAAAAGGGGTACCTGTATCGGACCATGTTTTGTACTGAAATTGTATTATGTCGCAATATTTTTTGGTTGCAATTTCTGTAAGGCGAAAAATCCATTTAGTAAAATGGGTTTGTTCTGTGAATGTCAAATCTTCAATGGTGAAACCGATTTGTGTTAAAGTTATTATATGTTTGTTTCCAGCTTGTTTTGACCAATATTAATGGATACCTGATTTTATTTTGTTCTATTAATCTCGTTAACATAACTATTATTTTGCAATTATTTTGCCAAATCATTAAGCAGAAACTGTCAATAATCTCCGTTAGAGGTCCTTGTGTCCTTGTATGTTTTGTCAAGTTTGTTTATTTTGACTAAGTTCGCGTTTTTTCCGTTGCGTAATTTTATGCGTGCATGATCGTATGGTATTACGTGGTATTATATATTTAATGGTTTGGTAGAATTTTCGTGGGCCTCATCTGTTGTAAATCCGCTTTCTTTCATTTTAGTTTTTGAAGTTATTTCCATTTCGTTCATTAGTGAATTCCATCGGTTTTTAATTTGTAAAATTTTGATTTGTTGTTCTAAATTAATAGCTTCAATGCTTTCGGGCTCGTCAGTTATTTTTGTTTCGGGGTTATAACTTCTAACATAGATTCCGAAGTAGTGGGTGGAATACGACTAAGAGCATCAGCTTTCGTGTTATATTTTCCTGCTTTGTATTCGATTTGATAATCGTAAGTAGGTATCCTGGCGATTGAGCCGTAGGCGTGGCCAATAAAGTTCCGGGACTGATTCCCGTATGACTTGTATGGAGTGCGTTCTTGGGGTAAATTGTCGTGGCTTTGAGGGGCGTCGACCAATTATTTTTAAACATGGCTGTCGACCAATTATTTTTAGAAATGGCTGTCGACACATGTACACCGTCAGGGCGTGGTATTTAGGGCGTATTTCTTTGACACGGTTATATCTGTATTCGATTACAAAATCTAACATTTGGCTGCAATTAAGGAATTTTTCAGGATAAGTGCATCTAAATTTATGGAAAACACATTTGGATCAAGTGTTTCTTTGACACGGTTATATCTGTATTAGATTACAAAATTTAACATCTGGCTGCAATTAAGGAATTTTTCAGAATAAGTGCATGTAAATTTATGGAAAACACATTTGGGTCAAGTATTTATTTGACACGGTTATACTGTATTAGATTACAAAATTTAACGTCTGGTTGCAATTTTTCAGGATAAGTACATCTAAATTTATGGAAAACACATTTGGATCAACTGCGATCATGGCGGTCAGAAACACGTGGGAAATGTGATAACGAACTTTTTTCAGGGTTCAGATTACAAAATTGAATACATATGGTTACAATTTTGGGGTTAATTTATGGGAAAAAACATTTGGATCATCCTTTAAAAAACGGTCCAAAAACGTCGCGTGGGGTGGGAAGATGTTTATGATCGACAGGACGTATTTTTTTTACAGGGCATTTTTTCAAGCTGTATTACAAAATGAATTTCCCATACAATTAATTTTTCGTGGTAAATGCATGTAAGAAATAATATGAAAACGCAGGTGTGTGAAAGGGATAAGTGGATAAGAAATTTTGGTATAAAAGGGTGATTTATTAAAATAAATTTCAATAGTACGGACGAAAGTAAAATGTTTAAAATAATTAGTGAACGGGAAGTTTTTGTGCGGAGGTTTAATTTGACCGGGTATAAAATTAATTTCCAAATTAATTCGGTACCCGAGAATGAAGACCCGACTCGTTGGATTAAATCAGCTATAGAAGGTGTTGTTGTTAAAGCCACAGAAGGTTTGGAACCAGGTGATTTTATTGGATTCACATTCTGTGGGAAAAACTTTAATGAACGGGGCCCTGGCTGGGTTACGTTTAAACCAGTGAGTTAAATTTGGCGACATTTGGGAAATGATTTCCAAAATTTTCTAAAGCAATTCCGAGGGAATAAGAACCGATACGTTTTGTTTAACTGCAACATCGGTAAGAATGCCTGTGGGAAGGGGGCTCCGACAACGGAAATATAATACTTTTGATGAGGAAAGTGCAAAGCGGAGAGGTATAGTCCAAATTAAAAATAAGGACAATCTCTGTTTACCACGGGCAATAGTTGTTGCAATAGCAAATGCGGAAAAAAGGGTTGAGTATACAAAAAAAAATTAGACAGAATGACGGGCAAATACAAACAGTAGCTGTTGAGAAACTATTGGCCGAAAGTCATATAAAAATACCCACGGAAGGTGCTGGAATACCTGAATTAATCAAATTTCAACATCATTTAAACAACTTTAAAATAACCGTCTATCGATATATCAATAAGAAAAGTGGTACAGATGTATTGTTTGAAAGCAGTAATGATGGTAAACGAATAAACTTATTGTACCACGACGGACATTATAATGTTATTACCTCTCTAACTGCAGTCTTTTGTTGCAGCTATTATTGAAATGTGTCATGTGAGGTACCATGTTAGAAATGAGCATCGATGTGTTGGATCTTGCCCATGTTGTGAACAGACCCCGGCCTGTGGAAAAGGTGTTGTAAATAAATATTGTGCAGCGTGCAATCGGTATTTTAGAGGAACTACATGTTACGAAAATCATGTAAAAAGTGTTTGTGATAAACTAAAACGGTGTATGGAATGCCTGAAACTGTGTAAAAGACCGAATTCACGTGTGCGGGGAAATATTTTGTAAAAACTGTCAAAAACATGTCGCGAGTAATCACCTGTGCTTTATAAATCCAAATTCGAGTAAAATGGATCAAAGTGACAATTTTTACGTATTTTACGACCTATAAACGCGTCAAGAAAAAGTTCTAGGTGACGGGGAAGCAATAAAATTGCATGAACCGAATTTGTGCATTTTCTCCAAACGATGCTGCGTATGCATTAATAGCGAAGGACTACAGTTCTGTCAAAACTGTGGGTATAGACTTGAAATTTTCAAAGAAAACGTTATTGGAAGTTTCTTAAAATATTTATTAAATGTTCGAAAATTTCATAAACGTGTGATAGTGCTTGCACATAATGGGCAGGCGTTTGATCACCAATTTATTTTGAATTATGTGCTCCAGAAAACAGATATCACACCGGAACTGATCATGCGAGGTACAAAAATCATATTGATGATGATTGGGAATATAAAGTTCATAGATTCCTTGAACTACTTCCCGATGGCACTGTCAAAAATACCACAAGCCTTGGGTCTGGGAAACTAATTTAAAAAAGGATATTTTCCCCACTTATTTAATACAGTCAGAAATGAGAACTATATCGGAAAATTGCCAGCAGTTGAATTCTACAGTCCAAATACTATGAATGTTGATAATCGGAAATGCTTTCTGCAATGGTATGAGGAACACAAAAAGACGAATTCAGCATGCAGCGTGATCTAATAGATTACTGTAAGAGTGATGTAGAGATTTTAGCAGAAAGCTGTCTCAAATTTCGAAGTCTGATGCTAAGGGAATGTAATGTATGCCCATTCGCGGAAGCAGTAACGATAGCGTCTGCTTGTAATCTGGTATTCAGACGTAATTTCCTCCGACCGTATGCAATCGGTCTAATACCAAAAACAGGCTATCGTGAAGATAAAATTGCATCGAAGGTTGCTATACAGTGGTTGCTTTGGGAGGAAAAACAGCGTGAAATAAAAATCCGGCACGCGTACAACCAGAAAGTAGCTGTTATAAAGGGGGTAAAAGTTGATGGCTACTGCGAGGAGACGGGGCAAATTTTTGAATTTCACGACTGTTATTACCACGGTCATCCCGCGTCTCACAAAAAATAGAGATGGTTCTCTGTATGGAGGCGGAGGCGATACATTAAATTCTCGATATGATTCAACAGTATTTAAAACTGAAAGGCTTCGATCGTCGGGATATGAGATTATAGAAAAGTGGGAATGTGAATTCCGAAAAGAAATGTATGCTAACACGGAAATGAAAAGGTACTTGAGTAACCATTCTGTACTAGTTAGTGCTCCACTTAATCCTCGCGATGCATTCTTCGGTGGTCGGACAGGTAACGCCAGAACTTATTATAAATGTAAGTTCCTGATTAAATACATTGATGTATGTTCTCTCTACCCGTGGGTATGTAAAAACGGAAAATTCCCAATCTCTCACCCGAAATTATATGTTGCTAACTTGGAGTGCTCCAAGCTAAATTTAACAAAAATTGATGGCCTGATTAAATGCAAAATTTTACCACCAAAAAATCTGTATCATCCTGTCCTATCGATGAAACAAAACCAAAAGCTTATGTTCTCATTATGCTTCACATGTAGTTTGGAAAAAAGTCAAGAGGATTGTACTCATGAAGAAAATGAAGGGGCATTAACTGGAACATGGGTATTGGATGAGGTAAATAAGGCCATTGAAAAGGGTTACCAACTGCTGGAAATTTATGAAATATGGTCTTATGAGGTGCGGCAAAAAAGAGATGGACTCTTCACAGAAATGATGAACAAATTCCTAAAAATGAAACAAGAAGCTTCTGGATGGCCTAGTACATATGTTACGGAGGAGGAAAGACATGAATATGTTAAAGAATTCTTTGAGACTGAGGACATAGTATTAGAACCGGAAAAAATAGAAAAAAACCCTGGTTTAAGATCCACTGCTAAGCTGATATTAAATTCATTTTGGGGTAAATTTGGTCAGAGGGAAAACCAATCGAAAACCTCTATAATAACACAGCCAGCTGAATTATATACACTTTTATCGGATCCATCTAAAGCGGTTAATCATATTTTACCAGTTAATGATGAAACTCTGATTGTGAACTGGGAGTACAAAGAAGAGGCTGCAGATACTCTGACTACAATCAATGTATGTATAGCAGCCTACACTACTACACAAGCACGGTTGAAACTGTATTCATATCTGGAGAAATTAGGGGAGAGAGTATTATATTACGATACCGACTCTGTTATATACATAAGCAGAGATGGTGAATATGACCCCCCTGTTGGAAATTCTGTTGGAGATATGACTGATGAATTGGACTGTTACGGCACTGGCAATTATAATGAAGAATTTGTGAGCGGAGGGCCAAAGAACTATGCATACCAGGTATTTTCAACAAAGGACAACAGTCGAAAAATGGTTTGTAAAGTAAAAGGGATTTGTTTAAACTATGAGGCGTCGAAACTGGTAAATTTTGAAAGTATGCGTGACATAATTTTAAACAGCGATGGAGAAGCGAGGCCGATCAAGAACATTTCTTCTAGTATACGGCGCACCGAAGATCATCGAATTATAACGACACCGGTGGTAAAACAATACAACGCCAGATCAGAAAAAAGGAAATTTTTGGAAAATTTTGATTCCATCCCCTATGGGTTCAAACACACAAGGCATTATTAAATAAAAATACTATTTTTAATAAAAATATATTTTTAATTGTAAATATAATTGCAAATATATATCGATTGTAAGAAAGATTATTTTTAAGTGTAAATATAATTGTAAAATAAAATGAATATTATTTCACATCGCGTCTATTTTATTTCTATCATTATTACATTGTATTACATACTGTTTTAGCAAATGAACATTTTGTAGGGCACAACATCCTCTATGAGCTAAACACCTCGGAGTTAGAGAATATCGCATCCTCAAAGTATTTAAATTGGGACATCCACAGTAGTCTAAATCAAATACCGTTGCTCTATTTCCGACAATTTCACTGAGATATTTTTTCTTCTCCGATCCTTTAACATAAATCATTTTATTTTTCAAATTCGTCTGTAAAAATTGTATCACGTGATTAATTGACGTGTATCCGCCCTCCCACGATAACCCATGATGATTTATGGAAAGCCAGGTAGCTTGAGTCTGCAGTGCTGATGGTAGTCTGTTAAATTCAAATGGCGGTTTTAGGTGAAAATGACGTACTTCATTCTCATTGAACAGGATCGCAATTTCCTTAGGAATGAGACTATTACTTTCTCCTTTAAAACCTTGTAAATCGACGAAAATAACCATGTTTACTGGTTCAAGTACCAGCCTCAACTGATCTTGGCAGGGTTTCAAATGACCCCACGTTTTGTCGCATGGAAAATAATGATCTTATGGCCAAAAAAAAAAATATTCTCGAAGAAAGAACATGTTTTATCGTCTCCTGATTTAGCACGGGTTTCAAGTGGCCACACGTGCTGTCCCACGGGATCTTGTGGCCAAAAAGAAATATTCTCGAGGGGAAAAAACATGTTTGATCATGTCCTGATTTAGCACGGGGTTCAAGTGGTCACACGTGTTGTCCCACGGGATCTTGTGGCCAAGTCGTCACACATGTTGTCTCATGGAAAATAATTCAGTGGCCATAGATGTTGAAGTGAAACAAGAAAATTCATGTTCTAACGTGTCCAAGTGGTGTCTCCCCTCCAGAAAATTTTTCTATAAATAGGGACCGATTCGCTAACAGAAGTTAGTCTTAATCAAGTACTTTACGGAAGACAGTCTAACAAAAAAAATGTCTTATTTTTTCAACGAATTTCTGCAGCAGCAGCAGCAGAAGGCGCAGTAGATGTTTTAAGCGAACGCAACAATAATCACGTACAATACAAGCCGACGAAGAAAATGGCAGACATGGAAATAAATACTCCATTTAAAAAAAATTCGGCTCGGCGATGCATCACCAAATATGGAGAGAGATTAATTCTGGACCTTGGCGATTATCACATGTTTCTTCCTCCTCGATATGGGAAAACAACAGATCAGACTTTAAATCAACTAAATGAGCAGCGATTTAGTATCATTAACAAGGGGGCAGTGGGAAAAAGTTTCCATCTCACTTTTGTGCAGAATTAAAGAAATAAAATAATAATATTTGAAATTTAACTTTTGTGCAAAATTAAAAGAAATAAATTTATAATAATTGCAATTTTAAAATCTTTTATTTACAATATTTCAGTACTCGCGATCCATGAATTATGACTGGTCGAAAATCCCAACCATTTTACAAATACTTTGGACCCTTTCTTCTTTAATATTTTTTCAACAAGATACAAGTCAGGGTATCTTGTTTTTGTTAACTCCTTCTCGTAAAAGCAGCCTTTTATTGGCTGGCCCAGATAATCTTCCAGAATGTATGTCACGGGATTTGTATGCTGAACTCCCCGAATTTTGAAAATTTCAGTTGTCCAATTTGGTGTGTAGCCCTTCTCAAAAACATGTTTATACTTGCTGATACGTACAAAATCACCAGTTTTATATTTCGCATTCTGCTTTATTTTGATGTAACTATATACAGTGGAAAGTAAACGTTTTTCATTAGAAGGATTGACATCACACGGCCGCATTCGAGTTGTTCTGTGACGAGTTCTGTTGTATCGATCCGTTAACTCTTTTACAAAATTAATCCACTGATAATTTCCACGCATGCTAAATTCCTTCCACATCATCGATTTTAGAGTTCTATTAAATCTCTCTACAATCTGTGCCTTAAGAGTGGTATACGTAGAATAATGATTAATATGATACTTTAACATTAAATTTTGAAAATTTTTAGTCAAGAATTCTTTTCCATCATCAGTTTGTAGGTTTTTAGGAATACGTCCCTGGTTAAATATTGTTGCCATTGCTTTGGTTATTTCAAGTCCTGTTTTATTTTTTACAGGTACAGCCCACGCATATTTCGAAAAACAATCAATGACTGTAAGAAGGAAACGATAGCCATTATTTTCTGTGGCATACGGTCCCATTTCCACCAAATCTGCTTGCCACCAATCGTTAAAACCTTTTATGATAACATGTCTTCGTTTAAAATTTCTTCGAGCCGGTTTATGTAGCTCATCGACTAACTGCTTTTTACCAGACGTGACTGCTCGCTTTACCATCATAAGATAAAATGGTGCATTATGCACTTTTGTCCAAAATAAAAAGTTGGTGATCGGCGTCATCAACTTCTGTAGCTTTATCAGCAGGTTTATATTCAGTATAAGACATATCGACGCGATGTTTAAGGTCGGCGATGATTCCTTTTAAAAATTTGATTTCTCTATCGACATAGTCTTTTCTAACAGCATCACTATCACTAATAGGATAGTTCAAATTTACTATGCGCCTTGAATTTACATCATAATCTCCATCTTCAGTTAAATTAAAACCTATCCCCGGGGCTCCGCGATCACCTTGTACTCCAGGGGCCCCAGGAGGGCCTTGTGGGCCACGATGGTTAGAAGACCCAGTTTTCTGTAGGTAACGTCCGAACTTATCAACGGACATATTTAAACTATAATATTCGCTTCTCTCAGCTCTTCGATAATCGATATAATTTCATTATTGTGATTATTATGCCCAGCCTGATGTGATGCTACGAGTAAACGAAGTCTATCAACCAATTCATTCGGATCACCCCAGTAAATATGTTCAATTTTGTTTCTAGACACTCGCATTAAACTGCCACCTTTCTTGACAAGCTTACTCATAATCGCTGTGTACTTATGATTTTTACTTCCTTTTACCTGTTTATTCACATCATATTCACGCCTATGAGCATTACTCTGCAGTAGAATAGCTTTATAGTTTTCTAAATCATTTTCATTATACGTAGAAGAATCGTGGTTTTTCATGAAAAGCAATTCATATACCCCTACGGTTCCTTTGTACGGAGTATCATCAACATATATTTTATCATTTTGGATTTGAAAAACTGAATCCCCGATTTTATACTGCTGTCTATTTGGGGTCAGATAAACCCCATATACAGTATCCACCGCACTGTTCCCCGACGGTATTATTAATCTCTTTAAATAGTCGCTAGCTAGCGTATCAAATTCTTTTTCGGCTATAAGCTTATCTACAGCCTTCTGCCCGGCTGGTGTATCAAGCCATTTACCACGGTCAAATTTTTTGTAGAGTGTGGCCGGTATGTCCCTGGACTCGACAAATGTATCTTCGTCATCATCCTCGAAATATAAAGCTTTCGCAGCTGGGTTAGGTGTTACAAATTCAGCCTTTATTTCCTGTTTTGGTTTGATTTCGTCTTTCAACTTTGGGTGTTTGGTGAGCTCTTTAAGAGGTTCAGTGATTGACTTAAAAGTGTCTTGAAACCTGCTCTCTTTCTCTATCCGTCCTGATTTTACAGCCTGGTATTTCTTACGAATTGAATTCGTGGTTTTTATGATGGCTCTTAGTTGTTTTTCTTCATGTTTGTGAACTGCTTTCAAATCTGCTCTGATCAGTTTATACATCTGGTTTATACAGCTACGGTACAGGTTTCGAACGGCTTTCAACTGCTTTTTAACAGCTCAGAGTACTGTTTTCATCAGATCTGTTACCTGTTACAGCTTTCGACCCTGGTCAGCACTGTTTCGCAGCTGTACTGGTATTGATCTGTTTCAGTTGCCAGTAGTTACCTTTATGTAGGTATCAAAACCCTTACGGTAGCGGCCTTCATTCAAAGGACTATCTTTATCTACCACAATGAAACCGTATTTTTCCTTCCAGCATTCTGAACACATACTTCGAAAGGTGTTGAAAGACATATCTGTATTTACATGATCATTATAAACATGTTTCAAGTTCATTTCATCCTGTTTGAATATAACCAGGAAATTCGTATTGTCTCGAATCAAATGTTTGGGTATATGCGTATACGTTTGACAGAGATAAAAATTGTCAATATCTTTATGTCGACCCATACAAAAATATGCCCGAATATTGTTCTGTTTATCACAAGCAACATCATCGAAGATAAAAATCGAATTGGGCATGGCCTCTTCAGGTGGTATAACATCGTTGTTATTTGAAAATGTGTAATAGCCCAGTTCGGATATTGGTGAAACAAGCCTCTTCAGATACTCATATTTCGGTTGCAGTAATGTTTTGAGTACACGTAAATATTTTCAAATTTTAATCCGTTCGGGTCTTCTATTAAACTGATCATAACATTTCCCACAATTTGACGGCCCCACAATAACTCCTCTTACACTATCAGGCAGGAATAAACTGTGCTTTCTCTCTTTACGGATATCGGTTACAATGTCAATATTTTTCACAGGAAGTGATACGTGCTGCATGATGAAACGCATTGTAGTGAATAAAGAGTACTGTCTATAAACACCACCACTTATTCGATTACGGTATTATGAACAAGAAGGTTACGTTCGATCTTAAACCCCAAGTGTACAATATGTATACGTGGGACTTTGCATACCGTGCTAGTCGTAAAAGGCCGTGGCAAATGTATGCCGTCGATAGATTTCGATTCAGTCGAAGAATCCAGCAGTTGAGTGAAATTATATCGCCTATTTTATTAGAAGATCATAGACAACGCATTTTAGTCAGTTTGATTAGTGCAACATGATTGATCACACGCGCGACATTCGTTCTAAAACCGTTCAAGGGAGAGGTTTATTAAATTCTTTAATCAGTTATTTACCAATAGAATTACATTTGCCAGGATACCAATATTGTGGGCCTGGTACTAAACTACAAGAAAGGTTGGCCAGAGGAGATCCTGGAATTAACGAATTAGATAAAGCCTGCAAAGAGCACGATATCGCATATTCAAAATTTAAAACTTTAAACGACCGACATATTGCTGATCGCATATTAGCTGGGAAGGCGTGGCAGAGAGTAAAATCTTCTGATTCAAACTTAAGTGAACGGCTGAACGCGTGGTTAATAACAAACACTATGAAAACTAAAACGAAATTAGGGATGGGAGTGAAACGTCAGCCATCTTTTCAACAGATTATTCGAAATGCTCGAGTAGTATTGAAGGCTCATAAACCAAAAACTACAAAGTAAGCAGTAAAACTAGCTCTCGCTGCAACAAAGAATGTGATTAATCGTAAGACAGAACGCCCCCGTGTGATTAGAGTACCAAAAGTTGGTGGTATTCTCCCTCTACTACCCATTTTTGCAGGACTATCGGCATTAGGTGCATTATCAGGTGGTGCCGCTGGCATAGCTAAAGCTGTTAACGATGATAGTGCTGCTAAAAGAGAATTGGAGGAAAAAAGTCGTCATAATCGAACAATGAAATCTATTGCTGTCGGCAAAGGGCTGTATTTGAAGTCATATAAAACAGGGTTTGGTCTATATTTGAATCAAAAAAACTATTAAAAATGCTGCCCAATAAACCCTTAGATGTACTAGATTTATATAGATATGGTAAATCTTTACCCCATTTTCGAGGAGTGTTTATGCGAAATAATTTGCCGAAGACACCATGGCGAAACGAGTGTGGAGTTGTGAATTTTGATTTAACAACCGGGGAAGGAACACATTGGGTGGCCTACTACAAACGAGACCGAAATATTTAATATTTTGATAGTTTCGGGAATCTACAACCACCTCTTGAAATTATTCGTTATTTCGGCGATAATATCAAATATAACTACAACAGTTATCAGAACTATGACTCTGTAATTTGTGGACATTTATGTTTATATTTTTTGTACAATAAATATATTGATTTTTAATAAAATTGGTTAGTTTCATTACAACCGTCTCACCATGTCGTTGACCCTTACATTGAGTGGTAACGAATCACAGTTATCCGCAGAGTATTTTCCTCCACTGGAATGGCCTGAGGGATGCGTATGCGGGCTCGTTGATTTTCAAACATATAATTCTATACCGAATATTGATGTGGACAGTAACAAATTTCATGTAGGTAATAAAATTATAGAGATAGATGTTGGATCGTACGAAATTGACGATATCTCTAAATATATAGAAAGGAAGCTTGAAGAAAATAAAATTGGATTTTTATTGAGAGCTAATAATAACACATTGAAGAGTGAAATAAAATCTTCTGAAAATATAGATTTTACCCACAAAGACTCGGTTGGGTCATTATTGGGTTTCAGTAAGCGTATACTCACGAAAAATATAATGCACGTTTCCGATATGCCACTCAACATTATTAAGACGAATACTGTTCGAGTAGAATGCAACATTATTTCGGGGTCTTACATTAACAGTAAGCAGGTACATACATTGCACGAGTTTGCTCCTAAGGTAGGCCCCGGGTATAAAATTATCGAGGTGCCCACGAATGTCATCTATTTACCTTTGAACGTCAAACGATTACGTTGTCTCACGTTGAAGCTTGTCGATCAAGACGGTAATTTAGTGAATTTTCGTGGAGAAACGATTACTATTCGACTGCATTTAAAATGCTGATATACAATACCCCGCAGGGTAATAGTACTCTCATTCAGAGTATAACTTCAGAACCTACAACAACTAAGCCGCAGCTGTCGCTAATAAATAAAGCATACTTGAGATCTCTGGGGCTTACATTAAAATAATGAATGATTTATTAAAAATCTCGAGTGGTGTTAGCTATGATAACAGCTGTGAAAAAGGAATTTCACAGCTACTCACCATTTCTAAACTCATACGGTAACAGTGATGAAATACGAATTTCAATACAACATCAGGATTTAATTCTTCTACCGTGTGAAAGTTTTATTTACATCGAGGGAGCAGTATATAAAAGTGATGATGGGACAGTCTCTGCTACAGCAAAACTAGGCAATAATGCTATGGCGTATCTGTTTGATGAAATTCGTTATGAATTAAATGGTGTAGAAATTGATCGTAATAGAAATACAGGGTTCACTTCTACCATCAAAAATTATATTTCCCTACATGCCGACGAAAGTAAAATGTTACTCAATGCGGGTTGGTCACCATCAGCTCCAATTACATTGCAATCGGGGCAATTCAATTTTTGTATTCCATTGAACATGCTCCTGGGATTCGCCGAGGATTATCAGAAAATTGTACCAAATACAAAGCATGAGCTTATTTTAGTACGGCCTAGATCTGATGATAATGCGCTTATATCATCCACAGATGCTGTGACGGTAAAAATTTTTAAATTAAAATGGAAGATACCGCATATAACTCTCGCTGGTGAAGAAAAACTCACTCTATATAAACTAATTGAGAACAACCAGCCTATCAAAATGAGTTTTCGCAGTTGGGATATGTATGAATATCCAGTACTACCAGAAACTAGTCAACATACTTGGGCAGTTAAAACTTCGAACCAGCTAGAGAAACGTCGATACGTTATATTGGCTCTACAAACCGACCGCAGAAATCAGAAAGGCAAAGATGCGAGTAATTTTGACCACTGTAAACTAACAGATATCAAAGTTCATTTAAATTCTATATCATTTCCGTATGATGACTTGGATCTTAAATTTGATCAGGACCGATTCGCTCTATTATACGATATGTATTGTAAATTTCAATCGGCATGTTATACTCGTAAAGAACAACCGCTGCTTTCTCCAAATGAATTTAAAAACAATGCCCCGATCATAGTTATCGATTGTGCGCATCAGAACGAGTCAATCAAATCGGGCCCCGTAGATGTTAGATTGGAATTTAAATTGTCGGGGAATATACCGGCTAATACTTCGGCATTTTGTTTACTTCTACACGATCAGATTGTTGAACACAGACCACTAACTAATGAAGTGCGAAAGGTACCTCAGTAGCCCGGCGAGAGTCAACATGGATGTACAGAAAACTTTGATCGATATTGAATGGTTTTTACAAGATTGCGGCGACTTTATACTTGAAGAACATAGAGAGAAACTTAATGCACACTATGCCCTCTTGAAACCGTACCTCAAAGTTCAAAAGAAAATTGGAAAGCATGGCGAGCACTATGAGAGCTGTTCATGGGCAAATGATAATACATCTTGTGGACCGGATACCTGTGGATGCGGTTATGTCTGTATGAACATCTCAGCTGTAAAAAAACTTATATTATTCTATTTAAAATTAAAAAAGAAACCATGTATATTATTTTAATAAAGTATTGTTTGAATAAATTATTTTGTTTTTTTCTGATCGGCTTTAATGTCACAACTGATCCAAATGTTTTTTCCGAAAAATTAATCGAAACCAAGTGGTTAAATTTTGTATTTTACTAAAAAAATTCATATACCTGTCGAAAAATATCACACGTTCTGTCGACCATAAACATCTTCCCACCCCACGCGACGTTTTCGGATCGTTTTATAAAGGATGATCCAAATGTTTTTTTTTTCCATAAATTAACCCCGAAATTGTAACCATATGTATTCAATTTTGTAATCTGTACCCTGAAAAAATTTCGTTATCACATTTTGCCACGTTTTTCTGACCGCCATGATCGCAGTTGATCCAAATGTTTTCCATAAATTTAGATGTACTTATCCTGAAAAATTGCAACCAGACGTTAAATTTTGTAATCAAATACAGCTATAACCGTGTCAAATAAATACTTGACCCAAATGTGTTTTCCATAAATTTACATGCACTTATTCTGAAAAAATGCAGCCAGATGTTAAATTTTGTAATCTAATACAGATATAACCGTGTCAAAGAAATACTTGATCCAAATGTGTTTTCCATAAGTTTAGATGCACTTATCCTGAAAAATTCCTTAATTGCAACCAGATTTTAAATTTTGTAATCTAATACAGCTATAACCGTGTCAAAGAAATACGCCCTAAATACCACGCCCTGACGGTGTACATGTGTCGACAGCCATTTCTAAAAATAATTGGTCGACAGCCATGTTTAAAAATAATTGGTCGACAGCCATGTTTAAAAACTCGACAGCCCATTTTTAGGGGTGTGGCCATTTTTTCCCCCACCAACCAACCGCTGGGGCAATAATAAATCACGGTGCCAGAAAGAGACAAATGCCGCATTTACCACGCTCCTCTACAACGTGCCCCACCACGCCTCTCCATCTCCCACTCCCTCATACTGTCTTCATTCTCCGTATTTACCAAACCCCTCTCCCACACAACGTGCTCCACTACGCCTTTCCATCTCCCACTTCCTCATACTGTCTTCCCATTGGTCCGCCACGCCCCTCAAAACCACGACAATTTACCCCAAGAACGCGCCCCATACAAATCATATGGTAATCAGTCCCGGAACTTTATTGGCAATGCCTACGGCTCAATCGCCACCATACCTACTATCGTACTCCAAAAGTTTATGGTGAACCGCACCAAACGACTTGTGGGATCCTTTACGTTAAAAACTCCTTTCAAAGGTGTATAATCAGTGTAGACACTGAATTTTCTGCCATAAAAATAGTAACAGAAATTTTTGTAGGCACATACGATGGCTAGTAATTCCTTTTCAATTGTCAAATAATTTCGTTACGCTTTATTTAATGAGCGAGTAGCGTATGCAATCAGTTTGTCTTTTCCTCCTTCGCCTTGAGAAAGAACCGCTCCATTAGCTTCATTATTGGCATGAGTTGTTAAATTGAAAACTTGAGCAAAATCGGCGTATATAAGTAAAAGAAGTGACATTAGAGTATTTTTTAAATTTTGGAATGCAGTTTCGCAAAATTCAGTCAGTTTGAATTTATTGTTTTTGCGTAGAAGTTTGTTTAGAGGTTCCGCAACTTTAGAAAAATTAGGTATGAACTTGCGATAATAATTTTCCAAACGCAAAAAGGATTGGACTTGACGAATGGTTTTGAGAACGGGAAAATTTTGAACGTTAATTATTTTGGAGGGGTCAGGTAGAGCACCTCGGGCGTACATTGGTGTACTAAATAAACAATTTCTTTCCTAAGAAAATTGCATTTTTCTGGTTGTAATTTTAAGTTATGTGCTCTCAATCTTGAAAAAATTGCGTCCAATTTGAAGTTATGATCGAGTAATTTTTTACAATGTACACAAAACATAAAAAACCTTGTTAACCTAATAGTACGTGATTCATTAGTCGTTGGAAAGTTGCTGAAGCTCCTGTGAGGCCAAAAGCCAGTCGTAAAAAGTCATAATGACCAAAAGGTGTACTGAAAGCGGTTTTAGATCTGCTCTCTTAGTTTACTAACACTTGATGATATTCACTAGCAAGATCTAGTGTGGTGAAATATCTGGAATGACCAAGTTGGTCTAAAATATCTTCAATTCGTGATAGGCGAAAACCATCACCGATTGTAATTTCATTAAATTTTCTAAAATCTACTACTACTTTCCATCGTTTTTCTCCGTTGGGACCACTCTGCTTGGGTACCACTAGTAACGGGGAATTCCACGGACTTTTGCTTGGAGCAATTATTTCATTATCAGACATTTCTTGCACCTGTTCTTGTATGATTTCCCGTTGTTTTTCAGGTAGGCGAGAACCCTTTTGATTGATCGGTGCATGGTCTTGTTTTACGGGAATCGTGTGTTCATACGAAAGTGTGTGTGTCAATTTGTCATTTGGTAAATAAAAAATGTCGTTATATTCTTTGCATATTTGTAATATAGAGGTTTTCTCTTCAGTAGTTGTATCTTCATCTAATCGTATATTTTTTGTAAGCTCTTCTATTAGATCATTGTACATAGGGTTTTGGTTTAAGTTAAATAAACATTGTATATTTTCTTCAGGTGATTGTTCTTCCGTTTTTTGTTCTAAGTCGTATATTTCTCGTGCGTTTCATTTGGCATTGAGCACACAAAGCGTTATTTTTCCGTTATCAGGCCTAACTAAACAACTTCCAAGATATACTACTTCGCTTAGTTCTTTCGACAAGCAGAGTCTATCTTGTTAGAAATCCACTTTTATTTGAATCAATCTTCGCGAGCGGGGCTGAATATAAATTGCTCTCTGAGTGATCACTTCATACCCCGTTTCGTCTAGTGCTTGATTCGTCAAAGTTTGTCAGTTTCATGAACCCCTATAAATTTTAACCTCAGATTCAAGAGTTTCAACCTGCCCTTTGGTGACATCTATATGGATCTTTTCCTTGGAATCTTTGGACGTACTATTAAAAAGTGGAATTCTGAAGTTATCTTCATCAATCCTAATTTCGGGAAAAGTTAAACGTTTTTTTGGGCCTTCAATATTGCATTTTTGAGAAGGGAAATCGAACCCTAAAATTCCATCTACGGGAATTGGAGTGGTTTTCTACACCACATGAAATTTGCATGATTGTGATATGGGGGGTGGGAAATTTGTAAGACATGTACCTATTGTTTTTCCGATGCCGAAAGCAGTTTAAATATTTGTTTTCTCCTCTTGGTTAATTTTTATATTTTTTCAATGACGATTTGTAATAATACTTATATCTGCTCCTGCGTCTACTAGTAATTCGGCCGGATTGTTTATTATTATTGGTAATGGTAGTTTTATTACACATTTTGAAAGGGTAGGTAATTTTTGTGCGGGCTGACACCTCGTCTGTTTTAGTTTTCCATCAATTTAGTTGATGGGGAATTGTTTTCATCCCATAATTCTTTTGCTAAACAATTCGCCATAGTGTGACCGGGTTATTGGCAAAATCCACATTTACGTATATTGCCTACTGGGTCATCGTGTTCCCTATTATCATTCGGTACCTTTGATATCATATTAACTCTGTTTGTTGGAGTCGGTAAAGTTTGTGAGTTACAATTGTTATTCGTATGACCACGTATTCGGCATCGACTACAATATGGGGATTCATACGTGGACGGCATTCGTTATAAGTATATCCAAATCGATTGCAAAATCAGCATGGTGATCGGTGGTTCGGTGGGTTTTGGTGGTGTGGATTATTGTAAGTCATTGTTTCTTTGTGAATTTTTGTTATTATTATTATAATTTCCTTCTCCAATATTATTTCCTCTTTTATAGTTAATCCCTCCGACGAACCTATTATTATTTTTTGTCGTTTCAGGATATTGGTTGAAATTGGTATTGGTTATGTTCTGCTCCTCCGGTGTGCGATAGAACATTTGTGAATTAAGATCACCGTTTTGTGGTGTTGAATTTATTGTGATTGGGGGATTTAAAGCAAATTGTCTTTCCGCTGATTCGAGAAATTCTGCCTTACTCCTTAAAGCCTCGAAATCTTCGTGTTTCTGGTGCAAATAGGAAAGACGGTGTTTGGAGTTCAGTATTCCTGCTTGGAAAGAGAACAATGTGGTCTCTTCTAAATCTTTGATTACTGAAGCATAATGATTTGGATGCCTCTGAATAGCCTGGTTGAAAGATTCTTTGAAAAGAGATTTCAAACGCCCCGCGAAACCTGTGAGAGTTTCGTCAGGCAATTGTTTGGAATTTTGTAATTCATGCATAAATGTAGAATATCGCCTTCTTGAAACTAATTTGGGAATTAATGTATCTAAAAAAGTTGCTAAATCAGATACCGATATGTTGTCCAAAAGAAATGCGGCGCGCCCAAGAAATCGTGTGGGTAGTAAGGACATGAGTATTGGTTATTCGTACTTACTAAGAATGATATGAATTGTGTGACGACACTTACCAAAAACTTTCACTTCTGACGATAAATTTGGTCCGAGTTCCGCGTGAAGCAAAGGGATAGAGTTAAAAAAGAATTCAAAAACTTTCTTACAATCTACCGACACTTAATTTTCGACTGTTTCGGTACTTAAAAGAATGTCCGCCTTAAAATCTAATTGCTTTTTAGCAAGTATTTCCCAGGGCTTAAATTCCCTAGAAAATCATTGTTGGTTGGAGATTTTGGTGCTGATCGTCAGAATATTCGTCCGCTTGGGATTCGTCCTGTTTCTTGCACGGATGGTCAAGCAAAAAATGGACTTGTGTTGTCAAAGGAGAATTCGTTTATTTGTTCTTCAAAAGTGAGTTCGTGTTCCTCGTTATTCGTTGCTTAAGTCAAATCTGGTTAATCATTCGTCGCTTTGCTAGAACTGTCTTGTTTGTAGATTCGAGGATCTGAGATTTTTAATGCTTAGCAACTCAGATCCTGCCGGCTGTGCCAGATGTTACGTAGCTAAAAGGAGAAAGGGATGCTTTCCAGGATGACTTGGCGAAACTTTTATTTTATTATGAATTTTTCTTTCCGGAGGTCGGAAAGTAGGTGGGCTACCTGAGTTCTGGCTCACTTTTTGTATGGAGAATTCTTTGCGGATTCAAGCTCACTTTTTTGTTCGTAGAAAATAATTTTTTCTATTTTTTTATTTTTTTATGATATTAGAAAACATTGTGGTTTTTAAATCTAAAAATAGAAAATTTATATGATAAGAGTTACCGGTGGTTTCTAATTTTGAAATAAAATATGGGGTAATACCCATTCCAATTAATCTTGAAGAACAAAACACTGATAATTTGAAATTTAATTTGCAATTACCCAACAACGATACTGTAGATGTAGGTTTTTCATTCTGGCTATTAGCACACACTGAAATAAGAAATTCTACAACTAATACAACAGATGGAGAACAAGAAAAAGAAGAAGTAAGATTTACAACAATTAGGAATGGTACTCCAAAAAAGAATTATGTTACGGTGCAGGAAACTATTGAAGGATTTAGGCAAGATTTGATAAAAATGGAAAAGGAAATTGCCGGGTTTATTGAAAGCAAGAATATTTTTTATAGAGATTTCAAATTAGAATTCGATGAGAATAAAATTTTAACTATTAGCTGTACATATGATAGTGATTATAAACAACGCACGTTAAATATATCCTGCTATGAATATCAAGAATATGAAACAGAGCTAATTTTGAGTGCTGCTGTAGTAGAAACTTGTAGAAGTATTGATGAGGAATACAAATCAGATGTGGAATTTCTAAACATGAGGGATATGAACCAAACTTATTAAATGATCATAACTTAAGCTACTGTTGAAGAAGAAGGTTATCGTATAACATGGATATTGAAAATTTTTTAGAAGATTATAAAAACATAATTTTGAATGAATACATTGAGCGGATTATGAAATATCATACATTTTTAAAGCCTTATACAAATATGGAAAAAGGAAAGTCTAAAATTGGAGAACATTGTATAAGTTGTTGCTGGTCAGATGATAATGCAAGATCAGGTCCGGACACATGTGAAAGTTTTAATATTTATATATACAAAGAAGAATTAAATGAAATTGTAATTTGGTATCAAAAATTAATAAAAAGATTAAGTAATTCATAAAACTAAATTTATTAATAAATAAAATATAATTTCTAACCTATAATACACTTGTTTAATTTATCCACGAATTGTGTTTTGATGGAAATCCAAGCCATTTAACAAATACTTTATTTCCATTTCTCTTTAGTATATTCTCAACTAGATAAATACCAGGGTCTTTTGTTTTAGCCAACTCCAATTCATAAAATCCTCCTGCTGTCGGTTTTCCTTCATAATCTCCAAGTAGATATGTGGTAGTATTTTTGATTTGAACTTTTCGAATTTCGAAAATTTCAGTACACCAGTTTGGTTTATAACCCTTCTCAAATACGTGTTCATATTTGCTTATGCAAACAGCGTCTCTAATCTTAAATTTTGGAATAGATACTATTTTAATAGGACTGTTGCAAGCAACTGTCTTTCATTAGAAGCATTAACTTGGTTCGGCCTCATATTGATGGTTTGATGTGTTTTATTGTTGTAGGCACTAACTAACTGTTTTAGTATGTAAATCCATTTGTGCCTTCAATTCATACTGAATTCTTTCCGCATTCGACCTTTCAAAGTTCTATTAAATGTTCAACTATTGATGCTTTAGGTGCATTGTATGTAGATTAATGGTTGATGTTATTTTTGTGTATTAAATTTTGGAAGTATTTATTATCGAATTCTTTTCCATCATCCGTTTGTAGATTTTTAGGAATACGCTCCCCATTGAATAAAGATTGCATTGCTTTGCTAACTTCTAATCCAGTTTTATTTTTGATGGGTATATCCCAAGCATATTTTGAAAAGGTATCGAAAAAACGATAGCCTCTATTTTGAGAAGCATATGCCCACATTTCTACGAGATCTGCTTGCCATAAATCATCCAAACCTGTTATTATAACTCGTCGTCGTTTAAAGTTTCTTCGCGCTCGCTTATGTAGTTCATTAACTAGCTGTCGTCATGTATTCATTACGTGAAGGAGTGTTGAACATTTAATATTGTGATTATATTTATTAATTTAAAAAGGACCATTATTTCTTTGTTTTTTCAGTGAGCTTTTCTATTTCTTCTTCTTCTTCTTCTTCTTCTTCAAGATTGTTTAATTTGTGATGGATATATTTTTTAAACTATTTTCTGCCTCATTGATTGTCCATTCAATATAGTTCCTAGATTGTTTGAAAGTATTGTCAATTTAATTGAATTCATTTATCATATATTTCGAAGTTACAGCATCATCAAGATCTGATAGTTGGGATACATGTTTAATTGTCTTATACTGCATATCATAGTCATCACCTAAGGTTAACCTGAATCCTAAACCAGGTGGACCAGTCAGTTCTACTGATCCTTTAGGTCCTTGAAACCCTCTGGGCCCGGCTGCTCCCTGAGATCCTACTGGTCCAGGAGGACCACATTCACCAGAACGTCCTTGCTGGGAAATCGTCCAAACTTGTCAACACTCATTTTCGAAAAAATTATAATTTAAAATGCATTTAATACATATTGTTAGCTTCTCGTAATTCTTCAATAATCGATATAATTTCATTATTGTGGTTAGTAAGTCCGTCTTGTTGTGAAGCAATCAACAACCGAAACTGATCTACTAAACCACTAGGATTATTCCAGTAGGTAGGTAGGTAGGTAGGTAGGTAGGTAGAGTAGGGCTACTACGTACAACACCAGGTATCTTATGGACCCATTGTGATCCTTACGAGACTAAGAGTTACCCTATTGGGAGACCTATTCCTCTTCAAAGTATTTAATTTTCCTACAAAATTTCATTAGACTGCTCATGTCAGACGCTTGAAGCATCCCTAAATTCCCGAAGAAATGGTTCCCCAAAAAGTTGTTACGAGCTCGAGAGACCAGCGCCAACGAAGAGCAATTCCTGATCTTAGACTATTGGGCAGTTAAAACATCCACTCAACTTGAAAAACATCGATATGTAATACTAGCGCTACAAACAAGCCAAAGAAAAGCAAACAGAAGCCGTTTGGACCATTGCAAAATTATTGATGTAAAAGTACGTCTCAATTCTGAGAAGTTTCCTTATGATGACCTGAACATTCAATTTAGTGGAGATCGATATGCTCTATGTATAGCAAATTTCAATGCTCATACTATTGACGTGAATGTCAACTTTTACTCTCACGTGATAAATTCCGAGATGAAGCACCCATCATAGTCGTAGACTGTTCTCATCAGAATCAGTTAATAAAATCGGGACCTGTTGATGTAAAAATTGAATTCAAGACAGAAAATGATAATAAAATTCCAACAAAAACATCAGCATATTGCCCACTTATTCATGATCGAATAATTGAGTACAGTCCTCTAACTGGTGAAGTTAGGAAGGTGATATAAAAGGAGGAATCTGCGCGTAACAAACATCAGTTTTGTTCATTATTTGGTGAAGTAAACATTTACTAGCCTAAATCGAAAATATGGTTGTAATCGTTGACGTACAATGTTTCAAAGGTGAAAACAATACATTTATTGCGAAAGATATAGCTGTGCTGTACAACGATAGTTCGCTGCAACATTTTCTTCTTAAACCTAGATTTAAATTCTCTAAATTACTATCACCTCTACAAACCCAAGCGAGATGGCTTTTTGAAAATCACCATGGACTTTCTTGTAATGGAGGGAATATTTCAATTTTTAACGTTAGACAACTTTTAATGTCATGTCCAAACAATAAAATTATATATATGGAAGGCTCAGAAAAGAGGAAATCGCTTGTAGAAATAATCAGAAATAAGGCAATTTCGGATGCCCAAATATACATAACTTGAAACAGCAAAATCCAAATACTTGAAGATGTTCATAAAGGCTGTCGTGCTATTCAAAATGTTAATTTACTAAAAAAATTTGTGAAAGAAAATTTTGATAAATAAAACATAACATATTGTCTTTCATATAACAAATCTTTCCATTTTATTGAATAAACTTTTGTTTTATATAAACTTAAACTATAATGTCCCCAAGGAAGGGTATCTGTTGTATATATGCTCAAACAGCGCTTATCATCATGTGGGCTAAGTGTGATTTTTTCGCTCTGATAGTGCATATGTCATGATTGCTCGATCTTATACATTCCTGTGTTCTTAGAATTTCCGTACAATTTTGTAAACAATTTAAATAATCTTCGAAACTGATATTTTGCTTAATATTATTTTTTTTAATACCTTTAGCCTTTTTAATTTCATCTTCATTATTTATTCTAATGCAGTACATTTTTGATCTTAATCCTATGAATTCGGTCATTATCCTCCCATTAAGCTCATCTTTCATAAGACTTATAATTTTTTTATTTGCTAGCGGAATATTGTATATGTTATTTGGCTGATAATCACTTGTGTCGAAATTATTTATATTATCCTTTATAAATTCGTATATATCAATACATTTGAATTTATAAATGAGTGAGTCTGTATCAGTATACAATATTTTACAATTTTGCCGAAATTTGGGTTGAATATTGTCGTAGTGGAACTCGTAGAGACATAGTTTTGAAATATCCAATATACTCCTTCAATTATAAATTGCTTTATTTAACAACACTTCAGCTTTTTTAAGTTGTATAGCAACTAAATTCTCATTAAGTATACTGCAACGGTGGAAATTTGGTTTAGCCATTAATATTTTAACTCCAAATCTGCCTTTCCACTCTGTAAATAGTTTTATTATACAATGCTTTCGCACGTTTTCCACAGTCTTCCAAAATACCGCATTATTCATCAATTGGTATAGATTCTTCTCAAACTAATTTTTAGCAATTTCTCTCAAATTAGTATTTAAATCAATATACTTTTTAATCAAGGTGATTGATTGAATTGCAGAACTCTGTGTAATTTCTTTAAACAGTTTTTCAAGCTCCTGTAGTGAATAACAGAATTTTCTTTAGTGTACAACGTATTAAGAGTTTTTTATAATTGGTGTTCGATGCTGCTTGATGAATAGGATTAAATGGAAGATCTTTGTGTTTATCATGAAGAACTTCTGGGTATTCGATACCAACTTTTAATATGTAACCTATTGGAGAGTCATCTGATACATTATAGACATCAACATTATTGTTTCCCCATTTGAAACCATCAGCTGGTAAATATTACGACATTGCCCATCCATACAAATTTTTAACATCGAAATACATTAGGTATTTCTTCTCTTCCAATGGATTGAAATCATGCATATATTTGTTATTAGCACGGTTGTATCGATTTGAGCATTGACTTCCACAAATCTCTAATTTCTTGTACCATATTTATGGCATTTGCCGTTATTGACGCCATTTTTTCACCTTATATTCACTAGACTGAATTTAGTATGAACTTCATCATACTTTTGTATTAAAATTACCGTATGAAAATTTGCTTAAAAAGTTTTAACCGCAAGAAATAGTAAATAAATAGATGAATAAACCAATACAATACATCACATCAAACCATCAATATGAAACCGAATCAATTTAATGCTTCCAATGATAAATTAATCATTTAGAATATCAACGATTCCAAATGATTTGCTCGTTTAAACCAGCATTAAGTTAAGTCAAATGGTATGTGAATCAGAATAAAGGGTATTACACGAATAAGAGAATACAATATGAAAGATGTGACAATTATAGTATTATTGTCAGTGTTTTATAATGTTGGGGGTTATTGATTTTTGATTTGTTCGAGTTTTTCTTTTATGAAAATTTACTTCAATATAATTTTCAGTTTTATGCTTCTCAATTGGTAACGAAATTGATGATTTATATACGAAAAAAGTTGCACCATATCTATTGAAGAAATTTCGGGGGACAAAAGGAATCTGTAAGAATTATTAAATAAATGTGTTATTTTGTGAAAATTAGAATAAAAAAATGAGCGAAGCAAACCATAGTAGTGAATTTACATTTTCTCTATATCGGCCGGACCACTATGGAACTTTCCCGATAATGTCACCAAATATTCATTTCAGTTCTCCTATTCTAAATGTACATTCCAAGTTTCATGGAAATGTGACTAGTATTGACCGAATTATTAAGGTTCCTTTATATCACCCTCCCGCAACCCCCACCGAGGGGAGACGCATTCTATCTTTTCACTTGCCCTATCCAGAATGTACACACCAAGTTTAAAGGAAATCTGCCTATTATTGAGTGAATTATTGAAGTTTTTCTTTTTCAGCCCTCCGCAACCCCCCACCGTGGGGAGACATATTTTATTTTTTCAGCTGATCCATTCCAAACGCACGTTCGAAGTTTCATTAAAATCCGACCATTATTGGCCGAATTAAGGAAGTTTCTATATTTCATTATTATTAGGGTTTTTGTATTTCACCCTCCTGCAACCCCCATCGAGGGGAGACGCATTCTATATTCTCCCTTGCCCTATCCAGAATGTACGCACCAAGTTTAAAAAAAATCTGCCCATTATTGAGTGAATTATTGAAGTTTTTCTTTTTTAGCCCCCCACAACCCCCGACCGCGGGGAGACATACTTTATTTTTTCACTTGGTCCATCCCAAACGTAAGTTGGAAATTTCATTAAAATCCGACTATTATTAACCGAATTAGGGAAGTTTCTATATTTCCGCCAGAACATTTTCTAAAAAAAGTTTTGCGCATTAGTGTTGCCAGATGTAAATTCCGTTGAAAGTTAATATGTTCTGATTACGAATATAGTACATAAACTGTGCAAATCTCATCAAAATTGGACTAGCAGTTTCGGTTTTACAACAAGTGCAAATATAGACTATATTTGGAAAAATGTATTTTTAGACAGTGTTGCCATAGTCGAATATGGCCCAAAAATTAATCAGATCTAAGTTAGGATCAAGTACATGAACCGTGTAAATTTTATCGAAATTGGCCCAACAGTTTAGTCTGAACCGTGCGGACAAAATTTTGTCGTTTTTAGACAAAAAAAGCGTTACCAAATAGTGTTGCCATATATTAATTTAGCCCAAAATCTAACACCATCTGGCATTTGATGCAACACCAAAATGGTGAAAGTTTCATGGAAATCGGACCATCCATTCAGATTTTATTAACGATTTAAAAAAGCGGACGGACGGACATGGGGCTAATTATTTTTGACGAAACGGATTTTGCACTTATTTTCATCTTCCTAGCCCTTCTAGATCAAAAGTTAGGTTTTCGCACGATTATAGTACTTTCCTATAAACAGTCGTTTATCGGGAAAGTAAAAATCATGTGTGCGGTGCACACCCGGTAGAAGTGAAACCTTCGGAAAAACTAAACAGCCAGAGAATGAGACGAATGCAGGGGTGGCATAATTATAGGGTTTATTTATTAAAATATTGGTACCAAGATTAAAAGTTATTTGACATTGTATTATTCACACTCTTTGTTTTCAATTTCAATAAATGACACGAGTGGCTTTTGATAACTAAAGTGTGAAATGAATGCTTTGGTTTGGATTTGATCAATATATCTTTGAAATACAGCGTCAATTACTGTTTTCGATCTTGTTGTCGATTCAGTGCGACTACTGCACATTTTAAATTTAATTTGGTGTTGAGGAACTCAATCAAAGGGAGCGCTGTATCCAATGCAAAGCTAACATTAAAATCCCCACTTAAAATCATCGGAATTTTATCGTAATCTTTTTTAAGAATCCGCGATATTTCTGGTGTATACTGTAGCAAATTCGCGTGGATGAGTTCAATAATTGTATTTATTGATTGATTGGGAAAAATGTAAAAAGCCACAATTATAACTGATTTATTATGGTCCAATCTGCTTTCACAAGCAGATATTTCTCCCACTTTCGAAAGCTGAAGAGACAATAATTGTAGTTGTTGTGCATCGAGATCTATTTGTGGAGTAACAACACGGGCTCGATTATTTATATTATTATGGTATATTGCAACTCCGCCTGCCCTCGAATATTTTCTTTTATATTGCAAAACAATATCAAAATTTGGAATGCCTATAATAATTTCATTATTCATCCACGTCTCTGTAAGAATTATAAAATTCGACGACCACGCTATTCTGTCTAATTGAAGCAGTACATGAGCTCGTAAACTTTTTGTGGCATTAGTTTTCGGCATGCTTCGAAAATGTTTTATTAAAATGATAAAATATTCACAAAACGAGACACGTGAACAATAAATACACTATTTGGTCAATATATCTTTACGAAGCAGCGTACAAAGAAGAGATGAAGATAATAGGAAACACAGTATTCTCTATTCTATGAATCCGGCGCTCAGGAATCAGAAAAAATTATTTTTTCTGAAATTTCGCCTAAGTGGTCATATTTATCTGTAAAATTGTTTTTATGCAAACTTTTGTTGCTATGAATTCTGATCGACTGATATTTCATCTTGGTAAAAAAGTGTCGCTTTTTTAGTGTTTCATCGAGTTTGAAATCACTTCCAACGCGGCTAAAGCAGTTTTCACTTCAAAAACACACGTGTATATTAATATTTTAATAAATGATTTTATTTAAATGGCTTTACAAATTATGTATATTTATTTATTTATTTATTTTTTATTTATTTATTTATTTATATATGTATATATATAGCATATTTCGTTTAGGGAAAAATAGCTGGTCTGATGCCGTCTTTGTCACAGTTCTCTCCCTCCTCCTCGTTATCATCCTGATCGTTTTCATCATCATTATCGGCTTCATTGTTCATATCGTCCACGAATTTGAGTTCATACTTTAATGAATTTGGCTTACCTACTTTGCATATCGCAAAGCTCCCAGTCAGAGGCTTTTTATAACCTCTTCGTCCATATTGCTGTAACTGGACAGCAAGAACATTTGATAGTCCTTTAACTCCAAAATGATCTTATCCCCAAATTTAGTCCGCTGTCTTCTTGCCTTGTACACCTATTAATAAAAGGTATTAGTATTATAAGTTTATTTAATTAAAATATTTTAAGAATAATAACTTATATTGATGGTTCATAACCATCTCAGTATTTAGCAATACTAGAGCTTTGTTTATACTAAGCTTTGGCTTTTTGGCTTGTATAGATCCATTACTATTTTTTTGCTTCAACATTTTAAATTTGATATTATTTAATAATCAATATTCAAATATGACTAAATTCAATTTCAAATTGGCTCTTAATTTATACTAAAATTTAAAAATCGTTTATTTAATTTTAATTTCCATTTTCCTGTTTTCATACCACATATTTTCATAATTTTGGAAAAATTGTAACGACCGCCTTTGTATTTGAAACCTGAAAGTAGAAAAATGGAAGAAGCTTTGTTGTTTTATTAAAAGATATATATGCAAGTCACTTATCTGTTGGTGTGATGTCTTCCTGTGTTCAGTCCATCATGCGTGTTATCTGTAAACAAAAAACAGATTTCTCTTTTAAGAAAATTTCTTTTATAGGATACTTACGCGGTTTGGAATGGTCCATCGTTGATGAAATAAAAAGATCCTGGAGGAAGCAATACATCTGCAATTATAGAAAATCAACAAGGACATTTTTTTATTGATTATCAAGATTGGCCAAGTCTTTTTTTTGATTTATTCCTTTTAAATATTAAGTGTATAAACATTTTGTTTACCACAATACTTGTTTGGCACTAGGGCGAATGGGTGAGAGCGCTTTTAATCCGGAAGGTTTTCACTACAGATGATGAGGCTAAAATTGGCTTTAACAGTGATCCTTTCAGGTCTCCCGTAGAAAGCGATATATCTACGGAATCAGCATTACTAGCTGCGTTAGTTTCTGGGGAAATTTTTTGATTTATCAAAGAAATCAAAAGTTTTCCAGCGGTATTAACCTCACATTTTCACCAATATTTGTTTTGGGTTTTCTTCAATTAAAATGAAGGAAAACTTTGTAAACACTCAAAGCATTGAGATCGGAATGCCTAAAGCTTGTAAGAAAAACGGAAACCTCCTCGTTTTGATAAAAATAAATTTTTTTTAAATCTACAATTATAGGCGGTGAAAAGAAAAATGAGAATTTCAGGCTTTAAAATTCATGGTAAAAGTAACGGCCTTTAGACAAAGAAAAAAGAAAAGAAAAACCAGTATTTGGTTAATTAAGTAAAATAAGATATTTAGGTGTTGTGTAAATATGTCTAAAAGATAAAGAAAATCATTATCTTTGTTTTGATATATGGAAACATATCCCTAAAAAGCGACAAACATATGAAAACCATTATAACAATTTCCAAGTCACAAGTACGTTATGGCAGAGGCTATAAAAAGGACCGGTGGACAAGGAAAAGGGGTAGAATATTTTATAGTTTAGAGAGTGTAAGGCATTACTCTGCTCGGAAATTTAACTAGAAATTTTCATTTCACCGTTTTTTTTTTATTTTACGGGTTTTATTCGTTTTTGGTTTCCGAATTTTCTTTTAGTTTTGAGTGTTTTTTTTGTTTCTTAATCTTTGGTTTGTTTTTTTATATATTCAAAAAGTTAAGAATATATAAAAATGTACATAAAAAAAAGGCAATATTGGTGAAAGTGCAGCGGTATCGAAACCGGCATATAACATCAAAGACATCTGGCAGACTTGAAGGAATCACTGGAGGTCAAGGTCATCAGAAGTTCCGTCTTTCATGGGGAAATACGCACCAAAAACAAAAGGAAACAAGATAAGTGTCTTTTTTTTGTTTTTTTTTTTATTTAAGTATAGATATAAAGGAAGAAATTTATATACAATACATACTTACTTGTGTGACACAGCTTCTTGGTATTTTCGTGTCATCACATTTGTTTTGTTTATTTTTTTTTTGAAATTTTTTTTTTTATTTTTAAATAATTTTGCATTTCGCACTGTCAAAATTTAAGTTTGTTTATTCACGTTATGGAGTACATCACTTACTTAAATTCAGTCGTGCATGACAAAAGAAAATAAAATAAAGGGAATTAAAAGAAAAATTAAGATTCAATAAGGAACGATAAAAAAACGTTTTTTGTTGACATTTCATAAATAAAACAAGTGCAGTTCGGGAGGAAGGTTTAGCCATAAACAAATTCGGCCTGGTGTACAAAACAAAATTTAGTGGTGAAATAAATGATCGTGTGGTGGATTTTGTGAATTTTGAATATATTATTATTTGTATGGATATTTTAATGGTTTATAAATAAGGCCTTTTCCTTTTTGTTTGATTTTTCTTTATTATATTTATCTTTTTTGAAATTTACATGCACACGATTATAACATTTCATTAGTCATTTTTAATTCCTTTTTTTTGGAAGGAATTTTTTTTATTTTTTTTATTATCACATAAGTTACTAATGAATCTAATTAATACCGAATTTAAATAAATAAATAATAAATATTATTGTACGAAGGAGTTTTCTTATTATAAGTTTTTTTTGTGATCGTTTCTTAGTATAATGTCGTACTAAGCAAGCATTGAGTGAGGTGTTTGGAGTTGAACAATCGGTTGCGACATGTAGACTGGTCAGTCGCAATCATTTTTTTTTTTTTTGACTAAAATTGGTTTTTTTGAAGGATAAGGCAATCATCAATTGCCTCTGAAGTTGAATGATGCAATTGTTACGTCAGTTTTGTTTCTTTTTGCTATTTAACTATACAAATTTATATACAATATATAAATACATATATGTCTTCATACGGATAATGCATTATTGCGATTATTAGCAATCTTATATTAATTTCTTTTTTTTTACCACGCGTAGCAAGCATTCTTGTCGCTGATGGGAACTCTGAAATATAACTCAACTGAGACTCCCGGCAAAGCGTGGCCATCAGCAAACAAAATGAAAACGAATACTAAACGAATAATTTCGTTACAAAATGTTTTCCACGGTTTTATTCCATAAACTTAATTTTGAACATATTAATTTGCATATCAATTAATAATTTCGTTGCTAAATATACGTATAGTATTATATTTGCTGTAAAATATTCAAATAGTACAATCTTAGTATAACCATAATTAATAAAAATTTCATTATCAGTGGAAACCTCAAAATTTAGTTTTGTAAAGTGTAGAAAAGAATGTTTAATATCATATCATATCATATCATATTTGTCGCTAAATATTCTCGTAGTGAAATTTCCAAAGTTTGTAAGACTATTATTTTTCATATTATTCTAAAACAAATAATAAATTAAACTAAAATAAAACATTCAATTAAAATTTATACTTGATATATTTCAAATTAAAGTTTTCAACACATTTATATGTTTACATCGGTTACCTAAAACCTACCTAACTAGCAGAATTTAGGTAGGTAAAGTTTAGGTAAAAAATCGTATTAATTTACATCGTGTTACCCAAATTTGACGTTAGCTTTTTAAAATTAGAGGTTATGTAGTAAAATACATGTGTTATTCAAATCCGGAAAAATTAGAAAGTGAAATAAAAATATGGATACGAAATTTAAAATATATATGTGCATGCGAATGATGAAAAGTAATCAATATAAAGAAAAACACTGAAAACAAATAAGGTAAATATATTTATTATTTTGATATAAACATATTTCAATTCGTAATCTTTTGCAGGCATTTAATTAAACATTATTTGCAAAGCACCACCAGTTTGAATACAGAAATATATCATATCTTAGGACTACATACTCCTGTAGAAAGACTTGTGTGGGAGAAAAGAAATAATGAAGTGTGGAATAATACGATGCTGCAACATTTTGACGAAAAACAATGGCTAGAAGCGTTTAGAATGTCAAAAGAAACATTTCAATATTTATGTTTACAGTTAAAAGAGCGCATCACTCCCAAGCCAAATGCAATTTCCACACAAAGTGCAAGTAGTGTCGAAAAAAAACTAGCCAGAACATTATACAAACTTGGTTCTTGTGCTGAGTACAGGATTGTGGGGAATGTTTTCGGTATACATAAATCTACAGTGCACAAAATATTTTACGAAGTTATTGAAGCCATTGTGAAATATTTATTACCCACATTTATTAAAATGCCAAATAGCGAAGAGGCTGTAACTATTGCGGAGAATTTCAGAAGATTAACTGGACTTCCGCAAGTTATTGGGTGTATAGATGGAACACATATTCCAATGACTGCGCCTGTTGACGGATCCAAAGACTTTCAAAATAGAAAAGGCTGGACCTCAATTGTTTTACAGGCTGTCGTTGACCACAATTGCCTGTAAATTTTTTTCCATTAAATAATTTTAACACTCAAAATCATAATATTTTATTTCAGATTTAGAAATATATGTTGCAAAAATCCGGGAAGAGAGCATAATGCTAGTGTTTTAAAAGGATCAGGCTTATTCCAAAATAATGCAAATATTATACCACAGGTATAAATAAAGACTAACAATATTATATATTAAATAAAAAAATTTTCTTTTTAGGATGGACGAACTATTGGCGACACGCCAATTTCATATTATTTGCTAGGTGACCCAGCCTATCCACTTTTACCTTGGATAATGAAAAATTAGCCGGAGCGGGCATTGCCCAGACAGAAGGAGTGTTTCAACCGTCAACTTAATTCAGGCCGAGTCAGAGTAGAAATGGCATTTGGCAGGCTGAAAGGCAAATTTAGGATATTATTTAAAAAGAGTGAAATTTGTTATAATGAGTTCAGCGTCATGTATAAATATATATATATACGTATACACATGAAGCCAATAAATGCAACTCATTATCACGACCTATTCCAATATTCTTTTATTACATATTTCTCTGCCGGCGGCATTTCTTATATCATATCCTGACTGCCTTTTTATTACCGACCAAAGCGGATGAACATGTTTTTACACCATCGACGCAATTACGTTTGTAATTGCCGAAAGGAATTTCTTTGGCGGGTCCTAAATACGTATTTCAATCCTTTTCTTGACCTCGTCAAAGACATTTCTGCTTAAGTGTTTTCCTATCGTTAAAAGGATTTACATAAGTGTTTCCTGAGTCATAGCTATGCATTTTCGTCTAACAAAATGCATTAGGTAATAAAAGCAAACTAGGCAATTATCCTTCAGTTCTAAGAACTATTGAGAAAGGAATTTCTTTTCGGTTTATAGAATTTTTGGTGGGAACTAACGCCCGCATTTAAATACCAAAAATTTACTATAAAAAGGACGAACTGAAGATGGAGTCAGGGTCAGTCGAGAATATACACGCGAGCTGACCTTACCTTAGTTTCGTAAACTGGACCAAGCCATAAATTCCCTAACGTGAGGCTGCGTTAGAAGTTTAAGAACTAAGAGCAAGATCAAGCGAGCGAAATCACATAATAATAATATTAATAATATAAAATAAAATAAAAACCAATAAAAGTTAATAAATAAAATATTTATGTACCAATAAAGGATCGTTTTTTTCGACTCCCCTTTAAGAACTAACATAAATTTGGTGGCAGCGGTGAGATGTGACGACAGGTTTGTAAGACCGGTCACACCAAAAATATAACAAATTAATTAAAATAAAAAAAATCGAAATCGTGGAAAATATAAAAAAGGGTGGAAAATATAATCGTGAAATTGATACGGCAGGTTTGTTAAGCCTGTTACCCCAAAAAAAAATAAAAAAAAAAAATCGCGCAATCGTGGCACCAGGTTTTGACCGGTCACCCGCGAGGAACAATACAACAACAAGAAAAAGTGAAAAAAATACGTGCGAGTGGAAAAAGTGTACAAAGTACTATATATAAAGTCAGAGGAACAAATTCCTGGCCAACACATTTCGGGAGGAGCGTGCCCATACAAAAAGAAAAACAACAAACAAAAGTAAGGCAACATAAGCAGCATCAAATCAACGCGCTAATAGCAGCATCAACAAAACTAAAATAGCGAAGACCAGAATAATCAAAGAAGAAAATAAATAGAAAAGTAGTAAGTCAAATATTGTATTTTTTTTTTTGAAAATATCTTTAGAAAATAAAGTGTATGATAGATTCTTAAGAATACACATAAATAAGTATATAAAATATTTTTGTAAGACCCTATATTTTTTTTTTAATGTGCAAAAGTGAAAAAAAAATAATAATAATATAAAATTTTATATAAATACGTGTGATCGGTTGAATTTTTGTGTTCCTTGTATTTCCTTTCTCTCGACAATAATATTTATATTTCCGTCATAGGGCCGTTCACTAGAAGTAAGGGCAAAATGACCAATAATAACCCCATTACTCCAAACCCAGGGCTAAACATAAGGGACGCTGCAACCCTTATCCCTGAGTTCGATGGTAACCCTATAGATTTGCATCGATTTTTGATGTGTTGCCAATTATTTACAGCTACTCCTTTTACAGAAACGGAAAAAGTATGCCTTTTAACGTTAATTAAAACAAAATTAACGGGAAAAGCGTACGAAATAATTAAATATAACTTAATAGAAAATTGGGAGGAATTAAAAAAACTGCTTCAAGATCAGTTTTCAGAAAAGCGATCTCGGTTGTCTCTGCAAAACGAGGCAATTGCATTAAAGCAAAAACAGAAAGAGGATATTTACGAATATTCATTTAGGACAAAAAAACTTCTATCCTTGTTAAACGAAGTAACAATAAACTCCCAAACAAACACAACCTTACAAAATCTGTTAATCTCAGAAAACAAAAAATTAGTTCAAAGAGCTTTTGAAGAAGGGCTATCAAATGAACACATTAAAATATTAACAAAGTGTCAATCAAAAAATTCTTTGGAAGAAGCCATAGACTATGCTATCGACCAATCTGATAGGATAGAAAATAAGAGTAGCCCCAAACAATGTTCCAAATGTAATAGTGAAAGTCATGCTGAAGAGCAATGTTTCGCAAATAAAAGAAGAAACTCACATATAAAAAATGAATTTCGAAGTGTCTTCTGCTCTTATTGCAAAAGACCTAATCACCATATTTCAGAATGTAGAACAAGAATGTTCAGCAACAGTTCGCGGCAACAAGGTCCACTAAACACTTCCTCTCAGAGAATTCCCATGACACAAACATATCAAAACTCCCAGTTTAACACCAAGTACAATTCTGGAAACAATAATGTAAATTATCACAATAACAGCGTTAAAAACAACAACGCGAATTACAATAGTCCAAGAAACAACAACCATGTTACAAACGATCAAAACTATCAATCGCGAAATCGAAGCCCTGTGGAAAGGCGAGTAAATTTCGCAACCACAGAAAAAAGCCAGAATAGTAACAATATTAAAGCCCAAAATAAATCGGAAAACTCCCATGGGCGGGATCGAAACCCCAATCAATTCGCGTCCCGCCTCAATCAAATAACAATAGAAGCCGACATACACCACGAATAAACCCACAACAAATCAAAATAAAACTGAACGTTACTAGAAAAGACCTGACAGTAACATTAATAAATGACTTATCTAAATCAGGAAAAAGCATTTTTCTTATCGACACAGGTGCCGAAGTTTCACTTCATAAAGCATCTTCTACATCGGGTGAAACTATAATAAATCAATCGCAAACTATAAAAATATCTTCAGTAGCCGGTAAAACAATCTCGACAATCGGCACAGCCAAATCAAACATAAATATATCGAACCAAGTATTCGAACATTCTTTTCAAATAATAAGAGATAACTTATTATTAAGCTACGATGGTATTTTAGGCCACGACTTCCTTGACAAATTTGAATGTCATATCGACTATTCAAACCAATTTCTATCCCTTTCCGTATTTCCGAAGCAACCTGTACAATCTTTTGACAGAATTTCTAAACCCCAAAATGCTACAAAATTTTTTTCAAAACCCGAAGAAATCGGAGAAAAAACAAAAAATGATTCAGTAATCGAAACTGAAGACGTATCTAAATCATCTGTAATGAGAGCTATGCGTGCAAATAGGAAAATTAAAATTCCTGCACGTTCTCAGGTCATAGCGGTCATAAAAACAGAAATTAAAGGCGAAGTATTTTTTTTAAATCAAACATTAAAACAGGGTGTATATTTGGGAAATGTAATAGTGAGGGCTGACCAAAACGGTTATGCAAAAGTACCAATATTAAATTCGAATAAAAACGACGAATACTTGAATATCCATGAGCTGAAACCACATGTCGAACCTTTAGACAAATATGACATCTTACTCTTAAATACAGAGCACGACCCTATACAAAATCGTTTAAATCGATTGGAGAACGAAATAAATCTAAGCCATTGTAATAAAGAAGAAGCTAAATCCGTTTTCGATATCTGCCGAGAATTTAATGATGTTTTTTATCTAGAAGGAGGTTATTTAACATGCACAAATGCAATTACCCATACAATTCCGATTTTATCTGACAAACCGGTAGTGAATGTAAAACCATATAGACTACCGCAAGCTCATCGTCCAGAAATCGACAAACAAATCGACAAACTAATAGATGAAGGTATAATTTCACCAAGTAATAGTCCGTGGAATTCTCCTCTACTACTTGTACCAAAGAAGACTGATTCATCTGGAAATAAAAGATGGAGGTTAGTTGTTGACTTTCGTCGTCTAAATGATATCACTGTTGGAGATGCATTCCCATTACCAAATATTACTGATATTCTCGATCAGTTGGGTAGAGCTAAATATTTTAGTACCTTAGATTTGGCAAATGGATTCCATCAAATACCAATGTGTGAAGACGATAAAGAAAAAACGGCGTTTAGTACCGCATACGGACATTATCATTATAATCGGATGCCGTTCGGTCTAAAACGCGCCCCAGCTACCTTTCAGAGATTAATGAATACGGTGCTTATTGGTCTTCAGGGAATCGAATGCTTTGTTTATATGGATGATATTGTAGTGCACGGGTATAATTTAAAAGATCACAATGAAAAACTAATAAGAATATTACAACGATTGCGGTCAAATAACCTTAAATTACAACCTGAAAAATGCCACTTCGCTAGCAAACAAATTCAGTATCTAGGATATTCAGTAGGAGAAAACGGCGTATCACCGGACCCTAATAAGATAGAAGTTGTCAAAAATTACCCAGTACCAAGAAAAGAAAAAGATATTAAAGCTTTCCTCGGATTCGTGGGATACTATAGACGATTTATTCCAGAATTTTCCAAATTGGCAAAACCTTTGACCAAATTATTAAAAAAAGGTGAAAACTTTAAATGGGATGCCTTTTGTGACGAATCTTTTACAAAATTAAAACAAAGACTAATTACAGCCCCTTTATTACAATATCCACAATATGATAAGGAATTTTTAGTAACATCTGATGCCAGCGATTTTGCGATTGGAGCAGTACTATCCCAAGGCAAAATAGGCGAAGATAAACCTATCTGCTATGCAAGTAGAACACTCAATAATGCAGAAACGCGATATTCAACTATCGAAAAAGAACTGTTAGGAATTATATTTGCAGTTGCACAATTTAGACCTTTCCTTTATGGCAGAAAATTTACCATTATTACTGACCATAAACCGCTTACGTGGCTTATGAGTCTGAAAGACCCAACCTCTCGTTTAATGAGATAGAGAATAAAACTCGAAGAATATGAATACAAAATTGTGTATAAACCGGGTAAAGCAAATTCAAACGCAGATGCCTTAAGCAGAATAAAAATCGAAAAACTTGGTCAAAGTAACGCAAATGACATCAAAGAAGAATATGACGAAATCGAATCTAGAAACGAATGGAATACAATATTTTCAAAGATTAACAAAAAATGTGAAAAAGAAGCGAAAGAGAATTCACTCTCGTCGAACGAATCTCAAAAAAGCAATAATCAACCCTTCAATCGATATTCGGATATAATCCCTTATGATCATTCTCGAATAAAAATTCATCGCTCGAAAACCGATTATATCAATGCTAACCTAATCAAAATAAATAAAGTAGAACGAAAATACATTTTAACTCAAGAACCTCTTAAGGAAACCATAATTCATTTCTGGTCAATGATCTGGGAACAAGACAGTAGAACAATAATAATGTTAAACGAATTACTTAAAAACATTGAAAGTCATATGTATTGGCCGACGAATTTTGAAAGGAAACATTTATTGTATTTAACAGATGTTGGTCTCACTGTTGAATATATTAAGTATGAAGAATATGCAAATTTTGCAAAACGAACTTTTAAACTTACAGATGTTGAATCAAAAGAAAGCAGAAAAATTACACATTTCCACTATAAAAATTGGCCGGATTTCGGAATTCCAAATTCCCCAACCGAACTTTTGAACTTTCTTAAGGAAATTAGAAACTCAGGCACATTTAACACTAAAGTCGGACCACCTGTAATACATTGCAGGGCCGGCATCGGTCGATCAGGAACATTCTGTTTAATCGAATGTTGTCTTGCTGTTATCGATAAAGAAGAAAAAAAGTCTGTGTCAGTACAACATATATTGTGTCAACTACGGCAATATAGAATGGGACTTGTTCAAACGGCTGATCAATTACAATTCGCATATCAAGTAATTATAGAAGGAATTAAGGAAATAAATAATATGTCTCAGGAAAATGAAAATAATAAAGAAATTCAACTAATAACTAGAAGTAAAGCTGCAAATAAAAAGGAAAATAAAATCATCATGGAAAACAAAAATTGCCTATTGGAAGTAAGAAACATAAAAAATAAATATTTCGTTTATTTTGGAAATAACAAAAAACTAGAAGAAAAATTTAAAGAAATTAAAGATATGAGACAAGGGGATATAAAACAGTTCAAAGCAGACAAAATCAACTACACTATAGGCAAAGTACCTATGCAACAAAACCAAAAAGGTCTCGAGGAAATTTTCTCCAATTTCAAAAAATCATGTGAAAAAACACAAGAAAAAGATATTAATATTTCTATACAGGTATTAAACAATGCTCACTACTTCCTAACCAAATCTATTTGTTCTCAAGTATTTCAAAATTCTCCGATTCAACCTATTTTCTATTTAAACCAAATCTTAACGCTCACAGATCCTGAAGAAATAAATAAAGTCATGAAGGAATATCACAACTCACCCTTAGGTGGCCATCAAGGAGAAAACCGAACTTTGAAACGAATAAAACGTAGTTATAAATGGAACGGTATGACTAATGATATAAAGAAATTTATAAGGCAATGCCCTACTTGTCAACTTAATAAAGTTCGAAAAAACCAAAACATACCGATGAAAATTACTACTACAAGTTCAAAACCTTTTGAAAAAATATTTCTAGATATAGTAGGCCCACTACCTGTGAGCTATAAAGGCAATAAATATATGTTAACATTCCAAGATGATCTAACACAGTATTCTGAGGCCATTGCAATAAAAGATGCCGAAGCAGCAACAATCGCACAACACTTTACAGAAGAAATTATTTGCAAACACGGTATCCCCGATATAATTCTAACTGATCAAGGATCTAACTTTTTAAGCTCACTGTTTTCAGAAGTATGTAAATTGTTAAAAATACACAAAATACAAACTACCCCATACCACCCGCAAACGAATGGTGCATTAGAGAGAAGTCACCGAACCTTGACTGAATATTTACGTCATTACATCAACAAGGATCCACTCACTTGGGACACTTGGATACCTTACGCAATGTTCGTGTATAACTCTTCTACTCATTCAAGTACCAATTATACTCCACACGAACTATTATACGGTTTTCCACCAGCGATACCATCCTCATTAAAAAGAGAACCCGAAATTAGCTATAATTATGACAACTACGCCAACGAACTTAAGGCTCGCCTTCAAAATAGTTACAAAATCGCACGAGAAAATCTTATTAAGAATAAAAACAGATCAAAAAATTATTATGACGTAGGCAGCAAAATAAAAACATTTGTTATAGGCGACAAGCTATTACTAAAAAATCAAGTAAAGAAAAATAAGTTCTCAGCACTATGGATAGGTCCATACGAAATAACAGAAATAAATTCCACAGAAAACTCTACAATACGAGTTGGAAATAAACAAAAAAGAATTCATAACAACAACCTCAAACCTTTTTTCGATTAAAACTATTGATATAGTATGCAACAAAAACTCATCTTCAAGCTATACAAATTAATGTGAAATTGACGAAATTCCACCCAATTTCTACATTATCAGTAAAGATCCTATACCTACCTATTTATCATATACACTTCCCGATAAAATTCTACTAGAGTAGAAATCTAGAAATGAAAATGAACACGCAATGGATACCCAGGAAAAAAAATCAACCGATCTTACTAATAAGAAAAATTGCACAAAATATAATAATAATATTGAGAGAAATTACTAAAAACAAAAAAAGGGGGTCCATAATTTTAACATTCATAAATGCATATATAAACACAAAATGTACAAAAAAAATAGTAAATAAACAATATATGAACTTTCAAAAAAAAAAGAAAATGTATTACAAACATTCATTAATTTATCAAATTTTTTTAATTAACTAATTCAAATATATAAAAACACAAAATGTATTTTTACGATATTTAAGTATTTTTCATGAAACAAATTATTTAGAAAAAAAAAATAAAAATTACTATTATATAAATAATTAGAAGTAAAAAAAAAGATGTACGACTCAATCATCTTTCAATTCGTTCCTACAACCGAAAGTTTCATTTCAAAAATATCAACTTTCGCAAATAAGGGGTATGCTGTTATAATGAGTTGAGCGTCATGTATAAATATATATATATATGTATACACATGAAGCCAATAAATGCAACTCATTATCACGACCTATTCCAATATTCTTTTATTACATATTTCTCTGCCGGCGGCATTTCTTATATCATATCCTGACTGCCTTTTTATTACCGACCAAAGCGGATGAACATGTTTTTACACCATCGACGCAATTACGTTTGTAATTGCCGAAAGGAATTTCTTTGGCGGGTCCTAAATACGTATTTCAATCCTTTTCTTGACCTCGTCAAAGACATTTCTGCTTAAGTGTTTTCCTATCGTTAAAAGGATTTACATAAGTGTTTCCTGAGTCATAGCTATGCAATTTCGTCTAACAAAATGCATTAGGTAATAAAAGCAAACTAGGCAATTATCCTTCAGTTCTAAGAACTATTGAGAAAGGAATTTCTTTTCGGTTTATAGAATTTTTGGTGGGAACTAACGCCCGCATTTAAATACCAAAAATTCCATAAATGCCATAAATTCCCTAACGTGAGGCTGCGTTAGAAGTTTAAGAACTAAGAGCAAGATCAAGCGAGCGAAATCACATAATAATAATATTAATAATATAAAATAAAAGAAAAACCAATAAAAGTTAATAAATAAAATATTTATGTACAAATAAAGGATCGTTTTTTTCGACTCCCCTTTAAGTTGTAACAAATTAAATATACTTTTCTGCCCAAAGTTATCGCTGCCTGTTGTATTCTACACAACATCACGCAAATAAGAAAAGACATATTTCTTAACCACTGGCTGCTGGATCCACATTTAGTAAATTTATCTGATAACCAACCACAGTACGAAGCAAATACATTGGATGATATAGCTTCGGCGAAAAGAGATTATTTATGTGAATTTTTAAATACGGCGCAATACATATAAAAATAAAATCAAAACTGTGTATTCTTTTAAAAATATATTTAATTTTTATTTTCAGACTTGAAAGAAAAAACAAACAAAATAAAAAAAAACGTTAAATATAGTTCCACATTATTAAAAAAAAAACAAAATTATGAAGAAACTTCAATTAAAATAATCAGTTTTCATGACTGCGGTTTATTGCGATGAATATGTATTAAAAAGTTCTTTCATTGCATCCCTGTCCTTTTGCCGTTCTGTTGATCCAAATTCTTGTGACTGACTTTGAAGCTGGGATAATTTATCTATAAATTCATTATTTAAATCCCTGAGATTATCGCTCCATTTCCCACAGAATTTCTCCAACGATTCTGAGTATTTATTTTCCTTTTCTATATTTAAAAAAATAATAAATATGTGAAATTAAATGAACAAAATGAAATATACTTGGACGTTTGGCCGGTAGTTTATCCATAAAATTATCCTCCTCCAAATACTCAATGAAGTCATCAGAATTCGTGTCATCTGTAGCTGTTGAAGGTGATGCTATGCCGTCAACCCCAAAATCTCGATAATTGCTGCATGGTCTTTCGGAAAATAGAATTAGCAGTTTATCTAAATAAACTGCATCTTTTCTATTATTGCCACTTTTGCCGTTATGGTTGCGAATTGCTATGAATTCTTGTCTAAGCTTCCCAAATTTTGTTTGGATTTGATCCAAATTTCGTTCAAACCCGATTTCTTCGAGTTTCTTTGAAATTCTTTCGAAAAGTTCCTTTGGACGGATTTTTTTGCATCTAGCTTTCTTAGCACATCCTCTGCGATGCAGAAATCAATAAAGCTTTCAGTTTCCTGAAGACTCCAATTTTTTGCCCTTTCTTTCTTTTTCCACGTTGTCATTATTCTAAAAGAAATGAAGTACACAATACAAACAAATTATTTCTAAAAATAACTAACCTGGAAATGTCTTAACTATATTATTGTATTAAAATAGATTGAATAACTTTCAAATTTGAGTACAGATAATTTATATTAAACAAATTGTTAACACTGCGTTTGACAAATTATTATGATTTAGGAAAATTCAAATATTTAGGTAGGTAGGCTAAATATTTAGGTAGGTTTTAGTAAGGGTGTCGTTTACATCGATGTTTTAGGTAAATGTCATCGCTTAGGTAGGTTTTAGGTAACGGATGTAAACATAGTAATTGATGCTAATTATGAAATTTGAAATGTTCACACCAATTTTGGAAAGCCGTAACTTCATATATCTCAAACAGGTTCTTTGTTTACAGGTTCAAGCATTAGCAGTTTGTAAAAAACAGCAATTCTTTTGACAAGGACACATACAATCATTTTAAATGTATAACAAATTGGGATGACTTTGAATATCGCATTGAAAAGCCTCCCTTGTGGGTAACTACTACGTATATATATCTTCGGAGACTCAATATTACAAAAATTATTGAATTGTAGAAACATTTATCCCAAAATAATAAATGGTATAGTAAAAGTGGAGTTCATTGTTTTGATATTAAATTAAAATTAAGAAAATGCGAAATTGATATTATAATGTATTCCAAAAATTAAATAACTTTATATGAATAAAAATTATATAATAATATATACAATATATATTTTCAAGCCTATTTACAATATCATCTTTCTCGTCTCCTACAGTTGATTATTTTTTAATTTCAGAAAGGTTTATTTCTACTTCTTTATGCCTGTTTGACATTTAATTGTATATGTTTCTCTCAAGTTCTCGTCTGCTTTTCTTTGCTTCATTGTATTTTCTTCTCAATACCTCATGTCCTGTAGCGACAACTGATCAGACAAAAATAGAAAAATGCGTTCAATACAGAAATTGACTATACTTTGGAAATAATTATATTTTTATTAAAAATGGAGATTACTGCATTTCAAGCTCTCCTTAGTGTAATACGATGATTAGAGAAAAAATACAAGTCAGTGCAAGTTTGATTGGCGTACAGAATATATTCCTGGTTAGCAAGTGTAAATTTGGACTTGCAACAAATTAATATCAAATAATTAATTACAAATAAGTTAATATTAGAATTAGCACAAATATTGTTATGTTGTTGTAAAGCGATTCTTACCTTTTACCAGTTCCCACGAAATTATTGTAAAGCGATCCATATATTTTCCGTTATTTTTTCTAGTTCTCATGAAATCGCTTATTTCGTATTTTCAATTATTTTAAATATAAAATAATATTGCATTACGCGACATCCGCCCAGACAAAAAATATTCATATTTCTATTATTGAAATATTCATATTTCAATAAAAGTTATTTTTTGTATTTCTCGCGCATCTTTATAAAAATGCAATTATGCATTTTTAGATAAGAAATAAATAATAATTATTTCTTAAGACCAGTCACATTTTACTATCGAAGTTGAAATCACCTCTTTTTCTAAAAACGAAATTGTAGTCAAAATTCTTGTGTTCCGAAATATTCTAATATTTTAATAACCAAATAACCAAATAGAAAATAAAAGTTTATAATAATTAAACGGTCGTTTTATTGAAACAACAGAAAGCCTTCCAACAATGTTAATTAAACAATGACAATTATTATGAAATATACACATATTGTGAAGGAAAAACATAAGTTGTATCATATGCAGTAACATAACCTCAGAAAGAAAAAAAGAAGAACATTAAAAGTACTAACGTGGGCGACACATAGAACGTTAAGTTGGCGCCCCACGTTAGTCCCTTCAGTTTATTGCTTTCTCTAATCCAAAAGTCATAAATCTATATTAACTCTTCACGTGTTTTGTCCTCTTTATCACTGTCAAGCTTTTTAATTATTTTCCTCGTCTCTAATAGTTTGTTATATATTTACGCTGCTAAAGTAAATAGCTCCATTTCGGTATCTCTAGCTTTCTCCAATTCTTGTTTATGATTATCTATTAATTGTAGCATTCCACTTTCAATTTCAGTTTTTGGTGTGATGAACTCTGTTTCTGTATGTTTGAGTCCTCGAGGCCAACCTTCTTAATCACGAAAAGGGCATCCATGTATAAAGTGATTAGAAGCTCTATGGCTACGAATTCCTTCCTCAGAAATGTCAACTGGAGTTACAGTTCCACCGTAAATTTCAACTTTGACGTGGTCCCAAGGAGCGAAACGAATAACTTCAAAATGCGTAATATTTCGCCCCTCTCTTAAACTGAGTATAAGCCATCTATTATCATCTTCTGGAGTTATATATACTTCCAGCTTATCATCGCATTTAAAAATTTGAGACTTATCCACGCACCTTGACATGTGCAAAACCGAAAGTCTTCGGTTAATGTCTCAGACCCTTAGATTAGGGAAAATATGGATAGGCCTTTCGCAGGAAATTGAAGCACTTTTGGAATACACTTGCATTTTATTGCTTATGTGTGCGGCGTAGTGCTGGCGTTAAAAACATGAATTCGGAGGGACAACATTGCCAATGGGCCAAAAGCTCATGCATTCCGGAAAATCCGAATTGCAAAAAAATGTTTGCGTTTGATTGCTACAAAAATCAAGTTTACTTAAACTTACAAAATTAAATTATTAAATAATAATTATAAATATTTATGTGCCTATATATTTCTTTCCGGCGTAAACCAATAGCCGAAAGCCATTTCATACGTAGAGCCTCATTTTTTGGAAACTTTAAAACCAAAAAAAAAATTATTTAAAACTGAAAATGCTGAATTTTCAAAAATTTCGACGAATTTTAAGAATTGCCCCCATTTTAACCAAAAAATGACTGTCACTGGTAGATTTCGTTAAAATCAAAAGAAAAAAAGGGTGGGATTTGACGTTTCGGCGTGGATTAAAAAAAAACGAATTTTTTACTAATTTATGAATTAACATAATTTCTATTTGATTACCAATAAGTAAATAAACACCATAAAAACTTTTTTTTATACGGCAAGAACGAAAATTCGCACATTTTAAAAAAAATATGTCAAACTTAGTTGTGAAAGAAAATTCCACGAATTTTTGGATGTTGTTTGTTATTACACCCAGAAATTAAACACTTTATATAGGAAATTTATTAACTTTGATTATTTAATTCAAAAGAATTTGGTTTGGAATCCGAAACGCACTAAAAATTATATATTAAAAAAACGCAATTTTTTTCCCCTCCAAATTTGACAGTTCGGCGTGAAAATCGATGCTTCAGACACAGATATCGTAAAAACGAGTTAATGCATACGCTTGCTCAGACCAAAACATCTAGCTATAACTTGCTAATAAGAAATCAAAACTCACCTTTAGTGAAAATTTCAATAGCCATATATACAAAAAACAACATGTTTTTTATTGTTAATATTTGAGAATATTCTAGAAGAAGAGTGACGTCACATTAAAAGGTAATATGTAAATCTTCTAAAACCTAATGTGAAATATTGTTTGTTATTTCAAAATTAAAACCCACATCATATCATATCATATACATTTTCTATTTTTAGATTTACAAACCAGAATGTTTTCTAATATCATAAAAAAATAAAAAAATAAAAAAAGCAATTTTCTACGAACAAAAAAGTGAATCCGTGTAGAATTCTCCATACAAAAAGTGAGCCGGAACCCGCATAGCACATCTACTTCAGAAGTCTCGGAAAAGTCGATGTCTTTATAAAAAATAGAATGAAATCGCTGACTCTCTTTTTTACCTTCCTTACGTCAAACCTGATTTCCACTTCACTTTCTTTTCTCGGTACCTCAAGACTACCTGAAAGGGATTTTCCTTTGCTGATTTAGGTAAATTTGTGCAATTTAAATTAAAACTCTTTCCTAAATCGCTGTCGAAACTCCTTTATTACTTTCAAAATTTAATACACTATTTTCAATACAAATTTTTTAACTTTTTTAAACTATATGTGTTATTATTATTTTTTTTTAAACAACTTAAGGCCAATCTCCACACAGCCGACATCTTATTCTGACGGGAAAAATCAGAAAATTAGAGAGAGATAGACAAGGCTTTTACAATTTGCACTAGGATTGATCGAATAAAAACATCAGAGACTCCCCATCACAATTTATTATATTATGGAAAATTTGGTAGTGTGCGACGATATCGTGTAAGATTATTCTGAGAGTATGCAAACGCAGATGAAGAGCCATAAAGCAGATAAACAAGTTCTTCTGCTTTTGAGGGGAATTGTCTGGCAGATCAAGAATCAGATGGGGAAATGAGAAATGCAGGAGCCGACAGAATTAGTAGGATGATTGTTTCTCCCTTTCTGTTTAACCAAACCAAAGTGTAACTATAATAAAGTCTGGAAAGCTAGCGAAGTAGCTCGAAAAAGCAAATGCAATACGGGGGAAACAATAGGCAAGAGTACATATACTTTTCATAGGCAAAATCCATCAGCAAGAGAGAGAATGAAATGTTTTTAAAAAAAGTACATGAAAAACTCTTAAAAACCTTATGTTTCTTCTAGTATTTGTGCATTGCATATAAATTTCAACACGTGCTTCTTTGCTTGCATTATATTTCTCTTTCACCCGTAACGTATAATATGTAGCTATCTATGCCAGCAGTGGATAGAAATTTTTTTGAAAAAGAGCAGGCAAAATTTGAAAAACGGCGGTACGGTAAGAATAGGAAGTTACGCGACTTTATTATAGTTACACTTTGACCAAACTTTGCATAAGTGTATACCATACTTTCATCAGAATAGGATGTCGGCTGTGTAGAGATTGGCCTTTAGTGCTCTTTTGGAACAAATTCTTTAATCTTTTAAACTATATGATTTTTTCGGATAACTCAAATTTTAATTTTTTTGTGGTTATACGTATCTTTTCTTTTAAAACAACTTAGTTTTCTTTTCGAACAATCTCTTCAATTTTTTAAACTATTTGATTTTTTCGAATAACTCAAATTATAACTTTTTTATAGTTATGCGTATCTTTTCTTTTAAAGCAACTTAGTTTGCTTTTGGAACAATTTCTTTGATTTTTTAAACCATATGAATTTTTCGAATAACTCAAATTTTAACTTTTTTAAACTTATACGTATCTTTCCTTTTAAAACAACTTAGTTTTCGTTTGGAACAAATTCTTTAATTTTTTAAACTATTTGATTTTTTCGAATAACTCAAATTTTAATGTTTTTAAATTTATACGTATCTTTTCTTTTAAAACAACTTAGTGTTCTTTTGGAACAAATTCTTTAAACTTTTAAACTATATGAATTTTTCGAATAACTCAAATTTTGACTTTTTTAAACTTATACGTATCTTTCCTTTTAAAACAACTTAGTTTTCGAATAGTTTTTTATTTTAGCGTCCTAGATAAATTTTTAAATTGATTTTTTAGTATTTAGGTTGTTGTTTATACTATTATATTCTTCAAATTCGACGACCCAAGTTTCATCTTCTGCCAAGCAGGTGAACTATCGCAGATGGCACTGATTCCAACGATTCTACGAAAAAGCGAAGAGAAAACCTAATTTCCCAACAATGCTATGAAAAACGAAGAAAAAATGTCTTTTTCCAACAATGCTACGAAAAACGAAGAAAAATCGTTGATTTTCAACGACGCTATCAAAGGCCAAGAAAGGAAATGGAAAGTGTTAGGGCCACTGAGTCTCATGATTTTACAGGTCATAAAAGGTTACCAGCGTTGTCGCTGTCAAAGAAAATCCTTTGAGCGCCAAATTTCCAACGATGATAATGAAAAGGGAGAAATCAAAGGAATTTTCAAATCACCGATGCCAACAAAATTGAAGAAGAGGCGTTAAACGAAGAAAAAATGTCTTTTCCCAACGATGTTACGAGAAACGAAGAAAAATCGTTGCTTTTCAACTAACCTATCAAAGGCAAAAAAAGGAAATGATAAGTGTTAGGGCCACTGAGTCTCATGATTTTACAGATCATAAAAGGTTACCAGCGTTGTCGCTGTCAAAGAAAATTCTTTGAGCGCCAAATTTTCAACGATGATAATGAAAACAGAAATATGAAAAGAATTTTCAAATCAACAATGCCAAGAAAATTGAAGAAAAAACGGTAAACGAAGAAAATATTTTATTTTCCAACGATGCTATGAAAAATGAAGAAAAATGGTTTGTCCGAACAATGCTACGAAAAAGCGAAGAGGAAATGAAAAGTGTTAGGGCCACTGAGTCTCATGATTTTTCAGGTCATAAGTGCTTACCAGCGTTGTCGCTGTCAAAGAAAATTTTTTGAGCGTCAAAATTTCAACGATGATAATGAAAACGAAGATATGCAAAGAATTTTCAAATCAACGATGCCAACAAAATTGGAGAACATGCGTTAAATGAAGAAACATATCTCTTTCCAACAATGGTAACGAAAAAAAGAAAGACGTCACAAAATTCACCTTTTTTTGCACTGAAAAAACAGTCGTAGAAATGAAAAAACAAAAACAAAAGTTTTTTTCACAAACTAATTCACAAATATTCAGTTTTTTTTTATTTGCACTAAAAAAACGAAACATCGGAAGAAAAAAAAATCTTTTTCGCACTACATATTGCTGTTTGCGTCCTTACTCGTTCAAAGCAAATTATTAACTGAAATATTCAATATTATTTTGTGTGGGAATGACATCTTTAATATGCATGAATAATCCCTATCTTGTGTATACATGAAGTATATTTGGTATATATTCACGCTGCAAGTTTTTGACTTCAGTCATGCTTGTGTCTTTGTATTAGTGATTAATTTTTTTAAATGATTTTTTAAAACTCTCAGGTGCAACATAGGTAAATAAAAAGTATGTAAGAACCAGCGCATATTCCTAAGGAATACTCTGTAAAAATTTCAAGCCAATCCCTCAGAGATTTTCGGAGATTATCGATTTTGTACAAACGTACAGATACGATTTTATTTATATAGATTGATATGTTGAAATGCTCTATTAAATTAATAAAATATTGCAAATATTTTTATGCCCTATGGTAGGTACTACCAGAGGGTATATTAGTTTTGTCACTAAGTGTGTAATGCATAGAAATAATCATCGCAGAAAAATTTCAAGGGAATGATTGTGCAGGGAATGAAAAGTTATGTCGATTTATGCATGTCTGTCCGTCCGTCCGTCCGTTCGTCTGTGGACAAGATAACTCAAAAACGCGTTATCCGATTTTGTTGAAATTTAGAATGTAAGTTGGTTATTCCTTAACTGCGTTTGGTATTGCATTTGAGCAAAATCGATCTGCGGGGGGCAAAGTTATAAAGGAAACATATAGTAACTTAAAATCGGCCGATAGCCGATTTTTTGATGCCCTATGGTAGAAATAGGACAGAAAAATAGTCAAATCTAACAGTATTTCAAGGTTTTCTCTTTATAACTTTGTTTCCTCTTTCCAAAATTTCCTCTAATTCGCAGGTAACCTAGACCCTAATAGGATAAATCCAATTTACAAATCAGTATGGTTTTTAATGTACATCAAAAAAACTTTCTGAACAGGCTTATTTTCTCCTAGGATTATTTCTTCCTCCACTATCCTTGGACCTATTTTGCTCAAATTTAACATGGTATCGTCTATTTACGTATTTAACCAATATAATTAATTTAAACAAAATTGATTCACAAATTTTCCAGTTAAATCCGAAAAACGACAAAACTTTCTGGTCACCCTCGTTTTTGCATAATAACTTCCCTCCCCTTCGGTCGATTTTGCTGAAATGCAATACCAAATCCACTATAGCAATAACCAAGTAGCAAATATTAGCAGTGGAACACAAATTCTTCCAAATTTCTGCTGATTTTTTTAGAAAATTACACGAAAAGTGTAATTTAATCCAGGGGCGTATACATATTTTTTTAAACAAAACCGATTGTTTATGTAAGTTTTTTTAAGGTTCGACGCTACATTCAACATGGTCGAGCAGGCTCCACCAAAACAAGAAATCACTAGAGTTTCTGTGAAAATACCGCCATTTTGGGCAGAATCACCAGACATTTGGTTCGCCCAAGTAGAAAGCCAATTTTCTAATTCCGGCGTAACTACCGACGAAACAAAGTTCAACACAGTGGTAGCAGCCATGGAAAGTAGTATTTTACGCCAAGTTTCTGATGCAATCCTTCAACCGCCGGACGCCAATAAATACAACAATTTAAAGGCAAAGATTATCGAGCGATTTTCAGAATCAGAAAACAAAAAGTTAAAACGACTACTTAACGAAACGGTATTAGGAGACCGCAGTCCCACACAACTGTTAAATGAAATGAAGAATCTGGGTGGCACTAAAGTTGGAGACGAAATGTTAAAGACGTTATGGCTTAACTGTCTTCCGGTACAAGCTAAAACCATTCTATCAGCCAGTACAATTACGTCATTGAAAGAATTAGCAACTTTAGCCGATAAAATTGTCGAAGTTTCCGAAATCAACCTGGTTTCGAATTCATCCGAACAGTCAGTGTCTTCTATTCAACAAAATCAAATGGCGCAATTGACCAAACAAGTAGCAGACCTTAACAAACTCGTCAGCAAGTTAACATCGAAACGTCAAAACAGAAGTTTTTCATCTAATCGTAAATCAAATACAACTATGGCTAACGATAAACAAAATATACTTTGTTGGTATCACCACAAATACGGTGACAAAGCTCAGAATTGCAAACAGCCATGCAATTTTCAACAAAAACAACAATCAAAAAAACGAATAGGGAGGCAGAAGGTGTTTCGTCTTTATATTCCTGAGAAGTTCACATCCCAGAAATTCCTAGTCGACACCGGCGCAGATATTTCCGTCATCCCACCTTCTGCCAATGAAATAAAAATATTCAAAAATAAATCCCCAAATGCTGAGTTATTCGCTGCTAACGGAAGCCGAATAAAGACTTACGGTTTTAAACGATTAAAAGTAGATCCTAACCTTCGCCGAAATTTCGAATGGACATTTATTATCGCCGATGTTAAAGTGCCAATTATCGGAGCCGATTTCCTTCGCAAATACGATTTGTTGGTCGACATGAAACATAACAAACTCATAGATAACAAAACGAAATTCACTCTCCATGGACAACGAGCTTCAGTTCAAATCAATGGGCTGAAAACATTTAATTCTTCTGACGAATTCACAGACATTCTTTCACAATTTCCAGAAGTTACTTCACCAAATTTCGAAACATTTTCAACACGGACAACAAAAGTTTTTCATTATATCGAAACCAAGGGAACACCCGTTTTTTCAAGACCTCGTCCATTAACACCTGAGAGGCTTAAAGCGGCTCAGGAAGAATTTCGGCACATGATGGAAATGGGCATTTGTCGCCCTACTAATTCACCATGGGCAAGTCCACTACATATAGTGATGAAAACTGACGGCACATTGAGGTGTTGTGGTGATTATCGTGCACTTAACGCGGTAACGAATCCAGATCGGTATACAATACCATTTATCCAAGATTTTTCATATATTCTTTATGGAAAACAAATATTTTCATCAATTGATCTGCAAAAGGCCTACTATCAAATACCAATAGCAAAGGAAGACATTCCTAAAACTACTATTACCACACCATTTGGAAACTTTGAATTCCTTGTCATGACGTTTGGGTTACACAATGCTGCACAATCTTTCCAACGTTTTATGCGTGAAGTATTTGACGGATTGGACTTTGTTTTCGTCTACATAGACGATATTTGCATTGCTTCCAAAAATATCGAAGAACACAAAAGGCATCTAAGAATGGTTTTTGAACGACTTCAAAAATATGGTCTTAAGATCAACGTCAACAAATGCCAATTCGGCAAACCTCAATTGAAATTTCTTGGACATCTTGTATCGCCTGATGGAATTGCACCGCTTCCAGAAAAGATTGAAACAATCCAAAATTTCAAATTACCGAAAGTGGCGAACGAGTTAAAACGATTCTTAGCTATGATCAATTATTATCGTCGGTTCATTCCGCACGCTGTAAATAACCAGATGATTCTACAAAAATTAGTTCCTGGGAACAAGAAAAACGATCAGTCTGAAATTATTTGGTGCGAAAACACAACTAAAGCATTCGAGGCATGCAAAAATGATTTGTCAAAGGCATCAATATTAGCTCATCCAGCGGCAGACGCACTATTATCACTCAGTGTCGATGCGTCTGAAAATGCACTTGGCGCTGTTTTGCACCAACTCATCAACAATATTCCTCAACCACTTGGATTTTTTTCTAAAAAACTAACTACCGCAGAAAGTAAATACAGCACGTACGATCGGGAGTTATTAGCAATGTACCAAGGGGTTAAGCACTTCAGACACATGTTGGAGGGTCGAAATTTTCATATCAACACAGACCACAAACCACTTACGTTTGCTTTCCAACAAAAAGCTAATAAAGCTTCACCCAGACAACTTCGACATCTCGATTTAATTAGCCAGTTTACAACCGACATTCGCTATTTACCTGGTGAAAACAATACCGTTGCAGATTTTCTATCCAGAATTGACAGCATTAATAGTAAAATAACTATTGACTATTTTGCAATCGCAGCCGAGCAACGGAAGGATGATGAATTAAGAAAATTACTCGACAATCAAACGAAACATTCGCTGAAATTGCAACCTATTACATTTCCTGATTCAACCGTTGAAGTTTATTGTGATACTTCAAACAGCATCATCAGGCCATACATTCCAAGGAAATTTCGGGCAGACATTATCATGAAATTTCATCAGTTATCTCATCCAGGCGTAAAATCATCAACGAAATTAATTACACAGAAATTCATTTGGCCGGGTATGAACAAGGAATGTGCCAAAATTGTTCGCCGTTGCGTACCATGTCAACGAGCCAAGGTACACAAACAGAACCGAACACCTGTTCTAACGTACATTTTACCAAACAATCGATTTGAACATATCAATTTGGATATAGTTGGTCCGTTACCAGTTTCACACGGTTACCGATATGTTCTAACATGCATCGATCGTTATTCACGCTGGCCAGAAGCTTTTCCGTTAACAGATATTACGGCGGAAAACGTCGCATCCGAATTAGTTACTGGATGGATCTCTCGTTTTGGAATTCCTCTTCGCATTACTACTGACCGTGGCAGACAATTTGAGTCTACCTTATTTCGTGAAATTTCTAAATTGCTCGGAATCCACCACTTACGTACCACTGCCTACCATCCTCAATCGAACGGACTAATTGAGAGATGGCATCGTTCATTAAAAGCAGCCATCATGTGTTATCAAACAAAAGATTGGGTTAGCATATTACCATTCGTGCTTCTTGGTTTACGAACGACATACAAACACGATCTGCAGTCAACACCAGCAGAAATGGTATACGGTACTTCTATCACCTTACCAGGCCAGTTTTTCACCGAAACTGACCAACAAACTCTTCAAACCGATTTCGTCAAGCTGTTGAAACAACATATGGCATCACTTCGTCCTACACAAACATCAAATCATGCCAAGGAAAAAGTATTTGTTCAATCAACTTTAAAAACATGTACACACGTTTTTATGCGAAACGATACTGTTCGACCTTCACTAACACCACCATTTGAGGGACCGTACAAAGTAATTCAGAGGGCGGACAAATACTTTAAAATTTTAATCAATAACAAAGAAGTGACGGTTACTATTGATCGTCTCAAAGCAGCACATATGTCTTCAGAGGAGACTGAAATTTCAACAACCACCAACAACTCAACCACTTCTGAGGATCCTTCCACACCGGAAGATGTGCCAGAAGTTACGATCCCAGCATCCACTACTATGACAAGATCCACTCGATCAGGCAGACGAGTCGTAATTCCAGCACGCTTCAAATGATTATTTCATTCCACCACCTTTCCATTGGAAGGGGAGTTCTGTGGCGTCTAGTACACGCAGCGCACTGGAATCTAGTACAAAAAATTAATTTTACAATATATACGTTGACGGCTATGCTTCACATGGCGTCAGTTAGTAAGAGTCAGATAATGAAAAGAGTTCGAAGTTAGACATCTAGAATAAAATAAATTGTTAAGTTAGAATATAAAATACGCATTTTATTTCGGCCATTCGCATCCATTAAAAATAGTGGCGCAAGATTTCAAGTAATATCCTGAAATTATCGAACACGCCAAAAGTTCTTGCTTAAAATTTTGATACACAAAAAATTTCCTTTTTAAATTATTTAACGTAATTGCTTCATAAAGTAAAGTTTTATTACTTGGATTATCTGGTATACCTTGGATTATGTAAGCAATGAATGATTCATCCTCTAGTTTTCCCCGGTTGGCTATTTGTTTCATGGCGAAAAAGTATTCTAAAAGTGTTTCATTTTGATGTTTTTTGCCAGAATCCAGTGTACGATGAATGTCAATGCTTGAAATATTATTGTCAAATTCTTCATCTAACGATTCTTTTAGGTTTTTCCAAGAATATATCCCATCTATCCAATCTAGCTGCACCTGTTAGCAATCTACGACAATACAAATATTTTTGAACATCGCTCCAATTACATACCCCTGAAATTTCTTCGAATTCTTTCATCCACGTTGCATAATTCTTACCGTTCTCACCTGAAAACACCTTTAGTGACTCTTCTACGTCTTTGAAAACAAAGTTGTTCATCTGAGTCATTTTTCGTTCATTCGTTTTTAGCTCCAACTGAAGAGGTACGATTTTTTCCTCTCCACTGCCTTCACCGTTTTTAATACCCTGTTCTATAACTTCAGCTTTTTCCATCAACGCCTGAGATAATCTTTCAACCAAATCTTCCTTTTTACGGTAACTAATAGAAAGTCCACGTTCTAACAATAGTTCTTGCAATTTTCGAGTTGTGAAATCATAAAGTTTATCCATACGGTATCTTTAAAACATGTCACTTTCATTAATTTAGTTAAACCGATACCTAACTGTCTTATAATAATACAGTAATTTTGTTCTTTGCTTTTTTTTTTTGTTTTAAAAAAAACTGTTCTTTACTTTAAATTTACTGAGTTAACTTTCTTTTTCGTAAAAATTTGAAACCATGTTTTCAAATATCTTCTTAAGCTTTTATTTACTTTTTCTTTGCTCAATTGTTCGTAGTCGTGCCAAATTGTCTTTTGTTTTTAGTACCATTATCACTGTAAAACTTCTAATAGGATCGTTAAATGTTAAACACTTCTGACACCAAATGTAGGGATCTTAGTCCCTTTGTAGAAATAAAACTAGGTTTTATTTAATTATAAAGAAAGAAAAAATGAATAGTTTATTAAATAATTAATAATATAAAAATGTGGATTTAAGTTTAAGCAATATTTTAATTTTAATCCGCAAAAAAAATGTGATTCTAATTATACAATAATATTTTAGTTGTTGTCGGCACGACTGATCAAAAAAAGAGAACAAGTTATTGAAAATAATATTCGAAAAAAAATGAAATGAAAATAACTGTTTAATTATTCGGTGATAATGTTGATGTTCCCTGTTGTATTGTAGTATTAAATAAAGCCTATAACACTACATTACTACATATATTTAATAAAAACAAATATTTTGTTTATTAAAATAGTTTTGTATTCAAGAAGAATTTATGAAAATTTAGAGTTCTTCAGGACCATGTACGACAAAGATTTAAATTAGATGGCGGTATAACCGTTGCATTAAACGTTGTAACTTAGCCAACCGAGTTTTGAAATATTGATCATTTTGCTAAATTCCAGACACCATCAGACGTTATCGATGGTAATATCAGCATCTTATCTTGCATTTCAAGCATTCGTGTATCGTTTTTCCGAACATATTTCTTTACTTTAACACCAGACATATGAAGAATAACATACTATTGTAATATTTCAGTAATTAAGTAAAAATAGTGTGTAAGATTGACATTACTCGTTTTTTTTTTTATAAAGTTCATATATTGTAACATATTTCATTGCATTGAATAGCAATGGGCTATACATATATGTAGGATGTTAAGATGGATAAAATGTAACCTATTGACTCAGCTGCATGATAAAATAAGGGCGATAAGATAAGAAGTCTACATGATAGTCTTATGTTAAGCGGATGTTGACTTAACATAAGACTAAGAAAAGGTCTAAGTAAAATATGAATCATGCGGATAAGAGGTTTGCATGATAAATGAAAGAAGAACGATGGTGCGTGACGAGTCAGTCGATGGACAACCACAATTAAGCGAGTTGTAAAAATAGCAAAAAAATAAGAAGAATAAAGAGAATTAAAGAACATAAATTGGCAAAGTGTTTTCATTTTATAAATTAATTATCGTTTTTCCTACAAATGGGGGCTCAACTAAAAATAACAATTTAAAAACTATAAATTTAATTTAATTTTGTGTGCCTTCCGGGCATTAACATAATCCCCGTTTTGAAAAAAAAGAACCGAAAGTTTAAAAAAAAAAAAAGTGGGGCAAATATTCTAAGGCAGTTACTAATTTTATAAAACCGTAGTGATTAAATAAAAAGTGAAAATTTAGAAATCCTAAATTAAATTTAATTTTGTGTGCTTTTCCTGCATTAAATCCCCGTTAATAAAATTAAAGTTAGTAAATTGATTATATACAAAGTGCAATGGAAAATACGGAAAAGTATCTTTAAGTGAATTGAGGAAATACTTTAGGGAAAAGAATGTGAAAAACAATGGAAACAAAAGTCCACAGGAAATGAAAATATAACCCATAAAACAAATGGAGAAAACGAAGAAAATAGTGTGAATAGCAGTCTTTTGCAAGTATGACGGAATGATCGACAAAGTAAGGGCGAGTTAAAAAGGAAATTTAAATATGAAGTGAATATAATGAGCTACAAATGTGGAGCAGAAGAACATATAGCCAACAACTGCGCTAGTGTTCACCAAAAATGTTTTAACTGTAATCGATACGGATACAAATCACCTCAATGTCCAGAACATGGACAAGAAAAACGTGAACGATTACATAAACCCAACAACCGATTCGTACATATATCGCAACATTTCTAATAATAACAATTATGAAAACCATGTTAGAAAAACGACAATAACGAGACAAATTTAATTACAAGTATGGTATATCAAACTCAGCAATGAAAAATACAAATATCAAAGGATATGCAACAAAAGCGTTAATAGACACAGGAAGTATCGTCAATGTAATAAACGAAGGAATATTTAGTAAAGTAAGCAGCGCAGATGTGAAATCATCAACACGGACTTTAAATGGAATAGGTCAAGCAAACATTAAGACAAAAGGAAAGAAAACAGCAGAAATAGAAATCGATGACAAGAAATTCCCTACCGATTTTCACATTGTCCTAACAATCCAATAAAAAAGATGTTACACACTGCAAGTGTAGAAATGTGAAACCAGATAGCGAAAGAAATAGTGAAATTAAAGGAAGAATTAGAGAGAATACCCAATTTGAAGATGAAATAAAAATTGCGAAAAACTTGACCTCAAATGATGGTGAATTAATTGTTCAATGTGATGTATTCATTAATTGAAGAAATGGTAATCTTAAATTAAGATATTAAGAAAACTCAAAATCAGAATTAGTCTATTATGATCGACTAAACGTTGCTGGACCAAAACAATCACAATACAATAAAATTGAAATTCTCGAGAAGATTTTAACAGCCAACAATGGATCAACAGGAGTCGTCAAGAAACGTTGTTTTTCATTTATTTACGAAAATACGCGAATTCATTTGGATTAGGTCGATGATTTGGATAACTTTTTAGAATTGGAAGTATGCTTAAAACCGGAACAAACTATCGAAGAGGGACAAAACTCTGAAATTTTTTTAAATCGAAGAAATAGATTTAATGACTGAATCTTAGTTTGTTGAATTGAAATTAAAGAAGTAATTACTACGAGAAGCGGAACTAATAATTAATATCGCCAACACAAAAATAAAGAAAATTAGTTCGAACGTTGCATTTTTAATGAACATTGACATCAAAGACGAAATATCGACGAAAACACTACTGAAATGAATCAGCTTAAAGAACGCGAAATAAAATTACGAATAGCCTATGTTACAAAAGCATTAATAGAACAATTAAATGATAAGAAATCCTTTCATTTACGCAAAAAAAAAAAAATTGCAGAAAAAGATATCAAATTTATAGACCAAGCGCGAGGTAAGGAAACGGTTCGTTTAATTCAGGACCGTAAAATTGAAGCTAATCGAAAAGTATTATATCGAGAAGAACTGCACAAACAAATGAATTCAAAATGTCAAGCCAATGCAATGCAATGGGAAGAACTCCTATTGGAACTTCATATGAGAGAGTGGCGTGGAAAAGACGAACGTAAACGACGAGAACAGTTGGAAAAGCAATGACGATACGAAATCGAGGTCCGTCTTGAATTGGATCGTGAAGAAGAAGATATTTGCTGTCGTGGAAACGAGTGACATGAAGCTGAGAAGAAATTCCTCGAAGATCAAATAAGATTTACCACCAAAGAATTACGTTTAGAACGGCGTATATTACGACATGCTGAAGAAGTGTCAAATTTTACTAAAGTTAGAAACGAAAAAAAAGCCAATAGTGAAGATCGCGATTTTAATATTCATTCTAAACTGTGCTATATTAGAAATTCACTCATCACCAATACAAATCGCTCAAAATGCTGAATTAGTCGAAGAAATAAAGAATAAAGAAGCAAGCGTTGATGACGAGGGGCGACAAGCTGTTGCACCTCAACCGTTAGTTCCAGACGTTGACGCAGATGATGATGGCGAGGATGATAATGATGAAGGAATTGAAGATGCCTTAGTAGAAGTTGATAATGATGATGACGATGACGATGATGACGATGATGACGACGCAACGACAAATGACGATGATGATGAAGAAGGATTTGAAGATGCCTTACTAGGAGATGATAATGATGATGACGATGACGATGACGATGACGATGACGATGACGATGACGATGACGATGACGATGACGATGACGATGACGATGACGATGACGATGACGATGACGATGACGATGACGATGACGATGACGATGACGATGACGATGACGATGACGATGACGATGACGATGACGATGACGATGACGATGACGATGACGATGACGATGACGATGACGATGACGATGACGATGACGATGACGATGACGATGACGATGACGATGACGATGACGATGACGATGACGATGACGATGACGATGACGATGACGATGACGATGACGATGACGATGACGATGACGATGACGATGACGATGACGATGACGATGACGATGACGATGACGATGACGATGACGATGACGATGACGATGACGATGACGATGACGATGACGATGACGATGACGATGACGATGACGATGACGATGACGATGACGATGACGATGACGATGACGATGACGATGACGATGACGATGACGATGACGATGACGATGACGATGACGATGACGATGACGATGACGATGACGATGACGATGACGATGACGATGATGACGACACAACTGACGATGATTATGAAGAAGATGGTTACTTGGAAAGAATATTCGACGATATTTTAGATAACGATGATGACGATGAAGATGATGATCCAAGTCTAGCTATTATACAATCTCCAATTGCAGCTCAACCACAAGCAGCTGTTTCCGAACAAGTTATTTCAACAGTTGCAAACGAAATTGATACTGCTGGTGCAGCTGGCTTAAATGCTGATTATCCAAATGAAGGTGATCAACAAGTCTTCAATGATGAAAAGAATACAACGATCGATACCAAAGCTGATATATAGTACAATCATTGAATACTAAACCTAAGAAATCTAGTTCAAATAATCAACGATACACAAATAAATGATATCGAATGCGATAGTATATGATAATTTGAACATTCTCTATTACGGACGTTTTAAAAATGTGAAGAAGTATCAAGTTATGGTTAGGATTGCGAAGAAGAATATAACGAATGCGCAGTCATTATCCAGGCAAACAAATTGGATTTTTTGATGGAGAAAACTTATTTACATTATACAATCAATATGGAAATATATAACAAAAATGGTTATATTTATCAACGGCGGGCTAGTAGAGTTTATCACCTAGTTTTCGCCATAATAGTTCTATAATATATCGTGGTATAGCATCAATGCTTGGTACACAGTCATCACTATCGAACTAGAGGCCAAGAACAACGGGGTATGCCGACAATTCTACACCGTAATAATTTGATAAGAAACCGAACAACCATCATCCTCAAGAACAACCTAATGGAATTTGTCGAATTCAACTTCAACACACGAGAAAACAACAAGAAGGCGAACCAAAAACTCCAGACGAACGACCAACGAACTCATCCATCGAACGAGAAGCAGCGGCAGATCATCACCGGACATCATCACCAGTGCCAGCCAAATCATCAATGACAATATCTCACATCAAGAGAAGCCGGGCTGCAAACTAAGAAAAACGCGTAGCCTATTTGAGGTTCACAGAAAACAATTAATGGGACGTTAAATATGATAGCAATATATTATTCAGATATAGTTAAAGTGATATTTCAATTTTCAGATATGAAAGAAGCCAAGAAATTACGTTGTATCAACACCTACCTGATATGCTGGTGAAAAATCAATGAAGACGGTCTGTCAAATATCTATAGATGAAAATACGAGTTATATTTGGTAGAACTACAGAGAAAAGAAACAGAAATTTCTTTGGGTATACATTTTGGGCACCATTGCAGAATGGCAAAGAATTCTATTTCGTTATTAGTATATATATGTTTATATTACTGAGATGCGGTGGTTTGCGGACTGCAAATGTGGCCAAATCAGAATCCAAGTTGAAGACTCTGTTTTGTGTATTCAGTGATAGAATACATACAAGTATATCGTTGGATAATGCAGAAGAAGACAAAATACACTACAATATATGAAGACATTTTACAGTTTTTGACGAACTTGATTATTTTTAATCGAAATGAGAGTGTGTATGAAAAAAGCGTACGATTAATTTTTCATTCAGAATTGTTGTGTTTCCAAGAATTCTTTAAATTGGAAACTTGAAAAAAGATGATGTTATGTGGATAAGATGCCCACATGACAATTATCATGCAGATAAGATGTCTGCATGGTAAGGGTCGAAAGAAAAAAGATGATGTTATGTGGATAAGATGCCCACATGACAATTATCATGCAGATAAGATGCCTGCATGGTAATAGTCTACAAAAAAAAAAAAAATAATAAATAAATAAATAAAGATGATGTCGTGTGGATAAGATGCCCACACGGAGACAATTATCATGCAGATAAGATGTCTGCATGGTAATGGTCGAAAAAAAAAAATAAAAAAAAAAAAAAAGATGATTGACTCTGGAAGGTCAAAATATTAAATTTATTGTAATTAGATGTTCGGGACGAACATTATTGACGAGGGGGGCGATTGTAGGATGTTAAGATGGATAAAATGTAACCTATTGACTCAGCTGCATGATAAAATAAGGGCGATAAGATAAGAAGTCTACATGATAGTCTTATGTTAAGCGGATGTTGACTTAACATAAGACTAAGAAAAGGTCTAAGTAAAATATGAATCATGCAGATAAGAGGTTTGCATGATAAATGAAAGAAGAAAGATGATGCGTGACGAGTCAGTCGATGGACAACCGCGATTAAGCGAGTAGTAAAAATAGCAAAAAATGAGAAGAATAAAGAGAATTAAAGAACATAAATTGGCAAAGTGTTTTCATTTTATAAATTAATTATCGATTTTCCTACATATATAGCCTAATATATATATATATGTATAATTTGTAATTCAATATCATTGCCCTAGTAGCATTTTGCAGCTTTTATGCAGTAATCAGTATTATTACAAAAATCTACAACGGCGAACTTGAAAATCAATTTGCATAATGTTATGTAATAATGAAAGTTCAAATTATATTAGAAAGAAATTGAATATAGAATTTTAGCAGTAAAAGTTGGAGGTAAATTTATTTTAATTTTGATAATGTTAATAAATAGCTAAATTTTTCTTATTTTTTATTATTGATAAATTTTGAAAAAATTTTGTTGTTAAAAAATTAAAATTAAATTTGAATTTTTGAAATCCTTTAATTTCCTGTTCCTTCTTTACGACACGCTCGCCAATTTGTACGGCAGGTCTTTTTTATGGACTACCCGACTGTCAGCCGGCAGGTTTTGTGTGCGATATTTTGAAATTCTTATTTGTGATATATCTTATATAGTAGAAATTGTACATTTAATTTTTACTTTTATTTTGCTTGCGGGCGATTTATTCCATGATGCGACTCCATTACAAAATGCGCTTTAAAAGTGTGTTTTGTATCAATTAAATTTTTGTAACGTGCAAGAGGTTTGCGCATTTATATTAGGCATGTACGGCGTAAGTCCGCGTTTGACTTAGCGTGTTTCGTCAGTCATATAAACTGGAAATCAATCCATTTTTACATTTCAAGGGATTTCTACCACAGATTTATATGATCTGGAATGGTGAAAGAATTTTGAAAGAGAACTAAACTGGCGGAATTTATTCTTTTTAACAAGGGGAGAATTAAATAAACAGGAAAAACTGGTTATTGCCAAAACCAACGTGCTAACTTTTTTTGAAACAATCTAGACCAACTACAGTTATATGGCCTGATCAAAAATTTGGTAAAAATTTTAGGGGGAGTGACGCGTTTTTAAGATAGGAACGAGAGTCTTCTTTGAATGTTGGACCAAGTAAGTCATGGTCAGATGTTAAAGTTAGAGAGACTGGAAAAAGGCTTGTTTGGAGTCAGGTGTGGATAATGAAAAAAAAAGAAATAGGAAAAACCAAGAAAGGAAAGAAAAAAACAAAACAATAAAATTGAGGTTTTTTAGAAAGTTTAAAGTTAACATTTAGAAAGTCTTTACAAAAGTTTAATTTTTAAAGAAAAAAGCAAAAATTTAACTAAAAAAGGTCTTTTCTTTTGAAATAAAAAAATTAAAATCAAAGTTTCATAATGTGGCTGTTTACAAATAAAAATTTCATGGTCCAATGGGAAGGATATGCCGAGTTAAATGCAATCACAAGTGGTAAAATTTTCATCATCATCATAAACCTCCATTTTCGTTAAATCAAAAGGGGCATAGAAACCATTAACCCAATGGGATTTGCGGGAGCAAATCCAAACTCTACAGGAAATCGGAAAACACTTTACAGGCGGGTTTTTTTGTTTTATTATTCAAAATAAATTTTCTTTTGGTTTGGACCCGACAGCGAAAATTTTGTCATATTACTCAACCACGTGGAATTACTTTTCATGTGTTTCGATTTATTTTTGGAAGGAGAAATTTCGTCTTCCCTTTAAAGGCAGTACCAGAATTTCATCACGGGAATCCTTGACCATCTAAAAACAGGACCAAAAAAAAGAAAAAGGAAGAAAATCGTCGAAAAGGAAAAAGAAACACATTTTTTCTAGGAATCTAAAATCAAGTTTTTTCAAAATGGACGCATAAAGATTTTCAGATATATTTGTTCAGAACTACTCGCAGTAATCCTGAACATGGTTAACAACAGCTTCAGAACCACTGGAAATACACATAAATACATACACACACATTTGCTCAGGGCAGCATCACACTGGCATTGGTCACAAGAACATCACATTTGAACAAAATCGCATTTGAACAATATCACGTTTGGCATTTGTCACAACAACATCACATTTGAACAGCACCACGTTCGGCATTTGTCACAAGAACATCACATTTGAACAGCATTACGTTGGCATTGGTCCCAGCAACATCACATCTCAACAAGATCACATTTGGCGTTGCACAGGACAGCATCACTCTCTCATTGGTCACAAGAACATCACATTTGAACAACATCGCATTTAACAGCATTACGTTTGGCGTTTGTCACAACAACATCACATTTGAACAGCATCACGTTGGCATTGGTCACAGGAACATCACATCTGAACAACATCACATTTGACGTTGCTCAGAACAGCATCACACTGACATTGGTCACAAGAATATCGCATTTGAACAACATCGCATTTGAACAACATCAAGTTTGGCAGTTGTCACAACATCACATTTGAGCAACATCGCATTTGAACAGCATCACGTTTGGCAGTTGTCACAGCATCACATTTGGTGTTTACCGACAAAGCACATTTGGCGCATCGAGATGACAAGACATTTGGAATTTATCACAACAATTGCTTATCACAACAATAGCACATTTAGCGTTACCGACAAGAACACATTTGACGTTCATCAAAATGAAAACACATTTAGTGATTGTCAAAATGATAACATATTTGGCGTTTATGACGGCAGTAGAACATTTGGTATTATCAGAGCAACAGCACATTTGGCTTTCATCAGGACACAACAGATTGGGGCTCACAGCCTGGTTCACAAGCTGGCAATTCTCACCACGCATTCAGAGAGTTCAGAAATTCCGCCCAATTTCAGCGGGGGGGGGGATAATGTTCAGAACTACTTGCAGTAATCCTGAACATGGTTAACAGCGGCTTCAGAACCACTGGAAATACACATGAACACATACACACACATTTGGAGGAAAACAAGAGAATGGAAAACAAGAGAAGTATACGGTTCGCATGTGGCTTGTTTCTCAATCGTCAACCAGCAGCCATTGGAAGAAGATCACTTGGGCATATTCAACAAAACATGTTTGGTGGCGATTCATAACAGATAATTATACAAATACTTTGCATTATCATTGTTCATAAAAATATATTGTTCTACCCCAAACAGTGGCGTTTCATAACAGATAATTATACAAATACTTTGCATTATCATTGTTCATAAAAATTTATTGTTCTACCCCAAACAGTGGAACATTCATGCTGCAATTTACAGAGCAAGGGTCAAACAACTGGTCTGCGAACATTTTGGCACGCAACAAGGGGAAAACGCATTTGATGCTCATCAGGACAACAATGCATTGGGTGGTCATCTTTCCAACATACATTGGCGTTTATAAGAATAAAAGCATTTTGGCGTTCATCCACGATGACTAACATTTGGGATTCATCAAAAGTAATAACACTTTGGCATTCATCAAGAGGAAACAGTTTGGCGTTGATCCACAATGACCAACATTTGGAATTCATCAAAACGAGTAACACTTTGGCATTCATCAAGAGGAAACATCTTGGCGTTCATCCAAAATGACAAACATTTGGGTTTCATCAAAAGGACAAAAACATTTTGGTGTTCATCTAAAAGCAACATCACATTTGCGTTTATTGGAACAACATCACATTTGGCGTTGGTCAGGACAAAATCACGCTTGGCCTTTGTCACAACAACATCGCATTTGAACAGCATCACGTTGGCATTTGGTCACAACAACATCACATCTGAACAACATCACATCTGGCGTTGCCCAGGACGGCATCACACTGGCATTGGTGACAAGAACATCACATTTGAACAACATCGCATTGAACAGCATCACGTTTGGCATTTGTCACAACAACATCACATTTGAGCAGCACAACGTTCGGCATTTGTCACAACAACATCACATTTGAACAACATCATATTAGGCGATGGTCAAGACATAATCACGTTTGGCATTTGTCACAACAACATCACATTTGAACAGCATCACGTTGGCATTGGTCACAGCAACATCACATCTGAACAAATTCACATTTGACGTTGCTCAGGACGGCATCACACTGACAATGGTCACAAGAACATCACATTTGAACAAAATCGCATTTGAACAACATCGCGTGTGGCATTTGTCACAGCCACATCACATTTGATCAGCATCATGTTGGCATTGGTCACAGCAACATCACATCTGAACAACATCACATTTGACGTTGCTCAGGACAGCATCACACTGACATTGGTCACAAGAACATCACATTCGAACAGCATCGATTGAACAGCATCACGTTTGGCATTTGCCAAAACAACATCACATTTGAACAGCATCACGTTGGCATTGATCACAGCAACATCACATCTGAACGACATCACATTTGACGTCGCTCACGACAGCATCACACTGGCATTGCTCGCAAGAACATCACATTTGAACAACATCGCATTGAAAAACATCACGTTTGGCGTTTGTCACAACAACATCACATTTGAACAGCACCACGTTCGGCATTTGTCACAACAACATCACATTTGAACAGCATCTCGTTGGCATTCGTCACAGCAACATCACATCTGAACAACATTACATTTGACGTTGCTCAGGACAGCATCAGACTGGCATTGGTCACAAGAACATCACATTGGAACAAAATCGCATTTGAACAATATCGCGGTTTGTATTTGTCACAACAACATCACATTTTAACAGCATCACGTTGGCATTGGTCACAGCAACATCACATCTGAACAACATTACATTTGACGTTGCTCAGGACAGCATCAGACTGGCATTGTTGACAAGAACATCACATTGGAACAAAATCGCATTTGAACAACATCGCGTTTGGTATTTGTCACAACAACATCACATTTGAACAGCCCGACGTTCGGCATTTGTCACAGCAACATCTCATTTGAACAACATTACATTTGACGTTGCTCAGGACAGCATCACACTGGCATTGCTCGCAAGAACATCACATTTGAACAACATCGCATTGAAAAACATCACGTTTGGCGTTTGTCACAACAACATCACATTTGAACAGCACCACGTTCGGCATTTGTCACAACAACATCACATTTGAACAGCATCTCGTTGGCATTCGTCACAGCAACATCACATCTGAACAACATTACATTTGACGTTGCTCAGGACAGCATCAGACTGGCATTGGTCACAAGAACATCACATTGGAACAAAATCGCATTTGAACAATATCGCGGTTTGTATTTGTCACAACAACATCACATTTTAACAGCATCACGTTGGCATTGGTCACAGCAACATCACATCTGAACAACATTACATTTGACGTTGCTCAGGACAGCATCAGACTGGCATTGTTGACAAGAACATCACATTGGAACAAAATCGCATTTGAACAACATCGCGTTTGGTATTTGTCACAACAACATCACATTTGAACAGCCCGACGTTCGGCATTTGTCACAGCAACATCTCATTTGAACAACATTACATTTGACGTTGCTCAGGACAGCATCACACTGGCATTGGTGACAAGAACATCACATTTGAACAACATCGCATTGAACAACATCACGTTTGGAATTTGTCGCAACAACATCACATTTGAACAGCACCACGTTCGGCATTTGTCACAACAACATCACATTTGAACAGCATCACACTGGCATTGGTCACAACAACATCACATTTGAAGAACATCATATTTGGCGATGGTCAAGACAAAATCACGTTTGGCATTTGTCACAACAACATCGCATTTAAACAGCATCACGTTGGCATTTGGTCACAACAACATAACATCTGAACAACATCACATCTGGCGTTGCCCAGGACAGCATCACACTGGCATTGGTGATAAGAACATCACATTTGAACAACATCGCATTGGATAGCATCACGTTTGGCATTTGTCACAACAACATCACATTTGAGCAGCACCACGTTCGGCATTTGTCACAACAACATCACATTTGAACAGCATCATGTTGGCATTGGTCACAACAACATCACATTTGAAGAACATCATATTTGGCGATGGTCAAGACAAAATCACGTTTGGCATTTGTCACAACAACATCGCATTTAAACAGCATCACGTTGGCATTTGGTCACAACAACATAACATCTGAACAACATCACATCTGGCGTTGCCCAGGACAGCATCACACTGGCATTGGTCACAAGAATATCACATTTGAACTAAATCGCATTTGAACAACATCACGTTTGGCATTTGTCACAACAACATGACATTTGAACAGCACCACGTTCGGCATTTGTCACAACAACATCACATTTGAACAGCATCACGTTGGCATTGGTCACAACAACATCACATTTGAAGAACATCATATTTGGCGATGGTCAAGACAAAATCACGTTTGGCATTTGTCACAACAACATCGCATTTAAACAGCATCACGTTGGCATTTGGTCACAACAACATAACATCTGAACAACATCACATCTGGCGTCGCCCAGGACAGCATCACACTGGCATTGGTGATAAGAACATCACATTTGAACAACATCGCATTGGATAGCATCACGTTTGGCATTTGTCACAACAACATCACATTTGAGCAGCACCACGTTCGGCATTTGTCACAACAACATCACATTTGAACAGCATCATGTTGGCATTGGTCACAGCAGATAATTATACAAATACTTTGCATTATCATTGTTCATAAAAATTTATTGTTCTACCCCAAACAGTGGAACATTCATGCTGCAATTTACAGAGCAAGGGTCAAAGAACTGGTCTGCAAACATTTTGGCACGCAACAAAGGGAAAACGCATTTGATGCTCATCAGGACAACAATGCATTGGGTGGTCATCTTTCCAACATACATTGGCGTTTATAGGAATAAAAGCATTTTGGCGTTCATCCACGATGACTAACATTTGGGATTCATCAAAAGTAATAACACTTTGGCATTCATCAAGAGGAAACAGTTTGGCGTTGATCCACAATGACCAACATTTGGAATTCATCAAAACGAGTAACACTTTGGCATTCATCAAGAGGAAACATCTTGGCGTTCATCCAAAATGACAAACATTTGGGTTTCATCGAAATTACAAAAACATTTTGGTGTTCATCCAAAAGCAACATCACATTTGCGTTTATTGGAACAACATCACATTTGGCGTTGGTCAGGACAAAATCACGCTTGGCATTTGTCACAACAACATCGCATTTGAACAGCATCACGTTGGCATTTGGTCACAACAACATCACATCTGAACAACATCACATCTGGCGTTGCCCAGGACGGCATCACACTGGCATTGGTGACAAGAACATCACATTTGAACAACATCGCATTGAACAGCATCGTGTTTGGTATTTGTCACAACAACATCACATTTCAACAGCCCGACGTTCGGCATTTGTCACAGCAACATCTCATTTGAACAACATCACCTTTTCCGTTTCTCAGGACAGCATCACACAAGCACTGGTCACAAGAACATCACATTCGAACAGCATCACGATTGGCATGTGTCACAACAACATCACATCACAGCAACATCACATTTGAACAGCATCACATTGGCATTGGCACAACAACATCACATTTGAACAACATCATATTAGGCGTTGGTCAAGACAAAATCACATTTGGCATTTGTCACAACAACATCACATTTGAACAGAATCACGTTGGCATTGGTCACAGCAACATCACATCTGAACAACATCACATTTGACGTTGCTCAGGACGGCATCACACTGACATTGGTCACAAGAACATCACATTTGAACAAAATCGCATTTGAACAACATCGCGTTTGGCATTTGTCACAGCCACATCACATTTGAACAGCATCATGTTGGCATTCGTCACAGCAACATCACATCTGACCAACATCACATTTGACGTTGCTCAGGACAGCATCACACTGACATTGGTCACAAGAACATCACATTCGAACAGCATCGATTGAACAGCATCACGTGTGGTATTTGCCAAAACAACATCACATTTGAACAGCATCACGTTGGCATTGATCACAGCAACATCACATCTGAACAAAATCACATTTGACGTTGCTCAGGACAGCATCACACTGGCATTGGTCACAAGAACATCACATTCGAACAGCATCACGATTGGCTTCTCTCACGACAATATCACATTTGAACAGCATCATGTTGGCATTGGTCACACCAACATCACATCTGAAAAATATCACATTTGACGTTGCTCAGAGCAGCATCACACTGGCATTGGTCACAAGAACATCACATTTGAACAAAATCGCATTTGAACAACATCACGTTTGGCATTTGTCACAACAACATCGCATTTGAACAGCACCACGTTCGGCATTTGCCACAACAACAGTACATTTGAACACTATCACGTTGGCATTGGTCACAACAACATCACATTTGAACAACATCATATTTGCCGTTGGTCAAGACAAAATCACGTTTGGCATTTGTCACAACAACATCGCATTTGAACAGCGTCACGTTGGCATTTGGTCACAGCAACATCACATCTGAACAACATCACATTTGGCGTTGCCCAGGACAGCATCACACTGGCATTGGTGACAAGAACATCACATTTGAACAACAACGCATTGAACAGCATCACGTTTGGCATTTGTCACAACAAGATCACATTTGAAAAGTATCACGTTGTCATTCGTCACAGTAACATCACATCTGAACAACATCACATTTGACGTTGCTCAGGACAGCATCGCACTGGCATTGCTCGCAAGAACATCACATTTGAACAACATCGCATTGAACAACATCACGTTTGGCATTTGTCACAACAACATCACATTTGAACTGCACCACGTTCGGCATTTGTCATAACAACATCACATTTAAACAGCATCTCGTTGGCATTGGTCAGAGCAACATCACATCTGAACAACATCACATTTGGCGTTGCTCAGGACAGCATCACACTGGCATTGGTCACAAGAACATCACATTTGAACAACATCGTATTGAACAGCATCACGTTTGGCATTTGTCACAACAGCATCACATTTTAACAGCATCACGTTGGCATTGGTCACAGCAACATCACATCTGAACAACATCACATTTGACGTTGCTCAGGACAGCATCAGACTGCCATTGGTCACAAGAACATCACATTGGAACAAAATCGTATTTGAACAATATCGCGTTTGCTATTTGTCACAACAACATCACATTTGAACAGCCCGACTTTCGGCATTTGTCACAGCAACATCTCATTTGAATAACATCACATTTGACGTTGCTCAGGACAGCATCACACTGGCATTGGTCACAAGAACATCACATTTGAACAACATCGTATTGAACAGCATCACGTTTGGCATTTGTCACAACAACATCACATTTTAACAGCATTACGTTGGCATTGGTCACAGCAACATCACATCTGAACAACATTACATTTGACGTTGCTCAGGACAGCATCACACTGGCATTGGTGACAAGAACATCACATTTGAACAACATCGCATTGAACAACATCACGTTTGGAATTTGACGCAACAACATGACATTTGAACGGCATCACGTTGGCATTGGTCACAGCAACATGATATCTGAACAACATCACATTTGGCGTTGCTCAGGGCAGCATCACACTGGCATTGGTCACAAGAATATCACAGTTGAACAAAATCGCATTTGAACAACATCACGCTTGGCATTTGTCACAACGACATCACATTTGAACAGCACCATGTTCGGCATTTGTCACAACAACATCACATTTGAACAGCATCACGTTGGCATTGGTCACAACAACATCACATCTGAACAACATCATATTTGGCGTTGGTCAAGACAAAATCACGTTTGGCATTTGTCACAACAACATCGCATTTGAACAGCATCACGTTGGCATTTGGTCACAACAACATCACATCTGAACAACATCACATCTGGCGTTGCCCAGGACAGCTTCACACTGGCATTGGTGACAAGAACATCACATTTGAACAACATCGCATTGAACAGCATCACGTTGGCATTGGTCACAACAACATCACATCTGAACAACATCATATTTGGCGTTGGTCAAGACAAAATCACGTTTGGCATCTGTCACAACAACATCGCATTTGAACAGCATCACGTTTGCATTTGGTCACAACAACATCACATCTGGCGTTGCCCAGGACAGCATCACACTGGCATTGGTCACAAGAACATCACATTTGAACAACATCGTGTTGAACAGCATCACGTTTGGCCTTTGTCACAACAACATCACAATTTAACAGCATCACGTTGGAATTGGTCACAGCAACATCACATCAGAACAACATCACATTTGACGTTGCTCAGGACAGCATCAGACTGGCATTGGTCACAAGAACATCACATTTGAACAAAATCGCATTTGAACAACAACGCATTTGGCATTTGTCACAACACCATTGCATTTGAACAGCCCGACGTTCGGCATTTGTCACAGCAACATCTCATTTGAACAGCATCACGTTGGCATTGGTCACAGCAACTTCACATTTGAACAACATCACATTTGACGTTTTTCAGGACAGCATCTCACTGGCATTGTTCACAAGAACATCACATTTGAACAACATTGCATTGAACGGCATCACGTTTGGCATTTGCCACAACAACATCACATTGGAACAGCATCACGTTGGCATTGGTCACAGCAACATCACATCTGAACAACATCACATTTGACGTTGCTCAGGACAGCATCACACTAGCATTGGTCACAGGAACATCACATTTGAACAAAATCGCTTTAGAACAACATCACGTTTGCCATTTGTCACAACAACATCACATTTCAACAGCATCACGTTTGGCATTTGTCACGACAACATCACCTTTGAACAGCATCACGTTGGCATTGGTCACAGTAACATCACATCTGAACAACATCACATTTGAACAGCATCACGTTGGCATTGGTCACAACAACATCACATCTGAACTACATCATATTTGGCGTTGGTCAAGACAAAATCACGTTTGGCATTTGTCACAACAACATCGCATTTGAACAGCATCACGTTGGCATTGATCACAGCAACATCACATCTGAACGACATCACATTTGACGTTGCTCAGGACAACATCACACTGGCATTGGTCACAAGAACATCACATTCGAACAGCATCAGGATTGGCATCTGTCACGACAACATCACATTTTAACAGCATCATGTTGGCATTGGTCACACAAACATCACATCTCAACAACATCACATTTGGCGTTGCACAGGGCAGCATCACTCTCTCATTGGTCACAAGAACAGCACATTTGAACAACATCGCATTGAACAGCATCACGTTTGGCATTTGTCACAACAACATCACATTTGAACAGCATCACACTGACATTGGTCACAAGAACATCGCATTTGAACAACATCGCATTTGAACAACATCGAGTTTGGCAGTTGTCACAACATCACAATTGAGCAACATCGCATTTGAACAGCATCACGTTTGGCAGTTGTCACAACATCACATTTGGTGTTTACCGAAGCACATTTGGCGCATCGAGATGACAAGACATTTGGCATTTATCACAACAATTGCTTATCACTACACTAGCACATTTAGCATTACCGACAAGAACACATTTGACGTTCATCAAAATGAAAACACATTTAGTGATTGTCAAAATGATAACATATTTGGCGTTTATCACGGCAGTAGAACATTTGGTATTATCAGAGCAACAGCACATTTGGCTTTCATCAGGACATAACAGATTGGGGCTCACAGCCTGGTTCACAAGCTGGCAATTCTCACAACGCATTCAGAGAGTTCAGAAATTCTGCGAAATTTCAGCGGGGGGGGATAATGTTCAGAACTACTTGCAGTAATCCTGAACATGGTTAACAACGGCTTCAGAACCACTGGAAATATTCATGAACACATACACACACATTTGGAGGAAAACAAGAGAATGGAAAACAAGAGAAGTATACGGTTCGCATGTGGCTTGTTTCTCAATCGTCAACCAGCAGCCATTGGAAGAAGATCACTTGGGCATATTCAACAAAACATGTTTGGTGGCGATTCAGAACAGATAATTATACAAATACTTTGCATTATCATTGTTCATAAAAATATATTGTTCTACCCCAAACAGTGGCGTTTCATAACAGATAATTATACAAATACTTTGCATTATCATTGTTAATAAAAATATATTCTTCTACCCCAAACAATATTTATATATGTAATGGCAGCAAAAGGGAAAAATTGGAAAAAAAACAAAACAAATTTATTTAAAATATACCAAAATTAATAAAAGCAATGCAAAAACTTGCCAGTAAGAATGGTGATCGTAATGACGACATATTTTTTTGTGAGATTTAATTTTAGAATTTAGGAGTACAGTCATGAAATAATATTCTGCAAAATTAAGGCATAAGTTGTTTTGCATTTAGTAATAGATTTGTCACGAAAATACAATGAATATCGGTAGGAAATAATTTTCCTCAGAAGTAAATAATACGGTTTTGGCATTAATTTTTTTTTGTAAAATTATAAATACAGGGAGGGCCAAAATTCACCATGGGGTTAAAAATTTAATAACTTTTTCGTTTATATATTTTTTTTTATTTTTTTTCGGATTATAAAATATGCAAAATGGAAATTTTTTTAAACTAAGTATGGAAAATAATGCCATTTAAATGACCCCGGTTTTCGAATAATTTCCAGAAATTCGGAAATTCATTGGCCAGCGCGTTCGGCAGATTTGTCAGCATCCGACTATTTTCATTTTGGTTATTTTAAGGAGCGAGTATATGTGAACAAGCCCGAGACAATCCTTGAACTCACGGCCAACATTGTTGCAGAAATTCGAGCGCTACAGCCACAAATTTTGAAAGGTGTTATGGAAAATGCTGCGAAACGAGCCCATCATTGCGAAGCTGAAAATGGTGGTCATTTACGTGAAAATAATGACAGTAATGTTCGCTGGGTATATTTTCTTACCAATTAAGTGAATTTTTTTTTTAACACTTCAAGCACAGCAAGATATCATTCATAATTATATCGAATAAACGATAAATCGAATGTATATGCTATATCTCATCATTAGTGTCGGGAAGGGAGGAGGGGTAAGAGAAATGTTAGTGCGGCAGTGGTAAAATTAGTCGGAAGGAGAAAAAAAAAATTCCATCACCTAACCGCCACCTTTAAACCACCACCATCAATCCCCCACCCATTCACCAACACAAAATAAGATAAATACAAATATCATTATAGTATCTATTAAAATTAAAAATTAAAAATACAAATGGTCAACAATCGGTAAAACATGGAAAACGTTGTCCATAAAGGTTACGTGCGCGATGATACAGCGAAGTCGTTAGTCAGCAGACTCTTCAGTTTCTCGTTGTTCAGCGAGAAGTCAAAATGTCTAGAGCTGTTATTTGCATTCATTAACATTCTAGAAACAGGTTCAAACCTTCCATAGTCAGTCCGATGGCAGTCGATCATGAATAAGCTGACATTTCTTAGGGAGTGAGCGTTAACTTTTAATTTTATGCGTTCGAGAATACTCGAACACTCAATAGCACCAACAAGAATTTGATGAATAAAAACTATATCAGTTACCTCGCGGCGCTTCTGCAAAGTCTGAAGGTTAATCAGTTTTAGACGATTGCAGTAAGGAGGAAGATTGATAGCATCGCTCCAGAGAATACCTCTTAGAGCAAAGCGAACAAATCTACGCTGAACAGCTTCAACTCTCTCAATGCGTACTTTATGATACGGCCACCATACTTGACTAGCATATTCAAGTACCGGTCTAACAAAGGCAATGTATAGGGATTTAGTAATATATGGGTCTGAGAACTCTTTAGACCATCGTTTTATGAACCCCAACATTGACGAAGCTTTGTTAACAATAGTGTCAATATGACAACGAAAATTAAGCTCAGCATCACGAATAACACCTAAATCTCTAATAAAATCAACTCTTGATATAGAGTTTTCTAGTAACTTGTAGTCAAATATGATTTTGCTACGTTTCCGCGTAAATGTTATTGTTTGACATTTACTAATATCAAGTGACAAGTCATTATTTGTACACCAAGAAGTAAATTTACCAAGATCAGCCTGAAGCAAATGACAGTCCTGCGAAGAAGAGATTACTTTGGAAATTTTCATATCGTCGGCATAGATTGTAATCTCAGAGTTCTCAATAATGCACGTGCCATCGTTAATAGAGATGATGAATCAAATAGGACTCAAGTGATTACCTTGCGGGACTCCAGAATGGGCAATAAAAGGATCAGATTCGATAGCACGGAAGAGAACCCGATAACACCTACCAGAAAGGTAGGAATAAATCCACTTTATAAAAAAGGGAGGGAAGTCAAGAAGTCGTAATTTTAGTAAAATAATACTGTGAGACAACTTGTCGAAAGCTTGACTAAAATCAGTAGGAATCACATCTATTTGCTTGCCCTGCTCCATCGTGTTGGTGGCGGTAGAGACAAACTCGGTCAAATTAGTAATTGTTGACTTTGCTTTGAGTAATCCATGTTGTTTTGGAAATATGAATGGTTTGCAGTGAAAGTAAAAAGAGTTGTAGACAATACTTTCAAAAAGCTTTGGTGTGCAAGATAGTTTGGCTATGGTCCTATAATTGTTAATTACGGCCTTAGAACCTTTTTTGTGAACCGGGATAATAAAAGAGTCTTTCCAAGCATTTGGAAAAACACCCGAAGTCAAAGATTTTTGAAAAAGGGTAGCTAACGGTACCGATAAAATGTGGCAACACTTCTTTAAAACTATAGCAGGCAAACCATCAGGTCCCGAGGAGAAGTCATCCTTTAACAACTGGATCTGATTAATAACCGTCTCAACGTCTGTACTAATTGAGTCAAGAGTGGATTTGGGGTAATCGTGCAAGTATCTAAAGTAATCTTCGTCAGGTATAAATTTACTGCCAGAGACCGCTTGCCCAAAGAATGAGGCGAAAAGATTAGTAATTATTCGGGTATTGTTTGACGAGGTATCTAAATACTTCATAGTAGAAGGATATCCATCAGTTTTACGTATACTATTAACAAATTTCCAGAATTGTTTGGGATCTGTGAGTAAGCTATTATGCATTTTCGACAGATATTAGTTGTACTTCAAGTTGAGTAGACAATGGAATTCCCTCAGCAATGCTAAATACTTGATATGGTCAGGATCACTGCTGGTATTCAAATACTTCAGCCATGCTTTATTCCGCTGATTCCGTAAGCCCCTAAGTTTACTCGTATACCAAGGTGGAGATGAAGTTAAGTTTTTCTGCGAATAATAGGGTACAGATAATACAAAACACCCAAATATCGCGGAATAAAAATTCGCAATGGCAACTTTTATATCAGAGACATTGACAATATCCTTAAAAGGAATGTCATGAAGCAAAGTGTTTAGTAATTCGAAATCTGCCCTACGAAAATTAAACTTGCAAACGTCATCAGAAAATAACTCGTCATTGGTTAAATCGTAGGCAAATAATAATTCCAAAGGAGGATGGTAAGTATCAATATCAGAAAGACTAGCATCAGCCTGTCTGACCAAGCAGTTATTAGAATTGGAACAGAAAACCAAGTTCAACAATCTATCCAAACTATTCTTAATACCATTAATCTGTTGTAAGTCGCATGCCAAAAAGCTATCAATTATGAGAGTCTCTTGCATCGACGAAATATTGGAGCCAATATAATGAGTATCATCATCCGACTGCAACCATGTCATGTGTGGTAAGTTGAAATCACCTAGAATAATTAGGTTATCATTGGAGTGCATGGAGTCGGTAACGAATTTAACAGCAGCGACGAATAATTGGTAGTGTTCATTTGTGCATGAAGGAGACAGATAGCAATCTAAAATGTAGATAATTTCATATTGCAAAAAAACTTTAACATATACCAATTCTAACGGTTCAGTGTTCGGAATGACAAAACGCGAACAGTCGAACATAGATCGAACTGCAATGAGCACTCCTCCACCCAAGCAACTGAGTTGATCTACACTTGTGTATCTATTTTTCCGAAATTTTCGGAAATCCGAGCTGAAAATCTCATTGTCATTAAAACTAGAATTCAACCACCTTTCCGTCAAAGCAAAAATGTCATAGGAAAGTGCTTGCCCATTCAGAAAAACTTTACTCAATTTGGAACGCAGTCCCCGCACGTTTTGGTAGTAAAGGGACAAGCGTTTTAGTTTTTTGAGTTTTTTGGCGCACTAACAGAGGCAGGTCGACGACAGGAAAGTTCTCTAGGAATAAACTCCTTGACCAGAGTTTCGTCAGGCCAAAAGGATGGCGAAATTACTTGAGAGAAAACTTTATCGGGGACCAAAACTTTAAAGGATGCGACGTTACTATCGACTTTACCAATTTTAACAACCTTAGCAGCATTAGTAGTCCTAAGATCGGGAAGTAGCAAAGACATTATATAGTTAGTTACATCCGTAGGTGTGGTTGACGGGAGGAAACGGGAAACAAAGATAGATTTCGGATGGGGTACAATGTGAAGAACGGGTGACTCAAGGGCAGCAGGTGTAGATTGTCCGGTATTATTATTAGCATTACTGTTGATACTACTATCAACAAAAGCTTTGCTATTAGTACTATTTGTATTTTGTTTTTTTATGTGAGAGATGGTATTAGCAGTGACAAATTTACTATCACTACTATGGTTTGTTTTATCTTGAATATTGTTGTTGGTGCAACTGGCTTTCTCTTTTATTTTATTCTTATTTATATTATTAATATTAGAAGCTATACGATTAATGCTATTATTCAAACTTTTATTGGTGGTTTTATTTTTAATAGCCTTTCCAATAATACTTTTATTCTTTTTGTTTTTGTTATGACAAACACTATCATTAATCACATTAACCTCGTTATTAGGAGAAGTAAACGAAGATCCACAAAAGGTGGCTTCAGGGGCTAGATCCATGCAAGTGGAAACGTCACTGACTGTTACCTGCCTATTATTATTCTTGCCATTACATAGAGTAAGTTTAGAAGTTAAATTTTTTAATTCTGTAAAGGCTGCAGTGTTGGATGATGTTACAGATGTATATGATTGAAAGTGGTTTAACAAGGTATCAAACTTTTCAGCGATAAGAATTCACTAAGTCAGCGTTTGATGAAGAAAACTTCAAGAATTTCAGAATGTGACAAGGCCTAATGTCACAGCAGTCTGAACAAGTAAAGCAATTTTTTTTTTTTGGTAAATTGATACATGATCGATGGAATGAACGGTCACACACTCCATCACAAGCGATAGATGGAGTATCGCTCGTTGGACCACTTCAAATAGGACATCCAATTGCTGCCATATTGATTTTATAAAAGCAATACCAAAAATTTGTAAAAAAAAAATGAAAAATAAAAAACCAACGAAAACGAAATTAAATTAAATTACGTGTATAACAGGCCCTTAGTATAAATAAATGATATCTATACTAATACCACAGAATGAAATAAAAAAAACTTTTTAATTCTTTTATTACGTGAAAAGAAGAAAAATTTTTTTTTTTTGAATGAAGCAAACGGAAATTATAATGCAAGCGATGTGTGATATTAACTAAAATTTTTCGTGAGAGAAAGAGAGGGGGAGATGATTGACGGGCCTCCGTAAGGACGTAAAGAGAAAAAAAATAAGTAAAGGATCATATCTCATCCATCGAGGTTGATATGGTCGAATACGGGTCAAAATTCGGATTTGACCCATAGGGCGGGACAAACAGTTCCAAATAAAGACCGATTGGCACCACATCTTAGCCAATCGACCCCGACATGCTTCACGAAGGCATCGCGAGGATTTAGTCAGTTTCGGTGAATCAATAAATTAACGAACCCTCCCTTAATTCGGTTGTTTTCGCCACAACCGAATATTCCTGGAATGTTAGATCACGCTATCACTATACGTCTTAACGACATTCAAAATTACATGCACGCATAAAATAATTTATGTGTAACATGATGACAGATAGTGGTGAGCAACGACCCACTTTTCGGCGAGCTAGCAAGCGCAAATCAGCTTGGCGTGCAGCCTTTAAGTTGCTCACATTTGCTGCACCATCATTATAACATCATATCTTCTCCTCGCAAAGAAGAAGATATGCTTTTCAGGTCATCAGGGGATATACCACTTCGCTTATACCCCACTTGCAGTGTGATTTCAAACACACTGCACCATATGTAAACCCCTTATTACATATATGGCGCCTAACTTTTTTTTTCGTTTTACTGAATCACCCTGTTCTTTTTAAAAAAAGTTTTGTTTGTTTTTTTTCAGTAAAAAATTTTCTGAAAGTGTGTTCACATCACCAAAATTTCTGAACGAAGTTTTGATGTGAACATAAATTTCGGATGTTCGTGATTTTTTTTTTTAGTTTCGGAAACGGGCTGCCTTTTCGCGATTGCGATTGTATAGTTCGATTGTCGCCATATTGATTTTACGGTAGCATAGTAGTAGTTAATTCGGTTATTTTTTTAATATTGAATAAGCCGCTTGCCGCAATAGCGTTTGAATATGGGTTACGTGCTATATGAGTGTGTTGTCATTGAAATGCTTCACGTTTCAATGCAGTCTGGACTCGGGGAATGGGTGCGGATGCATGGGCTATAGTGCGCCTCTTCGCAAATCCTCGTGCTTAATTAAGCCAATGGATAATGCTGTGAGGACACAAAGGTCATGCAACCACGTCAAACATAGTGGTCCGGAATTGTGCTGATCGTTTGGATCGGATCACATGCTTCGGCTTTTGTTGCTATTGCTGGTGTCCGATCACTCGATCCGGTACATTTCGCGGGTCACACAAAACAACATCAAATTTCCGTTTCGGAGTGTATGTCGGGTTCATGTTTTCTTCATGTCGGCCACTTGTTTTGTCTTTCTCTCTCGCTCTTACGTAATGCATATACGTTTGATATTTAGAAATTTTTTGTTCGGAAAGATTTAAGTTCGTACAAACATTTCCAGCTGGGGTTTAATAGTTTAGAGTTTGTTAAAGAAATTTGTTTCGGATTTTTTTAGAAATTACTTTTGGGAATTTATTTAGGAAATTAAATTTTCGGAACACATTTTGGGGAAATTAAATTAAATTTCCTTTTGAGGAATTTTTTTGGGAGATAATTTTTTTCAAAATTTTCGGGAAACAATTTTCATAAATTTTTGGGAAATTTAAATCTGAATTGTTTTGGAACTTAAATTTCATAAAGAGTTTTGTGGAAATTTTCTTTCTTCGAAACCTTAATTTTTTTTTGATGATTTAGTTTGGGAAAATTTAAATTTGATTATTTGAGAATTTAAATTAAATTTCCTTTTTGGGAATTTTTGTTGCTGGAGGAAATTTATAAAATTCTTTTGGGAAATTTTGTTTCTGCAAATTATTTTGGGAAATGTATGTGGTATTGAATTAAAACCGCGAATGTGATACAATGTTATTTTATTTAATTCAATTAATGATAACCATTATAAAAATTTGGAAAAAATGCAACAACAAAAAATTAACAATCGGCTATTATAACACTTTGAATTTAATACAGTTGTTAAATAACATTACGGCTGATTCAAACGGCTGATGAGACGGTTGATTCTCGAATATTTAGTATTTAAATCTAAATTCATTGGCTTCAGAGTTTCTATACTTTAACGTTAACGGTTTTTAAAACAGTGGTGTGCAACGTTAGGTTTGGTATGGATTCCTACATATATATTTTTTTTACATTTATATTATTTTGTTTGGATTTAGTTTACTTTATTTTAGTTTTAATTGTCTTTTTTAATTTTGATTTAGTTTAGTTCAGTTTATTTTAGTTTTATTAAGTTTAGTTTAGTTTTGATTTCGGTTTGGGGTTTTTTTTTAGTTTTAATTTCTTTAGTTTTTAGGTTATATATTTTTTTAGGTTATTTTTTTTATTGTTGAGGAATTTTATTTCGAAATAAAATTTTTTTATTAGTTCATTCATTTTTTTTCCATATAATTATTTTGGTTGGGGGCTTTTTTGAAGTGAAAACTTCTTTAGCCGCGTTGGGAGTAATTTGAAACTCGATGAAACGCTAAAAAAGGGACACTTTTTTACCAAACTAAAATACCAGGCGATCAGAATTCATAACAACAAAAATTTTGTATACAAATTTTTTTGCAGATAACTATGCGCAATTATTTCAGAAAATAAAATTTTTTTGAATTTTTTTTCTGATTTCTAAGCGCTGGATACATAGAATGAAATATACAGTGTTTCTTATTATCTTCGTCGCCTCTTTGTGCGATGGTTCGTAAGCAAATGGACGGAGATGGATGGCATGATATTGTGACGTGTTAGCCTTTCGGTTCGATGTTATTAGAATGATAACACTTTTTATTTATGTGAATTTAGTGTATAAACTTTATTTGTACTTATTTCTGCTTAACAATTAGTCTTAAAAATATTTGTCTTTCAATAATTTAATTATTACAATTATTTATCACAGTTTTAGAGCTTCACTATTTTAATTACTTTCACAAAAATAATCTCGTTTCCAATCTCTGCTTTGTATAATCTCTGACGAAGCTTTTCACTTCAACTGATCGATTAAGAATGATTTCAGGCTCGACCCTACGGCTGTTTTTATATCCAATTGGTATATTTCGAGAACTTTCTCGCAAAGACTGGTCGTTTGGCTTTCTAAAAATAGATGGCATTTTCTCGAAAGCTCTACAAAGTTTGAATATTAACAACAATTGTTTTTGTTGTTCGTGTAGTGTTTTTGTGTTAGTTGCTTTATAGAATACTAGATGATTTTATGAATCACCAAGTATTCTAACTGAAATATAGTGCACTACCCCCTTCTTAAATCTGTTCGTCCCGAACAGAATCTTTTGGACTCGTGCCGCGATTCTTCGCTAACTGATTTGAATGAATCACCTTCATTTTTACTTTTGATGATTTTCGCTTTCGCCATACCACGTCCAAAGAGTTCATCTCGTTGGTGCAGTCACTATCTTGTAATTCGTTGTTTGCAGGTTCCTCAAATACTTTGTCCACCGGAACCCGTATATGCTGTCCAGATGATCTTTCCGGTGGAGTTCGTCTGGTGCTATCCTGTTCACTCGTGTCTTCCTTGAGTTCAGCGTCAACATATTGCCCCACTGCAGTTTCAGTTTTCTTTTGATGTCCTACAATTTTTGTGCAGGTGTCACAATTCCTGCACCAGCTTTTGACATCAGCTCGCCAGTGTACCCAATAGAATCGTTCTCGCACCTTCGCTAATGTTCTGTTGACTCCCAAATGTCCCCCTGAAATTCCAGCATGTACTTCACCAAGTACCTCATGTACTTTGGACTTAGGCACGATCAACTGCATTAGTTTGGATTTTCCATCAGGAGAATCCCATTTTCTCCTCAGAACGCCATTTTCTATCTGTAACGAGTCCCACTGAGCCCAATAACTTTTTGTCGTATCACTGCGTATTACAATATCGCTCCATTTTGGACGCTGACCCCTTTTCTTCCATTTAAGGATTGGTCCAACATCTTCATCCTTTAGCTGCGCGTTTCGGATGCTCGACATGTCATCGCCTCCAATCCTTAATGTAAGGATAGCTACTACCTTTTTCACATTCCTGCAGTCCTTACTCGTTTCTCCAAAAGCCCCTTCAGTACCTACGACACTGGATTTGCTCCTTCTCGTTTTGTCCTTACTTTTTGACAACTCCGTAACTCTAGTTGTCATTCCAATGTCGTTCGTCCGTTTCACTTTTACAACAGTATTCGCATCTGACGTAACTTGTTGGTCTCGTAGATTTGATTTGGTGTCACTGGAATCTGCTTCCTCCAACGTTAGCGGAAACTCAATATTTCCACATCGCAATAACCTATCTTCAATGCTTACACTCACTCCATTCTGCTTCATGAAGTCCAGGCCCATGATACAATCGTCCATTATATCAGCCACCAAAAACGTATGTCGAAACACATACTCATCTAGCCCCAATGCTAGAATCACTTCACCCAGAATCGGAGATGATTCCCCTGTAACCGTTTGAAGAACACTGTTACTGCTTCTGCTCATGTGTTTCCTACTAATGAGCTTCCTGTTCACGATGGATCTACTTGCACCCGTATCTACGATGATCCTGCATCGATGACCAGCAATTACTCCTTGCGTCGTTAATCTGTCGTTACTCTGTTGTAGGAGAGAGACTGATATCATAATCGGTGCTTTTGTCTGGTTGGGGCACTGCCGCTCTAAATGTCCTTCTTTACCGCAGCCCCAGCATTTCAGTCTTCTTTTAGTATCGTTCAATTCCAATTCCTGGTTAGCTTGCTGCACATCCGCCTTTATCTTTTCGGTTAGTTGGTCTATCGTTAGCTCTGTTGAGTCTTCATCAACCATTGCAGCTCGTACCATTGGAACCGCCCTTGTTGCTCTCTTTGCAGCTTCCAATGTCAACGCGACAGCCAACACATCGTGCAACATGCGCTTTCCACTAATCCGGACCTTGAACTGAATATCTGCGTCCCGAATGGCATTGGTGAATCTTTCTGCAGCCAAGTCATTCTGCAGCTCCAGGGGGTAATCGGGGTATGACAAGTATACCAACCGCTCAATATCTGCTGACAACTCCTGAAGTGTCTCTCCAGATTCTTGCATTCTGTTGACGAGCTCCATTCGGTATACGTCCTTCATGTGGTTATCCCCATATCGAATGTCCAATTGTGTTACAATGTAATTGTAATTCTTCTCATTTTCTGGTGAGATTGTCCGCAATAAATCGGCTGCATTACCCCGTAGAGCCAGAATTAATGCTGTGGCTTTTTCTCTATCGGACCAGCCGTTCGCACCAGCAGCCGCTTCAAACTGTCGTTTGTATACTGGCCATGAAGTTTTTCCGTCAAATATTGGTGGCTTCATCCTTTTACCTGATGACTCAATATTTGGTTTATTTTCTTTGATGTCAGCCATTTTTGCTTCTATTTCTGCTACTTTTTGTTCCAATTTTTGTTCTACGTTGCTGACTTTCGCGCGAACTGTTGTAACTTCTGTAGTTATTTTGTCTTCCAATTTCTGCTCAACTTTGCTTACTTCCGTACGAACTGCAGAAACTTCCGTACGAACTGTAGAAACTTCCGTACTAATTTTAGTTTCAAGGTTCGCAACACTGGATTCCACCTGAGTTTTTAATTCACCCATGCTGGATTCCATCTTATTCTGCATGTCAGATACACTTGCAATCTTACTTTCAAGCCTTGCAGAAGTCGAATCTATTTTACTTTGTAAACTCGAAGCAGTTGAATCCATTTTGGTTTGAAGACTAGAAGCATTTGTTTTCATTTCGCCTTGTAAAGAATCCATTTTATTCATCAGCAGGGTCATAAACTTCTCGAACTTATCACTTTCCGCTGATTTTGCACCCTCTTGCACCTTTTTTTCAGTCTTATTGAATCATCGTGTTCATTTAAAAAAAAATTTTGTTTATTCTTTTTAAGTCAAAAATTTTCTGAAGGTGTGTTCACATCATCAAAATTTCTGAACGAAGTTTTGATGTGAACATAAATTTCGGATGTTCGTTAGTTTTTTTTTAGTTTCGGAAACGGGCTGCCTTTTCGCGGTTGCGATTGTATAGTTCGATTGTCGCCATATTGATTTTACGGTTGCATAGCAGTAGTTAATTCGGTTATTTTTTAATATTGAATAAGCCGCTTGCCGCAAAAGCTTTTGAATGTGGGTTACGTACTATGTGAGTGTGTTGTCATTGAAATGCTTCACGTTTCAATGCAGTTTGGACTCGGGGAAAGGGTATGGATGCATGGGCTTTAGTGCGCCTCTTCGCACATCCTCGTGCTTAATTAAGCCAATGGATAATCCTGTGAGGACACAAAGGCCATGCAGCCGCATCAAACATAATGCTCCGGAATTGTGCTGATCGTTTGGATCGGATCACCATGCTTCGGCCTTTGTTGCTATTGCAGGTGCCCGATCACTCGATCCGGTACATTTCGCGGGTCACACAAAAAACATCAAATTTTCGTTTCGGAGTGTATGTCGGGTTTATGTTTTCTTCACGTCGGCCACTTGTTTTGTCTTTCTCCCTCGCTCTTACGTAATACATATACGTTTGATATTTAGAAATTTTTTGTTTGGAAAGATTTAAGTTCGTACGAACATTTTCATCTGGGATATAATACTGGGAGTTTGTTGAAGAAATTTCTTTCGGATTTTTTTAGAAATTCGTTTTGGGAATTTCTTTAGGAAATTAAATTTTTGGAACAGATTTTGGGGTAATTAAATTAAATTTACTTTTCAGGAATTTTTTTGGTAGATAATTTTTTTCAAAATTTTTGGGAAACAATTTTCATACATTTTTGGGAAATTTAAATCTGAATTGTTTTGGAACTTAAATTTCATAAAGAGTTTGGGGAAATTTTCATTCTTCGAAACCTTAATTTTTTTTTTGATGATTTAGTTTAGGAAAATTTAAATTTGATTGTTTGGGAAATTAAATTAAATCTCCTTTTTGAGAATTTTTTTTCTGGAGGAAATTTATAAAATTCTTTTGGGAAATTTTGTTTCTGCAAATTATTTTGGGAAATATATGAGGGATTGAATTAAAAACGCGAATGAAATACATTGTTATTTTATTTACTTCAATTAATGGTAACAATTATAAAAAAAAAAATGAACAAAGCAAACCATAGTAGTCAATTTACATTTTCTGTATATCGGCCGGACCACTATGGAACTTTCCCGATAATGTCATCAAATATTCATTTCAGTTCTCCTATTCTAAAAGTACATTCCAAGTTTCATGAAAATATGACTACTATTGGCCGAATTATTAAAGTTTCTTTATTTTGCATTCCCGTAACCCCCACAGAGGGGAGTCGCATTCTATATTTTCAGTTGGCCTATCCAAAATGTATACACAAAGTTTTAAAAAAAATTCGCCCATTATTGAGTGAATTCTTCAAGTTTTTCCATTTCAGCCCCACAATTGAACAAAATCGCATTTGAACAACATCCCGCTTGGCATTTGTCACAACAACATCACATTTGAACAGCACCACGTTCGGCATTTGTCACAACAACATCACATTTGAACAGCATCACGTTGGCATTGGTCACAACAACATCACATCTGAACAACATCATATTTGGCGTTGGGCAAGACAAAATCACGTTTGGCATTTGTCACAACAACATCGCATTTCAACAGCATCACGTTGGCATTTGGTCACAACAACATCACATCTCAACAACATCACATCTGGCGTTGCCCAGGACAGCATCACACTGGCATTGGTGACAAGAACATCACATTTGAACAACATAGCATTGAACAGCATCACGTTTGGCATTTGTCACAACAACATCACATTTGAGCAGCACCACGTTCGGCATTTGTCACAACAACATCACATTTGAACAGCATCATGTTGGCATTGGTCACAGCAACATCAGATCTGAACAACATCACATTTGGCGTTGATCAGGACAGCATCACACTGGCATTGGTCACAAGAACATCACATTTGAACAACATCGTATTGAACAGCATCACGTTTGGCCTTTGTCACAACAACATCGCATTTGAACAGCATCACGTTGGCATTTGGTCACAACAACATCACATCTGAACAACATCACATCTGGCGTTGCCCAGGACAGCATCACACTGGCATTGGTGACAAGAACATCACATTTGAACAACATAGCATTGAACAGCATCACGTTTGGCATTTGTCACAACAACATCACATTTGAGCAGCACCACTTTCGGCATTTGTCACAACAACATCACATTTGAACAGCATCATGTTGGCATTGGTCACAGCAACATCAGATCTGAACAACATCACATTTGGCGTTGATCAGGACAGCATCACACTGGCATTGGTCACAAGAACATCACATTTGAACAACATCGTATTGAACAGCATCACGTTTGGCCTTTGTCACAACAACATCACAATTTAACAGCATCACGTTGGAATTGGTCACAGCAACATCACATCAGAACAACATTACATTTGACGTTGCTCAGGACAGCATCAGACTGGCATTGGTCACAAGAACATCACATTTGAACAAAATCGCATTTGAACAACATCGCATTTGGCATTTGTCACAACAACATCACATTTGAACAGGCCGACGTTCGGCATTTGTCACAGCAACATCTCATTTGAACAGCATCACGTTGGCATTGGTCACAGCAACATCACATCTGAACAACATCACATTTGACGTTGCTCAGGACAGCATCACACTAGCATTGGTCACAGGAACATCACATTTGAACAAAATCGCTTTAGAACAACATCACGTATGCCTTTTGTCACAACAACATCACATTTGAACAGCATCACGTTTGGCATTTGTCACGACAACATCACCTTTGAACAGCATCACGTTGGCATTGGTCACAGTAACATCTCATCTGAACAACATCACATTTGAACAGCATCACGTTGGTATTGGTCACAACAACATCACATTTGAACAACATCATATTAGGCGTTGGTCAATACAAAATCGCGTTTGGCATTTGTCACAGCCACATCACATTAGATCAGCATCATGTTGGCATTGGTCACAGCAACATCACATCTGAACAACATCACATTTGACGTTGCTCAGGACAGAATCACACTGACATTGGTCACAAGAACATCACATTCGAACAGCATCCATTGAACAGCATCACGTTTGGCATTTGCCAAAACAGCATCACATTTGAACAGCATCACGTTGGCATTAATCACAGCAACATCACATCTGAACAACATCACATTTGACGTTGCTCAGGACAACATCACACTGGCATTGGTCACAAGAACATCACATTCGAACAGCATCGGGATTGGCATCTGTCACGACAACATCACATTTTAACAGCATCATGTTGGCATTGGTCACACAAACATCACATCTGAAAAATATCACATTTGACGTTGCTCAGGGCAGCATCACACTGGCATTGGTCACAAGAACATCACATTTGAACAAAATCGCATTTGAACAACATCACGTTTGGCATTTGTCACAACAACATCACATTTGAACAGCACCACGTTCGGCATTTTTCACAAGAACATCACATTTGAACAGCATTACGTTGGCATTGGTCACAGCAACATCACATCTCAACAACATCACATTTGGCGTTGCACAGGACAGCATCACTCTCTCATTGGTCACAAGAACATCACATTTGAACAACATCGCATTGAACAGCATCACGTTTGGCATTTGTCACAACAACATCACATTTGAACAGCATCACACTGACATTGGTCACAAGAACATCGCATTTGAACAACATCGCATTTGAACAACATCGAGTTTGGCAGTTGTCACAACATCACATTTGAGCAACATCGCATTTGAACAGCATCACGTTTGGCAGTTGTCACAACATCACATTTGGTGTTTACCGAAGCACATTTGGCGCATCGAGATGACAAGACATTTGGAATTTATCACAACAATTGCTTATCACAACAATAGCACATTTAGCGTTACCGACAAGAACACATTTGACGTTCATCAAAATGAAAACACATTTAGTGATTGTCAAAATGATAACATATTTGGCGTTTATCACGGCAGTAGAACATTTGGTATTATCAGAGCAACAGCACATTTGGCTTTCATCCGGACACAACAGATTGGGGCTCACAGGCTGGTTCACAAGCTGGCAATTCTCACCACGCATTCAGAGAGTTCAGAAATTCTGCGAAATTTCAGCGGGGGGGGAATAATGTTCAGAACTACTTGCAGTAATCCTGAACATGGTTAACAACGGCTTCAGAACCACTGGAAATATACATGAACACATACACACACATTTGGAGGAAAACAAGAGAATGGAAAACAAGAGAAGTATACGGTTCGCATGTGGCTTGTTTCTCAATCGTCAACCAGCAGCCATTGGAAGAAGATCACTTGGGCATATTCAACAAAACATGTTTGGTGGCGATTCAGAACAGATAATTATACAAATACTTTGCATTATCATTGTTCATAAAAATATATTGTTATATTGATGACTCAATATTTGGTTTATTTTCTTTGATGTCAGCCATTTTTGCTTCTATTTCTGCTACTTTTTGTTCCAATTTTTGTTCTACGTTGCTGACTTTCGCGCGAACTGTTGTAACTTCTGTAGTTATTTTGTCTTCCAATTTCTGCTCAACTTTGCTTACTTCCGTACGAACTGCAGAAACTTCCGTACGAACTGTAGAAACTTCCGTACTAATTTTAGTTTCAAGGTTCGCAACACTGGATTCCACCTGAGTTTTTAATTCACCCATGCTGGATTCCATCTTATTCTGCATGTCAGATACACTTGCAATCTTACTTTCAAGCCTTGCAGAAGTCGAATCTATTTTACTTTGTAAACTCGAAGCAGTTGAATCCATTTTGGTTTGAAGACTAGAAGCATTTGTTTTCATTTCGCCTTGTAAAGAATCCATTTTATTCATCAGCAGGGTCATAAACTTCTCGAACTTATCACTTTCCGCTGATTTTGCACCCTCTTGCACCTTTTTTTCAGTCTTATTGAATCATCGTGTTCATTTAAAAAAAAATTTTGTTTATTCTTTTTAAGTCAAAAATTTTCTGAAGGTGTGTTCACATCATCAAAATTTCTGAACGAAGTTTTGATGTGAACATAAATTTCGGATGTTCGTTAGTTTTTTTTTAGTTTCGGAAACGGGCTGCCTTTTCGCGGTTGCGATTGTATAGTTCGATTGTCGCCATATTGATTTTACGGTTGCATAGCAGTAGTTAATTCGGTTATTTTTTAATATTGAATAAGCCGCTTGCCGCAAAAGCTTTTGAATGTGGGTTACGTACTATGTGAGTGTGTTGTCATTGAAATGCTTCACGTTTCAATGCAGTTTGGACTCGGGCAAAGGGTATGGATGCATGGGCTTTAGTGCGCCTCTTCGCACATCCTCGTGCTTAATTAAGCCAATGGATAATCCTGTGAGGACACAAAGGCCATGCAGCCGCATCAAACATAATGCTCCGGAATTGTGCTGATCGTTTGGATCGGATCACCATGCTTCGGCCTTTGTTGCTATTGCAGGTGCCCGATCACTCGATCCGGTACATTTCGCGGGTCACACAAAAAACATCAAATTTTCGTTTCGGAGTGTATGTCGGGTTTATGTTTTCTTCACGTCGGCCACTTGTTTTGTCTTTCTCCCTCGCTCTTACGTAATACATATACGTTTGATATTTAGAAATTTTTTGTTTGGAAAGATTTAAGTTCGTACGAACATTTTCATCTGGGATATAATACTGGGAGTTTGTTGAAGAAATTTCTTTCGGATTTTTTTAGAAATTCGTTTTGGGAATTTCTTTAGGAAATTAAATTTTTGGAACAGATTTTGGGGTAATTAAATTAAATTTACTTTTCAGGAATTTTTTTGGTAGATAATTTTTTTCAAAATTTTTGGGAAACAATTTTCATACATTTTTGGGAAATTTAAATCTGAATTGTTTTGGAACTTAAATTTCATAAAGAGTTTGGGGAAATTTTCATTCTTCGAAACCTTAATTTTTTTTTTGATGATTTAGTTTAGGAAAATTTAAATTTGATTGTTTGGGAAATTAAATTAAATCTCCTTTTTGAGAATTTTTTTTCTGGAGGAAATTTATAAAATTCTTTTGGGAAATTTTGTTTCTGCAAATTATTTTGGGAAATATATGAGGGATTGAATTAAAAACGCGAATGAAATACATTGTTATTTTATTTACTTCAATTAATGGTAACAATTATAAAAAAAAAAATGAACAAAGCAAACCATAGTAGTCAATTTACATTTTCTGTATATCGGCCGGACCACTATGGAACTTTCCCGATAATGTCATCAAATATTCATTTCAGTTCTCCTATTCTAAAAGTACATTCCAAGTTTCATGAAAATATGACTACTATTGGCCGAATTATTAAAGTTTCTTTATTTTGCATTCCCGTAACCCCCACAGAGGGGAGTCGCATTCTATATTTTCAGTTGGCCTATCCAAAATGTATACACAAAGTTTTAAAAAAAATTCGCCCATTATTGAGTGAATTCTTCAAGTTTTTCCATTTCAGCCCCACAATTGAACAAAATCGCATTTGAACAACATCCCGCTTGGCATTTGTCACAACAACATCACATTTGAACAGCACCACGTTCGGCATTTGTCACAACAACATCACATTTGAACAGCATCACGTTGGCATTGGTCACAACAACATCACATCTGAACAACATCATATTTGGCGTTGGTCAAGACAAAATCACGTTTGGCATTTGTCACAACAACATCGCATTTCAACAGCATCACGTTGGCATTTGGTCACAACAACATCACATCTCAACAACATCACATCTGGCGTTGCCCAGGACAGCATCACACTGGCATTGGTGACAAGAACATCACATTTGAACAACATAGCATTGAACAGCATCACGTTTGGCATTTGTCACAACAACATCACATTTGAGCAGCACCACGTTCGGCATTTGTCACAACAACATCACATTTGAACAGCATCATGTTGGCATTGGTCACAGCAACATCAGATCTGAACAACATCACATTTGGCGTTGATCAGGACAGCATCACACTGGCATTGGTCACAAGAACATCACATTTGAACAACATCGTATTGAACAGCATCACGTTTGGCCTTTGTCACAACAACATCGCATTTGAACAGCATCACGTTGGCATTTGGTCACAACAACATCACATCTGAACAACATCACATCTGGCGTTGCCCAGGACAGCATCACACTGGCATTGGTGACAAGAACATCACATTTGAACAACATAGCATTGAACAGCATCACGTTTGGCATTTGTCACAACAACATCACATTTGAGCAGCACCACTTTCGGCATTTGTCACAACAACATCACATTTGAACAGCATCATGTTGGCATTGGTCACAGCAACATCAGATCTGAACAACATCACATTTGGCGTTGATCAGGACAGCATCACACTGGCATTGGTCACAAGAACATCACATTTGAACAACATCGTATTGAACAGCATCACGTTTGGCCTTTGTCACAACAACATCACAATTTAACAGCATCACGTTGGAATTGGTCACAGCAACATCACATCAGAACAACATTACATTTGACGTTGCTCAGGACAGCATCAGACTGGCATTGGTCACAAGAACATCACATTTGAACAAAATCGCATTTGAACAACATCGCATTTGGCATTTGTCACAACAACATCACATTTGAACAGGCCGACGTTCGGCATTTGTCACAGCAACATCTCATTTGAACAGCATCACGTTGGAATTGGTCACAGCAACATCACATCAGAACAACATTACATTTGACGTTGCTCAGGACAGCATCAGACTGGCATTGGTCACAAGAACATCACATTTGAACAAAATCGCATTTGAACAACATCGCATTTGGCATTTGTCACAACAACATCACATTTGAACAGGCCGACGTTCGGCATTTGTCACAGCAACATCTCATTTGAACAACATCACGTTTGCCTTTTGTCACAACAACATCACATTTGAACAGCATCACGTTTGGCATTTGTCACGACAACATCACCTTTGAACAGCATCACGTTGGCATTGGTCACAGTAACATCTCATCTGAACAACATCACATTTGAACAGCATCACGTTGGTATTGGTCACAACAACATCACATTTGAACAACATCATATTAGGCGTTGGTCAATACAAAATCGCGTTTGGCATTTGTCACAGCCACATCACATTAGATCAGCATCATGTTGGCATTGGTCACAGCAACATCACATCTGAACAACATCACATTTGACGTTGCTCAGGACAGAATCACACTGACATTGGTCACAAGAACATCACATTAGAACAGCATCCATTGAACAGCATCACGTTTGGCATTTGCCAAAACAGCATCACATTTGAACAGCATCACGTTGGCATTGATCACAGCAACATCACATCTGAAAAATATCACATTTGACGTTGCTCAGGGCAGCATCACACTGGCATTGGTCACAAGAACATCACATTTGAACAAAATCGCATTTGAACAACATCACGTTTGGCATTTGTCACAACAACATCACATTTGAACAGCACCACGTTCGGCATTTTTCACAAGAACATCACATTTGAACAGCATTACGTTGGCATTGGTCACAGCAACATCACATCTCAACAACATCACATTTGGCGTTGCACAGGACAGCATCACTCTCTCATTGGTCACAAGAACATCACATTTGAACAACATCGCATTGAACAGCATCACGTTTGGCATTTGTCACAACAACATCACATTTGAACAGCATCACACTGACATTGGTCACAAGAACATCGCATTTGAACAACATCGCATTTGAACAACATCGAGTTTGGCAGTTGTCACAACATCACATTTGAGCAACATCGCATTTGAACAGCATCACGTTTGGCAGTTGTCACAACATCACATTTGGCGTTTACCGAAGCACATTTGGCGCATCGAGATGACAAGACATTTGGAATTTATCACAACAATTGCTTATCACAACAATAGCACATTTAGCGTTACCGACAAGAACACATTTGACGTTCATCAAAATGAAAACACATTTAGTGATTGTCAAAATGATAACATATTTGGCGTTTATCACGGCAGTAGAACATTTGGTATTATCAGAGCAACAGCACATTTGGCTTTCATCCGGACACAACAGATTGGGGCTCACAGGCTGGTTCACAAGCTGGCAATTCTCACCACGCATTCAGAGAGTTCAGAAATTCTGCGAAATTTCAGCGGGGGGGGAATAATGTTCAGAACTACTTGCAGTAATCCTGAACATGGTTAACAACGGCTTCAGAACCACTGGAAATATACATGAACACATACACACACATTTGGAGGAAAACAAGAGAATGGAAAACAAGAGAAGTATACGGTTCGCATGTGGCTTGTTTCTCAATCGTCAACCAGCAGCCATTGGAAGAAGATCACTTGGGCATATTCAACAAAACATGTTTGGTGGCGATTCAGAACAGATAATTATACAAATACTTTGCATTATCATTGTTCATAAAAATATATTGTTCTACCCCAAACAGTGGCGTTTCATAACAGATAATTATACAAATACTTTGCATTATCATTGTTAATAAAAATATATTCTTCTCCCCAAACAATATTTATATATGTAATGGCAGCAAAAGGGAAAAATTGGAAAAAAAACAAAACAAATTTATTTAAAATATACCAAAATTAATAAAAGCAATGCAAAAACTTGCCAGTAAGAATGGTGATCGTAATGACGACATATTTTTTTGTGAGATTTAATTTTAGAATTTAGGAGTACAGTCATGAAATAATATTCTGTAAAATTAAGGCATAAGTTGTTTTGCATTTAGTAATAGATTTGTCACGAAAATACAATGAATAACAGTAGGAAATAATTTTCCTCAGAAGTAAATAATACGGTTTTGGCATTAATTTTTTTTTGTAAAATTATAAATACAGGGAGGGCCAAAATTCACCATGGGGTTAAAAATTTAATAACTTTTTCGTTTATATATTTTTTTTTATTTTTTTTCGGATTATAAAATATGCAAAATGGAAATTTTTTTAAACTAAGTATGGAAAATAATGTCACTTAAATGACCCCGGTTTTCGAATAATTTCCAAAAATTCGGAAATTAATTGGCCAGCGCGTTCGGCAGATTTGTCAGCATCCGACTATTTTCTTTGGGGTTATTTTAAGGAGCGAGTATATGTGAACAAGCCCGAGACAATCCTTGAACTCAAGGCCAACATTGTTGCAGAAATTCGAGCGCTACAGCCACAAATTTTGAAAGGTGTTATGGAAAATGCTGCGAAACGAGCCCATCATTGCGAAGCTGAAAACGGTGGTCATTTACGTGAAAATAATGACAGTAATGTTCGCTGGGTGTATTTTCTTACCAATTAAGTGAATTTTTTTTTTTAACACTTCAAGCACAGCAAGATATCATTCATAATTATATCAAATAAACGATAAATCGAATGTATATGCTATATCTCATCATTAGTGTCGGGAAGGGAGGAGAGGTAAGAGAAATGTTAGTGCGGCAGTGGTAAAATTAGTCGGAAGGAGAAAAAAAAAATTCCATCACCTAACCGCCACCTTTAAACCTCCACCATCAATCCCCCACCCATTCACCAACACAAAATAAGATAAATACAAATATCATTATAGTATCTATTAAAATTAAAAATTAAAAATACATATGGTCAACAATCGGTGAAACATGGAAAACGTTGTAAATAAAGGTTACGTGCGCGATGATACAGCGAAGTCGTTAGTCAGCAGACTCTTCAGTTTCTCGTTGTTCAGCGAGAAGTCAAAATGTCTAGAGCTGTTATTTGCATTCATTAACATTCTAGAAACAGGTTCAAACCTTCCATAGTCAGTACGATGGCAGTCGATCATGAATAAGCTGACATTTCTTAGGGAGTGAGCGTTAACTTTTAATTTTATGCGTTCGAGAATACTCGAACACTCAATAGCACCAACAAGAATTTGATGAATAAAAACAATATCAGTCACCTCGCGGCGCTTCTGCAAAGTCTGAAGGTTAATCAGTTTTAGACGATTGCAGTAAGGAGGAAGATTGATAGCATCGCTCCAGAGAATACCTCTTAGAGCAAAGCGAACAAATCTACGCTGAACAGCTTCAACTCTCTCAATGCGTGCTTTATGATGCGGCGACCATACTTGACTAGCATATTCAAGTACCGGTCTATCAAAGGCAATGTATAGGGATTTAGTAATATATGGGTCTGAGAACTCTTTAGACCATCGTTTTATGAACCCCAACATTGACGAAGCTTTGTTAACAATAGTGTCAATATGACAACGAAAATTAAGCTCAGCATCACAAATAACACCTAAATCTCTAATAAAATCAACTCTTGATATAGAGTTTTCTAGTAACTTGTAGTCAAATATGATTTTGCTACGTTTCCGCGTAAATGTTATTGTTTGACATTTACTAATATCAAGTCACAAGTCATTATTTGTACACCAAGAAGTAAATTTACCAAGATCAGCCTGAAGCAAATGACAGTCCTGCGAAGAAGAGATTACTTTGGAAATTTTCATATCGTCGGCATAGATTGTAATCTCAGAGTTCTCAATAATGCACGTGCCATCGTTAATAGAGATGATGAATCAAATAGGACCCAAGTGATTACCTTGCGGGGCTCCAGAATGGGCAATAAAAGGATCAGATTCGATAGCACGGAAGAGAACCCGATAACACCTACCAGAAAGGTAGGAATAAATCCACTTTATAAAAAAGGGAGGGAAGTCAAGAAGTCGTAATTTTAGTAAAATAATACTGTGAGACAACTTGTCGAAAGCTTGACTAAAATCAGTAGCAATCACATCTATTTGCTTGCCCTGCTCCACCGTGTTGGTGGCGGTAGAGACAAACTCGGTCAAATTAGTAATTGTTGACTTTGCTTTGAGTAATCCATGTTGTTTTGGGAATATGAATGGTTTGCAGTGAAAGTAAAAAGAGTTGTAGACAATACTTTCAAAAAGCTTTGGTGTGCAAGATAGTTTGGCTATGGTCCTATAATTGTTAATTACGGCCTTAGAACCTTTTTTGTGAACCGGGATAATAAAAGAGTCTTTCCAAGCATTTGGAAAAACACCCGAAGTCAATGATTTTTGAAAAAGGGTAGCTAACGGTACCGATAAAATGCGGCAACACTTCTTTAAAACTATAGCAGGCAAACCATCAGGTCCCGAGGAGAAGTCATCCTTTAACAACTGGATCTGATTAATAACCGTCTCAACGTCTGTACTAATTGAGTCAAGAGTGGATTTGGGGTAATCGTGCAAGTATCTAAAGTAATCTTCGTCAGGTATAAAATTACTGCCAGAGACCGCTTGCCCAAAGAATGAGGCGAAAAGATTAGCAATTATTCGGGTATTGTTTGACGAGGTATCTAAATACTTCATAGTAGAAGGATATCCATCAGTTTTACGTATACTATTAACAAATTTCCAGAATTGTTTGGGATCTGTGAGTAAGCTATTATGCATTTTCGACAGATATTAGTTGTACTTCAAGTTGAGTAGACAATGGAATTCCCTCAGCAATGCTAAATACTTGATATGGTCAGGATCACTGCTGGTATTCAAATACTTCAGCCATGCTTTATTCCGCTGATTCCGTAAGCCCCTAAGTTTACTCGTATACCAAGGTGGAGATGAAGTTAAGTTTTTCTGCGAATAATAGGGTACAGATAATACAAAACACCCAAATATCGCGGAATAAAAATTCGCAATGGCAACTTTTATATCAGAGACATTGACAATATCCTTAAAAGGAATGTCATGAAGCAAAGTGTTTAGTAATTCGAAATCAGCCCTACGAAAATTAAACTTGCAAACGTTATCAGAAAATAACTCGTCATTGGTTAAATCGTAGGCAAATAATAATTCCAAAGGAGGATGGTAAGTATCAATATCAGAAAGACTAGCATCAGCCTGTCTGACCAAGCAGTTATTAGAATTGGAACAGAAAACCAAGTCCAACAATCTATCCAAACTATTCTTAATACCATTAATCTGTTGTAAGTCGCATGCCAAAAAGCTATCAATTATGAGAGTTTCTTGCATCGACGAAATATTGGAGCCAACATAATGAGTATCATCATCCGACTGCACCCATGTCAAGTGTGGTAAGTTGAAATCACCTAGAATAATTAGGTTATCATTGGAGTGCATGGAGTCGGTAACGAATTTAACAGCAGCGACGAATAATTGGTAGTGTTCATTTGTGCATGAAGGAGACAGATAGCAATCTAAAATGTAGATAATTTCATATTGCAAAAAAACTTTAACATATACCAATTCTAACGGTTCAGTGTTCGGAATGGCAAAACGCGAACAGTCGAACATAGATCGAACTGCAATGAGCACTCCTCCACCCAAGCAACTGAGTTGATCTACACTTGTGTATCTATTTTTCCGAAATTTTCGGAAATCCGACCTGAAAATCTCATTGTCATTAAAACTAGGATTCAACCACCTTTCCGTCAAAGCAAAAATGTCATAGGAAAGTGCTTGCCCATTCAGAAAAACTTTACTCAATTTGGAACGCAGTCCCCGCACGTTTTGGTAGTAAAGGGACAAGCGTTTTAGTTTTTTGAGTTTTTTGGCGCACTAACAGAGGCAGGTCGACGACAGGAAAGTTCTCTAGGAATAAATTCCTTGACCAGAGTTTCGTCAGGCCAAAAGGATGGCGAAATTACTTGAGAGAAAACTTTATCGGGCACCAAAATTTTAAAGGATGCGACGTTACTATCGACTTTACCAATTTTAACAACCTTAGCAGCATTAGTAGTCCTAAGATCGGGAAGTAGCAAAGACATTATATAGTTAGTTACATCCGTAGGTGTGGTTGACGGGAGGAAACGGGAAACAAAGATAGATTTCGGATGGGGTACAATGTGAAGAACGGGTGACTCAAGGGCAGCAGGTGTAGATTGTCCGGTATTATTATTAGCATTACTGTTGATACTACTATCAACAAAAGCTTTGCTATTAGTACTATTTGTATTTTGTTTTTTTATTTGAATATGGGTTACGTGCTATATGAGTGTGTTGTCATTGAAATGCTTCACGTTTCAATTCAGTCTGGACTCGGGGAATGGGTGTGGATGCATGGGCTTTAGTGCGCCTCTTCGCAAATCCTCGTGCTTAATTAAGCCAATGGATAATGCTGTGAGGACACAAAGGTCATGCAACCACGTCAAACATAGTGGTCCGGAATTGTGCTGATCGTTTGGATCGGATCACATGCTTCGGCCTTTGTTGCTATTGCAGGTGTCCGATCACTCGATCCGGTACATTTCGCGGGTCACACAAACAACATCAAATTTCCGTTTCGGAGTGTATGTCGGGTTCATGTTTTCTTCATGTCGGCCACTTGTTTTGTCTTTCTCTCTCGCTCTTACGTAATACATATACGTTTGATATTTAGAAATTTTTTGTTCGGAAAGATTTAAGTTCGTACGAACATTTCCAGCTGGGGTTTAATAGTTTAGAGTTTGTTTAAGAAATTTGTTTCGGATTTTTTTAGAAATTACTTTTGGGAATTTATTTAGGAAATTAAATTTTCGGAACACATTTTGGGGGAATTAAATTAAATTTCCTTTTGAGGAATTTTTTTGGGAGATAATTTTTTTCAAAATTTTCGGGAAACAATTTTCATAAATTTTTGGGAAATTTAAATCTGAATTGTTTTGGAACTTAAATTTCATAAAGAGTTTTGTGGAAATTTTCTTTCTTCGAAACCTTAATTTTTTTTTTGATGATTTAGTTTGGGAAAATTTAAATTTGATTATTTGAGAATTTAAATTAAATTTCCTTTTTGGGAATTTTTGTTGCTGGAGGAAATTTATAAAATTCTTTTGGGAAATTTTGTTTCTGCAAATTATTTTGGGAAATGTATGTGGTATTGAATTAAAACCGCAATACCCAATAGGACCCAAGTGATTACCTTGCGGGACTCCAGAATGGGCAATAAAAGGATCAGATTCGATAGCACGGAAGAGAACCCGATAACACCTACCAGAAAGGTAGGAATAAATCCACTTTATAAAAAAGGGAGGGAAGTCAAGAAGTCGTAATTTTAGTAAAATAATACTGTGAGACAACTTGTCGAAAGCTTGACTAAAATCAGTAGCAATCACATCTATTTGCTTGCCCTGCTCCACCGTGTTGGTGGCGGTAGAGACAAACTCGGTCAAATTAGTAATTGTTGACTTTGCTTTGAGTTATCCATGTTGTTTTGGGAATATGAATGGTTTGCAGTGAAAGTAAAAAGAGTTGTAGACAATACTTTCAAAAAGCTTTGGTGTGCAAGATAGTTTGGCTATGGTCCTATAATTGTTAATTACGGCCTTAGAACCTTTTTTGTGAACCGGGATAATAAAAGAGTCTTTCCAAGCATTTGGAAAAACACCCGAAGTCAATGATTTTTGAAAAAGGGTAGCTAACGGTACCGATAAAATGCGGCAACACTTCTTTAAAACTATAGCAGGCAAACCATCAGGTCCCGAGGAGAAGTCATCCTTTAACAACTGGATCTGATTAATAACCGTCTCAACGTCTGTACTAATTGAGTCAAGAGTGGATTTGGGGTAATCGTGCAAGTATCTAAAGTAATCTTCGTCAGGTATAAAATTACTGCCAGAGACCGCTTGCCCAAAGAATGAGGCGAAAAGATTAGCAATTATTCGGGTATTGTTTGACGAGGTATCTAAATACTTCATAGTAGAAGGATATCCATCAGTTTTACGTATACTATTAACAAATTTCCAGAATTGTTTGGGATCTGTGAGTAAGCTATTATGCATTTTCGACAGATATTAGTTGTACTTCAAGTTGAGTAGACAATGGAATTCCCTCAGCAATGCTAAATACTTGATATGGTCAGGATCACTGCTGGTATTCAAATACTTCAGCCATGCTTTATTCCGCTGATTCCGTAAGCCCCTAAGTTTACTCGTATACCAAGGTGGAGATGAAGTTAAGTTTTTCTGCGAATAATAGGGTACAGATAATACAAAACACCCAAATATCGCGGAATAAAAATTCGCAATGGCAACTTTTATATCAGAGACATTGACAATATCCTTAAAAGGAATGTCATGAAGCAAAGTGTTTAGTAATTCGAAATCAGCCCTACGAAAATTAAACTTGCAAACGTTATCAGAAAATAACTCGTCATTGGTTAAATCGTAGGCAAATAATAATTCCAAAGGAGGATGGTAAGTATCAATATCAGAAAGACTAGCATCAGCCTGTCTGACCAAGCAGTTATTAGAATTGGAACAGAAAACCAAGTCCAACAATCTATCCAAACTATTCTTAATACCATTAATCTGTTGTAAGTCGCATGCCAAAAAGCTATCAATTATGAGAGTTTCTTGCATCGACGAAATATTGGAGCCAATATAATGAGTATCATCATCCGACTGCACCCATGTCAAGTGTGGTAAGTTGAAATCACCTAGAATAATTAGGTTATCATTGGAGTGCATGGAGTCGGTAACGAATTTAACAGCAGCGACGAATAATTGGTAGTGTTCATTTGTGCATGAAGGAGACAGATAGCAATCTAAAATGTAGATAATTTCATATTGCAAAAAAACTTTAACATATACCAATTCTAACGGTTCAGTGTTCGGAATGGCAAAACGCGAACAGTCGAACATAGATCGAACTGCAATGAGCACTCCTCCACCCAAGCAACTGAGTTGATCTACACTTGTGTATCTATTTTTCCGAAATTTTCGGAAATCCGACCTGAAAATCTCATTGTCATTAAAACTAGGATTCAACCACCTTTCCGTCAAAGCAAAAATGTCATAGGAAAGTGCTTGCCCATTCAGAAAAACTTTACTCAATTTGGAACGCAGTCCCCGCACGTTTTGGTAGTAAAGGGACAAGCGTTTTAGTTTTTTGAGTTTTTTGGCGCACTAACAGAGGCAGGTCGACGACAGGAAAGTTCTCTAGGAATAAATTCCTTGACCAGAGTTTCGTCAGGCCAAAAGGATGGCGAAATTACTTGAGAGAAAACTTTATCGGGCACCAAAATTTTAAAGGATGCGACGTTACTATCGACTTTACCAATTTTAACAACCTTAGCAGCATTAGTAGTCCTAAGATCGGGAAGTAGCAAAGACATTATATAGTTAGTTACATCCGTAGGTGTGGTTGACGGGAGGAAACGGGAAACAAAGATAGATTTCGGATGGGGTACAATGTGAAGAACGGGTGACTCAAGGGCAGCAGGTGTAGATTGTCCGGTATTATTATTAGCATTACTGTTGATACTACTATCAACAAAAGCTTTGCTATTAGTACTATTTGTATTTTGTTTTTTTATTTGAATATGGGTTACGTGCTATATGAGTGTGTTGTCATTGAAATGCTTCACGTTTCAATTCAGTCTGGACTCGGGGAATGGGTGTGGATGCATGGGCTTTAGTGCGCCTCTTCGCAAATCCTCGTGCTTAATTAAGCCAATGGATAATGCTGTGAGGACACAAAGGTCATGCAACCACGTCAAACATAGTGGTCCGGAATTGTGCTGATCGTTTGGATCGGATCACATGCTTCGGCCTTTGTTGCTATTGCAGGTGTCCGATCACTCGATCCGGTACATTTCGCGGGTCACACAAACAACATCAAATTTCCGTTTCGGAGTGTATGTCGGGTTCATGTTTTCTTCATGTCGGCCACTTGTTTTGTCTTTCTCTCTCGCTCTTACGTAATACATATACGTTTGATATTTAGAAATTTTTTGTTCGGAAAGATTTAAGTTCGTACGAACATTTCCAGCTGGGGTTTAATAGTTTAGAGTTTGTTTAAGAAATTTGTTTCGGATTTTTTTAGAAATTACTTTTGGGAATTTATTTAGGAAATTAAATTTTCGGAACACATTTTGGGGGAATTAAATTAAATTTCCTTTTGAGGAATTTTTTTGGGAGATAATTTTTTTCAAAATTTTCGGGAAACAATTTTCATAAATTTTTGGGAAATTTAAATCTGAATTGTTTTGGAACTTAAATTTCATAAAGAGTTTTGTGGAAATTTTCTTTCTTCGAAACCTTAATTTTTTTTTCGATGATTTAGTTTGGGAAAATTTAAATTTGATTATTTGAGAATTTAAATTAAATTTCCTTTTTGGGAATTTTTGTTGCTGGAGGAAATTTATAAAATTCTTTTGGGAAATTTTGTTTCTGCAAATTATTTTGGGAAATGTATGTGGTATTGAATTAAAACCGCGAGTGTAATACAATGTTATTTTATTTAATTCAATTAATGATAACCATTATAAAAATTTGGAAAAAATGCAACAACAAAAAATTAACAATCGGCTATTATAACACTTTGAATTTAATACGGTTGTTAAATAACATTACGGCTGATTCAAACGGCTGATGAGACGGTTGATTCTCGAATATTTAGTATTTAAATCTAAATTCATTGGATTCAGAGTTTCTACACTTTAACGTTAACGGTTTTTAAAACAGTGGTGTGCAACGTTAGGTTTGGTATGGATTCCTACATATATATTTTTTTTACATTTATATTATTTTGGTTGGATTTAGTTTACTTTATTTTAGTTTTAATTGTCTTTTTTAATTTTGATTTAGTTTAGTTCAGTTTATTTTAGTTTTATTAAGTTTAGTTTAGTTTTGATTTCGGTTTGGGGTTTTTTTTTAGTTTAAATTTCTTCAGTTTTTAGGTTATATATTTTTTTAAGTTATTTTTTTTATTGTTGAGGAATTTTATTTCGAAATAAAATTTTTTTATTAGTTCATTCATTTTTTTTCCATATAATTATTTTGGTGGGGGACTTTTTTGAAGTGAAAACTTCTTTAGCCGCGTTGGGAGTAATTTGAAACTCGATGAAACGCTAAAAAAGGGACACTTTTTTACCAAACTAAAATACCAGGCGATCAGAATTCATAACAACAAAAATTTTGTATAAAAATTTTTTTGCAGATAACTATGCGCAATTATTTCAGAAAATAAAATTTTTTTGAATTTTTTTTCTGATTTCTAAGCGCTGGATACATAGAATGAAATATACAGTGTTTCTTATTATCTTCGTCGCCTCTTTGTGCGATGGTTCGTAAGCAAATGGACGGGGATGGATGGCATGATATTATACACTGTATGCGAGCTAAAAATATCAAACAGTTTTAACATTTATGTAAATAACCATTCATGCAGGAACTAACACTTAAAATATTTGAAAAACATATAACAACATATAACATTCTTTCTAATGAAAAATAGTAATTTTCTTTCCTTATTTTGTGCGGAATTTTTTGTTTCCGTCATTTTGAAAAGAGGTATTGGGACGGTCGCGTCTAATTTCTCTTGTAGACATTCCAAATTTTGATATTGTTGTTCAATATAAGAGAACACATATGAGGGCAGGCGGAGGTGCAATATGCCATAATAAATGACGGAGCCCGTGTTGTTACTCCACAAATAGATCTCAATGAACAACAACTAGAATCATTGTCTGTTCAGTTTTCTAAAGTGGGAGAAATATCTGCCTTTGAAAGCAGATTGGACCATAATGAATCAGTTATAATTGTTGCATGTTACATTTCTTTCAGCCAATCAATAAATACAATTATTGAATTCATCCACGAGAATTTGCTACAGTACACACCAGAAATATCGCGGATTCTTAAAAAAGATTACAATAACATTCCGATGATTTTAAGTGGGGATTTTAATGTTAGCTTTGCATTGTATACAGCTCTCCCTTTGATTGAGTTCCTCAACCCCAAATTAAATTTAAAAATGTGCAGTAGTTGCACTGAATCGACAACAAGATCGAAAACAGTAATTGACGCTGTATTTATTGAAATTGAAAACAAAGAGTGTGAATAATAAAATATAAAATAACTTTTAAACTTGGTACCAATATGTTAGAAATAAACCCTATAACTATCCCACCTGATACTGCATTCGTCTCATTCTCTCGCTGTTTAGTTTTCCGAACGTTTCACTTCTACCGTGTGTGCACAGCACACATGATTTTCACTTTCCCGATAAACGAATGTTTATAGGAAAGTACTATAATCGTGCGAAAACCTAACTTTTGATCTAGAAGGGCTATGAAGATGAAAATAAGTGCAAAATCCGTTTCGTCAAAAACAATTAGCACCATGTCCGTCTGTCCGTCCGTCCGTCCGTCCGTCTGTCCGTCCGTCCGTCCGTCCGTCTGTCCGTCCGTCCGCTTTTTTAAATCGTTAATCAAATCTGAATGGATGGTCCGATTTCCATGAAACTTTCACCATTTTGGTGTTGCATCAAATGCGAGATGGTGTTAGATTTTGGACGAAATTAATATATGGCAACACTATTTGGTAACGCTTTCTTTGTCTAAAAACGACAAAATTTTGTCCGCACGGTTCAGAGTAAACTGTTGGGCCAATTTCGATAAAATTTACACAGTTCATGTATTTGATCCTAACTTAGATCTGATTAGTTTTTGGGCCATATTCGACTATGGCAACACTGTCTAAAAATACATTTTGTCCAAATATAGTCTATATTTGCACTTGTTGTAAAACTGAAACTCCTAGTCCAATTTTAATGAGATTTTCGCAGTTTGTGTACTAGGATCTAAGTCAGAACATATTAACTTTTCAACGGAATTTACATCTGGCAACACTAATGCGCAAAACTATTTTAAAAAAATGTTGTGGTGGAAATATAGAAACTTCCCTATTTCGGTTAATAATAGTCGGATTTTAATGTAACTTCGAACGTACGTTTGGGATGAACCAAGTAAAAAACAAAGTATGTCTCCCCGCGGTGGGGGTTGTGGGGGGCTAAAAAAGAAAAACTTCGATAATTCACTCAATAATAGGCAGATTTTCTTTAAACTTGGTGTGAACATTCAGGACAGGGCAAGTGAGAAGATAGAATGCGTCTCCCCTTGGTGGAGGTTGCGGGAGGGTGGAATAAAAAAGCCCTAATAATAATGAAATATAGAAACTTCCTTAATTCGGCCAATAATAGTCGGATTTTAATGAAACTTCGAACGTACGTTTGGAATGGATCAGCTGAAAAAATAAAATATGTCTTCCCGCGGTGGGGGGTTGTGGAGGGCTGAAAAAGAAAAACTTCAATAATTCACTCAATAATAGGCAGATTTCCTTTAAACTTGGTGTGTACATTCTGGATAGGGCAAGTGAAAAGATAGAATGCGTCTCCCCTCGGTGGGGGTTGCGGGAGGGCGATATAGAGAAACCTTAATAATTCGGTCAATACTAGTCACATTTTCATGAAACTTGGAATGTACATTTAGAATAGGAGAACTGAAATGAATATTTGATGACATTATCGGGAAAGTTCCATAGTGGTCCGGCCGATATACAGAAACTGTAAATTCACTACTATGGTTTGCTTCGCTCATTTTTTTTCTAATATTTTATTATTATTATATTTTTTTGTATACAGTTTTTTTATTATCAGGTTGATTTTTTTTTATTGTATTTTCCTTTTATTTACAATTTTGTTATTATTATAAAATTTTTTTTTTGTTTTTTTTTTATCCCCGTGAATAACATTCCTCAATTACCGGATTTGACTATCTGTACAGAATTCTGGCTGGACTTAAGGAGCGTTTATATTTCACGCGGTATAAAGCATTCGATTTTGGTTGGACATTTTTTTTCGAGATGCACTCTTACAAGGGAAGAATTACCTTATATTTGATTTGGACATAAATTTTGTTTTGTTTTGGTTCTTCCCGGCCGGAATTAAACAGGGTCTTAAGCCTGGATCACACCACCAATTTCGGTATGCCCCACCTAAAGTTGGTTTAATTCATTTGGGATGAAACTTTTGTGTGTTTCGTCATGACGGTTCTAAACACCGGTGCGGTGGGCAAAGTTCCTCAAATTAATGACCCTGTTTTGATTCTTAAAGGCACAAACGCAAGGAGGACATTCGGTATTGGCTTTTGCTCCTTTTCTGTTATTTCTTTTATTGTGTTCGGCTAGCTCAGTCGGTAGAGCACGAGACTCTTATTCTCGGGTGTGGTCGAGTCCCACGCAAGAGATTTGCGCATTACTATAAGGCCTGAATGGCGTAAGTCCGCGTTTGACTTAGCGTGTTTGACCAATCATCTAATCTGGAAATCAATCCAATTCGGTAGTTACCATATGGTAAATCAAATTTCTTCAGAAAAATAAAACTTTTTAAAAAAATTTGGACTCAAATTTTTTTTTCAGTCTTATTGAATCATCGTGTTCATTTAAAAAAAAATTTTGTTTATTCTTGTTAAGTCAAAAATTTTCTGAAGGTGTGTTCACATCATCAAAATTTCTGAACGAAGTTTTGATGTGAACATAAATTTCGGATGTTCGTTAGTTTTTTTTTAGTTTCGGAAACGGGCTGCCTTTTCGCGGTTGCGATTGTATAGTTCGATTGTCGCCATATTGATTTTACGGTTGCATAGCAGTAGTTAATTCGGTTATTTTTTAATATTGAATAAGCCGCTTGCCGCAAAAGCTTTTGAATATGGGTTACGTGCTATGTGAGTGTGTTGTCATTGAAATGCTTCACGTTTCAATGCAGTTTGGACTCGGGGAAAGGGTATGGATGCATGGGCTTTAGTGCGCCTCTTCGCACATCCTCGTGCTTAATTAAGCCAATGGATAATCCTGTGAGGACAGAAAGGCCATGCAGCCGCATCAAACATAATGCTCCGGAATTGTGCTGATCGTTTGGATCGGATCACCATGCTTCGGCCTTTGTTGCTATTGGAGGTGCCCGATCACTCGATCCGGTACATTTCGCGGGTCACACAAAAAACATCAAATTTTCGTTTCGAAGTGTATGTCGGGTTTATGTTTTTTTCACGTCGGCCACTTGTTTTGTCTTTCTCTCTCGCTCTTACGTAATACATATACGTTTGATATTTAGAAATTTTTTGTTTGGAAAGATTTAAGTTCGTACGAACATTTTCATCTGGGATGTAATATTGGGAGTTTGTTGAAGAAATTTCTTTCGGATTTTTTTAGAAATTCGTTTTGGGAATTTATTTAGGAAATTGAATTTTTGGAATAGATTTTGGGGTAATTAAATTAAATTTACTTTTCAGGAATTTTTTTGGTAGATAATTTTTTTCAAAATTTTTGGGAAGCAATTTTCATAAATTTTTGGGAAATTTAAATCTGAATTGTTAAATTTCATAAAGAGTTTGGGGAAATTTTCATTCTTCGAAACCTTAATTTTTTTTTGATGATTTAGTTTGGGAAAATTTAAATTTGATTGTTTGGGAAATTAAATTAAATCTCCTTTTTGGGAATTTTTTTTCTGGAGGAAATTTATAAAATTCTTTTTGGAAATTTTGTTTCTGCAAATTATTTTGGGAAATATATGAGGGATTGAATTAAAAACGCGAATGAAATACATTGTTATTTTATTTACTTCAATTAATGGTAACAATTATAAAAAAAAATGAACAAAGCAAACCATAGTAGTCAATTTACATTTTCTGTATATCGGCCGGACCACTATGGAACTTTCCCGATAATGTCATCAAATATTCATTTCAGTTCTCCTATTCTAAAAGTACCTTCCAAGTTTCATGAAAATATGACTACTATTGGCCGAATTATTAAAGTTTCTTTATTTTGCATTCCCGTAACCCCCACAGAGGGGAGTCGCATTCTATAGTTTCAGTTGGCCTATCCAAAATGTATACACAAAGTTTTAAAAAAAATTCGCCCATTATTGAGTGAATTCTTCAAGTTTTTCCATTTCAGCACCCACAATCCCCCATCGAGGGGAGACATTTTATCTTTTCAGTTTGCTCATCCCAAATGTACATTCCAAGTTTCATTAAAATCCGCCAGTGATTGTTCGAATTATTAATGTTTTTTATATCCCCCTCTCGCAACCCCCACCGAGGGGAGACACATTCTATCTTCTCACTTGTCGTATCCAGAATGTACACACCAAGTTTAAAGAAAATCTGCCTATTATTGAGTGAATTATTGAAGTTTTTCTTTTTTAGGCCTCCACAACCCCGCACCTCGGGGAGACATATTTTATTTTTCACTTGGTCCATCCCGAACGTACGTTCGAAATTTCCTTAAAATCCGACTATTATTAACCGAAATAGGGAAGAGTCGATATTTCCACCACAACATTTTTTAAAATAAGTTTTGCGCATTAGTGTTGCCAGATGTAAATTCCGTTGAAAAGTTAATATATACTGGTGTCGATCTTAGTACACAAACCGTGCAAACCTCATCAAAATTGGACGAGCAGTTTCGGTGTTACAACAAGTGCAAAAATAGACTATATGTGCATTTTTAGACAGTTTTGCCATAGTCGAATATGTCCCAAAAACTAATCAGATCTAAGTTAGGATCAAATACATGAACTGTGTAAATTTTTTCGAAATTGGCCCAAGAGTTTAGTCTGAACCGTGCGGACAAAATTTTGTCGTTTTTAGACAAAAAAAGCGTTACCAATTAGTGTTGCCATATATTAATTTCGCCCAAAATCTCACAACGTCTGGCATTTGATACAACACCAAAATGGTGAAAGTTTCATAGACATCGGACTATCCATTCTGATTTTTTTTAACGATTTAAAAAAGCGGACGGACGGACGGACGGTCAGGGGGCTAATTATTTTTGACGAAACGGATTTTGCACTTATTTTCATCTTCCTAGCCCTTCTAGATCAAAAGTTAGGTTTTCGCACGTTTATAGTACTTTCCTATAAACATTTGTTTATCGGGAAAGTAAAAATTTGGAAAAAATGCAACAACAAAAAATGAACAATCGGCTATTATAATACTTTGAATTTAATACGGTTGTTAAATAAAATTACGGCTGATTCAAATGGCTGATGAGACTGCAGATTCTCGAATATTTAGTATTTCAATCTAAATTCATTGGCTTTAGAGTTTCTATACTTTAACGGTAACGGCTTTTAAAGCAGTGTTGTGCAACGTTAGGTTTGGTATGGATTCCTACATATATATTATTATTTTGGTTGGATTTGGTTTTCTTTATTTTAGTTTTGTACCGGTGTGTGTAACAACATACTTACACTTTGGTTTTAACGACCACTAGAATAGCGTTTTCTATTTTAGTTACCATTGCGCGATCTGTTTTCAACATTTTCCCCTTTGTTCCACAAATAATTCTCGGAAAATCATTCCAACGCATATATCCCGATAACATTCAATAGAATATAGAAGAAAGAAGAAACGAAAAAAAAAGAAAAAAAAAATAAAAAACAAAAAAATTTCCCCCCTAACATCGGATGTTTTGATGAGATAGGATACCATGAAATCCACTAGTGTGAACGAACGATCACCAAAATTTGAAAGAAAAAAAAAAACAACAAAAATACCGGTTTTTGTTGAATATTGCAAAATTTTGCGAACTGGAGGAGAGAGAATGAGGAAAAAAAGGTGTGGATCGAGAGTCTGGTCTTCAGTCTTTGGTGAACCATAATAGAGAGGACTTAGTGTATCGTAAAGTGGTGAATTTTAGTAATAATTTTTTTTGGTTTCTTAAAACTAGTGATTTCATAATATCATTTAGTGACTTATAAAAAGAAAAATAATACATAATCGATAACAAGAAAAACTATATAACTATTTCCGTATTGACTATAGTTTTTGTATTCAACTAATATACACAACCTAAACAAACAAAAAAAAAAAAAAACGAACTGTTATAAGTAACTGTTGGCATTGGTCACAACAACATCACATCTGAACAACATCATATTTGGCGTTGGTCAAGACAAAATCACGTTGGCATTTGGTCACAACAACATCACATCTGAATGTTATAATGAGTTGAGCGTCATGTATAAATATATATATATATGCATACACATGAAGCCAATAAATGCAACTCATTATCACGACCTATTCCAATATTCTTTTATTACATATTTCTCTGCCGGCGGCATTTCTTATATCATATCCTGACTGCCTTTTTATTACCGACCAAAACGGATGAACATGTTTTTACACCATCGACGCAATTACGTTTGCAATTGCCGAAAGGAATTTCTTTGGCGGGTCCTAAATACGTATTTCAATCCTTTTCTTGACCTCGTCAAAGACATTTCTGCTTAAGTGTTTTCCTATCGTTAAAAGATTTACATAAGTGTTTTCTGAGTCATCGCTATGCATTTTCGTCTAACAAAATGCATTAGGTAATAAAAGCAAACTAGGCAATTATCCTTCAGTTCTAAGAACTATTGAGAAAGGAATTTCTTTTCGGTTTATAGAATTTTTAGTGGGAACTAACGCCCGCATTTAAATACCAAAAATTTACTATAAAAAGGACGAACTGAAGATGGAGTGAGAGCCAGTCGAGAATATACACGCGAGCTGATCTTACCTTAGTTTCGTAAACTGGACCAAGCCATAAATTCCCTAACGTGAGGCTGCGTTAGAAGTTTAAGAACTAAGAGCAAGATCAAGCGAGCGAAATCACATAATAATAATATTAATAATACAAAATAAAACAAAAACCAATAATACTTAATAAATAAAATATTTATGTACAAATAAAGGATCGTTTTTTTCGACTCCCCTTTAAGTTGTAACATAAATTTGGTGGCAGCGGTGGGATGTGACGACAGGTTTGTAAGACCGGTCACACCAAAAATATAACAAATTAATTAAAATAAAAAAAATCGAAATCGTGGAAATTATAAAAAAGGGTGAAAAATATAATCGTGAAATTGATACGGCAGGTTTGTTAAGCCTGTTACCCCAAAAAAAAATAAAAAAAAAAAAATCGCGCAATTGTGGCGCCAGGTTTTGACCGGTCACCCGCGAGGAATAATACAAAAAAAAACCCTCCGTGAAAAAAGTGAAACAAATACGTGCGAGTGGAAAAAGTGTACGAAGTACTATATATAAAGTCAGAGGAACAAATTCCTGGCCAACACATTTCGGGAGGAGCGTGCCCATACAAAAAGAAAAACAACAAACAAAAGGAACGCAGCATAAGCAGCATCAAATCAACGCGCTAATAGCAGCATCAACAAAACTAAAATAGCGAAGACCAGAATAATCAAAGAAGAAAATAAATAGGAAAGTAGTAAGTCAAATATTGTATTTTTTTTTTTGAAAATATCTTTAGAAAATAAAGTGTACGATAGATTCTTAAGAATACACATAAATAAGTATATAAAATATTGTGACGTGTTATTCTTTCGGTTCGATGTTATTAGAATGATAACACTTTTTATTTATGTGAATTTAGCGTATAAACTTTATTTGTACTTATTTCTGCTTAACAATTAGTCTTAAAAATATTTGTCTTTCAATAATTTAATTATTACAATTATTTATCACAGTTTTAGAGCTTCACTATTTTAATTACTTTTAAGATCAAAGCTTTAGTTTTACTCCGAATATTTCAAGTTCACAGTTCGGCTTTCTAATTTGAATTGATTCTCTACTTGAATCCCGGCGGCTATTTATATAAAATTGGTGTGTCTCGGAATATTCTCGAAAAGCCTGGTCGTTTTCTAAAAACTAGGTGGCAATGTTCACACAAAGAAGATTTCTAGAATATTCAATATACAAACAATAGTTCTAGAAAGCTCTAATCATTGTTTAGGTTTGTGCCAATGATCTATTATTATTTCCTCCTAAAAAATATCTTTTGTATGTGCTATGAGTCATTGTTATTGAGAAGTGTATTGTATTCTATCGATTGTGTAAACAATTGCATTTTGGAGTTTTCTGGAATAGATCTTTTGTACATTAGATGGCGGTATTTCCCGAATAGTCTGGAGACATTTCGCGGAAATCGTTTTGTTTGTTTATAAATAAATTATTCTCGTGTTTTCTGGGTTTTTCTTTTACTCAGCAAAGTAATTAATTTGTGTTAGTGATTTTTATAGTGCACTACCCCCTCCTTAAATCTGTTCGCCCCGAACAGAATCTTCTGAAGTCGTCCCGTGATATTTTGCTAGACGATTTAAATGAACAACTTTCATTTTTGCCCTTGGAGATCTTCATATGCGATATACGACGTCATTTATCCTTTTTATGACGGTATATGGACCCTCCCATTTTGGCATAAACTTAGGTGACATTCCCTTTTTCCGTTGTGGATTGTAAAGCCATACCAAGTCACCATCCTGGAATCCACAGCTGTTTGTAGCAATGTCGTACCTTATTTTCATTCGGTCGCTAGCAATTTTTATCCGATCCCTTGTTATGTGATGTATCTCGTCTAGACGATCCCTCAGTTTATCGGTGTAGTCACTAACTTCCATTTTGTCACATTCTGGTCTTCCAAACATTATATCCACAGGAAGCCGTATATTGCGTCCAAACAATATTTCCGATGGAGTATGTTTTGTGCTGTCGTGGTCTGCAGTTCTATATGCCATTAGGAACAATGGAATGTGTTTGTCCCATTCACTTTGGTCTGATGTTACCAGCTTTGATAAATGTTCCTCCAGGGTTCGGTTGAAACGTTCCACCATACCATCAGATTGCGGGTGCAGGGGTGTTGTTCTGGTTTTATGTATTCCCAGCAATTGGCATACTTCCTGGAATACCGCCGACTCGAAGTTCCGTCCTTGGTCCGAGTGTAGTTCTAGTGGAACCCCGTATCGACTTATCCAGTTTTCAATTATCACTCCTGCCACTGTGGTAGCTTCTTGATTCGGAATGGCGTACACTTCCGGCCATTTGCTGAAATAGTCGATGACAACCAACACGTATCGGTTCCCTCGTTTAGACTGAGGAAATGGTCCAGCTACATCAATTGCGATTCGTTCAAATGGAGCGCCAACGTTATATTGCTTCATTGCTGCTCTAGTTCGTCTCTGTGGTCCTTTGCTCGCTGCACATGTGTCACATTTTCGACACCAACTTTCAACATCAGCTCGGCAATTTATCCAATAGAATCGTTCTCGTACTTTTTCTAATGTTTTGTTGACTCCCAGATGTCCCCCTGAAGTCCCACCATGTACTTCACCAAGTACCTCATGTACTTTGGACTTAGGCACAATCAACTGCATTAGTGTATCTCTACCATCAGAAGATTCCCATCTTCTATTGAGAACGCCATTTTCTATTTCCAGCGAGTCCCACTGAGCCCAATAACTCTTTGTTGTACTACTGAAAGCCGCAATATCGCTCCGTCCCGGACGTTGACCGTGTTCTTTCCATTCAAGGATTGGTCCAATATCTTTGTCCTTTAGCTGTTCATTTCTGATACTAGTCTCGTCATCATTACCTATTCTTGTTGTCTTGACCATGACTATTTCTTTCTCATCTAGCCTACCACAGTGCTTACAATTCTCACCACATGGTCTTCTAGATAAAGCGTCAGCATTACCATGCGATGTCCCCTTTCGATGTTCTGTCTTGAAGTGGTACCCTTGTAGTCGCTCAATCCATCTTGCCACTTGACCTTCTGGATTCTTAAATTGTAGCAACCATTTATGTGCCGCATGGTCGGTTCGAAGTAGGAACTCCTGCCCGTAGAGGTATTTGTTGAAATGCTTAACAGTTTCAACTACTGCCAAGAGTTCTTTCCGGGTGACGCAGTAGTTTACCTCTTGTTTGGAAAGTTTCCTACTGAAGTATGCGATCACTTTTTCTTCACCTTCGATCTGTTGAGAGAGTACCCCTCCAATTCCGATATTGCTGGCATCCGTATCCACTATAAATCTTTCTCCAAATTTTGGATACGCCAATATCGGAGCAGAACATAGTCTATGTTTCAACTCCTCGAAAGCTGACTGGCATTCTTCGGTCCACTCGTATGGTTTTCCCTTATCCGTTAGCTTGTGTAAACAACCGGCTATATTAGCAAAAGTCTTTATGAAACGTCGGTAGTAAGTACACAAGCCTAAGTATGACCGGATTTCATGCTTATCTTTTGGTACTGGCCATTGTTGAACTGCTTTTATCTTGTCTTTATCGGTGGCAATTCCTTCTGCAGACACAACATGTCCTAAGTATTTCACCTCATGTTGAAATAGTTCGCACTTCTTCGGACTTAACTTCAAATTAGCTGCACGAAGACGTCCAAATACTTCTCGTAATCGCTGGAGATGTTCATCAAAAGTTTTCCCGATTACGATGATATCGTCCAAGTATACAAGGCACGTCTTCCATGTTAAGCCCCGTAGGACATGTTCCATCAGTCGCTCGAATGTTGCCGGTGCATTACATAATCCAAATGGCATCACTGTGAATTGCCATAAGCCTGTTCCTACTGTGAACGCTGTCTTTTCTCTGTCTTCCGGTTCAATTCCAACTTGCCAATAGCCACTTTTTAGATCAAGTGTTGAAAACCAAGTTGCTCCTGAGAGTGTATCTAACGTGTCGTCTATGCGGGGAAGAGGGTAACTGTCCTTCTTAGTTACGTCATTCAGTCTTCGGTAATCTACGCAAAATCTTGTAGTCTCATCCTTTTTCCGTACTAGGACTACCGGAGATGCCCATGGACTGTTTGATGGTTCAATTACTCCCTCTTGATGCATTTCCTCGATCATGTCAGCAACCTCTGTTTGTTTGGCTAATGGTAGTCTCCTTGGCGGTTGGCGAATAGGATCTGCATTGCCGGTATTAATTCTATGTTTCACTTGGTCCGTTCGTCCAAAGTCCCCTTTACTGCATACAAAGACATCTTCAAATTCCTTCAATAAACCTGTAGCCTTAACTGCTTCCGACTCTGATACTCTTTTAGTGATATCAGAGACAAGTCGTTTCAAGGCTTCCGGAAGAACCCGTTCCTCCCGTTGAGTTTCTTTGTATCTGCAGTCCTCGTTTGTTATTGACGAAACCCCTTCAGCACTGCCGACAATGGTTCCCTTTTTCAATTTCTTGTTAATTTTTGAAAAGTTCGCCACTCTGACTGGAATTGTCCCTTTTTCGTTCACTTTTACTATTGTTCGCGCTATCATTAGTCCATCCTTTAAGTTTTGTCTGTCAGGTTCAATAATTTGTATTGCTGGCCTCCCAGTACCATCGACCAGTCTCGCCTCTACAACAGCTTCAGTATTTGCCGCAATTGTTTGGTCTTGTAGAATTTCTACTTTGGCACTGGAACCTGCTTCCTCCAACGTTAGCGAGAAATCAATATTTCCACATCGCAGAACTTCTTCTTCAACATTTACACTCACTCCATTCTTTTTCATCAAGTCCAGGCCCATGATACAATCGTCCATTATATCAGCCACCAAAAATGTATGTCGGAACACATACCCATCTAGCTCCAATGCTAGATCGACTTCCCCAAGAATCGGAGATGATTCACCCGTAACGGTTTGAAGCACCCTGTTACTGCTTTCACTGATGTGTTTATGATTGATTAGTCTCTTGTTAATGATGGATTTACTTGCGCCCGTATCTATGATAATTCTGCACAGATGACCAGCAATTACACCCTGTACCGTTAGACTGTTGTTGTTGTGTTGCATAAGCGAGACAGATACAACGATGCTGGGGGCATTATTCTTTCGAGCTAACTTGTCCCCCTTTAAGTTAGCTCCGTTTCGTTTCCCGAACCTTTTTGTCTTGTTGTTTGGTTCGGGCACTTATGTTGCACATGCCCCTCTTTTCCGCAGCCCCAGCATGTGATTTTCCTGCGCGTGTTTCTGTCCCCTTCTTTCTGGATTGACCGCAGTACTTCTTTTATTTGCTGCCTGAGGTCTTTGATATCCAGTTGCGGTGACCCTTCAGCAACTGTAGCAGTCCTGATCCGTGGGACTGATCTCGTAGCTTTCTTCGCACCTTCTAATGTCAAAGCAAACGCCAATACTTCTTGTAGCGTTCGCTTTCCGCTAACCCGGACGCTATTTTGTATGTCCGTATCTCGTATGGCGCTAACGAATCTTTCTCCCGCCATCTCGCACCGCATCTCCACAGGGTAATCGGGATAGGACATGTATACTAGACGTTCGATCTCCGCCGCTAATTCTTGAAGCGTTTCCGCAGATTTCTGCCTTCTGTTGATGAGTTCGATCCGGTATACATCCTTCATGTGGTTGTCCCCAAATCGATTGTCCAATTGCGTTGCAATGTAATTGTAATTTTTCTCATTTTCCGGTGAGATTGTCCGCAATAAATCGGCTGAGTTACCCCGTAGAGCCAGAATTAATGCTGTGGCTTTTTCTTTATCGGACCAGTTGTTCGCACCAGCAGCCGCTTCAAACTGTCGTTTATATACTGGCCATGAAGTTTTTCCGTCAAATATTGGTGGCTTCATCCTTTTACCTGATGACTCAATATTTGGTTTATTTTCTTTGATGTCAGCCATTTGTGCTTCCATTTCTGCTACTTTTTGTTCCAATTTCTGGTCCAATTTTTGTTCTATGTTGCTTACTTCCGCGCGAACTGTGGTTATTTTGTCTTCCAATTTCTGTTCAACTTTACTTACTTCTGTGCGAACTGTAGAGACTTCTGTGGTAATTTTGTCTTCTAAGTTCGCAACACTGGATTCAACTTGAGATTTTAATTCATCCATACTAGACTCCATTTTGGTTTCTAGTCCAGAAACGCTCGACTTGATTTTACGTTCAAGACTTGCAGAAGTCGAATCTATTTTATTCTGTAAGCTCGAAGCAGTTGAATCCATTTTGGTTTGAAGACTAGAAGCATTTGTTTTCATTTCTTCTTGTAAACTGGAAGCATTTGTTTTCATTTCGCCTTGTAAACTGGAAGCATTTGTTTTCATTTCTTCTTGCAGACTAGAAGCAGTTGAGTCCATTTTAGTCTGAAGACCGATCATCATGGTCATAAGCGTCTTTAAATTATCTTGAACACTTGCTGTTGTTTTAGCCGCGTCTTCGCTGATAGTTTCTTCTTGGTTTCCCTCTTCGTTGTTGATTTCTTCTTGTTTTTCCTCTTTCAGAATTTCACTAAAGTCGAATGTGCTAATGTCTAGTTCTCTTATTGCACATTCAGCGATTACTCTTTTCTTCTTTTCTGTTTTAGTTCCCGTGGAAACTGACTTCCACACACGCAGAACTGTGGATAGTTCTGATGTACTCAAGCTGTCTAATAGTTTACTTTCCATCGTTCAAATATTTTTAATTGTTCACGAAATTCTTATGTTCTATAGAAACTTCTCGCACTGTATCTAAATACCACGAAATTTCCTAGTATAATCTTAATTTCTACAAAATTTCTCGTACAATCGAAATTTTCACACGATACACGACGTATAACCTCAAATTTCGTACAATCGAAATTTTTATACAACTCATACAAAATTTCTTGTACGCCCCTGAAATTTCTCACACAGTCGAAATTACTATACTCAAATTTCTTAATAACGAATTTCTTTGAAATTTTCCCCACAGAAGTTTCTAGTTTAATTTCGAATTTTCTTGCAGAAAATTTTAGCAAAACTGATTCACAATAAATAATCCCACTTCTGACACCAATGTGACGTGTTATTCTTTCGGTTCGATGTTATTAGAATGATAACACTTTTTATTTATGTGAATTTAGCGTATAAACTTTATTTGTACTTATTTCTGCTTAACAATTAGTCTTAAAAATATTTGTCTTTCAATAATTTAATTATTAAAATTATTTATCACAGTTTTAGAGCTTCACTATTTTAATTACTTTTAAGATCAAAGCTTTAGTTTTACTCCGAATATTTCAAGTTCACAGTTCGGCTTTCTAATTTGAATTGATTCTCTACTTGAATCCCGGCGGCTATTTATATAAAATTGGTGTGTCTCGGAATATTCTCGAAAAGCCTGGTCGTTTTCTAAAAACTAGGTGGCAATGTTCACACAAAGAAGATTTCTAGAATATTCAATATACAAACAATAGTTCTAGAAAGCTCTAATCATTGTTTAGGTTTGTGCCAATGATCTATTATTATTTCCTCCTAAAAAATATCTTTTGTATGTGCTATGAGTCATTGTTATTGAGAAGTGTATTGTATTCTATCGATTGTGTAAACAATTGCATTTTGGAGTTTTCTGGAATAGATCTTTTGTACATTAGATGGCGGTATTTCCCGAATAGTCTGGAGACATTTCGCGGAAATCGTTTTGTTTGTTTATAAATAAATTATTCTCGTGTTTTCTGGGTTTTTCTTTTACTCAGCAAAGTAATTAATTTGTGTTAGTGATTTTTATAGTGCAATATTTTTTGTAAGACCCCATTTTTTTTTATATAAAGTGCAAAAGTGAAAAAAGAATAATGATATAAAATTTTATATAAATACGTGTGATCGGTTGAATTTTTGTGTTCCTTGCATTTCCTTTCTGTCAACAATAATATTAACATTTCCGTCATAGGGCCGTTCACTAGAAGTAAGAGCAAAATGACCAACAATAATACCATTACTCCAAACCCAGGGCTAAACATAAGGGACGCTGCAACCCTTATCCCTGAGTTCGATGGTAACCCTATAGATTTGCATCGATTCTTGATGTGTTGCCAATTATTTACAGCTACTCCTTTTACAGAAACGGAAAAAGTATGCCTTTTAACGTTAATTAAAACAAAATTAACGGGAAAAGCGTACGAAATAATTAAATATAACTTAATAGAAAATTGGGAGGAATTAAAAAACTGCTTCAAGATCAGTTTTCAGAAAAGCGATCTCGGTTGTCTCTGCAAAACGAGGCAATTGCATTAAAGCAAAAACAGAAAGAGGATATTTACGAATATTCATTTAGGACAAAAAAACTTCTATCCTTGTTAAACGAAGTAACAATAAACTCCCAAACAAACACAACCTTACCAAATCTGTTAATCTCAGAAAACAAAAAATTAGTTCAAAGAGCTTTTGAAGAAGGGCTATCAAATGAACACATTAAAATATTAACAAAGTGTCAATCAAAAAATTCTTTGGAAGAAGCCATAGACTATGCTATCGACCAATCTGATAGGATAGAAAATAAGAGTAGCCCCAAACAATGTTCCAAATGTAATAGTGAAAGTCATGCTGAAGAGCAATGTTTCGCTAATAAAAGAAGAAACTCACATATAAAAAATGAATTTCGAAGTGTCTTCGGCTCTTATTGCAAAAGACCTAATCACCATATTTCAGAATGTAGAACAAGAATGTTCAGCAACAGTTCGCGGCAACAAGGTCCACTAAACACTTCCTCTCAGAGAATTCCCATGACACAAACATATCAAAACTCCCAGTTTAACACCAAGTGCAATTCTGGAAACAATAATGTAAATTATCACAATAACAACGTTAGAAACAACAACGCGACTTACAATAGTCCAAGAAACAATAACCATGTTACAAACGATCAAAACTATCAATCGCGAAATCGAAGCCCTGTGGCCGGACCACTATGGAACTTTCCCGATAATGTCATCAAATATTCATTTCAGTTCTCCTATTCTAAAAGTACCTTCCAAGTTTCATGAAAATATGACTACTATTGGCCGAATTATTAAAATTTCTTTATTTTGCATTCCCGTAACCCCCACAGAGGGGAGTCGCATTCTATAGTTTCAGTTGGCCTATCCAAAATGTATACACAAAGTTTTAAAAAAAATTCGCCCATTATTGAGTGAATTCTTCAAGTTTTTCCATTTCAGCACCCACAATCCCCCATCGAGGGGAGACATTTTATCTTTCCAGTTTGCTCATCCCAAATGTACATTCCAAGTTTCAGTAAAATCCGCCAGTGATTGTTCGAATTATTAATGTTTTTTATATCCCCCTCTCGCAACCCCCACCGAGGGGAGACACATTCTATCTTCTCACTTGTCGTATCCAGAATGTACACACCAAGTTTAAAGAAAATCTGCCTATTATTGAGTGAATTATTGAAGTTTTTCTTTTTTAGGCCTCCACAACCCCGCACCTCGGGGAGACATATTTCATTTTTCACTTGGTCCATCCCGAACGTACGTTCGAAGTTTCATCAAAATCCGACTATTATTAACCGAAATAGGGAAGAGTCGATATTTCCACCACAACATTTTTTAAAATAAGTTTTGTGCATTAGTGTTGCCAGAGGTAAATTCCGTTGAAAAGTTAATATATACTGGTGTCGATCTTAGTACACAAACCGTGCAAACCTCATCAAAATTGGACGAGCAGTTTCGGTGTTACAACAAGTGCAAAAATAGACTATATGTGCATTTTTAGACAGTTTTGCCATAGTCGAATATGTCCCAAAAACTAATCAGATCTAAGTTAGGATCAAATACATGAACTGTGTAAATTTTTTCGAAATTGGCCCAAGAGTTTAGTCTGAACCGTGCGGACAAAATTTTGTCGTTTTTAGACAAAAAAAGCGTTACCAATTAGTGTTGCCATATATTAATTTCGCCCAAAATCTCACAACGTCTGGCATTTGATACAACACCAAAATGGTGAAAGTTTCATAGAGATCGGACTATCCATTCTGATTTTTTTTAACGATTTAAAAAAGCGGACGGACGGACGGACGGTCAGGGGGCTAATTATTTTTGACGAAACGGATTTTGCACTTATTTTCATCTTCCTAGCCCTTCTAGATCAAAAGTTAGGTTTTCGCACGATTATAGTACTTTCCTATAAACATTTGTTTATCGGGAAAGTAAAAATTTGGAAAAAATGCAACAACAAAAAATGAACAATCGGCTATTATAATACTTTGAATTTAATACGGTTGTTAAATAAAATTACGGCTGATTCAAATGGCTGATGAGACTGCAGATTCTCGAATATTTAGTATTTCAATCTAAATTCATTGGCTTTAGAGTTTCTATACTTTAACGGTAACGGCTTTTAAAGCAGTGTTGTGCAACGTTAGGTTTGGTATGGATTCCTACATATATATTATTATTTTGGTTGGATTTAGTTTTCTTTATTTCAGTTTTGTAACGGTGTGTGTAACAACATACTTACACTTTGGTTTTAACGACCACTAGAATAGCGTTTTCTATTTTAGTTACCATTGCGCGATCTGTTTTCAACATTTTCCCCTTTGTTCCACAAATAATTCTCGGAAAATCATTCCAACGCATATATCCCGGTAACATTCAATAGAATATAGAAGAAAGAAGAAACGAAAAAAAAAGAAAAAAAAAATAAAAAACAAAAAAATTTCCCCCCTAACATCGGATGTTTTGATGAGATAGGATACCATGAAATCCACTAGTGTGAACGAACGATCACCAAAATTTGAAAGAAAAAAAAAAACAACAAAAATACCGGTTTTTGTTGAATATTGCAAAATTTTGCGAACTGGAGGAGAGAGAATGAGGAAAAAAAGGTGTGGATCGAGAGTCTGGTCTTCAGTCTTTGGTGAACCATAATAGAGAGGACTTAGTGTATCGTAAAGTGGTGAATTTTAGTAATAATTTTTTTTGGTTTCTTAAAACTAGTGATTTCATAATATCATTTAGTGACTTATAAAAAGAAAAATAATACATAATCGATAACAAGAAAAACTATATAAATATTTCCGTATTGACTATAGTTTTTGTATTCAACTAATATACACAACCTAAACAAACAAAAAAAAAAAAAACGGACTGTTATAAGTAACTGTTGGCATTGGTCACAACAACATCACATCTGAACAACATCATATTTGGCGTTGGTCAAGACAAAATCACGTTGGCATTTGGTCACAACAACATCACATCTGAATGTTATAATGAGTTGAGCGTCATGTATAAATATATATATATATGCATACACATGAAGCCAATAAATGCAACTCATTATCACGACCTATTCCAATATTCTTTTATTACATATTTCTCTGCCGGCGGCATTTCTTATATCATATCCTGACTGCCTTTTTATTACCGACCAAAACGGATGAACATGTTTTTACACCATCGACGCAATTACGTTTGTAATTGCCGAAAGGAATTTCTTTGGCGGGTCCTAAATACGTATTTCAATCCTTTTTTTGACCTCGTCAAAGACATTTCTGCTTAAGTGTTTTCCTATCGTTAAAAGGATTTACATAAGTGTTTTCTGAGTCATCGCTATGCATTTTCGTCTAACAAAATGCATTAGGTAATAAAAGCAAACTAGGCAATTATCCTTCAGTTCTAAGAACTATTGAGAAAGGAATTTCTTTTCGGTTTATAGAATTTTTAGTGGGAACTAACGCCCGCATTTAAATACCAAAAATTTACTATAAAAAGGACGAACTGAAGATGGAGTGAGAGCCAGTCGAGAATATACACGCGAGCTGATCTTACCTTAGTTTCGTAAACTGGACCAAGCCATAAATTCCCTAACGTGAGGCTGCGTTAGAAGTTTAAGAACTAAGAGCAAGATCAAGCGAGCGAAATCACATAATAATAATATTAATAATACAAAATAAAACAAAAACCAATAATACTTAATAAATAAAATATTTATGTACAAATAAAGGATCGTTTTTTTCGACTCCCCTTTAAGTTGTAACATAAATTTGGTGGCAGCGGTGGGATGTGACGACAGGTTTGTAAGACCGGTCACACCAAAAATATAACAAATTAATTAAAATAAAAAAAATCGAAATCGTGGAAATTATAAAAAAGGGTGAAAAATATAATCGTGAAATTGATACGGCAGGTTTGTTAAGCCTGTTACCCCAAAAATAAATAAAAAAAAAAAAATCGCGCAATCGTGGCGCCAGGTTTTGACCGGTCACCCGCGAGGAATAATACAAAAAAAAACCCTCCGTGAAAAAAGTGAAACAAATACGTGCGAGTGGAAAAAGTGTACGAAGTACTATATATAAAGTCAGAGGAACAAATTCCTGGCCAACACATTTCGGGAGGAGCGTGCCCATACAAAAAGAAAAACAACAAACAAAAGGAACGCAGCATAAGCAGCATCAAATCAACGCGCTAATAGCAGCATCAACAAAACTAAAATAGCGAAGACCAGAATAATCAAAGAAGAAAATAAATAGGAAAGTAGTAAGTCAAATATTGTATTTTTTTTTTTTGAAAATATCTTTAGAAAATAAAGTGTATGATAGATTCTTAAGAATACACATAAATAAGTATATAAAATATTGTGACGTGTTATTCTTTCGGTTCGATGTTATTAGAATGATAACACTTTTTATTTATGTGAATTTAGCGTATAAACTTTATTTGTACTTATTTCTGCTTAACAATTAGTCTTAAAAATATTTGTCTTTCAATAATTTAATTATTACAATTATTTATCACAGTTTTAGAGCTTCACTATTTTAATTACTTTTAAGATCAAAGCTTTAGTTTTACTCCGAATATTTCAAGTTCACAGTTCGGCTTTCTAATTTGAATTGATTCTCTACTTGAATCCCGGCGGCTATTTATATAAAATTGGTGTGTCTCGGAATATTCTCGAAAAGCCTGGTCGTTTTCTAAAAACTAGGTGGCAATGTTCACACAAAGAAGATTTCTAGAATATTCAATATACAAACAATAGTTCTAGAAAGCTCTAATCATTGTTTAGGTTTGTGCCAATGATCTATTATTATTTCCTCCTAAAAAATATCTTTTGTATGTGCTATGAGTTATTGTTATTGAGAAGTGTATTGTATTCTATCGATTGTGTAAACAATTGCATTTTGAAGTTTTCTGGAATAGATCTTTTGTACATTAGATGGCGGTATTTCCCGAATAGTCTGGAGACATTTCGCGCAAATCGTTTTGTTTGTTTATAAATAAATTATTCTCGTGTTTTCTGGGTTTTTCTTTTACTCAGCAAAGTAATTAATTTGTGTTAGTGATTTTTATAGTGCAATATTTTTTGTAAGACCCCATTTTTTTTTATATAAAGTGCAAAAGTGAAAAAAGAATAATGATATAAAATTTTATATAAATACGTGTGATCGGTTGAATTTTTGTGTTCCTTGCATTTCCTTTCTGTCAACAATAATATTAACATTTCCGTCATAGGGCCGTTCACTAGAAGTAAGAGCAAAATGACCAACAATAATACCATTACTCCAAACCCAGGGCTAAACATAAGGGACGCTGCAACCCTTATCCCTGAGTTCGATGGTAACCTTATAGATTTGCATCGATTCTTGATGTGTTGCCAATTATTTACAGCTACTCCTTTTACAGAAACGGAAAAAGTATGCCTTTTAACGTTAATTAAAACAAAATTAACGGGAAAAGCGTACGAAATAATTAAATATAACTTAATAGAAAATTGGGAGGAATTAAAAAACTGCTTCAAGATCAGTTTTCAGAAAAGCGATCTCGGTTGTCTCTGCAAAACGAGGCAATTGCATTAAAGCAAAAACAGAAAGAGGATATTTACGAATATTCATTTAGGACAAAAAAACTTCTATCCTTGTTAAACGAAGTAACAATAAACTCCCAAACAAACACAACCTTACCAAATCTGTTAATCTCAGAAAACAAAAAATTAGTTCAAAGAGCTTTTGAAGAAGGGCTATCAAATGAACACATTAAAATATTAACAAAGTGTCAATCAAAAAATTCTTTGGAAGAAGCCATAGACTATGCTATCGACCAATCTGATAGGATAGAAAATAAGAGTAGCCCCAAACAATGTTCCAAATGTAATAGTGAAAGTCATGCTGAAGAGCAATGTTTCGCTAATAAAAGAAGAAACTCACATATAAAAAATGAATTTCGAAGTGTCTTCGGCTCTTATTGCAAAAGACCTAATCACCATATTTCAGAATGTAGAACAAGAATGTTCAGCAACAGTTCGCGGCAACAAGGTCCACTAAACACTTCCTCTCAGAGAATTCCCATGACACAAACATATCAAAACTCCCAGTTTAACACCAAGTGCAATTCTGGAAACAATAATGTAAATTATCACAATAACAACGTTAGAAACAACAACGCGACTTACAATAGTCCAAGAAACAACAACCATGTTACAAACGATCAAAACTATCAATCGCGAAATCGAAGCCCTGTGGAGAGGCGAGTAAATTTCGCAACCACAGAACAAAGCCAGAATAGTAACAATATTAAAGCCCAAAATAAATCGGAAATCTCCCATGGGCGGGATCGAAACCCCAATCAATTCGCGTCCCGCCTCAATCATAATAACAATAGAAGTCGACATACACCACGAATAAACCCACAACAAATCAAAATAAAACTGAACGTTACTAGAAAAGACTTGACAGTAACATTAAAAAATGACTTATCTAAATCAGGAAAAAGCATTTTTCTTATCGATACAGGTGCCGAAGTTTCACTTCATAAAGCATCTTCTACATCGGGTGAAACTATAATAAATCAATCGCAAACTATAAAAATATCTTCAGTAGCCGGTAAAAGGTAAAAGGGTGTATATTTGGGAAATGTAATAGTGAGGGCTGACCAAAACGGTTATGCAAAAGTACCAATATTAAATTCGAATAAAAACGACGAATACTTGAATATCCATGAGCTGAAACTACATGTCGAACCTTTAGACAAATACGACATCTTACTCTTAAATACAGAGCACGACCCTATACAAAATCTTTTAAATCGATTGGAGAACGAAATAAATCTAAGCCATTGTAATAAAGAAGAAGCTAAATCCATTTTCGATATCTGCCGAGAATTTAATGATGTTTTATATTTAGAAGGAGATTATTTAACATGCACAAATGCAATTACCCATACAATTCCGATTTTATCTGACAAACCGGTAGTGAATGTAAAACCATATAGACTACCGCAAGCTCATCGTCCAGAAATCAACAAACAAATCGACAAACTAATAGATGAAGGTATAATTTCACCAAGTAATAGTCCGTGGAATTCTCCTCTACTACTTGTACCAAAGAAGACTGATTCATCTGGAAATAAAAGATGGAGGTTAGTTGTTGACTTTCGTCGTCTAAATGATATCACTGTTGGAGATGCATTCCCATTACCAAATATTACTGATATACGCGATCAGTTGGGTAGAGCTAAATATTTTAGTACCTTAGATTTGTCAAATGGATTCCATCAAATACCAATGTGTGAAGACGATAAAGAAAAAACGGCGTTTAGCACCGCATACGGACATTATCATTATAATAGGATGCCGTTCGGTCTAAAACGCGCCCCAGCTACCTTTCAGAGATTAATGAATACGGTACTTATTGGTCTTCAGGGAATCGAATGCTTTGTTTATATGGATGATATTGTAGTGCACGGGTATAATTTAAAAGATCACAATGAAAAACTAATAAGAATATTACAACGATTGCGGTCAAATAACCTTAAATTACAACCTGAAAAATGCCACTTCGCTAGCAAACAAATTCAGTATCTAGGACATTCAGTAGGAGAAAACGGCGTATCACCGGACCCTAATAAGATAGAAGTTGTCAAAAATTACCCAGTACCAAGAAAAGAAAAAGATATTAAAGCTTTCCTCGGATTCGTGGGATACTATAGACGATTTATTCCAGAATTTTCCAAATTGGTAAAACCTTTGACCAAATTATTAAAAAAAGGTGAAAACTTTAAATGGGATGCCTTTTGTGACGAATCTTTTACAAAATTAAAACAAAGACTAATTACAGCCCCTTTATTACAATATCCACAATATGATAAGGAATTTTTAGTAACATCTGATGCCAGCGATTTTGCGATTGGAGCAGTACTATCCCAAGGCAAAATAGGCGAAGATAAATCTATCTGCTATGCAAGTAGAACACTCAATAATGCAGAAACGCGATATTCAACTATCGAAAAAGAACTGTTAGGAATTATATTTGCAGTTGCACAGTTTAGACCTTACCTTTATGGCAGAAAATTTACCATTATTACTGACCATAAACCGCTTACGTGGCTTATGAGTCTGAAAGACCCAACCTCTCGTTTAATGAGATGGAGAATAAAACTCGAAGAATATGAATACAAAATTGTGTATAAACCGGGTAAAGCAAATTCAAACGCAGATGCCTTAAGCAGAATAAAAATCGAAAAACTTGGTCAAAGTAACACAAATGACATCAAAGAAGAATATGACGAAATCGAATCTAGAAACGAATGGAATACAATATTTTCAAAGATTAACAAAAAATGTGAAAAAGAAGCGAAAGAGAATTCACTCTCGTCGAACGAATCTCAAAAAAGCGATAATCAACCCTTCAATCGATATTCGGATATAATCCCTTATGATCATTCTCGAATAAAAATTCATCGCTCGAAAACCGATTATATTAATGCTAACCTAATCAAAATAAATAAAGTAGAACGAAAATACATTTTAACTCAAGAACCTCTTAAAGAAACCATAAGTCATTTCTGGTCAATGATCTGGGAACAAGACACTAGAACAATAATAATGTTAAACGAATTACTTAAAAACATTGAAAGTCATATGTATTGGCCGACAAATTTTGGAAGGAAACATTTATTGTATTTAACAGATGTTGGTCTCACTGTTGAATATATTAAGTATGAAGAATATGCAAATTTTGCAAAACGAACTTTTAAACTTACAGATGTTGAATCAAGAGAAAGCAGAAAAATTACACACTTCCACTATAAAAATTGGCCGGATTTCGGAATTCCAAATTCCCCAACCGAACCGTTGAACTTTCTTAAGGAAATTAGAAATTCAGGCACATTTAACACTAAAGTCGGACCACCTGTTATACATTGCAGGGCCAGCATCGGTCGATCAGGAACATTCTGTTTAATCGAATGTTGTCTTGCTGTTATCGACAAAGAAGAAAAAAAGTCTGTGTCAGTACAACATATATTGTGTCAACTACGGCAATATAGAATGGGACTTGTTCAAACGGCTGATCAATTACAATTCGCATATCAATTAATTATAGAAGGAATTAAGGAAATAAATAATATGTCTCAGAAAAATGAAAACACTAAAGAAATTCAAGTAATAACTAGAAGTAAAGCTGTAAATCAAAAGGAAAATAAAATCATCATGGAAAACAAAAATTGCCTATTGGAAGTAAGAAACATAAAAAATAAATATTTCGTTTGTTTTGGAAATAACAAAAAACTCGAAGAAAAATTTAAAGAAATTAAAGATATGAGACAAGGGGATATAAAACAGTTCAAGGCAGACAAAATCAACTACACTATAGGCAAAGTACCTATGCAACAAGACCAAAAAGGTCTCGAGGAAATTTCCTCCAATTTCAAAAAATCATGTGAAAAAACACAAGAAAAAGAAATTAATATTCCTATTCAGGTATTAAACAATGCTCACTACTTCCTAACCAAATCTATTTGTTCTCAAGTATTTCAAAATTCTCCGATTCAACCTATTTTCTATTTAAACCAAATCTTAACGCTCACAGATCCTGAAGAAATAAATAAAGTCATGAAGGAATATCACAACTCACCCTTAGGTGGCCATCAAGGAGAAAACCGAACTTTGAAACGAATAAAACGTAGTTATAAATGGAACGGTATGACTAATGATATAAAGAAATTTATAAGGCAATGCCCTACTTGTCAACTTAATAAAGTTCGAAAAATCCAAAAAATACCGATGAAAATTACTACTACAAGTTCAAAACCTTTTGAAAAAATATTTCTAGACATAGTAGGTCCACTAGCTGTGAGCTATAAAGGCAATAAATATATGTTAACATTCCAAGATGATCTAACACAGTATTCTGAGGCCATTGCAATAAAAGATGCCGAAGCAGCAACAATCGCACAACACTTTACAGAAGAAATTATTTGCAAACACGGTATCCCCGACATAATTCTAACTGATCAAGGATCTAACTTTTTAAGCTCCATGTTTTCACAAGTATGTAAATTGTTAAAAATACACAAAATACAAACTACCCCATACCACCCGCAAACGAATGGTGCATTAGAGAGAAGTCACCGAACCTTGACTGAATATTTACGTCATTACATCAACAAGGATTTACTAACTTGGGACACTTGGAAACCTTACGCAATGTTCGTGTATAACTCTTCTACTCATTCAAGTACCAATTATACTCCACACGAACTATTATACGGTTTTCCACCAGCGATACCATCCTCATTAAAAAGAGAACCCGAAATTAGCTATAATTATGACAACTACGCCAACGAACTTAAGGCTCGCCTTCAAAATAGTTACAAAATCACACGAGAAAATCTTATTAAGAATAAAAACAGATCAAAAAATTATTATGACGTAGGCAGCAAAATAAAAACATTTATTATAGGCGACAAGGTATTACTAAAAAATCAAGTAAAGAAAAATAAGTTCTCAGCACTATGGATAGGTCCATACGAAATAACAGAAATAAATTCCACAGAAAACTCTACAATACGAGTTGGAAATAAACAAAAAAGAATTCATAACAACAACCTCAAACCTTTTTTCGATTAAAACTATTGATATAGTATGCAACAAAAACTCATCTTCAAGCTATCCAAATTAATGTGAAATTGACGAAATTCCACCCAATTTCTACATTCTCAGTAAAGATCCTATACCTACCTATTTATCATATACACTTCCCGATAAAATTCTACTAGAGTAGAAATCTAGAAATGAAAATGAACACGCAATGGATACCCAGGAAAAAAAATCAACCGATCTTACTAATAAGAAAAATTGCACAAAATATAATAATAATATTGAGAGAAATTACTAAAAACAAAAAAAGGGGGTCCATAATTTTAACATTCATAAATGCATATATAAACACAAAATGTACAAAACAAAATAGTAAATAAACAAAATATGAACTTTCAAAAAAAAAAAGAAAATGTATTACAAACATTCATATATTTATCAAATTTTTTTAATTAACTAATTCAAATATATAAAAACACAAAATGTATTTTTACGATATTTAAGTATTTTTCATGAAACAAATTATTTAGAAAAAAAAATAAAAATTGCTATTATATAAATAATTAGAAGTAAAAAAAAAAAATGTACGACTCAATCATCTTTCAATTCGTTCCTACAACCGAAAGTTTCATTTCAAAAATATCAACTTTCGCAAATAAGGGGTATGGTGTTATAATGAGTTGAGCGTCATGTATAAATATATATATATATGCATACACATGAAGCCAATAAATGCAACTCATTATCACGACCTATTCCAATATTCTTTTATTACATATTTCTCTGCCGGCGGCATTTCTTATATCATATCCTGACTGCCTTTTTATTACCGACCAAAACGGATGAACATGTTTTTACACCATCGACGCAATTACGTTTGTAATTGCCGAAAGGAATTTCTTTGGCGGGTCCTAAATACGTATTTCAATCCTTTTCTTGACCTCGTCAAAGACATTTCTGCTTAAGTGTTTTCCTATCGTTAAAAGATTTACATAAGTGTTTTCTGAGTCATCGCTATGCATTTTCGTCTAACAAAATGCATTAGGTAATAAAAGCAAACTAGGCAATTATCCTTCAGTTCTAAGAACTATTGAGAAAGGAATTTCTTATCGGTTTATAGAATTTTTGGTGGGAACTAACGCCCGCATTTGGGCGGACGTACTGGCCAAGATGGGCACCATTAGGAAACCTATCGGGCCGGAACCCATCATTGGTATTCCTAAGAGCACAGCCAAACTCTCCATTAGAGAATGGATTACCGCACAACACAAAATTCAGTGGCAAAATGAGTCCCTACGACAATCCAAAATTTTCATAACGGAACCAGGCCTTGTCAGGGACTCGCTACTGAAGTTGGACCGTAATAAAATCAGAGTGCTGGTGGGCGCCCTCACAGGACATTGCCTCCGCAAGCATTTACATACCATAGGTATCCTATCTGATCCCACCTGTCGTAAGTGCAAAACCGTTGAGGAAACTTCACTACACGTTATTAGTTTATGTGATGCCTTAACGGGCCTGCGAAAGAAGATCTTCGGAAAACCATTCCTGACCTTGTCGGATGTCCGGAATCTGAAGATGGAATCTTTAATCGATTACCTGAAGAAAACGGAACTGTTTCCAGAGTTGGGACAAGCTACCACTCCGTGAACGGTATACAGGTAATTAATCTTTTTCCCACAGGTTTTCTTAGAAAACTTGTGCGATCCCGGGACATATGTCCAGATTCTCCCGAGGGTACAATTAGCCGAAAGGCCTAAGTACGGGGTGCTTTGGCACCCACCTCCTCTTAAAAAAAAAAAAAAAAAAAAACGCCCGCATTTAAATACCAAAAATTTACTATAAAAAGGACGAACTGAAGATGGAGTGAGAGTCAGTCGAGAATATACACGCGAGCTGATCTTACCTTAGTTTCGTAAACTGGACCAAGCCATAAATTCCCTAACGTGAGGCTGCGTTAGAAGTTTAAGAACTAAGAGCAAGATCAAGCGAGCGAAATCACATAATAATAATATTAATAATACAAAATAAAACAAAAACCAATAATACTTAATAAATAAAATATTTATGTACAAATAAAGGATCGTTTTTTTCGACTCCCCTTTAAGTAGTAACATGAACAACATCACATCTGGCGTTGCCCAGGATAGCATCACACTGGCATTGGTGACAAGAACATCACATTTGAACAACATCGCATTGAACAGCATCACGTTTGGCATTTATCACAACAACATCACATTTGAGCAGCACCACGTTCGGCATTTGTCACAACAACATCACATTTGAACAGCATCATGTTGGCATTGGTCACAGCAACATCAGATCTGAACAACATCACATTTGGCGTTGCTCAGGACAGCATCACACTGGCATTGGACACAAGAACATCACATTCGAACAACATCGTATTGAACAGCATCACGTTTGGCCTTTGTCACAACAACATCACAATTTAACAGCATCACGTTGGAATTGGTCACAGCAACATCACATCAGAACAACATCACATTTGACGTTGCTCAGGACAGCATCAGACTGGCATTGGTCACAAGAACATCACATTTGAACAAAATCGCATTTGAACAACATCGCATTTGGCATTTGTCACAACAACATCACATTTGAACAGGCCGACGTTCGGCATTTGTCACAGCAACATCTCATTTGAACAGCATCACGTTGGCATTGGTCACAGCAACTTCACATTTGAACAACATCACATTTGACGTTTTTCAGGACAGCATCTCACTGGCATTGTTCACAAGAACATCACATTTGAACAACATTGCATTGAACAGCATCACGTTTGGCATTTGCCACAACAACATCACATTGGAACAGCATCACGTTGGCATTGGTCACAGCAACATAAGATCTGAACAACATCACATTTGGCGTTGCTCAGGACAGCATAACACTGGCATTGGTCACAAGAACATCACATTTGAACAAAATCGCATTTGAAGAACATCGCATTTGGCATTTGTCACAACAACATTGCATTGAACAGCCCGACGTTCGGCATTTGTCACAGCAACATCTCATTTGAACAGCATCACGTTGGCATTGGTCACAGCAACTTCACATTTGAACAAGATCACATTTGACGTTTTTCAGGACAGCATCTCACTGGCATTGTTCACAAGAACATCACATTTGAACAACATTGCATTGAACAGCATCACGTTTGGCATTTGCCACAACAACATCACATTGGAACAGCATCACGTTGGCATTGGTCACAGCAACATCACATCTGAACAACATCACATTTGACGTTGCTCAGGACAGGATCTCACTGGCATTGGTCACAAGAACATCACATTTGAACAAAATCGCATTTGAACAACATCGCATTTGGCATTTGTCACAACAACATTGCATTGAACAGCCCGACGTTCGGCATTTGTCACAGCAACATCTCATTTGAACAGCATCACGTTGGCATTGGTCACAGCAACTTCAAATTTGAACAACATCACATTTGACGTTTTTCAGGACAGCATGTCACTGGCATTGTTCACAAGAACATCACATTTGAACAACATTGCATTGAACAGCATCACGTTTGGCATTTGCCACAACAACATCACATTGGAACAGCATCACGTTGGCATTGGTCACAGCAACATCACATCTGAACAACATCACATTTGACGTTGCTCAGGACAGGATCTCACTGGCATTGTTCACAAGAACATCACATTTGAACAACATTGCATTGAACAGCATCACGTTTGCCATTTGCCAAAACAACATCACATTTGAACAGCATCACGTTGGCATTGATCACAGCAACATCACATCTGAACAACATCACATTTGACGTTGCTCAGGACAACATCACACTGGCATTGGTCACAAGAACATCACATTCGAACAGCATCAGGATTGGCATCTGTCACGACAACATCACATTTTAACAGCATCATGTTGGCATTGGTCACAGCAACATCACATCTGAACAACATCACATTTGACGTTGCTCAAGACAGCATCTCACTGGCATTGTTCACAAGAACATCACATTTGAACAACATTGCATTGAACAGCATCACGTTTGCCATTTGTCACGACAACATCACCTTTGAACAGCATCACGTTGGCATTGGTCACAGTAACATCACATCTGAACAACATCACATTTGAACAGCATCACGTTGGCATTGGTCACAACAACATCACATTTGAACAACATCATATTAGGCGTTGGTCAATACAAAATCACGTTTGGCATTTGTCACAGCCACATCACATTTGATCAGCATCATGTTGGCATTGGTCAAAGCAACATCACATCTGAACAACATCACATTTGACGTTGCTCAGGACAGAATCACACTGACATTGGTCACAAGAACATCACATTCGAACAGCATCGATTGAACAGCATCACGTTTGGCATTTGCCAAAACAACATCACATTTGAACAGCATCACGTTGGCATTGATCACAGCAACACCACATCTGAACAACATCACATTTGACGTTGCTCAGGACAACATCACACTGGCATTGGTCACAAGAACATCACATTCGAACAGCATCAGGATTGGCATCTGTCACGACAACATCACATTTTAACAGCATCATGTTGGCATTGGACACACAAACATCACATCTCAACAACATCACATTTGGCGTTGCACAGGGCAGCATCACTCTCTCATTGGTCACAAGAACATCACATTTGAACAACATCGCATTGAACAGCATCACGTTTGGCATTTGTCACAACAACATCACATTTGAACAGCATCACACTGACATTGGTCACAAGAACATCGCATTTGAACAACATCGCATTTGAACAACATCGAGTTTGGCAGTTGTCACAACAACACATTTGAGCAACATCGCATTTGAACAGCATCACGTTTGGCAGTTGTCACAACATCACATTTGGTGTTTACCGACAAAGCACATTTGGCGCATCGAGATGACAAGACATTTGACATTTATCACAACAATTGCTTATCACAACAATAGCACATTTAGCGTTACCGACAAGAACACATTTGACGTTCATCAAAATGAAAACACATTTAGTGATTGTCAAAATGATAACATATTTGGCGTTTATCACGGCAGTAGAACATTTGGTATTATCAGAGCAACAGCACATTTGGCTTTCATCAGGACATAACAGACTTGGGCTCACAGCCTGGTTCACAAGCTGGCAATTCTCACCACGCATTCAGAGAGTTCAGAAATTCTGCGAAATTTCAGCGGGGGGGGGGATAATGTTCAGAACTACTTGCAGTAATCCTGAACATGGTTAACAACGGCTTCAGAACCACTGGAAATATACATGAACACATACACACACATTTGGAGGAAAACAAGAGAATGGAAAACAAGAGAAGTATACGGTTCGCATGTGGCTTGTTTCTCAATCGTCAACCAGCAGCCATTGGAAGAAGATCACTTGGGCATATTCAACAAAACATGTTTGGTGGCGATTCAGAACAGATAATTATACAAATACTTTGCATTATCATTGTTCATAAAAATATATTGTTCTACCCCAAACAGTGGCGTTTCATAACAGATAATTATACAAATACTTTGCATTATCATTGTTAATAAAAATATATTCTTCTACCCCAAACAATATTTATATATGTAATGGCAGCAAAAGGGAAAAATTGGAAAAAAAACAAAACAAATTTATTTAAAATATACCAAAATTAATAAAAGCAATGCAAAAACTTGCCAGTAAGAATGGTGATCGTAATGACGACATATTTTTTTGTGAGATTTAATTTTAGAATTTAGGAGTACAGTCATAATATTCTGTAAAATTAAGGCATAAGTTGTTTTGCATTTAGTAATAGATTTGTCACGAAAATACAATGAATAACGGTAGGAAATAATTTTCCTCAGAAGTAAATAATACGGTTTTGGCATTAATTTTTTTTTGTAAAATTATAAATACAGGGAGGGCCAAAATTCACCATGGGGTTAAAAATTTAATAACTTTTTCGTTTATATATTTTTTTTATTTTTTTTCGGATTATAAAATATGCAAAATGGAAATTTTTTTAAACTAAGTATGGAAAATAATGTCACTTAAATGACTCTGGTTTTCGAATAATTTCCAGAAATTCGGAAATTCATTGGCCAGCGCGTTCGGCAGATTTGTCAGCATCCGACTATTTTCTTTGGGGTTATTTTAAGGAGCGAGTGTATGTGAACAAGCCCGAGACAATCCTTGAACTCACGGCCAACATTGTTGCAGAAATTCGAGCGCTACAGCCACAAATTTTGAAAGGTGTTATGGAAAATGCTGCGAAACGAGCCCATCATTGCGAAGCTGAAAACGGTGGTCATTTACGTGAAAATAATGACAGTAATGCTCGCTGGGTATATTTTCTTACCAATTAAGTGAATTTTTTTTTTAACACTTCAAGCACAGCAAGATATCATTCATAATTATATCGAATAAACGATAAATCGAATGTATATGCTATATCTCATCATTAGTGTCGGGAAGGGAGGAGGGGTAAGAGAAATGTTAGTGCGGCAGTGGTAAAATTAGTCGGAAGGAGAAAAAAAAAATTCCATCGCCTAACCGCCACCTTTAAACCACCACCATCAATCCCCCACCCATTCACCAACACAAAATAAGATAAATACAAATATCATTATAGAATCTGTTAAAATTAAAAATTAAAAATACATATGGTCAACAATCGGTAAAACATGGAAAACGTTGTCCATAAAGATTACGTGCGCGATGATACAGCGAAGTCGTTAGTCAGCAGACTCTTCAGTTTCTCGTTGTTCAGCGAGAAGTCAAAATGTCTAGAGCTGTTATTTGCATTCATTAACATTCTAGAAACAGGTTCAAACCTTCCATAGTCAGTACGATGGCAGTCGATCATGAATAAGCTGACATTTCTTAGGGAGTGAGCGTTAACTTTTAATTTTATGCGTTCGAGAATTCTCGAACACTCAATAGCACCAACAAGAATTTGATAAATAAAAACTATATCAGTCACCTCGCGGCGCTTCTGCAAAGTCTGAAGGTTAATCAGTTTTAGACGATTGCAGTAAGGAGGAAGATTGATAGCATCGCTCCAGAGAATACCTCTTAGAGCAAAGCAAACAAATCTACGCTGAACAGCTTCAACTCTCGTAATGCGTACTTTATGATACGGCCACCATACTTGACTAGCATATTCAAGTACCGGTCTAACAAAGGCAATGTATAGGGATTTAGTAATATATGGGTCTGAGAACTCTTTAGACCATCGTTTTATGAACCCCAACATTGACGAAGCTTTGTTAACAATAGTGTCAATATGACAACGAAAATTAAGCTCAGCATCACAAATAACACCTAAATCTCTAATAAAATCAACTCTTGATATAGAGTTTTCTAGTAACTTGTAGTCAAATATGATTTTGCTACGTTTCCGCGTAAATGTTATTGTTTGACATTTACTAATATCAAGTGACAAGTCATTATTTGTACACCAAGAAGTAAATTTACCAAGATCAGCCTGAAGCAAATGACAGTCCTGTGAAGAAGAGATTACTTTGGAAATTTTCATATCGTCGGCATAGATTGTAATCTCAGAGTTCTCAATAATGCACGTGCCATCGTTAATAGAGATGATGAATCAAATAGGACCCAAGTGATTACCTTGCGGGACTCCAGAATGGGCAATAAAAGGATCAGATTCGATAGCACGGAAGAGAACCCGATAACGCCTACCAGAAAGGTAGGAATAAATCCACTTTATAAAAAAGGGAGGGAAGTCAAGAAGTCGTAATTTTAGTAAAATAATACTGTGAGACAACTTGTCGAAAGCTTGACTAAAATCAGTAGCAATCACATCCATTTGCTTGCCCTGCTCCATCGTGTTGGTGGCGGTAGAGACAAACTCGGTCAAATTAGTAATTGTTGATTTTGCTTTGAGTAATCCATGTTGTTTTGGGAATATGAATGGTTTGCAGTGAAAGTAAAAAGAGTTGTAGACAATACTTTCAAAAAGCTTTGGTGTGCAAGATAGTTTGGCTATGGTCCTATAATTGTTAATTACGGCCTTAGAACCTTTTTTGTGAACCGGGATAATAAAAGAGTCTTTCCAAGCATTTGGAAAAACACCCGAAGTCAATGATTTTTGAAAAAGGGTAGCTAACGGTACCGATAAAATGCGGCAACACTTCTTTAAAACTATAGCAGGCAAACCATCAGGTCCCGAGGAGAAGTCATCCTTTAACAACTGGATCTGATTAATAACCGTCTCAACGTCTGTACTAATTGAGTCAAGAGTGGATTTGGGGTAATCGTGCAAGTATCTAAAGTAATCTTCGTCAGGTATAAAATTACTGCCAGAGACCGCTTGCCCAAAGAATGAGGCGAAAAGATTAGCAATTATTCGGGTATTGTTTGACGAGGTATCTAAATACTTCATAGTAGAAGGATATCCATCAGTTTTACGTATACTATTAACAAATTTCCAGAATTGTTTGGGATCTGTGAGTAAGCTATTATGCATTTTCGACAGATATTAGTTGTACTTCAAGTTGAGTAGACAATGGAATTCCCTCAGCAATGCTAAATACTTGATATGGTCAGGATCACTGCTGGTATTCAAATACTTCAGCCATGCTTTATTCCGCTGATTCCGTAAGCCCCTAAGTTTACTCGTATACCAAGGTGGAGATGAAGTTAAGTTTTTCTGCGAATAATAGGGTACAGATAATACAAAACACCCAAATATCGCGGAATAAAAATTCGCAATGGCAACTTTTATATCAGAGACATTGACAATATCCTTAAAGGGAATGTCATGAAGCAAAGTGTTTAGTAATTCGAAATCAGCCCTACGAAAATTAAACTTGCAAACGTCATCAGAAAATAACTCGTCATTGGTTAAATCGTAGGCAAATAATAATTCCAAAGGAGGATGGTAAGTATCAATATCAGAAAGACTAGCATCAGCCTGTCTGACCAAGCAGTTATTAGAATTGGAACAGAAAACCAAGTCCAACAATCTATCCAAACTATTCTTAATACCATTAATCTGTTGTAAGTCGTATGCCAAAAAGCTATCAATTATGAGAGTTTCTTGCATCGACGAAATATTGGAGCCAATATAATGAGTATCATCATCCGACTGCACCCATGTCAAGTGTGGTAAGTTGAAATCACCTAGAATAATTAGGTTATCATTGGGGTGCATGGAGTCGGGAACGAATTTAACAGCAGCGACGAATAATTGGTAGTGTTCATTTGTGCATGAAGGAGACAGATAGAAATCTAAAATGTAGATAATTTCATATTGCAAAAAAACTTTAACATATACCAATTCTAACGGTTCAGTGTTCGGAATGACAAAACGCGAACAGTCGAACATAGATCGAACTGCAATGAGCACTCCTCCACCCAAGCAACTGAGTTGATCTACACTTGTGTATCTATTTTTCCGAAATTTTCGGAAATCCGAGCTGAAAATCTCATTGTCATTAAAACTAGAATTCAACCACCTTTCCGTCAAAGCAAAAATGTCATAGGAAAGTGCTTGCCCATTCAGAAAAACTTTACTCAATTTGGAACGCAGTCTCCGCACGTTTTGGTAGTAAAGGGACAAGCGTTTTAGTTTTTTGAGTTTTTTGGCGCACTAACAGAGGCAGGTCGACGACAGGAAAGTTCTCTAGGAATAAACTCCTTGACCAGAGTTTCGTCAGGCCAAAAGGATGGCGAAATTACTTGAGAGAAAACTTTATCGGGGACCAAAACTTTAAAGGATGCGACGTTACTATCGACTTTACCAATTTTAACAACCTTAGCAGCATTAGTAGTCCTAAGATCGGGAAGTAGCAAAGACATTATATAGTTAGTTACATCCGTAGGTGTGGTCGACGGGAGGAAACGGGAAACAAAGATAGATTTCGGATGGGGTACAATGTGAAGAACGGGTGACTCAAGGGCAGCAGGTGTAGATTGTCCGGTATTATTATTAGCATTACTGTTGATACTACTATCAACAAAAGCTTTGCTATTAGTACTATTTGTATTTTGTTTTTTTATGTGAGAGGTGTTATTAGCAGTGAGAAATTTACTATGGTTTGTTTTATCTTGAATATTGTTGTTGGTGCAACTGGCTTTCTTTTTTATTTTATTCTTATTTATATTATTAATATTAGAAGCTATACGATTATTGCTATTATTCAAACTTTTATTGGTGGTTTTATTTTTAATAGCCTTTCCAATAATACTTTTATTCTTTTTGTTTTTGTTATGACAAACACTATCATTAATCACATTAACCTCGTTATTAGGAGAAGTAAACGAAGATCCACAAAAGGTGGCTTCAGGGGCTAGATCCATGCAAGTGGAAACGTCACTGACTGTTACCTGCCTATTATTATTCTTGCCATTAGATAGAGTAAGTTTAGAAGTTAAATTTTTTAATTCTGTAAAGGCTGCAGTGTTGGATGATGTTACAGATGTGTATGATTGAAAGTGGTTTAACAAGGTATCAAACTTTTCAGCGATAAGAATTCACTAAGTCAGCGTTTGATGAAGAAAACTTCAAGAATTTCAGAATGTGACAAGGCCTAATGTCACAGCAGTCTGAACAAGTAAGTAATTTTTTTTTTTGGTAAATTGATACATGATCGATGGAATGAACGGTCACACACTCCATCACAAGCGATAGATGGAGTATCGCTCGGTTAACCACTTCAAATAGGCCATCCAATTGCTGCCATATTGATTTTATAAAAGCAATACCAAAAATTTGTAAAAAAAAAATGAAAAATAAAAAACCAACGAAAACGAAATTAAATTAAATTACGTGTATAACAGGCCCTTAGTATAAATAAATGATATCTATACTAATACCACAGAATGAAATAAAAAAAACTTTTTAATTCTTTTATTACGTGAAAAGAAGAAAAAAATTTTTTTTTTGAATGAAGCAAACGGAAATTATAATGCAAGCGATGTGTGATATTAACTAAAATTTTTCGTGAGAGAAAGAGAGGGGGAGATGATTGGCGGGCCTCCGTAAGGACATAAATAGAAAAAAAATAAGTAAAGGATCATATCTCATCCATCGGGGTTGATATGGTCGAATACGGGTCAAAATTCGGATTTGACCCATAGGGCGGGACAAACAGTTCCAAATAAAGACCGATTGGCACCACATCTTAGCCAATCGACCCCGACATGCTTCACGAAGGCATCGCGAGGATTTAGTCAGTTTCGGTGAATCAATAAATTAACGAACCCTCCCTTAATTCGGTTGTTTTCGCCACAACCGAATATTCCTGGAATGTTAGATCACGCTATCACTATACGTCTTAACGACATTCAAAATTATATGCACGCATAAAATAATTTATGTGTAACATGATGACAGATAGTGGTAAGCAACGACCCACTTTTCGGCGAGCTAGCAAGCGCAAATCAGCTTGGCGTGCAGCCTTTAAGTTGCTCACATTTGCTGCACCATCATTATATCATCATATCTTCTCCTCGCAAAGAAGAAGATATGCTTTTCAGGTCATCAGGGGATATACCACTTCGCTTATACCCCACTTGCAGTGTGATTTCAAACACACTGCACCATATGTAAACCCCTTATTACATATATGGCGCCTAACTTTTTTTTTCGTTTTACTGAATCACCCTGTTCTTTTTAAAAAAAGTTTTGTTTGTTTTTTTTCAGTAAAAAATTTTCTGAAAGTGTGTTCACATCACCAAAATTTCTGAACGAAGTTTTGATGTGAACATAAATTTCGGATGTTCGTGATTTTTTTTTTTAGTTTCGGAAACGGGCTGCCTTTTCGCGATTGCGATTGTATAGTTCGATTGTCGCCATATTGATTTTACGGTAGCATAGTAGTAGTTAATTCGGTTATTTTTTTAATATTGAATAAGCCGCTTGCCGCAATAGCGTTTGAATATGGGTTACGTGCTATATGAGTGTGTTGTCATTGAAATGCTTCACGTTTCAATGCAGTCTGGACTCGGGGAATGGGTGCGGATGCATGGGCTTTAGTGCGCCTCTTCGCAAATCCTCGTGCTTAATTAAGCCAATGGATAATGCTGTGAGGACACAAAGGTCATGCAACCACGTCAAACATAGTGGTCCGGAATTGTGCTGATCGTTTGGATCGGATCACATGCTTCGGCCTTTGTTGCTATTGCAGGTGTCCGATCACTCGATCCGGTACATTTCGCGGGTCACACAAACAACATCAAATTTCCGTTTCGGAGTGTATGTCGGGTTCATGTTTTCTTCATGTCGGCCACTTGTTTTGTCTTTCTCTCTCGCTCTTACGTAATACATATACGTTTGATATTTAGAAATTTTTTGTTCGGAAAGATTTAAGTTCGTACGAACATTTCCAGCTGGGGTTTAATAGTTTAGAATTTGTTTAAGAAATTTGTTTCGGATTTTTTTAGAAATTACTTTTGGGAATTTATTTAGGAAATTAAATTTTCGGAACACATTTTGGGGAAATGAAATTAAATTTCCTTTTGAGGAATTTTTTTGGGAGATAATTTTTTTCAAAATTTTCGGGAAACAATTTTCATAAATTTTTGGGAAATTTAAATCTGAATTGTTTTGGAACTTAAATTTCATAAAGAGTTTTGTGGAAATTTTCTTTCTTCGAAACCTTAATTTTTTTTTTGATGATTTAGTTTGGGAAAATTTATATTTGATTATTTGAGAATTTAAATTAAATTTCCTTTTTGGGAATTTTTGTTGCTGGAGGAAATTTATAAAATTCTTTTGGGAAATTTTGTTTCTGCAAATTATTTTGGGAAATGTATGTGGTATTGAATTAAAACCGCGAATGTAATACAATGTTATTTTATTTAATTCAATTAATGATAACCATTATAAAAATTTGGAAAAAATGCAACAACAAAAAATTAACAATCGGCTATTATAACACTTTGAATTTAATACGGTTGTTAAATAACATTACGGCTGATTCAAACGGCTGATGAGACGGTTGATTCTCGAATATTTAGTATTTAAATCTAAATTCATTGGCTTCAGAGTTTCTATACTTTAACGTTAACGGTTTTTAAAACAGTGGTGTGCAACGTTAGGTTTGGTATGGATTCCTACATATATATTTTTTTTACATTTATATTATTTTGTTTGGATTTAGTTTACTTTATTTTAGTTTTAATTGTCTTTTTTAACTTTGATTTAGTTTAGTTCAGTTTATTTTAGTTTTATTAAGTTCAGTTTAGTTTTGATTTCGGTTTGGGGTTTTTTTTTAGTTTCAATTTCTTTAGTTTTTAGGTTATATATTTTTTTAGGTTATTTTTTTTATTGTTGAGGAATTTTATTTCGAAATAAAATTTTTTTATTAGTTCATTCATTTTTTTTCCATATAATTATTTTGGTTGGGGGCTTTTTTGAAGTGAAAACTTCTTTAGCCGTGTTGGGAGTAATTTGAAACTCGATGAAACGCTAAAAAAGGGACACTTTTTTACCAAACTAAAATACCAGGCGATCAGAATTCATAACAACAAAAATTTTGTATACAAATTTTTTTGCAGATAACTATGCGCAATTATTTCAGAAAATAAAATTTTTTTGAATTTTTTTTCTGATTTCTAAGCGCTGGATACATAGAATGAGATATACAGTGTTTCTTATTATCTTCGTCGCCTCTTTGTGCGATGGTTCGTAAGCAAATGGACGGGGATGGATGGCATGATATTATACACTGTATGCGAGCTAAAAATATCAAACAGTTTTAACATTTATGTAAATAACAATTCATGCAGGAACTAACACTTAAAATATTTGAAAAACATATAACAACATATAACATTCTTTCTAATGAAAAATAGTAATTTTCTTTCCTTATTTTGGGCGGAATTTTTTGCTTCCGTCATTTTGAAAAGAGGTATTGGGACGGTCGCGTCTAATTTCTCTTGTAGACATTCCAAATTTTGATATTGTTGTTCAATATAAAAGAACACATATGAGGGCAGGCGGAGGTGCAATATACCATAATAAATGACGGAGCCCGTGTTGTTACTCCACAAATAGATCTCAATGAACAACAACTAGAATCATTGTCTGTTCAGTTTTCTTAAGTGGGAGAAATATCTGCTTTTGAAAGCAGATTGGACCATAATGAATCAGTTATAATTGTTGCATGTTACATTTCTTTCAGCCAATCAATAAATACAATTATTGAATTCATCCACGAGAATTTGCTACAGTACACACCAGAAATATCGCGGATTCTTAAAAGAGATTACAATAACATTCCGATGATTTTAAGTGGGGATTTTAATGTTAGCTTTGCATTGTATACAGCTCTCCCTTTGATTGAGTTCCTCAACCCCAAATTAAATTTAAAAATGTGCAGTAGTTGCACTGAATCGACAACAAGATCGAAAACAGTAATTGACGCTGTATTTATTGAAATTGAAAACAAAGAGTGTGAATAATAAAATATAAAATAACTTTTAAACTTGTTACCAATATTTAAGAAATAAACCCTATAACTATCCCACCTGATACTGCATTCGTCTCATTCTCTCGCTGTTTAGTTTTCCGAACGTTTCACTTCTACCGTGTGTGCACAGCACACATGATTTTTACTTTCCCGATAAACGAATGTTTATAGGAAAGTACTATAATCGTGCGAAAACCTAACTTTTGATTTAGAAGGGCTAGGAAGATGAAAATAAGTGCAAAATCCGTTTCGTCAAAAACAAGTAGCACCATGTCCGTCTGTCCGTCCGTCCGCTGTTTTAAATCGTTAATCAAATCTGAATGGATGGTCCGATTTCCATGAAACTTTCACCATTTTGGTGTTGCATCAAATGCGAGATGGTGTAAGATTTTGGACGAAATTAATATATGGCAACACTATTTGGTAACGCTTTCTTTGTCTAAAAACGACAAAATTTTGTCCGCACGGTTCAGAGTAAACTGTTTGGCCAATTTCGATAAAATTTACACAGTTCATGTATTTGATCCTAACTTAGATCTGATTAGTTTTTGGGCCATATTCGACTATGGCAACACTGTCTAAAACTACATTTTGTCCAAATATAGTCTATATTTGCACTTGTTGTAAAACTGAAACTCCTAATCCAATTTTAATGAGATTTTCGCAGTTTGTGTACTAGGATCTAAGTCAGAACATATTAACTTTTCAACGGAATTTACATCTGGCAACACTAATGCGCAAAACTATTTTAAAAAAATGTTGTGGTGGAAATATAGAAACTTCCCCAATTCGGTTAGTAATAGTCTGATTTTAATGTAACTTCGAACGTACGTTTGGGATGAACCAAGTAAAAAACAAAGTATGTCTCCCCGCGGTGGGGGTTGTGGGGGGCTAAAAAAACTTCGATAATTCACTCAATAATAGGCAGATTTTCTTTAAACTTGGTGTGAACATTCAGGATAGGGCAAGTGAGAAGATAGAATGCGTCTCCCCTTGGTGGAGGTTGCGGGAGGGTGGAATAAAAAAACCCTAATAATAATGAAATATAGAAACTTCCTCAATTGGGCCAATAATAGTCGGATTTTAATGAAACTTCGAACGTACGTTTGGAGTGGATCAGCTGAAAAAATAAAATATGTCTTCCCGCGGTGGGGGGTTGTGGAGGGCTGAAAAAGAAAAACTTCAATAATTCACTCAATAATTGGCAGATTTTCTTTAAACTTGGTGTGTACATTCTGGATAGGGCAAGTGAAAAGATAGGATGCGTCTCCCCTCGGTGGGGGTTGCGGGAGGGCGATATAGAGAAACCTTAATAATTCGGTCAATACTAGTCACATTTTCATGAAACTTGGAATGTACATTTAGAATAGGAGAACTGAAATGAATATTTGATGACATTATCGGGAAAGTCCCATAGTGGTCCGGCCGATATAGAGAAAATGTAAATTCACTACTATGGTTTGCTTCGCTCATTTTTTTTTCTAATATTTTATTATTATTATATTTTTTTGTATACAATTTTTTTATTATCAGGTTGATTTTTTTTTATTGTATTTTCCTTTTATTTACAATTTTGTTATTATTATAAAATTTTTGTTTTGTTTTTTTTTATCCCCGTGAATAACATTCCTCAATTACCGGATTTGACTATCTGTACAGAATTCTGGCTGGACTTAAGGAGCATTTATATTTCACGCGGTATAAAGCATTCGATTTTGGTTGAACATTTTTTTTCGAGATGCACTCTTACAAGGGAAGAATTACCTTATATTTGATTTGGACATAAATTTTGTTTTGTTATGGTTCTTCCCGGCCGGAATTAAACAGGGTCTTAAGCCTGGATCACACCACCAATTTCGGTATGCCCCACCTAAAGTTGGTTTAATTCATTTGGGATGAAACTTTTGTGTGTTTCGTCATGACAGTTCTAAACACCGGTGCGGTGGGCAAAGTTCCTCAAATTAATGACCCTGTTTTGATTCTTAAAGGCACAAACGCAAGGAGGACATTCGGTATTGGCTTTTGCTCCTTTTCTGTTATTTCTTTTATTGTGTTCGGCTAGCTCAGTCGGTAGAGCACGAGACTCTTATTCTCGGGTGTGGTCGAGTCCCACGCAAGAGATTTGCGCATTACTATAAGGCCTGAATGGCGTAAGTCCGCGTTTGACTTAGCGTGTTTGACCAATCATCTAAACTGGAAATCAATCCAATTTGGTAGTTACCGTATGGTAAATCAAATTTCTTCAGAAAAATAAAACTTTTTAAAAAAATTTGGACTCAAATTTTTTTTTCAGTCTTATTGAATCATCGTGTTCATTTAAAAAAAAATTTTGTTTATTCTTTTTAAGTCAAAAATTTTCTGAAGGTGTGTTCACATCATCAAAATTTCTGAACGGCGTTTTGATGTGAACATAAATTTCGGATGTTCGTTAGTTTTTTTTTAGTTTCGGAAACGGGCTGCCTTTTCGCGGTTGCGATTGTATAGTTCGATTGTCGCCATATTGATTTTACGGTTGCATAGCAGTAGTTAATTCGGTTATTTTTTAATATTGAATAAGCCGCTTGCCGCAAAAGCTTTTGAATGTGGGTTACGTGCTATGTGAGTGTGTTGTCATTGAAATGCTTCACGTTTCAATGCAGTTTGGACTCGGGGAAAGGGTATGGATGCATGGGCTTTAGTGCGCCTCTTCGCACATCCTCGTGCTTAATTAAGCCAATGGATAATCCTGTGAGGACACAAAGGCCATGCAGCCGCATCAAACATAATGCTCCGGAATTGTGCTGATCGTTTGGATCGGATCACCATGCTTCGGCCTTTGTTGCTATTGCAGGTGCCCGATCACTCGATCCGGTACATTTCGCGGGTCACACAAAAAACATCAAATTTTCGTTTCGAAGTGTATGTCGGGTTTATGTTTTCTTCACGTCGGCCACTTGTTTTGTCTTTCTCCCTCGCTCTTACGTAATACATATACGTTTGATATTTAGAAATTTTTTGTTTGGAAAGATTTAAGTTCGTACGAACATTTTCATCTGGGATATAATATTGGGAGTTTGTTGAAGAAATTTCTTTCGGATTTTTTTAGAAATTCGTTTTGGGAATTTATTTAGGAAATTGAATTTTTGGAATAGATTTTGGGGTAATTAAATTAAATTTACTTTTCAGGAATTTTTTTGGTAGATAATTTTTTTCAAAATTTTTGGGAAGCAATTTTCATAAATTTTTGGGAAATTTAAATCTGAATTGTTTTGGAACTTAAATTTCATAAAGAGTTTGGGGAAATTTTCATTCTTCGAAACCTTAATTTTTTTTTTGATGATCTAGTTTAGGAAAATTTAAATTTGATTGTTTGGGAAATTAAATTAAATCTCCTTTTTGAGAATTTTTTTTTTGGAGGAAATTTATAAAATTCTTTTGGGAAATTTTGTTTCTGCAAATTATTTTGGGAAATATATGAGGGATTGAATTAAAAACGCGGATGAAATACATTGTTATTTTATTTACTTCAATTAATGGTAACAATTATAAAAAAAAAATGAACAAAGCAAACCATAGTAGTCAATTTACATTTTCTGTATATCGGCCGGACCACTATGGAACTTTCCCGATAATGTCATCAAATATTCATTTCAGTTCTCCTATTCTAAAAGTACATTCCAAGTTTCATGAAAATATGACTACTATTGGCCGCATTATTAAAGTTTCTTTATTTTGCATTCCCGTAACCCCCACAGAGGGGAGTCGCATTCTATATTTTCAGTTGGCCTATCCAAAATGTATACACAAAGTTTTAAAAAAAATTCGCCCATTATTGAGTGAATTCTTCAAGTTTTTCCATTTCAGCCCCACAATTGAACAAAATCGCATTTGAACAACATCCCGCTTGGCATTTGTCACAACAACATCACATTTGAACAGCACCACGTTCGGCATTTGTCACAACAACATCACATTTGAACAGCATCACGTTGGCATTGGTCACAACAACATCACATCTGAACAACATCATATTTAGCGTTGGTCAAGACAAAATCACGTTTGGCTTTTGTCACAACAACATCGCATTTGAACAGCATCACGTTGGCATTTGGTCACAACAACATCACATCTGAACAATATCACATCTGGCGTTGCCCAGGACAGCATCACACTGGCATTGGTGACAAGAACATCACATTTGAACAACATAGCATTGAACAGCATCACGTTTGGCATTTGTCACAACAACATCACATTTGAGCAGCACCACGTTCGGCATTTGTCACAACAACATCACATTTGAACAGCAATATGTTGGCATTGGTCACAGCAACATCAGATCTGAACAACATCACATTTGGCGTTGATCAGGACAGCATCACACTGGCCTTGGTCACAAGAACATCACATTTGAACAACATCGTATTGAACAGCATCACGTTTGGCCTTTGTCACAACAACATCACAATTTAACAGCATCACGTTGGAATTGGTCACAGCAACATCACATCAGAACAACATTACATTTGACGTTGCTCAGGACAGCATCAGACTGGCATTGGTCACAAGAACTTCACATTTGAACAACATCGCATTTGGCATTTGTCACAACAACATCACATTTGAACAGCCCGAAGTTCGGCATTTGTCACAGCAACATCTCATTTGAACAGCATCACGTTGGCATTGGTCACAGCAACTTCACATTTGAACAACATCATATTTGACGTTTTTCAGGACAGCATCTCACTGGCATTGTTCACAAGAACATCACATTTGAACAACATTGCATTGAACAGCATCACGTTTGGCATTTGCCACAACAACATCACATTGGAACAGCATCACGTTGGCATTGGTCACAGCAACATCACATCTGAACAACATCACATTTGACGTTGCTCAGGACAGCATCACACTAGCATTGGTCACAGGAACATCACATTTGAACAAAATCGCTTTAGAACAACATCACGTTTGCCTTTTGTCACAACAACATCACATTTGAACAGCATCACGTTTGGTATTTGTCACGACAACATCACCTTTGAACAGCAACACGTTGGCATTGGTCACAGTAACATCACATCTGAACAACAGCACATTTGAACAGCATCACGTTGGCATTTGTCACAACAACGTCACATTTGAACAGCATCATGTTGGCATTGGTCACAGCAACATCAGATCTGAACAACATCACATTTGGCGTTGATCAGGACAGCATCACACTGGCATTGGTCACAAGAACATCACATTTAAACAACATCGTATTGAACAGCATCACGTTTGGCCTTTGTCACAACAACATCACAATTTAACAGCATCACGTTGGAATTGGTCACAGCAACATCACATCAGAACAACATTACATTTGACGTTGCTCAGGACAGCATCAGACTGGCATTGGTCACAAGAACATCACATTTGAACAAAATCGCTTTTGAACAACATCGCATTTGGCATTTGTGACAACAACATCACATTTGAACAGCCCGACGTTCGGCATTTGTCACAGCAACATCTCATTTGAACAGCATCACGTTGGCATTGGTCACAGCAACTTCACATTTGAACAACCTCATATTTGACGTTTTTCAGGACAGCATCTCACTGGAATTGTTCACAAGAACATCACATTTGAACAACATTGCATTGAACAGCATCACGTTTGGCATTTGCCACAACAACATCACATTGGAACAGCATCACGTTGGCATTGGTCACAGCAACATCACATCTGAACAACATCACATTTGACGTTGCTCAGGACAGCATCACACTAGCATTGGTCACAGGAACATCACATTTGAACAAAATCGCTTTAGAACAACATCACGTTTGCCTTTTGTCACAACAACATCACATTTGAACAGCATCACGTTTGGCATTTGTCACGACAACATCACCTATGAACAGCATCACGTTGGCATTGGTCACAGTAACATCACATCTGAACAACATCACATTTGAACAGCATCACGTTGGCATTGGTCACAACAACATCACATTTGAACAACATCATATTAGGCGTTGGTCAATACAAAATCGCGTTTGGCATTTGTCACAGCCACATCACATTAGATCAGCATCATGTTGGCATTGGTCACAGCAACATCACATCTGAACAACATCACATTTGACGTTGCTCAGGACAGAATCACACTGACATTGGTCACAAGAACATCACATTCGAACAGCATCCATTGAACAGCATCACGTTTGGCATTTGCCAAAACAACATCACATTTGAACAGCATCACGTTGGCATTGATCACAGCAACATCACATCTGAACAACATCACATTTGACGTTGCTCAGGACGACATCACACTGGCATTGGTCACAAGAACATGACATTCGAACAGCATCGGGATTGGCAGCTGTCACGACAACATCACATTTTAACAGCATCATGTTGGCATTGGTCACACTAACATCACATCTGAAAAATATCACATTTGACGTTGCTCAGGGCAGCATCACACTGGCATTGGTCACAAGAACATCACATTTGAACAAAATCGCATTTGAACAACATCACGTTTGGCATTTGTCACAACAACATCACATTTGAACAGCACCACGTTCGGCATTTGTCACAAGAACATCACATTTGAACAGCATTACGTTGGCATTGGTCACAGCAACATCACATCTCAACAACATCACATTTGGCGTTGCACAGGACAGCATCACTCTCTCATTGGTCACAAGAACATCACATTTGAACAACATCGCATTGAACAGCATCACGTTTGGCATTTGTCACAACAACATCACATTTGAACAGCATCACACTGACGTTGGTCACAAGAACATCGCATTTGAACAACATCGCATTTGAACAACATCGAGTTTGGCAGTTGTCACAACATCACATTTGAGCAACATCGCATTTGAACAGCATCACGTTTGGCAGTTGTCACAGCATCACATTTGGTGTTTACCAACAAAGCACATTTGGCGCATCGAGATGACAAGACATTTGACATTTATCACAACAATTGCTTATCACAACAATAGCACATTTAGCGTTACCGACAAGAACACATTTGACGCTCATCAAAATGAAAACACATTTAGTGATTGTCAAAATGATAACATATTTGGCGTTTATCACGGCAGTAGAACATTTGGTATTATCAGAGCAACAGCACATTTGGCTTTCGTCAGGACACAACAGATTGGGGCTCACAGGCTGGTTCACAAGCTGGCAATTCTCACCACGCATTCAGAGAGTTCAGAAATTCTGCGAAATTTCAGCGGGGGGGGAATAATGTTCAGAACTACTTGCAGTAATCCTGAACATGGTTAACAACGGCTTCAGAACCACTGGAAATATACATGAACACATACACACACATTTGGAGGAAAACAAGAGAATGGAAAACAAGAGAAGTATACGGTTCGCATGTGGCTTGTTTCTCAATCGTCAACCAGCAGCCATTGGAAGAAGATCACTTGGGCATATTCAACAAAACATGTTTGGTGGCGATTCAGAACAGATAATTATACAAATACTTTGCATTATCATTGTTCATAAAAATATATTGTTCTACCCCAAACAGTGGCGTTTCATAACAGATAATTATACAAATACTTTGCATTATCATTGTTAATAAAAATATATTCTTCTCCCCAAACAATATTTATATATGTAATGGCAGCAAAAGGGAAAAATTGGAAAAAAAACAAAACAAATTTATTTAAAATATACCAAAATTAATAAAAGCAATGCAAAAACTTGCCAGTAAGAATGGTGATCGTAATGACGACATATTTTTTTGTGAGATTTAATTTTAGAATTTAGGAGTACAGTCATGAAATAATATTCTGTAAAATTAAGGCATAAGTTGTTTTGCATTTAGTAATAGATTTGTCACGAAAATACAATGAATAACGGTAGGAAATAATTTTCCTCAGAAGTAAATAATACGGTTTTGGCATTAATTTTTTTTTGTAAAATTATAAATACAGGGAGGGCCAAAATTCACCATGGGGTTAAAAATTTAATAACTTTTTCGTTTATATATTTTTTTTTATTTTTTTTCGGATTATAAAATATGCAAAATGGAAATTTTTTTAAACTAAGTATGGAAAATAATGTCACTTAAATGACCCCGGTTTTCGAATAATTTCCAAAAATTCGGAAATTAATTGGCCAGCGCGTTCGGCAGATTTGTCAGCATCCGACTATTTTCTTTGGGGTTATTTTAAGGAGCGAGTATATGTGAACAAGCCCGAGACAATCCTTGAACTCAAGGCCAACATTGTTGCAGAAATTCGAGCGCTACAGCCACAAATTTTGAAAGGTGTTATGGAAAATGCTGCGAAACGAGCCCATCATTGCGAAGCTGAAAACGGTGGTCATTTACGTGAAAATAATGACAGTAATGTTCGCTGGGTGTATTTTCTTACCAATTAAGTGAATTTTTTTTTTTTAACACTTCAAGCACAGCAAGATATCATTCATAATTATATCGAATAAACGATAAATCGAATGTATATGCTATATCTCATCTTTAGTGTCGGGAAGGGAGGAGGGGTAAGAGAAATGTTAGTGCGGCAGTGGTAAAATTAGTCGGAAGGAGAAAAAAAAATTCCATCACCTAACCGCCACCTTTAAACCTCCACCATCAATCCCCCACCCATTCACCAACACAAAATAAGATAAATACAAATATCATTATAGTATCTATTAAAATTAAAAATTAAAAATACATATGGTCAACAATCGGTAAAACATGGAAAACGTTGTCCATAAAGGTTACGTGCGCGATGATACAGCGAAGTCTTTAGTCAGCAGACTCTTCAGTTTCTCGTTGTTCAGCGAGAAGTCAAAATGTCTAGAGCTGTTATTTGCATTCATTAACATTCTAGAAACAGGTTCAAACCTTCCATAGTCAGTACGATGGCAGTCGATCATGAATAAGCTGACATTTCTTAGGGAGTGAGCGTTAACTTTTAATTTTATGCGTTCGAGAATACTCGAACACTCAATAGCACCAACAAGAATTTGATGAATAAAAACTATATCAGTCACCTCGCGGCGCTTCTGCAAAGTCTGAAGGTTAATCAGTTTTAGACGATTGCAGTAAGGAGGAAGATTGATAGCATCGCTCCAGAGAATACCTCTTAGAGCAAAGCGAACAAATCTACGCTGAACAGCTTCAACTCTCTCAATGCGTGCTTTATGATGCGGCGACCATACTTGACTAGCATATTCAAGTACCGGTCTAACAAAGGCAATGTATAGGGATTTAATAATATATGGGTCTGAGAACTCTTTAGACCATCGTTTTATGAACCCCAACATTGACGAAGCTTTGTTAACAATAGTGTCAATATGACAACGAAAATTAAGCTCAGCATCACAAATAACACCTAAATCTCTAATAAAATCAACTCTTGATATAGAGTTTTCTAGTAACTTGTAGTCAAATATGATTTTGCTACGTTTCCGCGTAAATGTTATTGTTTGACATTTACTAATATCAAGTGACAAGTCATTATTTGTACACCAAGAAGTAAATTTACCAAGATCAGCCTGAAGCAAATGACAGTCCTGCGAAGAAGAGATTACTTTGGAAATTTTCATATCGTCGGCATAGATTGTAATCTCAGAGTTCTCAATAATGCACGTGCCATCGTTAATAGAGATGATGAATCAAATAGGACCCAAGTGATTACCTTGCGGGACTCCAGAATGGGCAATAAAAGGATCAGATTCGATAGCACGGAAGAGAACCCGATAACACCTACCAGAAAGGTAGGAATAAATCCACTTTATAAAAAAGGGAGGGAAGTCAAGAAGTCGTAATTTTAGTAAAATAATACTGTGAGACAACTTGTCGAAAGCTTGACTAAAATCAGTAGCAATCACATCCATTTGCTTGCCCTGCTCCATCGTGTTGGTGGCGGTAGAGACAAACTCGGTCAAATTAGTAATTGTTGACTTTGCTTTGAGTAATCCATGTTGTTTTGGGAATATGAATGGTTTGCAGTGAAAGTAAAAAGAGTTGTAGACAATACTTTCAAAAAGCTTTGGTGTGCAAGATAGTTTGGCTATGGTCCTATAATTGTTAATTACGGCCTTAGAACCGTTTTTGTGAACCGGGATAATAAAAGAGTCTTTCCAGCCATTTGGAAAAACACCCGAAGTCAATAATTTTTGAAAAATGGTAGCTAACGGTACCGATAAAATGTGGCAACACTTCTTTAAAACTATAGCAGGCAAACCATCAGGTGCCGAGGAGAAGTCATCCTTTAACAACTAGATCTGATTAATAACCGTCTCAACGTCTGTACTAATTGAGTCAAGAGTGGATTTGGGGTAATCGTGCAAGTATCGAAAGTAATCTTCGTCAGGTATAAAATTACTGCCAGAGACCGCTTGCCCAAAGAATGAGGCGAAAAGATTAGTAATTATTCGGGTATTGTTTGACGAGGTATCTAAATACTTCATAGTAGAAGGATATCCATCAGTTTTACGTATACTATTAACAAATTTCCAGAATTGTTTGGGATCTGTGAGTAAGCTATTATGCATTTTCGACAGATATTAGTTGTACTTCAAGTTGAGTAGACAATGGAATTCCCTCAGCAATGCTAAATACTTGATATGGTCAGGATCACTGCTGGTATTCAAATACTTCAGCCATGCTTTATTCCGCTGATTCCGTAAGCCCCTAAGTTTACTCGTATACCAAGGTGGAGATGAAGTTAAGTTTTTCTGCGAATAATAGGGTACAGATAATACAAAACACCCAAATATCGCGGAATAAAAATTCGCAATGGCAACTTTTATATCAGAGACATTGACAATATCCTTAAAAGGAATGTCATGAAGCAAAGTGTTTAGTAATTCGAAATCAGCCCTACGAAAATTAAACTTGCAATCAGAAAATAACTCGTCATTGGTTAAATCGTAGGCAAATAATAATTCCAAAGGAGGATGGTAAGTATCAATATCAGAAAGACTAGCATCAGCCTGTCTGACCAAGCAGTTATTAGAATTGGAACAGAAAACCAAGTCCAACAATCTATCCAAACTATTCTTAATACCATTAATCTGTTGTAAGTCGCATGCCAAAAAGCTATCAATTATGAGAGTTTCTTGCATCGACGAAATATTGGAGCCAATGTAATGAGTATCATCATCCGACTGCACCCATGTCAAGTGTGGTAAGTTGAAATCACCTAGAATAATTAGGTTATCATTGGAGTGCATGGAGTCGGTAACGAATTTAACAGCAGCGACGAATAATTGGTAGTGTTCATTTGTGCATGAAGGAGACAGATAGCAATCTAAAATGTAGATAATTTCATATTGCAAAAAAACTTTAACATATACCAATTCTAACGGTTCAGTGTTCGGAATGGCAAAACGCGAACAGTCGAACATAGATCGAACTGCAATGAGCACTCCTCCACCCAAGCAACTGAGTTGATCTACACTTGTGTATCTATTTTTCCGAAATTTTCGGAAATCCGACCTGAAAATCTCATTGTCATTAAAACTAGGATTCAACCACCTTTCCGTCAAAGCAAAAATGTCATAGGAAAGTGCTTGCCCATTCAGAAAAACTTTACTCAATTTGGAACGCAGTCCCCGCACGTTTTGGTAGTAAAGGGACAAGCGTTTTAGTTTTTTGAGTTTTTTGGCGCACTAACAGAGGCAGGTCGACGACAGGAAAGTTCTCTAGGAATAAACTCCTTGACCAGAGTTTCGTCAGGCCAAAAGGATGGCGAAATTACTTGAGAGAAAACTTTATCGGGGACCAAAATTTTAAAGGATGCGACGTTACTATCGACTTTACCAATTTTAACAACCTTAGCAGCATTAGTAGTCCTAAGATCGGGAAGTAGCAAAGACATTATATAGTTAGTTACATCCGTAGGTGTGGTTGACGGGAGGAAACGGGAAACAAAGATAGATTTCGGATGGGGTACAATGTGAAGAACGGGTGACTCAAGGGCAGCAGGTGTAGATTGTCCGGTATTATTATTAGCATTACTGTTGATACTACTCAACAAAAGCTTTGCTATTAGTACTATTTGTATTTTGTTTTTTTATTTCAATATGGGTTACGTGCTATATGAGTGTGTTGTCATTGAAATGCTTCACGTTTCAATTCAGTCTGGACTCGGGGAATGGGTGTGGATGCATGGGCTTTAGTGCGCCTCTTCGCAAATCCTCGTGCTTAATTAAGCCAATGGATAATGCTGTGAGGACACAAAGGTCATGCAACCACGTCAAACATAGTGGTCCGGAATTGTGCTGATCGTTTGGATCGGATCACATGCTTCGGCCTTTGTTGCTATTGCAGGTGTCCGATCACTCGATCCGGTACATTTCGCGGGTCACACAAACAACATCAAATTTCCGTTTCGGAGTGTATGTCGGGTTCATGTTTTCTTCATGTCGGCCACTTGTTTTGTCTTTCTCTCTCGCTCTTACGTAATACATATACGTTTGATATTTAGAAATTTTTTGTTCGGAAAGATTTAAGTTCGTACGAACATTTCCAGCTGGGGTTTAATAGTTTAGAGTTTGTTTAAGAAATTTGTTTCGGATTTTTTTAGAAATTACTTTTGGGAATTTATTTAGGAAATTAAATTTTCGGAACACATTTTGGGGGAATTAAATTAAATTTCCTTTTGAGGAATTTTTTTGGGAGATAATTTTTTTCAAAATTTTCGGGAAACAATTTTCATAAATTTTTGGGAAATTTAAATCTGAATTGTTTTGGGACTTAAATTTCATAAAGAGTTTTGTGGAAATTTTCTTTCTTCGAAACCTTAATTTTTTTTTTGATGATTTAGTTTGGGAAAATTTAAATTTGATTATTTGAGAATTTAAATTAAATTTCCTTTTTGGGAATTTTTGTTGCTGGAGGAAATTTATAAAATTCTTTTGGGAAATTTTGTTTCTGCAAATTATTTTGGGAAATGTATGTGGTATTGAATTAAAACCGCGAATGTAATACAATGTTATTTTATTTAATTCAATTAATGATAACCATTATAAAAATTTGGAAAAAATGCAACAACAAAAAATTAACAATCGGCTATTATAACACTTTGAATTTAATACGGTTGTTAAATAACATTACGGCTGATTCAAACGGCTGATGAGACGGTTGATTCTCGAATATTTAGTATTTAAATCTAAATTCATTGGATTCAGAGTTTCTACACTTTAACGTTAACGGTTTTTAAAACAGTGGTGTGCAACGTTAGGTTTGGTATGGATTCCTACATATATATTTTTTTTACATTTATATTATTTTGGTTGGATTTAGTTTACTTTATTTTAGTTTTAATTGTCTTTTTTAATTTTAATTTAGTTTAGTTCAGTTTATTTTAGTTTTATTAAGTTTAGTTTAGTTTTGATTTCGGTTTGGGGTTTTTTTTTAGTTTTAATTTCTTTAGTTTTTAGGTTATATATTTTTTTAAGTTATTTTTTTTATTGTTGAGGAATTTTATTTCCAAATAAAATTTTTTTATTAGTTCATTCATTTTTTTTCCATATAATTATTTTGGTGGGGGACTTTTTTGAAGTGAAAACTTCTTTAGCCGCGTTGGGAGTAATGCTAAAAAAGGGACACTTTTTTACCAAACTAAAATACCAGGCGATCAGAATTCATAACAACAAAAATTTTGTATAAAAATTTTTTTGCAGATAACTATGCGCAATTATGTCAGAAAATAAAATTTTTTTGAATTTTTTTTCTGATTTCTAAGCGCTGGATACATAGAATGAGATATACAGTGTTTCTTATTATCTTCGTCGCCTCTTTGTGCGATGGTTCGTAAGCAAATGGACGGGGATGGATGGTATGGTATTATACACTGTATGCGAGCTAAAAATATCAAACAGTTTTAACATTTATGTAAATAACCATTCATGCAGGAACTAACACTTAAAATATTTGAAAAACATATAACAACATATAACATTCTTTCTAATGAAAAATAGTAATTTTCTTTCCTTATTTTGTGCGGAATTTTTTGTTTCCGTCATTTTGAAAAGAGGTATTGGGACGGTCGCGTCTAATTTCTCTTGTAGACATTCCAAATTTTGATATTGTTGTTCAATATAAGAGAACACATATGAGGGCAGGCGGAGGTGCAATATACCATAATAAATGACGGAGCCCGTGTTGTTACTCCACAAATAGATCTCAATGAACAACAACTAGAATCATTGTCTGTTCAGTTTTCTAAAGTGGGAGAAATATCTGCCTTTGAAAGCAGATTGGACCATAATGAATCAGTTATAATTGTTGCATGTTACATTTCTTTCAGCCAATCAATAAATACAATTATTGAATTCATCCACGAGAATTTGCTACAGTACACACCAGAAATATCGCGGATTCTTAAAAAAGATTACAATAACATTCTGATGATTTTAAGTGGGGATTTTAATGTTAGCTTTGCATTGTATACAGCGCTCCCTTTGATTGAGTTCCTCAACCCCAAATTAAATTTAAAAATCTGCAGTAGTTGCACTGAATCGACAACAAGATCGAAAACAGTAATTGACGCTGTATTTATTGAAATTGAAAACAAAGAGTGTGAATAATAAAATATAAAATAACTTTTAAACTTGGTACCAATATTTTAGAAATAAACCCTATAACTATCCCACCTGATACTGCATTCGTCTCATTCTCTCGCTGTTTAGTTTTCCGAACGTTTCACTTCTACCGTGTGTGCACAGCACACATGATTTTTACTTTCCCGATAAACGAATGTTTATAGGAAAGTACTATAATCGTGCGAAAACCTAACTTTTGATCTAGAAGGGCTAGGAAGATGGAAAAAATTGCAAAATCCGTTTCGTCAAAAACAATTAGCACCATGTCCGTCTGTCCGTCCGTCCGTCCGTCCGTCCGTCCGTCTGTCCGTCCGTCCGCTTTTTTAAATCGTTAATCAAATCTGAATGGATGGTCCGATTTCCATGAAACTTTCACCATTTTGGTGTTGCATCAAATGCGAGATGGTATTAGATTTTGGACGAAATTAATATATGGCAACACTATTTGGTAACGCTTTCTTTGTCTAAAAACGACAAAATTTTGTCCGCACGGTTCAGAGTAAACTGTTGGGCCAATTTCGATAAAATTTACACAGTTCATGTATTTGATCCTAACTTAGATCTGATTTGTTTTTGGGCCATATTCGACTATGGCAACACTGTCTAAAAATACATTTTGTCCAAATATAGTCTATATTTGCACTTGTTGTAAAACTGAAACTCCTAGTCCAATTTTAATGAGATTTTCGCAGTTTGTGTACTAGGATCTAAGTCAGAACATATTAACTTTTCAACGGAATTTACATCTGGCAACACTAATGCGCAAAACTATTTTAAAAAAATGTTGTGGTGGAAATATAGAAACTTCCCTAATTCGGTTAATAATAGTCTGATTTTAATGTAACTTCGAACGTACGTTTGGGATGAACCAAGTAAAAAACAAAGTATGTCTCCCCGCGGTGGGGGTTGTGGGGGGCTAAAAAAACTTCGATAATTCACTCAATAATAGGCAGATTTTCTTTAACCTTGGTGTGAACATTCAGGATAGGGCAAGTGAGAAGATAGAATGCGTCTCCCCTTGGTGGAGGTTGCGGGAGGGTGGAATAAAAAAACCCTAATAATAATGAAATATAGAAACTTCCTTAATTCGGCCAATAATAGTCGGATCTTAATGAAACTTCGAACGTACGTTTGGAATGGATCAGCTGAAAAAATAAAATATGTCTTCCCGCGGTGGGGGGTTGTGGAGGGCTGAAAAAGAAAAACTTCAATAATTCACTCAATAATAGGTAGATTTTCTTTAAACTTGGTGTGTACATTCTGGATAGGGCAAGTGAAAAGATAGGATGCGTCTCCCCTCGGTGGGGCTTGCGGGAGGGCGATATAGAGAAACCTTAATAATTTGGTCAATACTAGTCACATTTTCATGAAACTTGGAATGTACATTTAGAATAGGAGAACTGAAATGAATATTTGATGACATTATCGGGAAAGTTCCATAGTGGTCCGGCCGATATACAGAAAATGTAAATTCACTACTATGGTTTGCTTCGCTCATTTTTTTTCTAATATTTTATTATTATTATATTTTTTTGTATACAATTTTTTTATTATCAGGTTGATTTTTTTTTATTGTATTTTCCCTTTATTTACAATGTTGTTATTATTATAAAATTTTTTTTTTGTTTTTTTTTATCCCCGTGAATAACATTCCTCAATTACCGGATTTGACTATCTGTACAGAATTCTGGCTGGACTTAAGGAGCGTTTATATTTCACGTGGTATAAAGCATTCGATTTTGGTTGAACATTTTTTTTCGAGATGCACTCTTACAAGGGAAGAATTACCTTATATTTGATTTGGACATAAATTTTGTTTTGTTTTGGTTCTTCCCGGCCGGAATTAAACAGGGTCTTAAGCCTGGATCACACCACCAATTTCGGTATGCCCCACCTAAAGTTGGTTTAATTCATTTGGGATGAAACTTTTGTGTGTTTCGTCATGACGGTTCTAAACACCGGTGCGGTGGGCAAAGTTCCTCAAATTAATGACCCTGTTTTGATTCTTAAAGGCACAAACGCAAGGAGGACATTCGGTATTGGCTTTTGCTCCTTTTCTGTTATTTCTTTTATTGTGTTCGGCTAGCTCAGTCGGTAGAGCACGAGACTCTTATTCTCGGGTGTGGTCGAGTCCCACGCAAGAGATTTGCGCATTACTATAAGGCCTGAATGGCGTAAGTCCGCGTTTGACTTAGCGTGTTTGACCAATCATCTAAACTGGAAATCAATTCAATTTGGTAGTTACCGTATGGTAAATCAAATTTCTTCAGAAAAATAAAACTTTTTAAAAAAATTTGGACTCAAATTTTTTTTTCAGTCTTATTGAATCATCGTGTTCATTTAAAAAAAAATTTTGTTTATTCTTTTTAAGTCAAAAATTTTCTGAAGGTGTGTTCACATCATCAAAATTTCTGAACGAAGTTTTGATGTGAACATAAATTTCGGATGTTCGTTAGTTTTTTTTTAGTTTCGGAAACGGGCTGCCTTTTCGCGGTTGCGATTGTATAGTTCGATTGTCGCCATATTGATTTTACGGTTGCATAGCAGTAGTTAATTCGGTTATTTTTTAATATTGAATAAGCCGCTTGCCGCAAAAGCTTTTGAATATGGGTTACGTGCTATGTGAGTGTGTTGTCATTGAAATGCTTCACGTTTCAATGCAGTTTGGACTCGGGGAAAGGGTATGGATGCATGGGCTTTAGTGCGCCTCTTCGCACATCCTCGTGCTTAATTAAGCCAATGGATAATCCTGTGAGGACAGAAAGGCCATGCAGCCGCATCAAACATAATGCTCCGGAATTGTGCTGATCGTTTGGATCGGATCACCATGCTTCGGCCTTTGTTGCTCTTGCAGGTGCCGGATCACTCGATCCGGTACATTTCGCGGGTCACACAAAAAACATCAAATTTTCGTTTCGAAGTGTATGTCGGGTTTATGTTTTCTTCACGTCGGCCACTTGTTTTGTCTTTCTCCCTCGCTCTTACGTAATACATATACGTTTGATATTTAGAAATTTTTTGTTTGGAAAGATTTAAGTTCGTACGAACATTTTCATCTGGGATATAATATTGGGAGCTTGTTGAAGAAATTCCTTTCGGATTTTTTTAGAAATTCGTTTTGGGAATTTATTTAGGAAATTGAATTTTTGGAATAGATTTTGGGGTAATTAAATTAAATTTACTTTTCAGGAATTTTTTTGGTAGATAATTTTTTTCAAAATTTTTGGTAGATAATTTTTTTCAAAATTTTTGGGAAGCAATTTTCATAAATTTTTGGGAAATTTAAATCTGAATTGTTTTGGAACTTAAATTTCATAAGGAGTTTGGGGAAATTTTCATTCTTCGAAACCTTAATTTTTTTTTTGATGATTTAGTTTGGAAAAATTTAAATTTGATTGTTTGGGAAATTGAATTAAATCTCCTTTTTGGGAATTTTTTTTCTGGAGGAAATTTATAAAATTTTTTTGGAAATTTTGTTTCTGCAAATTATTTTGGGAAATATATGAGGGATTGAATTAAAAACGCGAATGAAATACATTGTTATTTTATTTACTTCAATTAATGGTAACAATTATAAAAAAAAAAATGAACAAAGCAAACCATAGTAGTCAATTTACATTTTCTGTATATCGGCCGGACCACTATGGAACTTTCCCGATAATATGACTACTATTGGCCGAATTATTAAAGTTTCTTTATTTTGCATTCCCGTAACCCCCACAGAGGGGAGTCGCATTCTATATTTTCAGTTGGCCTATCCAAAATGTATACACAAAGTTTTAAAAAAAATTCGCCCATTATTGAGTGAATTCTTCAAGTTTTTCCATTTCAGGCCCCACAATCCCCCATCGAGGGGAGACATTTTATCTTTTCAATTTGCTCATCCCAAATGTACATTCCAAGTTTCATTAAAATCCGCCAGTGATTGTTCGAATTATTAATGTTTTTTATATCCCCTCTCGCAACCCCCACCGAGGGGAGACACATTCTATCTTCTCACTTGTCGTATCCAGAATGTACACACCAAGTTTAAAGAAAATCTGCCTATTATTGAGTGAATTATTGAAGTTTTTCTTTTTTAGCCCTCCACAACCCCGCACCCCGGGGAGACATATTTTATTTTTCACTTGGTCCATCCCGAACGTACGTTCGAAGTTTCATTAAAATCCGACTATTATTAACCGAAATAGGGAAGTTTCGATATTTTCACCACAACATTTTTAAAAATAGGTTTTGCGCATTAGTGTTGCCAGATGTAAATTCCGTTGAAAAGTTAATATATACTGGTGTCGATCTTAGTACACAAACCGTGCAAACCTCATCAAAATTGGACGAGCAGTTTCGGTTTTACAACAAGTGCAAAAATAGACTATATTTGGATTTTTAGACAGTTTTGCCATAGTCGAATATGTCCCAAAAACTAATCAGATCTAAGTTAGGATCAAATACATGAACTGTGTAAATTTTTTCGAAATTGGCCCAAGAGTTTAGTCTGAACCGTGCGGACAAAATTTTGTCGTTTTTAGACAAAAAAAGCGTTACCAATTAGTGTTGCCATATATTAATTTCGCCCAAAATCTCACAACGTCTGGCATTTGATACAACACCAAAATGGTGAAAGTTTCATAGACACCAGACTATCCATTCTGATTTTTTTTAACGATTTAAAAAAGCGGACGGACGGACGGACGGTAAGGGGGCTAATTATTTTTGACGAAACGGATTTTGCACTTATTTTCATCTTCCTAGCCCTTCTAGATCAAAAGTTAGGTTTTCGCACGATTATAGTACTTTCCTATAAACATTTGTTTATCGGGAAAGTAAAAATTTGGAAAAAATGCAACAACAAAAAATGAACAATCGGCTATTATAATACTTTGAATTTAATACGGTTGTTAAATAAAATTACGGCTGATTCAAATGGCTGATGAGACTGCTGATTCTCGAATATTTATTATTTAAATCAAAATTCATTGGCTTCAGAGCTTCTATACTTTAACGGTAACGGTTTTTAAAGCAGTGTTGTGCAACGTTAGGTTTGGTATGGATTCCTACATATATATTATTATTTTGGTTGGATTTAGTTTTCTTTATTTTAGTTTTGTAACGGTGTGTGTAACAACATACTTACACTTTGGTTTTAACGACCACTAGAATAGCGTTTTCTATTTTAGTTACCATTGCGCGATCTGATTTTCAACATTTTCCCCTTTGTTCCACAAATAATTCTCGGAAAATCATTCCAACGCATATATCCCGGTAACATTCAATAGAATATAGAAGAAAGAAGAAACGAAAAAAAAAGAAAAAAAAAAGAAAAAACAAAAAAATTTCCCCTCTAACATCGGATGTTTTGATGAGATAGGATACCATGAAATTAACTAGTGTGAACGAACGATCACCAAAATTTTAAAGAAAAAAAAAAAACAACAAAAATACCGGTTTTTGTTGAATATTGCAAAATTTTGCGAACTGGAGGAGAGAGAATGAGGAAAAAAAGGTGTGGATCGAGAGTCTGGTCTTCAGTCTTTGGTGAACCATAATAGAGTCGAGGACTTAGTGTATCGTAAAGTGGTGAATTTTAGTAATAATTTTTTTGGTTTCTTAAAACTAGTGATTTCATAATATCATTTAGTGACTTATAAAAAGAAAAATAATACATAATCGATAACAAGCAAAACTATATAACTATTTCCGTATTGACTATAGTTTTTGTATTCAACTAATATACACAACCTAAACAAACAAAAAAAAAAAAAAACGAACTGTTATAAGTAACTGTTTTTTTTAGATATATAAAATTTTAGTTAATTGTGATTCTAAATTAGCGATTTTACTGATGATTAATAAAATAATATTTTTGGGTTTTCAAATAAATTAGAAAAAAAAGGAAGAGAAAAAGGAAAGAATTATAGTAAATTTTCCATAAGTTTCGTCATTTTGTATATACATATATAAATATATATAAATGTTTTTGTCGCTAGTGTACAATTGTACCGTTGTCTAAAAAAAAGGGTTTCAAATACAAATATATCAATTGATCTTGTGTCTAAAGCTCAGAAGGAGGGAATTCTTTTCAATAACACCAACATTTTGGAGTCATCTTGCATTGTTTAGAAACGTAATAGCTTAATATCACATTTGTTGCAATTTGCTGCTGGGAAATGGCCCCACAAAGTAGTACATCAAAGCTAGCACAAATGCAATTAACCACCAGCTCATAGATTGTCGTCGATTTCGCTATCACCGATAAGGACCCGAAGAAAATGAATTTCCTCATCACATTCAAGTCATTGACATAAATACCTATCAGTCAAGAACCGTTGGTCGGAAGCGCACATCCCATCAAAAATTAATTCAATTAGTGTATGGCATTATGCACATCGGTTTTCCGTTCTACAATGTTATAACACCGAATTCATCAACACCAAGATTCATTAACATCATGACCGAATTTTACGTGTGCACTGTCCTGTGAGTGCATACCACGACAACGAAAATTTGTAATACCGACGAGGATTTTCTGGCAAGGCAGTTTTCCTGATTTAATGATAACAATTTAGACACCTTCCCTATTGTATACTTATCAATTATAAGAATTCTTCTTTTTTATTTTAATAACAAACCAAAACGAGAACCGCGCTTGTGCTTGGGCAGCGTATAGAAGTTTAAGCCAAGAACCATATATATATATAAATATTTGTATTTTTTTTTGACAGATTTCGTGCGACACAGAAGGCCTTTTTTGGGAAGCTCACGTAAGTCTGTTATTTTAATTTATTTTATCTTTCAATAAAAAAAGGAAAAGAAATCAAAATTTGAAGTAAAACCTTTAATATTTTTGCCATTGATGAAGTCAATGTGTAATTTGTGTAAACCCAGTTCTCCCTTTTGACTTGTTTCACTAAGTATAAAGAAAAAATTTTGTTTATACATATTTAAATAAATTCAACAAAAGGTTATATTTAATACTATACCTAAAATAAATTACTTATACTACAATTGTCGTGTTCATTTTAAACGTAAAAAAAAAGTTATATTTCAAAATTTAAAACATACTATTTGTATTGGATAATATCTATCTATAAACTAACGTAATGTCTTCAACAAAATATGAAAACAAATAAGAAATTTGTTAGTGATCCTAATATTGTTATAAGGGTATTGTAATGAACGGATATTGGAAAAAGGATATTATATGAAAAAAAGAAAAAAAAGGAAATGAAAATTATAGTGTTTCTTTTATTACACCCGACCCCTAGTTTTTTTCAGAAACGGAAAATGTTGAACGATAAGTAAACCTGCCGAGGAGAGAGAGAGAGACGGAATGAGGACCTGAAGAGGACATAAAAGAAAAAAAAAAGGTAAATCAAGGGACGATAACCATTTTGTACGGGCGGTTATTGTCAACGGAGGTCGGCATTCTGCTGTCGGTCCATTCGGGTGGGAAGTGCCCCCAAAATCCGGTTGGCAATCACACCTATAGCCAATCGGCCCTGATATGCCTCGCAAGGCTTTCGCGATGAGTTCGGTCAGTTTCGGTGACCAAGAACTAACGAACACTCCCTTTATTCGGTTGTTTTCGCCACAACCGAATTTTCCTTGGTTGATAGCTTACGCTATCACCATAAAGTCTAAATGACATTAACACTCTTATGCACGCATAAATAATTATGTGTAATTTGATGGTAGATGGTGGTGAACAACGACCCACCCCTCCGGCGAGCCAGCAAGCGCAACTCAGCTTGGCGTGCAGCCTTTTAGTTGTTCACATAAGCTGCACCATCTCATTTCTTCTCCTCGCAAGGATGAAGATATGCTGCAAAGATCATCAGGGGACTTACATTCTTCGTAAAAACCCCATATGTAAACCCCGCAGTTACATTTTTAATTGTCTTTTTCAATTTTGATATAGATTAGTTCACTTTAGTTTAGGTTTATTAACTTTAGTTGTCTTTGTTCTTTTGTCGTTTTTTTTTTTTTGAAAGTGTGTTCACATCATCGAAATTTCTGAACGAAGTTTTGATGTGAACATAATTTCGGATGTTCGTTTTTTTTTTGGTTGTCGGAATTGGGCTTGCTTTTCGCGATTGCAGGTCCAATGTCGTTCGTAGTTTACGGTTGTAAGTTAGAATGCTAGTCAGGTCATAGTTTTGACAAAGCGGCAACTCTCTGCATGTTCGTTTGTGTTTACGATCGGACTATTTTTTTTTCTAGTCTTGAGGATTTTTTTTATATTTTCTCGGACATTGGACCAGGAAAATGTGAGTGATGTTGTGGTATGGACTGTCGCGCATTTATTCGCATATCGTTAAATGTCATAGTACATCATACTTTATTGTGTTTGGTACGCGCGGTGTATACTTCGACATCCAGTATAACGTTTGGGATCGAATCATGTATAAAGCCCAATTTGGCATTGTACAGTGTTAGATTCCTGCGATGAGTAACATCTTATTTTCATTTCGTGAGTGCATGTCGGGTTTGTGTTCTCTTCGTGTAGTCATCTTGCTCGTTCTTTCTCTCTCACTCTTATAAGTTAGATATAATATAATTCGAGGAATGACGGTAGGAGTAAGGATTTATTTTGTATAAACAAAATATATAGAAGAAAAGTAATTTTCTTTTGGCAGAATATAGTAGGAGTAAGGAACTTTTCTTTTGTAGGCATAAGCATACAGGAGAAATAAAAGCAACCATTTTGAGAAATTTTCTTTTTGGAATTTTGGGAATTTTTTTTTCAATTTTCAATTTATTTGATTAGATTTAGTTTACGTTAATTTTAGTTTTTTTTATTAGGTTTGGTTTAGTTAAGTTTAGCTCAGTTTATTTAGCTTAGTTTATTTCAGTTTTTTTTCATTTTTGATTAGTTTTCGGTTTAGTTTTTTTTTATTTTTAGGTTATATTATATTTTTTTGAAATTATATTTTGAATTTCTTTTTTCATTATTTTATTCACATTTAATTTTGGTGAAGGATTCTTTTTATTATTATTATTATATTACGTTATCAAGATTTATTTTATTTTATTGCATTTATTGTCTTTAAAATTCTTTTGTTGTCGATTTTTTTTTCTCTCATTTGGATTTTGTTGTTCCTTTGAATTTTTTTTTATGAGAAGAAACATTCCCCGTAAAACTTAACTTCGATTTTGATTCTGACCATTAATCTTTCCTTAAAACTAAAACCATGACTACTATGAACTCAAATTCTGCTCGAAATGATGGTTATGACGCTCGCATCGAAAAATGGGATTTTTCATTCAGTGGTGAGATCGCCAGAATGCCTGTGGAAGACTTCATATTTCGAATCGAAATATTACAATCAAAATATGATATAAGTTGGAATGCCATTTGCCCCCAAATATTTACCCTGTTCACTGGTAAAGCAGAGCAGTGGTACTGGCACCTTCCTAAACGAGAATCAACTATTGATTGGACCGGAATAAAGTCAGCTCTTCTACAACATTACGGCGGTCTCGACACTGAGAATGAAATTTTGCTACTCATGCTGCAAAGAAAACAAATTACCACTGAATGTTTTACTGATTTCTATGACTCGATAATGTCCATGAACCATCGTTTAACGGTTCCAATGACGGATACTGAATTGACCCAAATCATGCGCAGCAACCTTAAAGATAGCGTAGCAAATCTCATCTTCACAATGACGACTCCCACTTTAAGTTGTCTTCAACAAGTTTGTCGCAAAGCAGAACGTCATCTCTCTGTTAGGGAACCACCAAAACGTGTCAAAATCAACCAAGTACAACGAATGCGTCATCTGAAGTTGCTAAGGCTAGAGTTATACCACCTATTAAAGAATTTAATGCTGCTGTTGTTCATTTGCCTAGTAACAACTTCGAACCGAATAAGTCTTTTAATATTAATATTCCGCATCAACAGCTCGTCAGAACAGAGTTTCCAATCGCAAACGTTAATCATGCTTACCAACGCGATGTGTTAAGTAAAGAATATAATGTCAATGTGGTTGGAAATGGATGTTCAATGGTTGTATGTTGGAACTGTGACAATGTTTGTCATGAATTCTTTGAATGTGTAACACCACAAAGGTCCTTATTTTGTTATCAATGTGGTAAGAAGAATGTCTCGTTTCCATTATGTCCTAAATGCCATCCGGAAAGTATTCAACAGCAAGGTATTGGCAATGAGACTATTGAACCAACCATAACGGAACCAACATTGAACTTTGAACGGTCATCTCCACCAACACATTCGCCCAATGACAAAACGGAAACGTCAAATAATATCTGGTCCGATAAAACAAACTGGAACAGACAGATAAAACTTTACATCAACGTCAAATTGAACAAGACATAGTTAGGAAAAGAGCTATTGGTACAATATACACTAAGAAAGCTTCACGTTACATATTAAATCTCAGGGAAAAGTTTAGAAAACGAAAACAATTATTTAAAGCAGTGGAATCTGCATTCGTAACATTAAAACATGACGAAAGACCATATGCGACGGTAGGAATCGACGGCGAATCCCTTTTAAGCCTTTTAGATAGTGGAGCAAGTATATCTTGCTTAGGCGCTGGCGCATTAGATTTTCTACAACGTCATAAAATTTTGATTACTGGTCGTCCCACCTCAGTCAAAACGGCTGACGGTAAATCACAATCGGTACATGGTCAAGTTGCGATTCCAATTACCTATAATAATATAACGAAAATTATTTCTCTATACGTTGTACCGGGACTTACTCAAACTATATACCTTGGTGTAGATTTTTGGAAAGAGTTCGAAAAAGCTCCGTCTTTGTTCAACACGAATGAAACTTTGGATTGTTTGTCAATTGACGATCCCAAGATACACGCGCTAAATTCGGAACAACGCACGCTTCTTGAAAGCATCTTAACTTTATTTCCTTCTTTGACTTTCCTGCACCTACTACTCCAAAACAGGTTCATCGATTTTTGGGTATAACGGGATGGTATAGGCTGTTTATTGCCAGTTATGCCTCCTTGTCGTCTCCAATTACGGACCCCCTAAAGAAGAGTGCCAAGTTTGTTTGGACAGCGGAAGCTCAGGTAGCGGCCCCGGTATTGGCCAACCCTGATTACACTAAACCCTTTATTATACAGTGCGACGCGAGTAAGACCGGTGTCGGAGGTGTTTTGCTGCAAAGCGACGACGAAGGCAATGAGAAACCCATCGCCTATATTTCTCAAAAGCTGAACTCATCACAACGCAACTACAGCGTGACGGAACTGGAATCTTTCGCCGCGGTGTTGAGCGTTAAAAAGTTCAGAGCCTAGGTCGAAGGTTTGCCATTCAAAATAATCACCGACCATGCGAGCTTAAAATGGCTTATGAGTCAGCGCGACTTGAGCGGATGTTTGGCTCGATGGAGCTTAAAGCTTCAAGCCTTTGATTTTGCGATTGAACACCGAAAAGGTTCAGAGAATGTGGTGCTAGATGCGCTTTCACGTGTTTATGTGGACGCGATTTCGGAAATGGTTTCGGCACCTAGCATAAACTTGAATTCTGCAGCCTTCAAATCAAAGGAATATCTCGACCTGATTGATACAGTGAAAAGCAACGCGGAAAGGCTGCCTGACACGCAAGTGTCAGATGGCTACGTGTATTTCAGAACAAGCTTTAGCACTGGCAATATCTTTTAGGAAAATAGATCGTGGAAGCTTTGGGTTCCGTCTAGCCTCACGGACGAGCTGGTTCGCCTTTCGCATGATCCTCCACAAGCTGCGCACGGCGGTATTACCAAAACCTTATATCGTTTGCGGCAAAGATACTTCTAGCCTGGTATGGCTGGCGAAGTATGTAAATATATCGCGAGTTGCATCGTTTGTAAAGAGTCTAAGGCTCCAAATAGTGTGTTGAGGCCGCCAATGGGCAAACAAATCGAAGTTGAGAGACCATTCCAGTACCTACATATCGATCTGTTAGGACTCTACCCTCGGTCTAAGCATGGTAACACCACTCTCCTAGTTGTTTTGGACAAATTTTCGAAATTTGTTTTGTTCAGGACGCTATGTAAGGCGTCTGCCGTGCAGATCACCGATTTCTTGGAGGAAAGCGTCTTCAATTTATTCGGCGTACCCGAGATTATATCTTCAGACAATGGACCGCAATTTATATCTAAAGAATTTCGTAAATTAGTTGAAGCGTATGGTGTAAAACACAATCGTACAGCTATCTACTCACCACAAGCTAACGCATCAGAACGTGTAAACCGTTCATTACTGGCGGCCATCCGCTCTTATGTTGGCACCGATCATAGGGATTCGGATCAAAACTTGGGAAGCATCGGCTGTGCTCTTCGGAGTACAATCCATGCTTCTACGGGGATTGATCCATATTTTCTTGTGTTCGGTTCCCACATGATCACACATGGCTCGACCTACGAACTGATGCGAAAGTTAAATGGTTTGAATGATGGTGAATTGGTTGTGTCCTCGAAAAACGACCAGCTTGAACTAATTCGCGAACGCGTCAAAAATAATTTGTCGAAAGCTCACCAACAGTTATAAGTTATAATCGTCGAACCCGGGTAAAGATATTTACTACCAGACAAGAAGTCTACCGAAGAAATTTCACGATTAGTGACTTCGCAAGAAACGTCAATGATAAGCTAAATCGTAATTTTCTGAAGTGTCGGATTGTTCGTGCGATGGCGGTTCCCTCTATGAGGTCGAGGATTTGCAGGGTAGGACCGTAGGGGTTTACCATGCCAAAGACTTGAGGCAATAGTGTGGTAGGAACGTATAACAAATGTCGCTGTCTAGAACAGATCATTTTTTTTTCTTTTCTGTCAGAATTTTTTTTCTGGTGCCCGGCTAGCTCAGTCGAAGAGCACGATGGTGAAAGTTTCATAGACATCCATCCAGATTTTTTTTAACGATTTAAAAAAGCGGACGGACGGACGGACGGACATGGGGCTAATTATTTTTGACGAAACGGTTTTGCACTTATTTTCTGCTTCCTAGCCCTTCTAGATCAAAAGTTAGGTTTTCGCACGATTATAGTACCTTCCTATAAGCATTTGATTATCGGGAAAGTAAAAATTTGGAAAAAATGCAACAACAAAAAATGAACAATCGGCTATTATAATACTTTGAATTTAATACGGTTGTTAAATAAAATTACGGCTGATTCAAACGGCTGATGGGACGGCTGATTCTCGAATATTTAGTATTTCAATCTAAATTCATTGGCTTCAGAGTTTCTATACTTTAACGGTAACGGTTTTTAAAGCAGTGTTGTGCAACTTTAGGTTTGGTACGGATTCCTACATATATATTATTATTTTGGTTGGATTTAGTTTTCTTTATTTTAGTTTTGTAACGGTGTGTGTAACAACATACTTACACTTTGGTTTTAACGACCACTGGAATAGCGTTTTCTATCTTAGTTACCATTGCGCGATCTGATTTTCAACATTTTCCCCTTTGTTCTACAAATAATTCTCGGAAAATCATTCCAACGCATATATCCCGGTAACATTAAATAGAATATAGAAGAAAGAAGAAACGAAAAAAAAGAAAAAAAAAAAGCAAAAAAATTTCCCCCCTAACATCGGATGTTTTCATGAGATAGGGTACCATGAAATCCACAAATGTGAACGAACGATCACCAAAATTTTAAAGAAAAAAAAACAAAAATGCCGGTTTTTGTTGAATATTGCAAAGTTTTGCGAACGGAAGGAGAGAGAATGAGTAAAAAAAGGTGTGGATCGAGAGTCTGGTCTTCAGTCTTTGGTGAACCATAATAGAGTCGAGGACTTAATGTATCGGAAAGTGGTGGATTTTAGTAATAATTTTTTTTGGTTTCTTAAAACTAGTGATTTCATAATATCATTTAGTGACTTATAAAAAGATAACAAGAAAAACTATATAACTATTTCCTTATTGACTATAGTTTTTGTATTCAAATAATATACACAACCTAAACAAAAAAAAAAGAAAAGAAAAAAGAACTGTTATAAGTAACTGTTTTTTTTTTAGATATATAAAATTTTAGTTAATTGTGATTCTAAATTAGCGATTTTACTGATGATTAATAAAATAATATTTTTGGGTTTTCAAATAAATTAGAAAAAAAAGGAAAAGAAAAAGGAAAGAATTATAGTAGATTTTCCATAAGTTTCATCATTTTGTATATATATATATAAATATATGTAAATGTATTTGTCGCTAGTGTACAATATATCAATTGATCTTGTGTCTAAAGCTCAGAAGGAGGGAATTCCTTTCAATAACACCAACATTTTGGAGTCATCTTGCATTCTTTAGAAACGTAATAGCTTAATATCACATTTGTTGCAATTTGCTGCTGGGAAAGGGCCTCGCAAAGTAGTACATCAAGGCTAGCACAAATGGAATGAACCACCAGCTCATAGATTGTCGTCGATTTCGCTATCACCGATAAGGACCCGAAGAAAATGAATTTCCTCATCACATTCAAGTCATTGACATAAATACCTATCAGTCAAGAACCGTTGGTCGGAAGCGCACATCCCATCAAAAATTAATTCAATTAGTGTATGGCATTATGCACATCGGTTTTCCGTTCTACAATGTTATAACACCGAATTCATCAACACCAAGATTCATTAACATCATGACCGAGTTTTACGTGTGCACTGTCCTGTGAGTGCATACCACGACAACGAAAATTTGTAATACCGACGAGGATTTTCTGGCAAGGCAGTTTTCCTGATTTAATGATAACAATTTAGACACCTTCCGTATTGTATACTTATCAATTATAAGAATTCTTCTTTTTTATTTTAATAACAAACCAAAACGAGAACCGCGCTTGTGCTTGGGCAGCGTATAGAAGTTTAAGCCAAGAACCATATATATATATAAATATTTGTATTTTTTTTGACAGATTTCGTGCGACACAGAAGGCCTTTTTTGGGAAGCTCACGTAAGTCTGTTATTTTAATTTATTTTATCTTTCAATAAAAAAAGGAAAAGAAATCAAAATTTGAAGTAAAAGGTTTAATATTTTTGCCATTGATGAAGTCAATGTGTAATTCGTGTAAGCCCAGTTCTCCCTTTTGACTTGTTTCACTAAGTATAAAGAAAAAATTTTGTTTATACATATTTAAATAAATTCAACAAAAGGTTATATTTAATACTATACCTAAAATAAATTACTTATACCACAATTGTCGTGTTCATTTTAAAAGAAAAAAAAAAAAGTTATATTTCAAAATTTAAAACATACTATTTGTATTGGATAATATCTATCTATAAACTAACGTAATGTCTTCAACAAAATATGAAAACAAATAAGAAATTTGTTAGTGATCCTAATATTGTTATAAGGGTATTGTATTGGACGGAAATTGGAAAATGGATATTATATGAAAAAAAGAAAGAAAGGGAAATGAAAATCATAGTGTTTCCTTTGTTACACCCGACCCCTAGTTTTTTTCAGAAACGGGAAATGTTGAACGATAAGTAAACCTGCCGAGGAGAGAGAGAGAGACGGAATGAGGACGTGAAGAGGACATAAAAGAAAAAAAAAGGTAAATCAAGGGACGATAACCATTTTGTACGGGCGGTTATCATCAACGGGGGCCAGCATTCTGCTGTCGATCCATTCGGGTGGGAAGTGCCCCCAAAGTCCGGTTGGCAATCACACCTATAGCCAATCGGCCCTGATATGCCTCGCTTTCGCGATGAGTTCGGTCAGTTTCGGTGACCAAGAACTAACGAACACTCCCTTTATTCGGTTGTTTTCGCCACAACCGAATTTTCCTTGCTTGATAGCTTACGCTATCACCATAAAGTCTAAACGACATTAACACTCTTATGCACGCATAAATAATTATGTGTAATTCGATGGTAGATGGTGGTGAACAACGACCCACCCCTCCGGCGAGCCAGCAAGCGCAACTCAGCTTGGCGTGCAGCCTTTTAGTTGTTCACATAAGCAGCAGCATCTCATATCTTCTCCTCGCAAGGAAGAAGATATGCTGCAAAGATCATCAGGGGACTTACATTCTTCGTAAAAATCCCATATGTAAACCCCGCAGTTACATTTTTAATTGTCTTTTTCAATTTTGATTTAGATTAGTTCACTTTAGTTTAGGTTTATTAACTTTAGTTGTAACAAGGGGTTTACATATTTGGGGTTTGTTATCGAAGAAAGCAAATCCCCTGATGACCTATTTAGCATATCTTCTTCCTTGCGAGGAGAAGATATGAGATGGTGCAGCAAATGTGAGCAACTAAAAGGCTGCACGCCTTGCTGAGTCGCACGAACTAGCTCGCCGGAGGGGTGGGTCGCTGCTCACCACCATCTGTCATCGCGTTACACATAAATTTATGTGCGTGCATGATGAGTGTAAACGTCGTTCAGACTTTATAGTTTATAGCTATCAAGCAAGGAAATTCGGTTTTGCGAGAAAAAAACCGAATAAAGGGTATGTTCGTTAATTTGGCGGTCACCGGAACTTGACCAGCCGTCCGCCAAAGCCTTGCGAGGCATGTCGGAGCCGATTGGCAAAGGGTGTTAATGCCAACCGGACTTTGGGGCACTTCCCTCCCACATGGACCGACAGCAGAATGCCGATCCCCGTATGTCCATGCTCGCCCCTACAAATGAGCATGGACCCTTAATTTACCTTTTTTTTTCTTTTATGTTCTCTTCAGGTCCTCCTTCCGTCCCTCTCTCTCTCTCCTCGGCAGGTTTACTTATCGTTCAACATTTCTCGTTTTCTGAAAAAAAAATGGGGGTCGGGAGTGACAAAAGAAACACTATAATTTCATTTCCTTCTTTTTTTCATATATTATCTTTTCCCCAGCATCCGTCCATTACAATTCCCTTAAAACAATATTAGGATCACTAACAAATTCTTATTTTTTCTTTCCATATTTTGTTGAAGACAGTACGTTAATTTATAGATAGATATTATCCAATACAAATAATAGGTTTTAATTTTTGAAATATAACTTTTTTTCTTTTTTAAAATGAACTCGACAATTGTAGTATAAGGAATTTATTTTTTTTTTCTTAGTTACAGTATCCAAATATAACCATTTTATTGAATTTATTTAAATATGTATAAAACAAAATTTTTCCTTATACTTAGTGAAACAAGTCAAAAGGGAGAACAGGGCTTACACGAATCACACACTGACTTCGTCAATGGCAAAAATATTCACCTTTTCACTTTAAATTTTGATTTCTTTTTCTTTTATTTATTTATTTTTTTTTGAAAAATAAAATAAATTAAAATATCAGACTTACGTGAACTTCCCAAAAAAGGCCTTCTTTGTCGTACGAAATCTGTCAAAAAAAAATTACAAATGATATATATATATGTTTCTTGGTTTAAACTTCTATACGCTGCCCAAGCACAAGCGCGGTTCTCGTTTTGGTTTGTTTTTCACAATAAAAAAAAATTCTTATTATTGATAAGCATATAATACGGAAGGTATCTAAATTAGGTGCTCTCGAACTACGAGTTTTATTAAAAATTTTCTTTTCAATAATTTTTTTTTTTTTTTTGTAAAGGTAACAAAAGGAAGTGGTATAATAAATTTTAGTTTAAAAATGATTTATCATTTTCTCTTTTTTTTCAATAATCAAAATTATGCGAATTTAAATAATGTTTCTTTCAAAAAAGACAAAAAAATTCATATTCTTATGTTTCTATTTTCAGCGAGTTTTGTTTTTTCCTTCTGTTGCTGTTTTCTTTTCCGGGGATTTTATTTTTTTATTTGTCGTACTAAATCGTAGAAAATATCATTAACATTAATTTTTTTAATTTTTTTTTGCTTTGGCTGATGTTTTCATAAATGCACGATTAAACTGACTTGCAAGATTTTTACCCAATTCTTTACCAATGGCACGTTCTTTTTCCAAATCACATTTATTGCCTATCAATACCATTGGGACATCATCAGTGTCTTTTACTCTTAAAATGTATTCCATTAAATCTTGTAAATCATTAAATGTTGATGGTGCTGTTATTGAACAAACAACAAAAAAAACTAGACCATTTTTCCCATGTATAAATCTCGTATTGCAGTAAATTGTTCCGTTCTAGCTGTACCCAATATTTCGAGCATACATTGCTGTCCGTCAACTCCAAATATTTTTTTTTTGATAACTATCTTCTATTCATATATATTTTTTTTGTTTTATACAAATTAACACGTTTTTGAAATTTTTCTTTTGTTCAACACATTTAATCAACTTTGTACTACGTTAATTTTCCATTATAAATGTTATTCCAACGAAACAAAAGAATTTTGTAAAAACAGAAATTTTTTTTATATTAATTTTTTTCCTCTTAATAAAACAAGTGAAGAAAAAAAAAACCATCACTTAAAACTGTTCAAAAGAATTTTCTGACACAAATTTTTTGATTTTGAGTCGGCCTCTGAAACCAAACTTATCTCTATAACATTTCGAACCACTCGTTCCTTTCGCATTTCAAACCAGACTGTCTACTTTAACAAAAATTTTCTTCTTCTCCCATTTCCCGTTCATAAAATTTTTATCCATTCTAAAACCAAAACCGGTATTTCTTGTTTTAACTTTTACCCTGCCAATCAGAATCGTACACGGTCATCTTTTCCCCATTCTTCTTTCTGTCTCTTCTTTCGTTCTCTCAGCGGGGACTCTTTTCAACTTATTACCACCACGGATATGAGGTGAATCGAATTTTCTAGAAAGAATTTTTTAGAAACATGCGGTTTTCGCAAAAGCTGACCACGCAGATGTTTAAAATAGTGTTACCGTGTAGGCTTGAAAATATAAGTAAGCATGTAGTGTTAGGGCACACGTTACAACACAGATACGTCAGGGATTGATCTATCAACCCTGACGTAACTGAAAAGCGTGTGGGTGGTTTGAGTGGTACGTGAAATCTTGTACTGCCCAACGTGGGGCTTGACCACACTCGAAAGAGTCTCCGTTGCTCTCCGACTGAGCTAGCCGGGCACCAGAAAACGAAAGAAAGGAAAAGGAAATGATCCGCCCTAAACCGCGGCAGTGGATGTCGGTTCTTACCTCACTATTGCCTCAAGCTTTGGCATGGTAAACCTCTATGGTTCTACCCTGCAAACCCTCGACCTCATAGAGGGAATCGCCAATCGCACGAACAATCCGACACTTCAGAAATTTACGATTTAGCTTAGCATTGACATTTTTTGCGAAGTCACTAAGCGTGAAATTTCTTCGGTAGACTTCTTGTCCGGCAATAAATCTTTTTACCCGGGTTCGACGATTATAAATCCGCTCATGCTGTTGGTGAGCTTTCGACAAATTATTTTTAACGCGGTCGCGAATTAGTTCAAGCTGGTCTTTTTTCGAAGATACAACCAATTCACCATCATTCAAACCACTTAACTTTCGCATCAGTTCGTAGGTCGAGCCATGTGTGACCATGTGGGATCCGAACACAAGAAAATATGGATAAATTCCCGTAGAAGCATGGATTGTACTCCGAAGAGCACAGCCGATGCTTCCCAAATTTTGATCCCAATCCCTATGATCGGTGCCAACATAAGAGCGGATGGCCGCCAGTAATGAACGGTTTACACGTTCCGATGCGTTAGCTTGTGGTGAGTAGATAGCTGTACGATTGTGTTTGATATAAATTGCGGTCCATTGTCTGAAAATATAATCTCGGGTACGCCGAATAAATTGAAGACGCTTTCCTCCAAGAAATCGGTGATCTGCACGGCAGACGCCTTACGTAGTGTCTTGAACAAAACAAATTTCGAAAATTTGTCCAAAACAACTAGGAGAGTGGTGTTACCATGTTTAGACCGAGGGTAGGGTCCTAACAGGTCAACATATAAGTACTGGAATGGTCTGTCAACTTCAATTTGTTTGCCCATTGGCGACCTCAACACACTATTTGGAGCCTTAGACTTTTTACATATTTACGTACTTCGCTAGCCGTACCAGGCCAGAAGTATCTTTGCCGCAAACGATATAAGGTTTTGGTAATACCGCCGTGCGCAGCTTGTGGAGGATCATGCGCCAGTCGAACCAGCTCGTCCGTAAGGCTAGATGGAACCCAAAGCTTCCACGATCGATCTTCCTGAAAGATATTGCCAGTGCTAAAGGTTGTCTTGAAGTACACGTAGCCATCTGACACTTGCGTGTCAGGCAGCCTTTCTGCGTTGCTTTGCACTGTATCTATCAGGTCGAGATATTCCTTTGATTTGAAGGCTTCAGAATTCAAATTTATGCTAGGTGCCGAAACTATTTCCGAAATCGCGTCCACGTAAACACGTGAAAGCGCATCTGGCACCACATTTTCTGAACCTTTCCTATGTTCAATCGCGAAATCAAAGGCTTGAAGCTTTAAGCTCCATCGAGCCAAACGTCCCCTCAGGTCGCGCTGACTCATGAGCCATTTTAAACTCGCATGGTCGGTGATTATTTTGAACGGCAAACCTTCGACGTAGGCTCTGAACTTTTTAACGCTCAACACCGCAGCGAAACATTCCAGTTCCGTCACGCTGTAGTTGCGTTGTGCAGAGTTCAGTTTTTGAGAAATATAGGCGATGGGTTTCTCATTGCCCTCGTCGTCGCTTTGCAGCAAAACACCTCCGACACCAGTCTTACTTGCGTCGCACTGTATAATAAAGGGTTTAGTGTAATCAGGGTTGGCCAATACCGGGGCCGTAGTTAATGAAGACTTCAAGGCTTCAAACGCCACCTGAGCTTCCGCTGTCCAAACAAACTTGGCACTCTTCTTTAGGCATTCAGTAATTGGCGACGACAAGGAGGCATAATTGGCAATAAACAGCCTATACCATCCTGTCATACCCAAAAATCGACGAACCTGTTTTGGAGTGGTAGGTGCAGGAAAGTCAAACATTGCAGATACTTTATTTGAGTCGGTCTTTAAACATCCGTTACCAACGATGTAACCCAAATATCTAACTTCTCTCATGCAAAATTTGCTTTTCTCCAAATTTATTGTGAGTCCAGCAGAAGACAAGCAACATGCAATGGTTGCCAAAAGTTTAACGTGAGAATCAAAATCCTCAGAAACTGCTAACAGACCGTCCAAACAGACGAAACAGTTTTCTCTTAACTCGACTGGAATTGTTTTGTCCATCAGTCTACACATTCTTTGAGGAGCATTACAGAGCCCGAATGGCATCACTGTAAACTGGTATAACGGTCTACCAGGCACTGTGAAAGCAGTTTTTTTCCTACTCTGCTTTTCCAACGGTATCTGCCAAAAGGCGTCTTTCAAATCGATACTTGAAATGAAACACGTCTTCTCAAGTCTACTGAGAAGGCCTTCTATATGTGGAACTGGGTAAGCGTCTTTCTTCGTAAGGGTGTTCACTTTCCTGGAGTCGAGGCAGAGGCGAACCTTTCCAGGTTTGCGCACCAAGACTACAGGAGAGTTCCACGCGCTGTCACTTTCTTCGATGACACCCAATTCCAACATACGGTCCAACTCAGCATACATGAGGGCTTGCACCGCAGGGGAAACAGGTTAGTGGCGTTGCTTTAGAGGGTCGGCGTTTTCTACCTCAATAACATGTTCTTCTAAATGTGTTTTTCCTAAACCAACTTGGTTGAAGGAAGGAAATAAAGTTAAGATGCTTTCAAGACGCGCGCGTTGTTCCGAATTAAGCGCGTGTGTGTTGGGATCGTCAATTGACAAGCAATCCAAAGTTTCGTTCGCGTTGAACAAAGACGGAGCTATTTCGAACTCTTTCCAAAAATCTACACGAAGGTATAGAGTTTGAGTAAGTCCCGGTACAACGTATGGAGAAATAATTTTCGTTACATTATTATAGGTAATTGGAATCGCAACTTGACCATGTACCGATTGTGATTTACCGTCAGCCGTTTTGACTGAGGTGGGACGACCAGTAATCAAAATTTTATGACGTTGTAGGAAATCTAATGCGCCAGCGCCTAAGCAAGATACACTTGCTCCACTATCTAAAAGGCCTAAAAGGGATTCGCCGTCGATTTCTACCGTCGCATATGGTCTTACGTCATGTTTTAATGTTACGAATGCAGATTCCACTGCTTTAAATAATTGTTTTCGTTTTCTAAACTTTTCCCTGAGCTTTAATATATAACGTGAAGTTTTCTTAGGGTAGATTGCACCAATAGCTCTTTTCCTGACTATGTCTTGTTCAATTTGACGTTGATGTAAAGTTTTATCTGTCTGTTCCAGTTTGTTTTTATCGGACCAGATGTTATTTGACGTTTTCGGTTTTAAGATTTTGTCCTCTGGCAAATGTGTTGGTGGAGATGACCGTTCAAAGTTCAATGTTGGTTCCGTTATGGTTGGTTCAATAGTGTCATTGCCAATGCCTTGCTGTTGAATACTTTCTGGATGGCATTTAGGACACAATGGAAACGAAACATTCTTCTTACCACATTGATAACAAAATAAGGACCTTTGTGGTGTTACACATTCAAAGAATTCATGACCAACATTGTCACAGTTTCAACATACAACCATTGAATATCCATTTCCAACCACATTGACATTATATCCTTTACTTAACAAATCGCGTTGATAAGCCTGATTAACGTTTACGATTGGAAACTCTGTTCTGACGAGCTGTTGATGCGGAATATTAATATTAAAAGACTTATTCGGTTCGAAGTTGTTACTAGGCAAATGAACAATAGCAGCATTAAATTCTTTAACCGGTGGTATAACTCTAGCCTTAGCAATTTCAGATGACGCGTTCGTTATACTTGGTTGATTTTGACAGACAGGGTTTTGTGTTTCCTTAACAGAGAGATGACGTTCTGCTTTGCGACAAACTTGTTGAAGACAACTTAAAGTGGGAGTCGTCATTGTGAAAATGAGATTTGCTACGCTATCTTTAAGGTTGCTGCGCATGATTTGGGTCAATTCAGTATCCGTCATTGGAATTGTTAAACGAAGGTTCATAGACATGATCGAATCGTAGAAATCATTAAAACATTCATTGGTATTTTGTTTTCTTTGCATGAGTAGCAAAATGTCATTGTCAGTGTCGAGACTGCCATAATGTTGTAGAAGAGCTGACTTTATTCCGGTCTAATCAATAGATGGTTCTCGTTTAAGAAGGTGCCAGTACCACTGCTCTGCTTTACCAGTGAACAGGGTAAATATTTGGTTGCAAATGGCATTCCAACTTATACGACATTTCGATTGCAATAGCTCAATCCGAAATATAAAGTCTTCGACAGGCATACTAGTGATCTCGCCACTGAACGAAAAATCCCATTATCCGATGCGCGCATCATAACTATCATTTCGAGCAGAATTTGAATTCATAGTAGTCATGGTTTTGTTTAAGGAAAGATTAATAGCCAGAATCAAAATCAAAAGCTGGTATGAACAGGTCTTAGGTTTTCAACACAATATATATTACACGTTTATAGGGTGTATCGGCAAAGTCCGGGTACACGCAGGTCAAGTCAATAATTTTTGGTAGAATACTTCTTCTAAAAAAAAAATAGTTTTAACGGAACAACGAAATGGAAATAAAAAAAAAATTGATAATAAAAAAAATGTAAAGAAAACTAATGTAAATAAATATTGATAATAAAAAAAAATATAACAATAAAGAAAAATCCGTCACCAAAATTAAATGTGAATAAAAATAATGAAAAAAAAAAAATCAAATATAATTTCAAAAAAAAAAAAAATTTAATATAACCTAAAAATAAAAGAACTAAACCGAAAACTAATCAAAATTGAAAAAAAAACTGAAATAAACTAAACTAAATAAACTAAGCTAAACTTAACTAAACCAAACTTAATAAAGAAACTAAGACTAAACTCAACTCCAACGAGTCAATCCTTTCCCAAAATAATTTGAAAAAAGTTGTATTTCCCAAAATTCCAAAAATCTTTCTAGGAAAATCAATTTCCCAAAACCATTTCGTAATAATTTCCAAAATAAATTTCTCAAATAAATCTAAATAAATTTCCACAAAAGAAAGTTATTTCCCTTATATGAAAAAGAACTTATTTATTTCCCTACATCTACCTTCATACCTAGAATTATTTATATCTAACTTTATAGGAGTGAGAGAGAAAGAATGAATAAGTGGACGACACGAAGAGAACATAAACCCGACATGCACTCACGAAATGAAAATTAGATGTTACTCATCGCAGGAATCTAACACTGTACAATGCCAAAGGGCTTCATACATGATTCGATCCCAAAACGTTATAATGGATATCGAAGTATACACCGCGCGTACCAAACACAATAAAGTATGATGTACTATGACATTTAACGATATGCGATTAAATGCGCGACAGTCCATACCACAACATCACTCACATTTTCCTGGTCCAATGTCCGAGAAAATATAAAAAAAATCCTCAAGACTAGAAAAAAAAATAGTCCGATCGTAAACACAAACGAACATGCAGAGAGTTGCCGCTTTGTCAAAACTATGACCTGACTAGCATTCTAACTTACAACCGTAAACTACGAACGACATTGGACCCGCAATCGCGAAAAGCAAGCCCAATTCCGACAACCAAAAAAAAAATCGAACATCCGAAATTTGAACTTACACCAAACTTTTCGTTCAGAAACTGTTGGTATAAATCCAGCTTCAGAAAATTTGACAAAATAACAAGACGAAAGTATTTATAAGAGTACAGGGTGTTTTAGAAAACTGAAAAAAAAAGTTGGAGTCAAAATTTTCAAATTTTTATTAAAAAATTTGTTTTTCTGAAAAAACTTGGTTTACCATAAGGTAACAACCAAAACACCATTTCCAAACATCACCTCGTTCGAAAATGTGCCAAACAATTTTGTTTGAACTTCATTTGTAATTTCAACCGAAGTCGAAAATACAAATGGCAAACAAAATTAAAAATCCGCTGGCAGAACCAACGGACGTTGAGCGCCATATATGTAACAAGGGGTTTACATTTTTGGGGTTTGTTATCGAAGAAAGCAAATCCCCTGATGACCTATTTAACATATCTTCTTCCTTGCGAGGAGAAGATATGAGAAGGTGCAGCAAATGTGAGCAACTAAAAGGCTGCACGCCTTGCTGAGTCGCACGAACTAGCTCGCCGGAGGGGTGGGTCGCTGCTCACCACCATCTGTCATCGCGTTACACATAAATTTATATGCGCGCATGATGAGTGTAAACGTCGTTCAGACTTTATAGTGATAGCGAGAGCTATCAAGCAAGGAAATTCGGTTTTGCGAGAAAAAAACCGAATAAAGGGGATGTTCGTTAATTTGGCGGTCACCGGAACTTGACCAGCCGTCCGCGAAAGCCTTGCGAGGCATGTCGGAGCCGATTGGCAAAGGGTGTTAATGCCAACCGGACTTTGGGGCACTTCCCTCCCACATGGACCGACAGCAGAATGCCGATCCCCGTATGTCCATGCTCGCCCCTACAAATGAGCATAGACCCTTAATTTACCTTTTTTCCTTTTATGTCCTCTTCAGGTCCTCATTCCGTCCCTCTCTCTCTCTCCTCGGCAGGTTTACTTATCGTTCAACATTTCTCGTTTTCTGACAAAAAATGGGAGTCGGGAGTGACAAAAGAAACACTATAATTTCATTTCCTTCGTTTTTTCATATATTATCTTTTCCCCAGCATCCGTCCATTACAATTCCCTTAAAACAATATTAGGATCACTAACAAATTCTTATTTTTTTTTCCATATTTTGTTGAAGACATTACGTTAATTTATAGATAGATATTATCCAATACAAATATGTAACGCGTGGGAACAAAAAACTGTTGATGGATCATTTTTTTTGACAGTCAAGAGTTTGGAGTTTCTACGTGAAACCTTTTGCAGCCTGCACGGCGAAATTTAAAAATTTCAAAAGTTTTTCTTCTCCCCGACAGGATGGCCATCTATAACAATCAAATTTTACAACCATTTCAAGTGATCTTAGTGGTAGTTAGAGCCATCTATTTCCGCTGGGTTATAAACGAGAAAAAATAAGGAAGAGACAAAAAGAGAAAAATAAACCGGTTATCAAAGCACGAGGTAGGATTTTGTATGAAAATGCTTGAATCCGTTAGCCCAAAAATATGATCCGATAATTTGAAAGATTCGACGAACAGGCAGAAAGAAGGAGACGGAGATATTTTTTTTATTCATGGTTTTTTTTTTCATGAAAATTTGTTTTGGGTTGCAGAAGACAGTCTGGTTTTGATGATCAATGAAGAAAGTCTGGTTTGAGATTTCAGAGAGGCTGGGTGGAACGATACAAGTAAAAGGTCGTTTTCTTTTTTTGATGTGAAAAGAAGAAAGAATTCTTTTTTTGTAATTTTAAAAAGGGAAAAATGGAGAAGTCTAAAAGGGAAAAGGGAAGAGTAAAATAAAAATTTAATTAATTTAAAAATTCAAAAAAGATAAAGAAAAATAAAAAAACCGAATTTGTTAGTGAAAAAAAAAGTTAAGTTAAAGTTTTTTTAAAGAAAAATTTTGAAAAAAAAGATGTCTAAAAGAAATTAATTTGGCTTCGTGACTTGTTGGTTTTGGTGGTCACGAAAGCTTAAAAGTGGCACAAATGGTGGTAATTCTAAAAGAAAAAAAAAGAATAAATAAAATATATGGAAAAATTTCGCTGAAAAAAAAAATGGCGTCATCCATGTGATCAAAGCACATTTTCTGTTTCATCTCGAGAAAAAAAAAAATCATCTGCATCTTTGGGAATTGCGACTGAAGAGCCGGCTATTGCATGTACACTACGCCCTGTCCTGTTTTTCGGAATTTTGAACCGGGGGTAACAGCATTGGATGAATCTAAAGGTTTGGACGGTATTTTCTTTTCTTAGGTCGTCTACAAAGTCCATTGGAAAAAAAATTTATATCTTCATCGAAAATAACATTCTTCCAAGACCATTTTTTTGGGGATTTTTTTTTTTTTTTTTTTTTTCAACTACTTTATTTCCCTTATTTACTATAATTCATTTTTTGCCTTAAAACTAAAAAGTATAAAAAGTTTCTTAATATTCTAAATTAAAACTAGACTAAAGGCTAACTAAAGCTACTGTATCTAAACTTAAATCCATTGTTCTAATAACTATATTTATTTATTTATTTCTTTTTTTTTTATTTTGAATATTATAATATGATAATATAATATTTAATTCGTTTTTTTTTATGGAGGAAAAGGGGTGAAAAACCTTCAACCAATTAACGTTTTTTTATTTTTTTTTTTTGGCGCTTAAACTATTAATAAATAACAAACAAAAATACAACATTTATACGATCACATTGAGTATCACACGTCTCAATGACTTCTTCGGAGTTCTAAAAGCATGTTCTGGCACCTTCAGACATCCCTGCGAGTCGTGCGATACTCCGATGGAATATAGGGATAAGGGAGGGGTTGGAAATTAGAAATTAATCTATTTTAAATCACATTTCGGACCTCTATTGAGATCGGCTCTAGAGCCGGCGATATATAGATTTCATTTCCACCAGTATTTATTATGGTATGGATTAAGTCTTTTATCTCGATAAGAAATATCCATAGAAAATCTGATCTGGTTCGGTATATCCTTTATATTTCTTGGGTTATAAAGTATCTTTTTATCGTTCGAATGACGATAAACATGATATATCGACGGGATCATATTTCTGTCTTGGATATAGCCTTTCTTATCGAGATAAATAAATCCTTCCGGTGGGAAGTATCCAGTTATCCTTGCACTCTCAAAGTATGCGTGATCCACATGATAAGGCAAATATATATTATCATTTCCGTGTACTTGCACGGCTTTGCATATGTGATCACGTATCAACTTGAGTGTGAAAATATCAAAACGGTGTACATTTGCTGTGTTGTACAGGGTTTTGTTAGGATAGTGGTGTAGGGTTTGTAAATTCCTGAAAATGCCTAACGCGGTGCGCAAGCACTTACGTTCGAATACTCGGATCTTTTCCATATAGGATGGAGAGATGTTATACCACACCGGGCATCCGTAAGTAAGTATAGGTCGAATCAGCGATTGGTAGCAAATTATTTTTACGCGGGTGTTTAGATATTTGGTGTAAAAATGTTTTCTAATTTTGTGGTAAGCCTTGTTAGCACTTTCCAATCTTATGTTCACGTGTTCATGGAGGTAAAGAAATTGATCTAGGTAAACCCCCAAATATCGAACCACGTTTTTAGTCTCAATTAACTGGTTGTTGAAAGTTTTAATTTGAAATTTTTTATAATTTTTCTTAATATTATTTTGCGCAGTATAAAGAGGAGTTCTAAATAAAATGCTTTCGCATTTATTGAAATTAATTTTTAAGTGCCAGTTTTTACTATACTCTTGTACTTCATTGAAATGATGTTGTACTTTTTGTGTTAATATTTGAATTTTTTTATTGTGGTGATATATAACCAAGTCATCTGCAAAGGCAATGGAATTATTTGGTTCCAATTTTATAAGATCGGACGTGAAAATGTTGAATAGTATTGGAGAATTAACAGTGCCTTGTTGCAACCCATTTTTAATTCTGTAAGTTTGTTCCGATCGTTTATCGCCATCAGTTAGGTAAAATTCCTTTTCTATTATCATTTCATAAATCAGTCTAATTAGGTGTTGTGGATAGACTGAATAGTTAACTAGTTTGTATATTAAACCTTTCAACCAGACGGTATCGAATGCCTTTTCATAGTCAATCAGACATGCCCCAGTTGCTTCTTGCTTGTTTTTGTACCAGATTACGTCTGATACAAGTTTTGTCACTGCATGTGTCGTTGAGTGTCTGTGCTTGAAACCATACTGGTTATTAGGTATAATATCTCCAGCTTTTGTGAAATGAAGGATTGATTTGTTTATTACTTTCTCATATACTTTACTGATATTCGGCAGTAAACTAATCGGACGATAATTTCTTACTGAACTTAAATCTTTGCCCTTTTTTGGGATCGCAAAAACCTTTGCAGTTTTCCACACTTTCGGAAAGGCACTGGTATTTAATAAATTATTGAAAAGCGTACAGTAATCTTTTATAATTGAGACAGGTAAGTGTTTTAGTACGATATTAGGGACGTGATCATTACCCGAAGATTTTTTATTATTAAGTGTTCGAAAAATTTCAGTCAATATGTCGGTAGATGTGAAATAATTATTCAAGAATTCATCCGGAATATCGTTCGCTCGAAGCAATGAAGAGAACTGAAGAATTATTTGGCTGGAATTTATTGCGCTTTTGTGTTGAGTTATAAAATTTTTGAAGATATTTCCTACCAAACTGTGTGTAGGATTGTTTGAGTTCAACGGAATTTCCTTATGAACATCTTGAAGAAAGCAACCTAGAACATTTAATTTATTTAGTTTAGAATTTATTAGAATTTTTCCGTCCTCAATCGGAAATTGAGTGACAGAGATTTGAGCATCAAGTATGATGTCCCTATTTAGTTGATTGTCCTCTATCGAAAAGTTTTCAATTTCTGATTTTCCTTTTGAGCGAAAAATTCTATTAATATTTGGATACATATTGACTGGATCGCTTGGTGATATACTCTTAACTTTCTTTTTCCAGTGGTCATTAATATTGTTTGTCATATTCTGCTTGAGCAATATTCTGACGTTATTAATAACTGATTTGTATCGTTTGACAACTGGGTCTTGGGAGCCATCGTTTAAATATGAATAATTAGTACGAATATGACTTTTCATTTTACTGACAATATTGTTGTTATACGCAATTAGGTTTCTTATTATCTTCGACATATAAGGTTTAACGGAGTCGATATTGTTTGACATTTTTGGTACTGTCTTGTCAATTGTCTCAATAATAAAAGAATTGATTTTATCTAGGAATTGTTTAATTTCCCAATGTTTTAGATTCCTATCCGTTGGTATCTGAATATTTTTATCTTCATAAATTCTCGTCATTTTCTTTTGAAACTTTTTCCAATTCAACATTTTGAAATTCAGCATGTCTGAAGGACTATCTGAATTAGCATTTAAAATATTGAATGGTGACTCTCTTGAATACTGCACTTTTAAGTGTACTGCATTGTGGTCACTATCGTAGCTGATCGTTTGTAAACAATTCGTTATTTCTTCATCATGTACGTCAGAAAAATCTTCATAAAAGAGGCGGTTATCTATTAGAAAAACATCCAGATACGAGTTTCCACGAGTGAAAGTTGGTAATATACCCGTTAGTAATTTCGATCTGTAAATCATTGTGTTATCATTGAGCCAACGGACAAGATGTGTTCCTCGTGTGTTATTGACTGCGTTTCTCCAATTTGTATGTTTGGCATTTATATCGCCACCAATTACATAAAAGTTGTTCAGATTATTCAATTGGAGTGTTTCAAATAAGACACGCAATTCCGCAGAAAACCCATTACCAGTTTCATGTTTAGCATATGCGGACACGATATAAAAGTTTTGGTTTTGTGTTAATTTTATTCGAACGATTGTCGTCTCTAACGTTTTAAAATTAAGAATTATATCATTTTCTATGGTTTCGTACGCGATTTTTTTCCGGATAACAATTGCTGTTCCACCTGCTTGCTTTGCTCTTGGTCTATCCGTTCTTATTATACTATAGTCTTTCAGAGAGACTTTATGGCTTTTTTTGAGCTTGGTTTCGCTCAAGAGAACCATATCCGCGTTGTGAATTTTCAGAAAGTTTGTCAAATTTGCCCGTCTAACATTGGTGATTATGGAATTAACATTTAATGTATAAATGTTGAAAGCAATTGTGGCTGGAATTCTGTCGGGCAGTATTGTATGAGCTTTAGTTCTTTGACGATTCGCCATTTATACACGAGTCTCAAAAATATCGTACAGTACCGAAATTTTTTCGGAATGTACACCTAGTTGATTTTCAATGCCAGATAAACGACTTTCTAGTGACTTTAATAGTTTAAGAATTTCATTAAAGTTATAGCTTTCATTTTGCGAATTTTCGTGAGGTGTTGTAATTCGAGTATTATTATTCGTTATGTTAGTACTCTGGTTTGGTGTACTATTTTTCGAGGCAGAGTTTTTTATTATCTTTGCAAAACTTACGTTTGGTTGTACGAAGTTATTCACAAATTTGGAGTTCTGTGCATTTTTGGTTTGTTTATCTAGCATTTTTTGGTGAATCATCTTTTTCATTGCTACATACTTGGGGCATCCTCTGTATGAAGCAGGGTGCCCATTACTTTGACAATTTACGCAATAGATTTTATTTTTTCCGTTATTTCAAGAATTTTGCATTCCCCGTGACTATGATTTTCGTTGCATTTTATGCAACGAAATTCCATACCGCAATTACTGGCAGAATGGCCGAAACGCTTGCATTTACGACATTGTAACACGTCGTTATTCTGCAGTTTTTCGAAACGAATTATTTGATTCATTATATTTCGGATTTGTTTTAAGCCATTTGTATCAGATTCATTAGAAATTTGTACAATGTACATTGGTAATTTCTTACCTTCATTTTTTGATTTGGTTGTAGTGAATTGTGATACTTTTGTGAAATTTAAGTTACCAATTTCCTTTTCTTTTTCTTGTAATTCTACAAGAATATCGTCAGGGTTGGTGTTGGGATCAATTCCTTTAAGTAAGAATGTGTAAGGTTTAAGGGATCTTGGGGTATATGTAATGAACGGAGCACAACAATCCTCTAATAATTTTTTTATATCGTTATATACCTTTAGTTCGGTTGTTAAAATAGATGCTTTATTTGCATTTATTCTTTTGATTAGAAAATTTTTTGTTTTTAATTTTTCTATGATGGCTCTTTGAATCAAGTTTATATCTTGGTTGAAAACGTTAATTGGTGGAAGTCTTTCCGCCCCTTGCGCTCTTTTATTATTTATTTCATTATTATTTATTTTATTAATTTCATTATTACTATTGTTATTATTATTTTGTTTATTTGTTTTTATTTTGTTGTTATTTTTCCTTAATTTTGTTAAGGACTCAATGGGAGGAAATTCATCTTCCTGGTTTGTTAATTTTGATGCATCTACTGCCATTGCATCTTCATCATCATCACCATCTTGTGGGGCAATGGATTGGAATCTATTTGTATATTCCGTTTCGTTTGGCTTATTTGTATTTTTGTTGTTGTTGTTGTTTGTATTATTTTTATTATTATTGCTTTTGTTTTTATTTAATGTTGATTTTGTCATACTTTCCTGTTGTTGGGTATTATATTGGGTTAATTGCTGTCGAAGAACTTGGACTTCTAGCCCGAACTTTTCCAATTTTTGGTGCAGTACTTGGTTATGTTTGTACAGTTTGTTGTTCTCTTCTGTTAATTGGTTGATATCCTTGTTGTTCTCATTTTGTTTTGTCTGCTGGCTGGTTCCAGCAGTGGCCATGTTACCTGTGGACATAAGATTTTGATTATATTCGCTATTCATAGCTACCTCAGTCGACACCAATTTGGTATCAGCTACGTCTTGTATAGCTGTTGTTAAGCTATCTTCATTATTCGCTTGTTTCAGTATTTGGGTAAGTGTGCCTACGGCGCTACCCACTGAACGCGATCTAGTGTTTGTTTTCTTTTTTTGAATACGCTGTTTTCTCGGCATATTTTTAGATGCTCGAATTTTTTCTACATCATTATCTGTAGAATAGTCTATATTTAGTTTTTTATTATTATTATTATTTGGTATTTTTATTGTTTTTCAATTCTTATTATTTGTACTTATTTTTTTTTTTTTTTTAATTTTGATCACTTCGCACAGTGTTTTTCACTTCGAATACTGCCTAAATGTATTTTTGTTGTTTTTTTTTCTTTCTCTTTCACTTTCACAACTATTGTTTTAATGTTTTAATGTTTTATTGTACGATCTTTTTATTTTTTTTTTGTTCACTTTTTTTTTTTTCTGTATAACTAACTGTCACTATCACTAATTTGGAGTTTCTTATTTTTTAGTCTACTAAATCCACTATAAATTTATATTTATATTTAATAAAATAATTCTGTTCACTAGGCTTTCTTTACTTTATCACTTTTTATAATTATTACAAACTTTAATAATAGAACCACTTGATCAGCACTTGTGCTCGTTTTGGGTGTCAAAAAGCGACTTTTTTTTTTTTTTTTTTTTTTTGGGATTCTCGGCGATAAATGATGGAATAACGGATTTGGGAGCTACTGAAAAAAAAAACGAAGAGAACTTGTCAAAACAGCTGATGGACACATTAACAAATTAGAGACGCCAATTGAAATTTTTTTTTTATATAGGGTTTACATTAATATTTGGTTAAACATTTTTTTTTTAGTAGAATCAAAGAAAACAACAAAAATATGACAAAAAGAAAAAAAATATGAAAATTTGATTAATGATTAGTAAAATTTTGATTTGAAATAACGTAATAATTACCAAAAATTGTGCATAAGTGATGGAAGCATGATTTAATTCCCATATACATAATTTTTTTTTTAAATCTTTAATTATTTCTTCCTTCTTTAAGAATAGCCTGAGCTTCATTAAAAATATATATATATCGTTAATGCGGTTCGACTTCAAGCAACCAGAAAGGATAGTAAGGTAATCGAATTTATATTTCGTTCTTTTTATGAATAAACGGGAATTGGGAAATGTAACAGTATGTACGCAATTGGGAGTTAAATCTTTTCTTGCTTATATTATAATTGACACAAAAATTTATATATATATATATTTTAATATAAACATTTCGTTGTTTTTTTATTTTCTTTGAAAGAAAAAAAAAAAAGGACAAAAAAAGGAAAAATAGGAAAACAAATATATTTTTTTATCATTAAGTTTCAAAATTTTAATTTCACATTTGAAAGGAAAAGAAAAGAAATCAAATTCTAAAGAGTAAATAAATTTAGTAATTCTATGATCAAATTAAATAACCTACCAGATATTTACACATATAAATATTGTAACAGAATTTCGGCTATCGCCATTACATTTATTGTATAAAATACATGAATAAAGAAAAAAAAAAAATTTAAAATTCAAAACAGATAATCTTTTGTGTTAATTTTTTTTTGGCGCGAGAAATAAGTTTTGATTTCACAGTAAAGAATGAGCGATGTAAAATAATAGCGTTCGAGAGGGGAGAGATGGGTTAGGTGACACGGTGTGAAGAGCAGAAACATAATAAAGGTCCATGCTCATTTTTAGGGGCGAGCATGAACATAAGGGGATCGGCATTCTGCTGTCGGTCCATGTGGGAGGGTAGTGCCCCAAAGTCCGGTTGGCATTAACACCTTTGCCAATCGGCCCCGACATGCCTCGCAAGGCTTTCGCGGAAGGCTGGTCAAGTTCCGGTGACCACCAAATTAACGAACACTCCCCTTATTCGGTTTTTTTCTCGCAAAAACCGAATTTCCTTGCTTGATAGCTCGCGCTATCACTATAAAGTCTGAACGACGTTTTCACTCATCATGCACGCATATAAATTTATGTGTAACGCGATGACAGATGGTGGTGAGCAGCGAGCCACCCCTCCGGCGAGCTAGCTCGTGCGACTCAGCAAAACGTGCAGCCTTTTTGCTGCTCACATTTGCTGCACCATCTCATATCTTCTCCTCGCAAGGAAGAAGATATGCTAAATAGGTCATCAGGGAATTTGCTTCCTTCGACAACAAACCCCAAATATGTAAACCCCCTTTGTTACATATATGGCGCCCAACGATTCGTTGTTCGCTCGGCGAATTCGTTTCAATTTGTTTGCCATTTGTATTTTCAACTTCGGTCGAAATTACACATGGAGCTCAAACAAAATTGTTTGACACATTTTCGAACGAGTTGATGTTTGGAAATGGTGTTTTGGTTGTTACCTTATGGTAAACCAAGTGTTTTCAGAAAAACAAATTTTTTTGAAAAATTTGAAACTTTGGTGTTTCGAAAGTTTCGAAAAAAGTCAAACTTTTTTGTACTCTTTAAATATTTTTCAATCTTTTTTTATTAGTCAATTTTTTTTCTGAAGGTGTGTTCACATCATCGAAATTTCTAAACGAAGTTTTGATGTGAACATAATTGCGGATGTTCGTTTTTTTGTGCTATTCGCGATTGCGTTTATGTTGAGTCCAACTGTCGTCACATTTTATTTACGGTTGCGTAGTAGCAGTACTTCGGCTTTTTTTATTGAATATTCCGCTTGCCGCAAAAGCGTTTGAAATGTGGATTACGTGCTACATGAATATTGTAGTCATTGCAACGCTTCACGTTTCAATGCAGTTCAGACTCCGGGAAATGCTACAGATGCGGATGCATGCGCTTTAGTGTGCCTTTTCGCACATTCTCGTGCTTAATTAAGCCCATGGATAATGCGGTGAGGACACGAGAGTCATGCAACCACATCAGACATAGTGATTCGGGATTGTGCCAGTCGTTTGGATCGGATCACATGCTACGGGCTTGGTTGCTATTGCAGGTGTCCGATCACTCGACTTGGTACCGTTCGCGGGTCACCCATCAACATCTAATTTTCGTTTCGTGAGTGCGTGTTGGGTTTATGTTTTCTTCGTGTCGTCCACTTGTTTCGTCTCTCTCTCTCGCTCTTACGTACATATACGTTTGATATTTAGAATTTTTTTTGAATTCCTTTTGGGAGTTTATCTTGGGACTATTTCGTAAGTTTTTTTTTTGATTTTCTTCGAGGCTATTTTGTCTTCGAATTGTTTTCGAGGAAGGATTTCGATACGTTTCATGAGAAAATTTTTTTTTGAGGGAAATTTTTTGTTCAAGACACTACGTAAGGCGTCTGCCGTGCAGATCACCGATTTCTTGGAGGAAAGCGTCTTCAATTTATTCGGCGTAACCGAGATTATATTTTCAGACAATGGACCGCAATTTATATCAAAAGAATTTCGCAAATTAGTTGGAGCGTATGGTGTGAAACACAATCGCACAGCTATCTACTCACCACAAGCTAACGCATCGGAACGTGTAAACCGTTCATTACTGGCGGCCATCCGCTCTTATGTTGGCACCGATCATAGGGATTGGGATCAAAATTTGGGAAGTATCGGCTGTGCTCTTCGGAGTACAATCCATGCCTCTACGGGGATTGATCCATATTTTCTTGTGCCCGGTTAGCTCAGTCAGAAGAGCACGAGACTCTTATTCTCGGGTGTGGTCGAGTCCCACGTTGGGCAGTACAAGTTTTCACGTACCACTCAAACCACCCACACGCTTTTCAGTTACGTCAGGTTTGATAGATCAATCCCTGGCGCATCTGTGTTGTAACGCGTGGGAACAAAAAACTGTTGATGGATCATTTTTTTTGACAGTCAACAGTTTGGAGTTTCTACGTGAAACCTTTTGCAACCTGCACGGCGAAATTTAAAAATTTCAAAAGCTTTTCTTCTCCCCGACAGGATGGCCATCTATCACAATCAAATTTTACAACCATTTAAAGTGATCTTAGTGGTAATTAGAGCCATCTATTTCCGCTGGGTTATAAACGAGAAAAAATAAGAAAGAGACAAAAAGAGAAAAATAAACCGGTTATCAAAGCACGAGGTAGGATTTTGTATGAAAATGCTTGAATCCGTTAGCCCAAAAATATGATCCGATAATTTGAAAGATTCGACGAACAGGCAGAAAGAAGGAGACGGAGATATTTTTTTTATTCATGGTTTTTTTTTTTTGATGAAAATTTTTTTTGGGTTGCAGAGACAGTCTGGTTTTGATGATCAATGAAGAAAGTCTGGTTTGAGATTTCAGAGAGGCTGGGTGGAACGATACAAGTAAAAGGTCGTTTTCTTTTTTTGATGTGAAAAGAAGAAAGAATTGTTTTTTTGTAATTTTAAAAAGGGAAAAATGGAGAAGTCTAAAAGGGAAAAGGGAAGAGTAAAATAAAAATTTAATTAATATAAAAATTCAAAAACGATAAAGAAAAAAAAATCGAATTTGTTAGTGAAAAAAAAAGTTAAGTTAAAGTTTTTTTAAAGAAAAATTTTGAAAAAAAAAAGATGTCTGAAAGAAATTAATTTGGCTTCGTGACTTGTTGGTTTTGGTGGTCATGAAAGCTTAAAAGTGGCACAAATGGTGGTAATTCTAAAAGAAAAAAAAAGAATAAATAAAATATATGGAAAAATTTCGCTGAAAAAAAAAATGGCGTCATCCATGTGATCAAAGCACATTTCTGTTTCATCTCGAGAAAAAAAAAAATCATCTGCATCTTTGGAACTTGCGACTGAAGAGTCGGCTATTGCATGTACGCTACGCCCTGTCCTGTTTTTCGGAATTTTGAACCGGGGGTAACAGCATTGGATGAATCTAAAGGTTTGGACGGTATTTTCTTTTCTTAGGTCGTCTACCAAGTCCATTGGAAAAAAAATTTATATCTTCATCGAAAATAACATTCTTCCAAGACCATTTTTTTTGGGATTCTCGGCGATAAATGATGGAATAACGGATTTGGGAGCTACTGAAAAAAAAAACGAAGAGAACTTGTCAAAACAGCTGATGGACACATTAACAAATTAGAGACGCCAATTGAAATTTTTTTTTTATATACATTAATTTTTTATATATACATTAATATTTGGTTAAACATTTTTTTTTTAGTAGAATCAAAGAAAACAATAAAAATATGACAAAAAGAAAAAAAATATGAAAATTTGATTAATGATTAGTAAAATTTTGATTTGAAATAACGTAATAATTACCAAAAATTGTGCATAAGTGATGGAAGCATGATTTAATTCCCATATACATAATTTTTTTTTAAATCTTTAATTATTTCTTCCTTCTTTAAGAATAGCCTGAGCTTCATTAAAAATATATATATATCGTTAATGCGGTTCGACTTCAAGCAACCAGAAAGGATAGTAAGGTAATCGAATTTATATTTCGTTCTTTTTATGAATAAACGGGAATTGGGAAATGTAACAGTATGTACGCAATTGGGAGTTAAATCTTTTCTTGCTTATATTATAATTGACACAAAAATTTATATATATATATATTTTAATATAAACATTTCGTTGTTTTTTTATATTCTTTGAAAGAAAAAAAAAAAAAGAACAAAAAAAGGAAAAATAGGAAAACAAATATATTTTTTTATCATTAAGTTTCAAAATTTTAATTTCACATTTGAAAGGAAAAGAAAAGAAATCAAATTCTAAAGAGTAAATAAATTTAGTAATTCTATGATCAAATTAAATAACCTACCAGATATTTACACATATAAATATTGTAACAGAATTTCGGCTATCGCCATTACATTTATTGTATAAAATACATGAATAAAGAAAAAAAAAAAATTTAAAATTCAAAACAGATAATCTTTTGTGTTAATTTTTTTTTGGCGCGAGAAATAAGTTTTGATTTCACAGTAAAGAATGAGCGATGTAAAATAATAACGTTCGAGAGGGGAGAGATGGGTTAGGTGACACGGTGTGAAGAGCAGAAATATAATAAGGGTCCATGCTCATTTTTAGGGGCGAGCATGAACATAAGGGGATCGGCATTCTGCTGTCGGTCCATGTGGGAGGGTAGTGCCCCAAAGTCCGGTTGGCATTAACACCTTTGCCAATCGGCCCCGACATGCCTCGCAAGGCTTTCGCGGAAGGCTGGTCAAGTTCCGGTGACCACCAAATTAACGAACACTCCCCTTATTCGGTTTTTTTCTCGCAAAAACCGAATTTCCTTGCTTGATAGCTCGCGCTATCACTATAAAGCCTGAACGACGTTTTCACTCATCATGCACGCATATAAATTTATGTGTAACACGATGACAGATGGTGGTGAGCAGCGACCCACCCCTCCGGCGAGCTCTTTTTTTTCAATAATCAAAATTATGCCAATTTAAATAATGTTTCTTTCAAAAAAGACAAAAAAAGGCATTTTCTTCTGTTTCTATTTTCAGCGAGTTTTGTTTTTTCCTTCTGTTGCTGTTTTCTTTTCCGGGGATTTTATTTTTTTATTTGTCGTACTAAATCGTAGAAAATATCATTAACATTAATTTTTTTAATTTTTTTTGCTTTGGCTGATGTTTTCATAAATGCACGATTAAACTGACTTGCAAGATTTTTACCCAATTCTTTACCAATGGCACGTTCTTTTTCCAAATCACATTTATTGCCCATCAATACCATTGGGACATCATCAGTGTCTTTAACTCTTAAAATTTATTCCATTAAATCTTGTAAATCATTAAATGTTGATGGTGCTGTTATTGAACAAACAACAAAAGAAACTAAACCATTTTTCCCATGTATAAATCTCGTATTGCAGTAAATTGTTCCGTTCTAGCTGTACCCAATATTTCGAGCATACATTGCTGTCCGTCAACTCCAACTATTTTTTTTTTGATAACTATCTTCTATTCATATATTTTTTTTTTTTATACAAATTAACACGTTTTTGAAATTTTTCTTTTGTTCCGCACATTTAATCAACTTTGTACTACGTTAATTTTCCATTAAAAATGTTATTCCAACGAAACAAAAGAATTTTGTAAAAACAGAAATTTTTTTTATATTCATTTTTTTTCCTCTTAATAAAACAAGTGAGGAAAAAAAAACCATCACTTAAAACTGTTCAAAAGAATTTTCTGACACAAATTTTTGATTTTGAGTCGGCCTCTGAAACCAAACTTTTCTCTATAACATTTCGAACCAACTCGTTCCTTTCGCATTTCAAACCAGACTGTCTACTTTAACAAAAAATTTCTTCTTCTCCCATTTCCCGTTCGTAAAATTTTTATCCATTCTAAAACCAAAACCGGTATTTCTTGTTTTAACTTTTATCCTGCCAATCAGAATCGTACACGGTCATCTTTTCCCCATTCTTCTTTCTGTCTCTTCTTTCGTTCTCTCAGCGGGGACTCTTTTCAACTTATTTCCACCACGGATATGAGGTGAATCGAATTTTCTAGAAAGAATTTTTTAGAAGCATGCGGTTTTCGCAAAAGCTGACCACGCAGATGTTTAAAATAGTGTTACCGTGTAGGCTTGAAAATATAAGTAAGCATGTAGTGTTAGGGCACACGTTACAACACAGATACGTCAGGGATTGATCTATCAACCCTGACGTAACTGAAAAGCGTGTGGGTGGTTTGAGTGGTACGTGAAATCTTGTACTGCCCAACGTGGGGCTCGACCACACTCGAAAGAGTCTCCGTTGCTCTCCGACTGAGCTAGCCGGGCACCAGAAAACGAAAGAAAGGAAAAGGAAATGATCCGCCCTGAACCGCGGCAGTGGATGTCGGTTCTTACCTCACTATTGCCTCAAGCTTTGGCATGGTAAACCTCTATGGTTCTACCCTGCAAACCCTCGACCTCATAGAGGGAATCGCCAATCGCACGAACAATCCGACACTTCAGAAATTTACGATTTAGCTTAGCATTGACATTTTTTGCGAAGTCACTAAGCGTGAAATTTCTTCGGTAGACTTCTTGTCCGGCAATAAATCTTTTTACCCGGGTTCGACGATTATAAATCCGCTCATGCTGTTGGTGAGCTTTCGACAAATTATTTTTAACGCGTTCGCGAATTAGTTCAAGCTGGTCTTTTTTCGAAGATACAACCAATTCACCATCATTCAAACCACTTAACTTTCGCATCAGTTCGTAGGTCGAGCCATGTGTGACCATGTGGGATCCGAACACAAGAAAATATGGATCAATTCCCGTAGAAGCATGGATTGTACTCCGAAGAGCACAGCCGATGCTTCCCAAATTTTGATCCCAATCCCTATGATCGGTGCCAACATAAGAGCGGATGGCCGCCAGTAATGAACGGTTTACACGTTCCGATGCGTTAGCTTGTGGTGAGTAGATAGCTGTACGATTGTGTTTGATATAAATTGCGGTCCATTGTCTGAAAATATAATCTCGGGTACGCCGAATAAATTGAAGACGCTTTCCTCCAAGAAATCGGTGATCTGCACGGCAGACACCTTACGTAGTGTCTTGAACAAAACAAATTTCGAAAATTTGTCCAAAACAACTAGGAGAGTGGTGTTACCATGTTTAGACCGAGGGTAGGGTCCTAACAGGTCAACATATAAGTACTGGAATGGTCTGTCAACTTCAATTTGTTTGCCCATTGGCGACCTCAACACACTATTTGGAGCCTTAGACTTTTTACATACGATGCAACTCGCGATATATTTACGTACTTCGCTAGCCGTACCAGGCCAGAAGTATCTTTGCCGCAAACGATATAAGGTTTTGGTAATACCGCCGTGCGCAGCTTGTGGAGGATCATGCGCCAGTCGAACCAGCTCGTCCGTAAGGCTAGATGGAACCCAAAGCTTCCACGATCGATCTTCCTGAAAGATATTGCCAGTGCTAAAGGTTGTCTTGAAGTACACGTAGCCATCTGACACTTGCGTGTCAGGCAGCCTTTCTGCGTTGCTTTGCACTGTATCTATCAGGTCGAGATATTCCTTTGATTTGAAGGCTTCAGAATTCAAGTTTATGCTAGGTGCCGAAACTATTTCCGAAATCGCGTCCACGTAAACACGTGAAAGCGCATCTGGCACCACATTTTCTGAACCTTTCCTATGTTCAATCGCGAAATCAAAGGCTTGAAGCTTTAAGCTCCATCGAGCCAAACGTCCCCTCAGGTCGCGCTGACTCATGAGCCATTTTAAACTCGCATGGTCGGTGATTATTTTGAACGGCAAACCTTCGACGTAGGCTCTGAACTTTTTAACGCTCAACACCGCAGCGAAACATTCCAGTTCCGTCACGCTGTAGTTGCGTTGTGCAGAGTTCAGTTTTTGAGAAATATAGGCGATGGGTTTCTCATTGCCCTCGTCGTCGCTTTGCAGCAAAACACCTCCGACACCAGTCTTACTTGCGTCGCACTGTATAATAAAGGGTTTAGTGTAATCAGGGTTGGCCAATACCGGGGCCGTAGTTAATGAAGACTTCAAGGCTTCAAACGCCACCTGAGCTTCCGCTGTCCAAACAAACTTGGCACTCTTCTTTAGGCATTCAGTAATTGGCGACGACAAGGAGGCATAATTGGCAATAAACCGCCTATACCATCCTGTCATACCCAAAAATCGACGAACCTGTTTTGGAGTGGTAGGTGCAGGAAAGTCAAAGATTGCAGATACTTTATTTGAGTCGGTCTTTAAACATCCGTTACCAACGATGTAACCCAAATATATAACTTCTCTCATGCAAAATTTGCTTTTCTCCAAATTTATTGTGAGTCCAGCAGAAGACAAGCAACATGCAATGGTTGCCAAAAGTTTAACGTGAGAATCAAAATCCTCAGAAACTGCTAACAGACCGTCCAAATAGACGAAACTCGACTGGAATTGTTTTGTCCATCAGTCTACACATTCTTTGAGGAGCATTACAGAGCCCGAATGGCATCACTGTAAACTGGTATAACGGTCTACCAGGCACTGTGAAAGCAGTTTTTTCCCTACTCTGCTTTTCCAACGGTATCTGCCAAAAGGCGTCTTTCAAATCGATACTTGAAATGAAACACGTCTTCTCCAGTCTACTGAGAAGGCCTTCTATATGTGGAACTGGGTAAGCGTCTTTCTTCGTAAGGGTGTTCACTTTCCTGGAGTCGAGGCAGAGGCGAACCTTTCCAGGTTTGCGCACCAAGACTACAGGAGAGTTCCACGCGCTGTCACTTTCTTCGATGACACCCAATTCCAACATACGGTCCAACTCAGCATACATGAGGGCTTGCACCGCAGGGGAAACAGGTTAGTGGCGTTGCTTTAGAGGGTCGGCGTTTTCTACCTCAATAACATGTTCTTCTAAATGTGTTTTTCCTAAACCAACTTGGTTGAAGGAAGGAAATAAAGTTAAGATGCTTTCAAGACGCGCGCGTTGTTCCGAATTAAGCGCGTGTGTGTTGGGATCGTCAATTGACAAGCAATCCAAAGTTTCGTTCGCGTTGAACAAAGACGGAGCTATTTCGAACTCTTCCCAAAAATCTACACCAAGGTATAGAGTTTGAGTAAGTCCCGGTACAACGTATGGAGAAATAATTTTCGTTACATTATTATAGGTAATTGGAATCGCAACTTGACCATGTACCGATTGTGATTTACCGTCAGCCGTTTTGACTGAGGTGGGACGACCAGTAATCAAAATTTTATGACGTTGTAGGAAATCTAATGCGCCAGCGCCTAAGCAAGATACACTTGCTCCACTATCTAAAAGGCCTAAAAGGGATTCGCCGTCGATTTCTACCGTCGCATATGGTCTTACGTCATGTTTTAATGTTACGAATGCAGATTCCACTGCTTTAAATAATTGTTTTCGTTTTCTAAACTTTTCCCTGAGCTTTAATATATAACGTGAAGTTTTCTTAGGGTAGATTGCACCAATAGCTCTTTTCCTGACTATGTCTTGTTCAATTTGACGTTGATGTAAAGTTTTATCTGTCTGTTCCAGTTTGTTTTTATCGGACCAGATGTTATTTGACGTTTTCGGTTTTAAGATTTTGTCCTCTGGCAAATGTGTTGGTGGAGATGACCGTTCAAAGTTCAATGTTGGTTCCGTTATGGTTGGTTCAATAGTGTCATTGCCAATGCCTTGCTGTTGAATACTTTCTGGATGGCATTTAGGACACAATGGAAACGAAACATTCTTCTTACCACATTGATAACAAAATAAGGACCTTTGTGGTGTTACACATTCAAAGAATTCATGACCAACATTGTCACAGTTTCAACATACAACCATTGAATATCCATTTCCAACCACATTGACATTATATCCTTTACTTAACAAATCGCGTTGATAAGCCTGATTAACGTTTACGATTGGAAACTCTGTTCTGACGAGCTGTTGATGCGGAATATTAATATTAAAAGACTTATTCGGTTCGAAGTTGTTACTAGGCAAATGAACAATAGCAGCATTAAATTCTTTAACCGGTGGTATAACTCTAGCCTTAGCAATTTCAGATGACGCGTTCGTTATACTTGGTTGATTTTGACAGACAGGGTTTTGTGTTTCCTTAACAGAGAGATGACGTTCTGCTTTGCGACAAACTTGTTGAAGACAACTTAAAGTGGGAGTCGTCATTGTGAAAATGAGATTTGCTACGCTATCTTTAAGGTTGCTGCGCATGATTTGGGTCAATTCAGTATCCGTCATTGGAATTGTTAAACGAAGGTTCATAGACATGATCGAATCGTAGAAATCATTAAAACATTCATTGGTATTTTGTTTTCTTTGCATGAGTAGCAAAATGTCATTGTCAGTGTCGAGACTGCCATAATGTTGTAGAAGAGCTGACTTTATTCCGGTCTAATCAATAGATGGTTCTCGTTTAAGAAGGTGCCAGTACCACTGCTCTGCTTTACCAGTGAACAGGGTAAATATTTGGTTGCAAATGGCATTCCAACTTATACGACATTTCGATTGCAATAGCTCAATCCGAAATATAAAGTCTTCGACAGGCATACTAGTGATCTCGCCACTGAACGAAAAATCCCATTATCCGATGCGCGCATCATAACTATCATTTCGAGCAGAATTTGAATTCATAGTAGTCATGGTTTTGTTTAAGGAAAGATTAATAGCCAGAATCAAAATCAAAAGCTGGTATGAACAGGTCTTAGGTTTTCAACACAATATATATTACACGTTTATAGGGTGTATCGGCAAAGTCCGGGTACACGCAGGTCAAGTCAATAATTTTTGGTAGAATACTTCTTCTAAAAAAAAAATAGTTTTAACGGAACAACGAAATGGAAATAAAAAAAAAATTGATAATAAAAAAAATGTAAAGAAAACTAATGTAAATAAATATTGATAATAAAAAAAAATATAACAATAAAGAAAAATCCGTCACCAAAATTAAATGTGAATAAAAATAATGAAAAAAAAAAAAATCAAATATAATTTCAAAAAAAAAAAAAATTTAATATAACCTAAAAATAAAAGAACTAAACCGAAAACTAATCAAAATTGAAAAAAAAACTGAAATAAACTAAACTAAATAAACTAAGCTAAACTTAACTAAACCAAACTTAATAAAGAAACTAAGACTAAACTCAACTCCAACGAGTCAATCCTTTCCCAAAATAATTTGAAAAAAGTTGTATTTCCCAAAATTCCAAAAATCTTTCTAGGAAAATCAATTTCCCAAAACCATTTCGTAATAATTTCCAAAATAAATTTCTCAAATAAATCTAAATAAATTTCCACAAAAGAAAGTTATTTCCCTTATATGAAAAAGAACTTATTTATTTCCCTACATCTACCTTCATACCTAGAATTATTTATATCTAACTTTATAGGAGTGAGAGAGAAAGAATGAATAAGTGGACGACACGAAGAGAACATAAACCCGACATGCACTCACGAAATGAAAATTAGATGTTACTCATCGCAGGAATCTAACACTGTACAATGCCAAAGGGCTTCATACATGATTCGATCCCAAAACGTTATAATGGATATCGAAGTATACACCGCGCGTACCAAACACAATAAAGTATGATGTACTATGACATTTAACGATATGCGATTAAATGCGCGACAGTCCATACCACAACATCACTCACATTTTCCTGGTCCAATGTCCGAGAAAATATAAAAAAAATCCTCAAGACTAGAAAAAAAAAATAGTCCGATCGTAAACACAAACGAACATGCAGAGAGTTGCCGCTTTGTCAAAACTATGACCTGACTAGCATTCTAACTTACAACCGTAAACTACGAACGACATTGGACCTGCAATCGCGAAAAGCAAGCCCAATTCCGACAACCAAAAAAAAAATCGAACATCCGAAATTTGAACTTACACCAAACTTTTCGTTCAGAAACTGTTGGTATAAATCCAGCTTCAGAAAATTTGACAAAATAACAAGACGAAAGTATTTATAAGAGTACAGGGTGTTTTAGAAAACTGAAAAAAAAAGTTGGAGTCAAAATTTTCAAATTTTTATTAAAAAATTTGTTTTTCTGAAAAAACTTGGTTTACCATAAGGTAACAACCAAAACACCATTTCCAAACATCACCTCGTTCGAAAATGTGCCAAACAATTTTGTTTGAACTTCATTTGTAATTTCAACCGAAGTCGAAAATACAAATGGCAAACAAAATTAAAAATCCGCTGGCAGAACCAACGGACGTTGAGCGCCATATATGTAACAAGGGGTTTACATTTTTGGGGTTTGTTATCGAAGAAAGCAAATCCCCTGATGACCTATTTAACATATCTTCTTCCTTGCGAGGAGAAGATATGAGAAGGTGCAGCAAATGTGAGCAACTAAAAGGCTGCACGCCTTGCTGAGTCGCACGAACTAGCTCGCCGGAGGGGTGGGTCGCTGCTCACCACCATCTGTCATCGCGTTACACATAAATTTATATGCGCGCATGATGAGTGTAAACGTCGTTCAGACTTTATAGTGATAGCGAGAGCTATCAAGCAAGGAAATTCGGTTTTGCGAGAAAAAAACCGAATAAAGGGGATGTTCGTTAATTTGGCGGTCACCGGAACTTGACCAGCCGTCCGCGAAAGCCTTGCGAGGCATGTCGGAGCCGACTGGCAAAGGGTGTTAATGCCAACCGGACTTTGGGGCACTTCCCTCCCACATGGACCGACAGCAGAATGCCGATCCCCGTATGTCCATGCTCGCCCCTACAAATGAGCATAGACCCTTAATTTACCTTTTTTCCTTTTATGTCCTCTTCAGGTCCTCATTCCGTCCCTCTCTCTCTCTCCTCGGCAGGTTTACTTATCGTTCAACATTTCTCGTTTTCTGACAAAAAATGGGAGTCGGGAGTGACAAAAGAAACACTATAATTTCATTTCCTTCGTTTTTTCATATATTATCTTTTCCCCAGCATCCGTCCATTACAATTCCCTTAAAACAATATTAGGATCACTAACAAATTCTTATTTTTTTTTCCATATTTTGTTGAAGACATTACGTTAATTTATAGATAGATATTATCCAATACAAATATGTAACGCGTGGGAACAAAAAACTGTTGATGGATCATTTTTTTTGACAGTCAAGAGTTTGGAGTTTCTACGTGAAACCTTTTGCAGCCTGCACGGCGAAATTTAAAAATTTCAAAAGTTTTTCTTCTCCCCGACAGGATGGCCATCTATAACAATCAAATTTTACAACCATTTCAAGTGATCTTAGTGGTAGTTAGAGCCATCTATTTCCGCTGGGTTATAAACGAGAAAAAATAAGGAAGAGACAAAAAGAGAAAAATAAACCGGTTATCAAAGCACGAGGTAGGATTTTGTATGAAAATGCTTGAATCCGTTAGCCCAAAAATATGATCCGATAATTTGAAAGATTCGACGAACAGGCAGAAAGAAGGAGACGGAGATATTTTTTTTATTCATGGTTTTTTTTTTTCATGAAAATTTGTTTTGGGTTGCAGAAGACAGTCTGGTTTTGATGATCAATGAAGAAAGTCTGGTTTGAGATTTCAGAGAGGCTGGGTGGAACGATACAAGTAAAAGGTCGTTTTCTTTTTTTGATGTGAAAAGAAGAAAGAATTCTTTTTTTGTAATTTTAAAAAGGGAAAAATGGAGAAGTCTAAAAGGGAAAAGGGAAGAGTAAAATAAAAATTTAATTAATTTAAAAATTCAAAAAAGATAAAGAAAAATAAAAAAACCGAATTTGTTAGTGAAAAAAAAAGTTAAGTTAAAGTTTTTTTAAAGAAAAATTTTGAAAAAAAAAAGATGTCTAAAAGAAATTAATTTGGCTTCGTGACTTGTTGGTTTTGGTGGTCACGAAAGCTTAAAAGTGGCACAAATGGTGGTAATTCTAAAAGAAAAAAAAAGAATAAATAAAATATATGGAAAAATTTCGCTGAAAAAAAAAATGGCGTCATCCATGTGATCAAAGCACATTTTCTGTTTCATCTCGAGAAAAAAAAAAATCATCTGCATCTTTGGGAATTGCGACTGAAGAGCCGGCTATTGCATGTACACTACGCCCTGTCCTGTTTTTCGGAATTTTGAACCGGGGGTAACAGCATTGGATGAATCTAAAGGTTTGGACGGTATTTTCTTTTCTTAGGTCGTCTACAAAGTCCATTGGAAAAAAAATTTATATCTTCATCGAAAATAACATTCTTCCAAGACCATTTTTTTTGGGGATTTTTTTTTTTTTTTTTTTTTCAACTACTTTATTTCCCTTATTTACTATAATTCATTTTTTGCCTTAAAACTAAAAAGTATAAAAAGTTTCTTAATATTCTAAATTAAAACTAGACTAAAGGCTAACTAAAGCTACTGTATCTAAACTTAAATCCATTGTTCTAATAACTATATTTATTTATTTATTTCTTTTTTTTTTATTTTGAATATTATAATATGATAATATAATATTTAATTCGTTTTTTTTTATGGAGGAAAAGGGGTGAAAAACCTTCAACCAATTAACGTTTTTTTATTTTTTTTTTTTGGCGCTTAAACTATTAATAAATAACAAACAAAAATACAACATTTATACGATCACATTGAGTATCACACGTCTCAATGACTTCTTCGGAGTTCTAAAAGCATGTTCTGGCACCTTCAGACATCCCTGCGAGTCGTGCGATACTCCGATGGAATATAGGGATAAGGGAGGGGTTGGAAATTAGAAATTAATCTATTTTAAATCACATTTCGGACCTCTATTGAGATCGGCTCTAGAGCCGGCGATATATTGATTTCATTTCCACCAGTATTTATTATGGTATGGATTAAGTCTTTTATCTCGATAAGAAATATCCATAGAAAATCTGATCTGGTTCGGTATATCCTTTATATTTCTTGGGTTATAAAGTATCTTTTTATCGTTCGAATGACGATAAACATGATATATCGACGGGATCATATTTCTGTCTTGGATATAGCCTTTCTTATCGAGATAAATAAATCCTTCCGGTGGGAAGTATCCAGTTATCCTTGCACTCTCAAAGTATGCGTGATCCACATGATAAGGCAAATATATATTATCATTTTCGTGTACTTGCACGGCTTTGCATATGTGATCACGTATCAACTTGACTGTGAAAATATCAAAACGGTGTACATTTGCTGTGTTGTACAGGGTTTTGTTAGGATAGTGGTGTAGGGTTTGTAAATTCCTGAAAATGCCTAACGCGGTGCGCAAGCACTTACGTTCGAATACTCGGATCTTTTCCATATAGGATGGAGAGATGTTATACCACACCGGGCATCCGTAAGTAAGTATAGGTCGAATCAGCGATTGGTAGCAAATTATTTTTACGCGGGTGTTTAGATATTTGGTGTAAAAATGTTTTCTAATTTTGTGGTAAGCCTTGTTAGCACTTTCCAATCTTATGTTCACGTGTTCATGGAGGTAAAGAAATTGATCTAGGTAAACCCCCAAATATCGAACCACGTTTTTAGTCTCAATTAACTGGTTGTTGAAAGTTTTAATTTGAAATTTTTTATAATTTTTCTTAATATTATTTTGCGCAGTATAAAGAGGAGTTCTAAATAAAATGCTTTCGCATTTATTGAAATTAATTTTTAAGTGCCAGTTTTTACTATACTCTTGTACTTGATTGAAATGATGTTGTACTTTTTGTGTTAATATTTGAATTTTTTTATTGTGGTGATATATAACCAAGTCATCTGCAAAGGCAATGGAATTATTTGGTTCCAATTTTATAAGATCGGACGTGAAAATGTTGAATAGTATTGGAGAATTAACAGTGCCTTGTTGCAACCCATTTTTAATTCTGTAAGTTTGTTCCGATCGTTTATCGCCATCAGTTAGGTAAAATTCCTTTTCTATTATCATTTCATAAATCAGTCTAATTAGGTGTTGTGGATAGACTGAATAGTTAACTAGTTTGTATATTAAACCTTTCAACCAGACGGTATCGAATGCCTTTTCATAGTCAATCAGACATGCCCCAGTTGCTTCTTGCTTGTTTTTGTACCAGATTACGTCTGATACAAGTTTTGTCACTGCATGTGTCGTTGAGTGTCTGTGCTTGAAACCATACTGGTTATTAGGTATAATATCTCCAGCTTTTGTGAAATGAAGGATTGATTTGTTTATTACTTTCTCATATACTTTACTGATATTCGGCAGTAAACTAATCGGACGATAATTTCTTACTGAACTTAAATCTTTGCCCTTTTTTGGGATCGCAAAAACCTTTGCAGTTTTCCACACTTTCGGAAAGGCACTGGTATTTAATAAATTATTGAAAAGCGTACAGTAATCTTTTATAATTGAGACAGGTAAGTGTTTTAGTACGATATTAGGGACGTGATCATTACCCGAAGATTTTTTATTATTAAGTGTTCGAAAAATTTCAGTCAATATGTCGGTAGATGTGAAATAATTATTCAAGAATTCATCCGGAATATCGTTCGCTCGAAGCAATGAAGAGAACTGAAGAATTATTTGGCTGGAATTTATTGCGCTTTTGTGTTGAGTTATAAAATTTTTGAAGATATTTCCTACCAAACTGTGTGTAGGATTGTTTGAGTTGAACGGAATTTCCTTATGAACATCTTGAAGAAAGCAACCTAGAACATTTAATTTATTTAGTTTAGAATTTATTAGAATTTTTCCGTCCTCAATCGGAAATTGAGTGACAGAGATTTGAGCATCAAGTATGATGTCCCTATTTAGTTGATTGTCCTCTATCGAAAAGCTTTCAATTTCTGATTTTCCTTTTGAGCGAAAAATTCTATTAATATTTGGATACATATTGACTGGATCGCTTGGTGATATACTCTTAACTTTCTTTTTCCAGTGGTCATTAATATTGTTTGTCATATTCTGCTTGAGCAATATTCTGACGTTATTAATAACTGATTTGTATCGTTTGACAACTGGGTCTTGGGAGCCATCGTTTAAATATGAATAATTAGTACGAATATGACTTTTCATTTTACTGACAATGTTGTTGTTATACGCAATTAGGTTTCTTATTATCTTCGACATATAAGGTTTAACGGAGTCGATATTGTTTGACATTTTTGGTACTGTCTTGTCAATTGTCTCAATAATAAAAGAATTGATTTTATCTAGGAATTGTTTAATTTCCCAATGTTTTAGATTCCTATCCGTTGGTATCTGAATATTTTTATCTTCATAAATTCTCGTCATTTTCTTTTGAAACTTTTTCCAATTCAACATTTTGAAATTCAGCATGTCTGAAGGACTATCTGAATTAGCATTTAAAATATTGAATGGTGACTCTCTTGAATACTGCACTTTTAAGTGTACTGCATTGTGGTCACTATCGTAGCTGATCGTTTGTAAACAATTCGTTATTTTTTCATCATGTACGTCAGAAAAATCTTCATAAAAGAGGCGGTTATCTATTAGAAAAACATCCAGATACGAGTTTCCACGAGTGAAAGTTGGTAATATACCCGTTAGTAATTTCGATCTGTAAATCATTGTGTTATCATTGAGCCAACGGACAAGATGTGTTCCTCGTGTGTTATTGACTGCGTTTCTCCAATTTGTATGTTTGGCATTTATATCGCCACCAATTACATAAAAGTTGTTCAGATTATTCAATTGGAGTGTTTCAAATAAGACACGCAATTCCGCAGAAAACCCATTACCAGTTTCATGTTTAGCATATGCGGACACGATATAAAAGTTTTGGTTTTGTGTTAATTTTATTCGAACGATTGTCGTCTCTAACGTTTTAAAATTAAGAATTATATCATTTTCTATGGTTTCGTACGCGATTTTTTTCCGGATAACAATTGCTGTTCCACCTGCTTGCTTTGCTCTTGGTCTATCCGTTCTTATTATACTATAGTCTTTCAGAGAGACTTTATGGCTTTTTTTGAGCTTGGTTTCGCTCAAGAGAACCATATCCGCGTTGTGAATTTTCAGAAAGTTTGTCAAATTTGCCCGTCTAACATTGGTGATTATGGAATTAACATTTAATGTATAAATGTTGAAAGCAATTGTGGCTGGAATTCTGTCGGGCAGTATTGTATGAGCTTTAGTTCTTTGACGATTCGCCATTTATACACGAGTCTCAAAAATATCGTACAGTACCGAAATTTTTTCGGAATGTACACCTAGTTGATTTTCAATGCCAGATAAACGACTTTCTAGTGACTTTAATAGTTTAAGAATTTCATTAAAGTTATAGCTTTCATTTTGCGAATTTTCGTGAGGTGTTGTAATTCGAGTATTATTATTCGTTATGTTAGTACTCTGGTTTGGTGTACTATTTTTCGAGGCAGAGTTTTTTATTATCTTTGCAAAACTTACGTTTGGTTGTACGAAGTTATTCACAAATTTGGAGTTCTGTGCATTTTTGGTTTGTTTATCTAGCATTTTTTGGTGAATCATCTTTTTCATTGATACATACTTGGGGCATCCTCTGTATGAAGCAGGGTGCCCATTACTTTGACAATTTACGCAATAGATTTTATTTTTTCCGTTATTTCAAGAATTTTGCATTCCCCGTGACTATGATTTTCGTTGCATTTTATGCAACGAAATTCCATACCGCAATTACTGGCAGAATGGCCGAAACGCTTGCATTTACGACATTGTAACACGTCGTTATTCTGCAGTTTTTCGAAACGAATTATTTGATTCATTATATTTCGGATTTGTTTTAAGCCATTTGTATCAGATTCATTAGAAATTTGTACAATGTACATTGGTAATTTCTTACCTTCATTTTTTGATTTGGTTGTAGTGAATTGTGATACTTTTGTGAATTTTAAGTTACCAATTTCCTTTTCTTTTTCTTGTAATTCTACAAGAATATCGTCAGGGTTGGTGTTGGGATCAATTCCTTTAAGTAAGAATGTGTAAGGTTTAAGGGATCTTGGGGTATATGTAATGAACGGAGCACAACAATCCTCTAATAATTTTTTTATATCGTTATATACCTTTAGTTCGGTTGTTAAAATAGATGCTTTATTTGCATTTATTCTTTTGATTAGAAAATTTTTTGTTTTTAATTTTTCTATGATGGCTCTTTGAATCAAGTTTATATCTTGGTTGAAAACGTTAATTGGTGGAAGTCTTTCCGCCCCTTGCGCTCTTTTATTATTTATTTCATTATTATTTATTTTATTAATTTCATTATTACTATTGTTATTATTATTTTGTTTATTTGTTTTTATTTTGTTGTTATTTTTCCTTAATTTTGTTAAGGACTCAATGGGAGGAAATTCATCTTCCTGGTTTGTTAATTTTGATGCATCTACTGCCATTGCATCTTCATCATCATCACCATCTTGTGGGGCAATGGATTGGAATCTATTTGTATATTCCGTTTCGTTTGGCTTATTTGTATTTTTGTTGTTGTTGTTGTTTGTATTATTTTTATTATTATTGCTTTTGTTTTTATTTAATGTTGATTTTGTCATACTTTCCTGTTGTTGGGTATTATATTGGGTTAATTGCTGTCGAAGAACTTGGACTTCTAGCCCGAACTTTTCCAATTTTTGGTGCAGAACATTCATTAAATAAAGAAAAAAGAATTTTACATATTGAAAATTTTAAAAGAGAACAAAAAAACCAGAACAAGAACAAAAGCAGTTCCAGAAAATAAAAACGAATTGTGACTGCAAGAAAAAGAATTTTCGCTTGGGTGCTGATCCCATAACAGACAAAGGAGCAACATCAAAAAGAACAAATTTTTAAACACAAAAAAGAAAAACGAAAAAAATCAAAAAAATTGGAATTTCCATTGACAGGTTTGGCAATACACCAGGTATGATCAAAAATATTAAAAAAAGGGAATAATACCAAAATAAAAATAAATTATTTCTAACTTTCATATATATAAGTGTTTTAAATTTATTTAATTTATATATTGTTATTATATTATTATTGTATATATATATAAATATTGTTCTTCCTTTAAATTTTGTACCCACATACGCGTTATATATGTCTCTTCTAGTAAAGAAATACAGTTAATTTACTTACGTATTTCGCGTAAGAAGTGTTTGTGTATCGGTGTGTTTTTGTGATTTTGTGTTTTCAGGTGTGCAATATGACAGCAACGAGAAAAAGCGTTGATAATAGTGCCCAGGGTGATTCGTATTCGGTGGTAATAGCGGCCACGTCTATAAAAGTTTCTCCGTTTTGGGCTAATCGGCCAGAAATGTGGTTCGCGCAACTCGAAATGCAATTCACGTCGAATAATATTTCACATGATTCAACCAAATACTTTTACGCAGCTGGAGCATTAACAGAAAAAGTTTTCAACTCGGTTTATGATATAATTAAAAATCCTCCAGCAGCTGAGAAAATTTAATTTCGAGGTTTTCAAGTAGTAACGAAAAAAAACTTGAAGAACTGCTTTTGGGAGTCGAAATGGGTGACCGCAAACCTTCCGATTTACTTCGCGAAATGATTCTGAGAGCCGGAGATTCTGTCAGCCAAGAATTGATTATCTCTCTTTGGAAGCGTCGACTACCTAAAATAGTGTCAGTGCCTTTATCTTCCAACTTGGAAACTAATCCCGTCGAACTAGAGAAAGTCGCAGATAGGGTTTGGGAAGCATCATGTTTCCACGAAACACAATACAAAAATCTATACCACACCGAATTCAGACATACACCTGATAACAACTACGATGCTTTTCAAACATCGATAACTAAATTATCCCAAACAATCTTAGATCTACAAATGGCACAAAATAATCGATTTTGTATCAAAATTAAATTTCTTAGTAGATACCGGAGCAGACATCTCGATTATACCATACCATAGTTTTCCCAACAGCAAAAAGGACAATCATATTATTCTTTCCGCGGTAAACGGTTCAGGCATTTCAACTTACGGAAAGAAATTCTTAAATATTAATCTTGGATTGCGACGAGAATTCCCATTCATATTCACCATAGCGGACTTGGAAAAACCAATTCTAGGTGCAGACTTTCTAACAAAATACAGTTTAATGGTAGATCTCAAAAATAAAAGATTAGTATTAGTAGATACCAACACAAGTTGTTTTGTTAATGCCTTCTCTGGTCATACAAATACATTTTCACCCAAAATTTTTCAAATATCAAATTCAATTTATTCAAATCTTTTAGCAAAATTTCCACAGCTTACGGCGGAACCCAATTATAACGCACCACTCAAACATTGTGTTCGACACCATATAATTACAAATGGGCATCTTCCTTTCGCCAGACCTCGTAAGCTAGGCATTATAAAATCCACAATAGCTAAAACAGAATTTGAACATATGGTAAAACTAGGAATCTGTGGGCCATCTTCTTCATCGTCGGCCTGCCCCTTACACATGGTTCCCAAAAAAGATTCCAATGATTGGAGACCATGTGGGGATTCTAGGAAATCGAATACGGTTACTATCCCGGACAGATATCCTCTACCATTAATACAAAATTTTAATATGAATCTAAGAGGTTGTACAATCTTTTCTAAAATTCATCTTGTTCGCGCATACCATCAAATTCCAAGTATCAGAGGAAGATATTTATAAAACAGCTATAACCACACCTTTTGGCATTTTCGAGTTTCCTCGAATACCTTTTGGTTTAAGGAACGCGGCCCAGACCTTTCAGCGTTTCATGAACACTGTTATAAACGGTTTAGATTTCATTTTTGTTTAGCTAGATGACATACTGGTAGCAAGTAAAAATGAAATTAAGCACTACCAACATTTAGAAAAGCTTTTCACTCGCCTTAACGACTTTGGTATTAACATCAAACCATCTAAATGCGAATTTGTAGTTACGCAACTTCGATTTTTAAGCCATACCGTGTCATCAGAAGGAATTTTACCATCAGAAGATCGCGTTAAAATAATTAAAGATTTCTCACGTCCGTCCACACTAAAACAACTTCAACGATTCATAGGCATGATAACATAGTATCATCACTTCATTCCTAATTTCTCCAAAGATTTAGCTTCTCTGCATAATCTGGTAGCACAATTAAACAAAAATAACCTTAAACAGATCACTGCTTGGACTACGGAAAATGAAAACGATTTTTGTTTTATTAAAGACAAGCTGGCGGACATAACTTTGTTACCCCATACTACAAATGATGGTCATCTTATTCTTACGGTAGATGCTTCATCTTCAGTTTTAGGGGCAACATTAGAACAACACATTAAAGAGATTTGGGAACCTACAGCTCATTTTTCCAAAAAATTGTCTAACAGAAGTAAAATACTCAGCTTTTGATAGAGAACTTTTAGCCATTTACTCATCAGTTAAACATTTCCGGCATTTAATCGAAGGTCGCCCTTGTATTATTTTTATAGACAACAAACCGCTAACTAAAGCTTTAGATGCCAAAACCGATAGAAGGCCTCGATAGATTCGACACATGGAATATATAGCGCAATTCAGTTCGGATATACGGCATATTTCTGGTAAATCGAATGTGGTAGCGGATACATTTTCTAGATTAGATGACATTTCCGTTATAACTTCAAAAGAATTGGATGTGACATCCTTTAGTAAAGAACAAGAAAACGATTCGGAACTAAAATGGATTATTCAAAATTTATCGCAAAACGGCATTAACACACTTCGACAAATTAGGATTCCTTTTAAGAATCAAAATTTGTGGTGTGATGTCTCTACCTCGGAATACAGACCATTTGTTCCAGAAACTTATAGAAAAATTATTTTCGATAAATTTCATAATGTCTCACACCCCGGCATTCGCTCTGCACGAACCTCTATTACACAAAGATATTATTGGTCTCGCATGAACACAGAAATTAATTTGTGGTCTAAGACTTGTTTGAACTGTCAACAAGCAAAGATTCACAGACACACTAAATCTAATCCGAGCGATTTTAATATTTCTAAAGGACATTTTGAACACATCCATCTAGACCTGGAAGAACCACTTCCGTCTTCAGGTGGATGTATTTATATTCTCACATTAATAGACCGTTTTACCAGATGGCCAGAAGCTTCCCCTATTACAGATATTACGGCACAAACGGTGGCAGAAACATTCTTTACTCAATATATAACAAGATTCGGAGTGCCACATACTATCACTACCGAGCAAGGTAAACAATTTGAATCGCGATTATTTTCAGAGTTAGTTACCTTTTTAGGAGCTCATGAAATACACACAACCACATACCACCCACAAAGTAACGGCATGGTGGAACGGCTTCATCGAACTCTTAAAGCAACACTAATGGCGCGAGACAACTGTTCAAGTTGGAAACTAGAATTGCCAGTTATTCTGATGGGTATTTGTTCACTTTACAAGGAAGATCTGTTCTCCAGCAGAACAAGTTTATGGACAGAGTCTTTGACTCTCACGAGAGTTTTTCACGGAATCCGAATCAACTTTGGACACTTCCCGTATACTGGTGGACCTAAAGAAAATATTTAAAGATGTTAAAGCTACGAAAACAAGATCAAGTAATACTAACAAAATATTCTTTCATCCAAACCAAGATATCTGCACCCGTGTTTTTGTCAGAATTGATCACCATCGCCCTGATTTAACTCCACCGTACGAAGGGCCTTACGAAATTATACAACGTTCTAAAAATAATGTTTACGTTAAAATTTCAAACAAAATCACACCAATCCATATAAACCGCACTAAACCCGCGCATATCATAAATGCTACACTGCCAAACGAAAGTAAAACCAAAAAGAAAGTAAGTTTCGTAATCAATTAATTAACTGGAAGAGGGGTATTGTGGTGGAACACACTTTTATTCTTAATTTCTACTACTGTAAATTTATATTTTCTTTTATACAAAGTTATCTTAATACTTGTTGTAAAATAATAAATTTAAGTTTTAGAAATCAAGATACTTTTGCATCTAATAAATTTTCTTATACAAAGTTACCTTAATACTTGTTGTAAAATAATAAATTTAAGTTTTAGATATCAAGATACTTTTACATTTTAAAAATTTTCTAAAAAACAAAATTTATAATTAATATAACCATTATTAGAAAATTTCTCAAGCGAAAGCATTAAAATTTAATAAAAGTATTATTAATCCGAACGATAAATGTTTTTTTATTAGCACAAACGCTATAGGTTCTTCCCGGCCAGAATTAAACAGGGTCTTAGGCTTGGATCACACCACCAATTTCGGTATGTCCCACCTAAAGTTGGTTTGATTCATTTGGGATGAAACTTTTGTGTGTTTCGTCATGACGGTTCCAAACACAGGTGCGGTGGGCAAGGTCCCTCAAACTAATGACCCTGTTTTGATTCTTAAAGGCACAAACGCAAGGTGGACATTGGGTATTGGCTTTGCCTCCTTTTCTGTTATTTCTTTTATTGTGCTCGGTTAGCTCAGTCGGTAGAGCACGGGACTCTAATTCTCGGGTGTGGTCGAGTCGCACGCTGGGCAGTCCAAGATCTCACGCACCACTTAAACCACCTACACGCTTTTCAGTTACGTCCGTGTTGATGGATCAATCCCTGAGGAATCTGTGTTGTAACGTGCAAGGGATTTGCGCATTATTATAAGGCCTGAATGGCGTAAGTCCGCGTTTGACTTAGCGTGTTTCACCAATCATCTAAACTGGAAATCAATCCAATTTGGTAGTTACCATATGGTAAATCAAATTTCTTCAGAAAAATAAAACTTTTTAAAAAAATTTGGACACAAATTTCTTTTTTCAGTCTTACTGCATCACCGCGTTCATTTAAAAAAAATTTTTGTTTATTTTTTTTCAGTCAAAAATTTTCTGAAGGTGTGTTCACATCATCAAAATTTCTGAACGAAGTTTTAATGTGAACATAAATTTCGGATGTTCGTTAGTTTTTTTTTTTCAGTTTAGGAAACGGCCTGCCTTTTCGCGATTGTGATTGTATAGTTCGATTATCGCCATAGTGATTTTACGGTAGCACAGTAGTAGTTAATTTGGTTAATTTTTAATATTGAATAAGCAGCTTGCCGCAAAAGAGTTTGAAAATGGGTTACGTGCTATGTGAGTGTGTTGTCATTGAAATGCTTCACGTTTCAATGCAGTGCCTGGACTCGGGGAAAGGGTGTGGATGCATGGGCTTTAGTGCGCCTATTCCCACATCCTCGTGCTTAGTTAAGCCAATGGATAATGCTGTGAGGACAGAAAGGTCATGCAACCGCGTCAAACATATTGCTCCGGAATTGTGATGATCGTTTGGATCGCATCACATGCTTCGGCCTTTGTTGCTTTTGCAGGTGTCCGATCACTCGATCCGGTACAGTTCACAGGTCACACAAACAACATCAAATTTTCGTTCCGGATTGTATGTCGGGTTTATGTTTTCTTCATAACGGCCCCTTGTTTTGTCTTTCTCTCTAGCTCTTATGTAATAAATATATGTTTGATATTTAGAAATTTTTTGTTCGGAAAGATTTAATTTCGTACGAACATTTCCATCTGGGATTTAATATTGGGAGCTTGTTTAAGAAATTTGTTTCGGATTTTTTTTAGAAATTCCTTTTGGGAATTTATTTAGGAAATTAAATTTTCGGAACACATTTTGGGGAAATTAAATTGCATTTTCTTTTGAGGAATTTTTTTGGGAGATAATCTTTTCAAAATTTTTGTGAAAAAATTTTTATAAATTTTTGGGAAATTTAAATCTGAATTGATTTGAAACTTAAATTTCATAAAGGGTTTTAGGGAAATTTTCCTTCTTCAAAACCTTAAAGAAAATGAAATTGTTTGAAACAAAACACATATCGTTTGAAAACTTAAAGTGTTTTTTAAAGAAAATTAACTTGTTTGAAACAAAACACATAGTTTGAAAAAAATTAAACAGGTTTTTAAAGAAAATTAAGTTGTTTGAAACAAAACACATATGGTGTGAAAAATTAACGTGTTTTTTAAAGAAAATTCAGTTGTTTGAATCAAAACCGGCATAGTCAGAAAAATTAAAGAAAATGAAGCTGTTTGATACAAAACACATATAAGTTGAAAAATTAAAGTGTTTTGAAAGAAAATTAAGTTGCTTGAAGCAAAACACATACAGTTTGAAATATTAAAGAATTTTTAAAGAAATTAAGTTGTTTCAAACAAAACACTTATAATTTGATAGAAATTCAAGAGTCTTTTTTAAGAAAATTAAGTTGTTTGAAACAAAACACAAATGGAATGCAAAATTAATGTGTTTTTTTAGAGAAAATTAAGTTGTTTGAAGCAAAACACATATAGTTTGAAAAATTAAAGATTTGTTTGAAGAAATAGCACATATAGTTTGAAAAAAATTTAAAGAGGTTTTCAAAGAAAATTAAGTTGTTTGACACAAAATACATATGGTTTAAAAAAACATAAAGAGGTTTCTAAAGAAAATTAAGTTGTTTGAAACAAAACACATATGGTGTGAAAAGTTAAAGTGTTTTTTAAATAAAATTAAGTTGTTTGAAACAAAACACATACAGTTTGAAAAATTAAAGTGTTTTCGAAGAAAATTAAGTTGTTTGAAGCAAAACGCATGTAGTTTGAAAAACTAAAGAGTTTTTGAAAGAAAATAGAGTTGTTTGAAACAAAACACATATAGTTTGAAAAATCAAAGAGTTTTTTTTAAAGAAAATTAAGTTGTCTGAAGCAAAACACATGTAGCTTGAAAAATTAAAGAGTTTTGTAAAGAAATGTAAGTTGTTTGAAACAAAACACATATAGTTCGAAAAAAATTAAAGAAGTTTTTAAAGAAAATTACGTTGCTTGAAACAAAACATATCTATTATTAAAATTTAAAGAGTTTTTTAAAGAAATTTAAGTTGTTTGAAACAAAACACATATAGTTCGAAAAAAATTCTAGAGGTTTTTAAAGAAAATTACGTTGCTTGAAACAAAACATATCTATTATTAAAATTTAAAGAGTTTTTTAAAGAAATTTAAGTTGTTTGAAACAAAACTCAAATAGTTTGAAAAATTGAAGTGTTTTTAAAGAAAATTAAGTTGTTTGAAGCAAAACGCATGTAGTTTGTAAAATTGAAGAGTTTTTTTTAAACAAAATTAAGTTGCTTGAAACAACATACATATAGTTTGAAAAATTAAAGTGTTTTTTAGAGAAAATTAAGTTGTTTGAAGCAAAGCGTATATAGTTTGAAAAATTAAAGAGTTTTTTAAGGAAAATTTAGTTGTGTGTCACAAAACAAATATAGTTTGAAAAATTAAAGAGTTTTTGATAGAAATTTGAGTTGTTTGAAACAAAACACATACAGTTTGAAAATCAAAGGGTTTTTTGAAGAAAATGAAGTTGTTTGAAACAAAACACATCTAGTTTTAAAAACTAAAGCGTTTTTATAGAAAATTAAATTGTTTGAAACAAAACGCATGTAGCTTGAAAAATTAAAGAGTTTTTTAAAGAAAATTAAGTTATTTGAAACAAAACACATATGGTTTGATAAAAATTAAAGAGTTTTTTTTAAAGAAAATTAAGTTATTTGTCACAAAACACATATGGTTTGATAAATTAAAGAGTTTTTAAAGAAAAATAAGTTGTTTGAAACGAAACACATGTAGTTTGAAAAAGTGAAGAGTTTTTTAAAGAAAATTAAGTTGCTTGAAACAAAACACATCTATTATGAAAAGTTAAAAAGATTTAAAGAAAAATTAAGTTGTTTGAAACAAAACACATATAGTTTGAAAACTTAAAGTGTTTTTAAAGAAAATTTAGTTGTTTGAAGCAAAACGCATTTAGTTTGAAAAATTAAAGGGTTTTTTTTTAAAGAAAATTAGGATGTTTGGAACAAAACACATGTAGTTCCAAAAATTAAAGGGCTTTTAAAGAATATTACGTTGTTTGAGGGAAAAGGCATGTAGTTTGAAAAGTTAGAGGCTTTTTTAAAGAAAATTAATTTGCTTGAAACAAAACACGTATAGCTTGAAAAATTAAAGTATTTTTTAGAGGAAATTAAGTTGTTTGAAGTAAAGCGTATATAGTTTGAAAAATTAAAGAGTTTTTTAAGGAAAATTTAGTTGTTTGTCACAAAACAAATATAGTTTGAAAAATTAAAGAGTTTTTGATAGAAATTTGAGTTGTTTGAAACAAAACACATACTGTTTGAAAAATCAAAGGGTTGTTTGAACAAAATGAAGTTGTTTGAAACAAAACACATCTAGTTTTAAAAACTAAAGCGTTTTTAAAGAAAATTAAATTGTTTGAAACAAAACGCATGTAGCTTGAAAAATTAAACAGTTTTTTAAAGAAAATTAAGTTATTTGAAACAAAACACATATGGTTTGATAAAAATTAAAGAGTTTTTTTAAAAGAAAATTAAGTTGTTTGTCACAAAACACATATGGTTTGAAAAATTAAAGAGTTTTTAAAGAAAAATAAGTTGTTTGAAACAAAACACATGTAGTTCGAAAAATTAAAGGGCTTTTAAAGAATATTACGTTGTATGAGGGAAAAGGCATGTAGTTTGAAAAGTTAAAGGCTTTTTTAAAGACATTTAATTTGCTTGAAACAAAACACATATACCTTGAAAAATTAAAGTATTTTTTATAGGAAATTAAGTTGTTTGAAGCAAAGCGCATATAGTTTGAAAAATCAAAGAGTTGTTTAAACAAAATGAAGTTGTTTGAAACAAAAGATATATAGTTTTAAAAATTAAAGTGTTTTTGAAAGAGAATTAAGCTGTTTGAAACAAAACACATATAGTTTTAAAAATCAAAGATTTTTTGAACAAAAGGAAGTTGTTTGTCACAAAACACATATGGTGTGAAAAATTAAAGAGTTTTTAAGTAAAAATAAGTTGTTTGAAACGAAACACATATAGTTTGAAAAATTCAAGAGTTTTTAAATAAAAATAAGTTGTTTGAAACGAAACACATATAGTTTGAAAAATCAAAGAGTTTTTTGAACAAAATGAAGTGGTTTGAAACAAAAGATATATAGTTTTAAAAATTAAAGTGTTTTTGAAAGATAATTAAGTTGTTTGAAGCAAAAGACATATAGTTTGAAAAACCAAAGAGTTTTTTGAACAAAATGAAGTTGTTTGAAACAAAACATATATAGTTTTAAAAATCAAAGATTTTTTGAACAAAAGGAAGTTGTTTGTCACAAAACACATATGGTGTGAAAAATTAAAGAGTTTTTAAGTAAAAATAAGTTGTTTGAAACGAAACACATATAGTTTGAAAAATTCAAGAGTTTTTAAATAAAAATAAGTTGTTTGAAACGAAACACATATAGTTTGAAAAATCAAAGAGTTTTTTGAACAAAATGAAGTGGTTTGAAACAAAAGATATATAGTTTTAAAAATTAAAGTGTTTTTGAAAGATAATTAAGTTGTTTGAAGCAAAAGACATATAGTTTGAAAAACCAAAGAGTTTTTTGAACAAAATGAAGTTGTTTGAAACAAAACATATATAGTTTTAAAAATTAAAGTGTTTTTAAAGAAAATTAAGTTGCTTGAAACAAAACACATGTAGTTTGCAAAAAATTGTGTAGGTTTTTAAAGAAAATTAAGTTGCTTGAAACAAAACACATCTATTATGAAAATTTAAATAGTTTTTTAAAGAAAATTAAGTTGTTTGAAACAAAACACATATAGTTTGAAAAATTAAAGAGTTTTTTAAAGAAAATTAAGTTGTTTGAAACAAAACACATATAATTTGATAAAAATTAAAGAGTTTTTTTTAAAGAAAATTAAGTTGTTTTTCACAATACACATATGGTTTGAAAAATTAAGGAGTTTTTAATGAAAAATAAGATGTTTGAAACGAAACACATATAGTTTGAAAAATTGAAGAGTTTTTTAAAGATAATTAAGTTTCTTGAAACAAAACGCATCTAGTTTGAAAAACTAAAGTGTTTTTGAAGAAAATTAAGTTGTTTGAAGCAAAACGCATGTAGTTTGAAAAATTAAAGAGTTTTTTTAAAGAAAATTAAGTTGCTTGAAACAAAATACATATAGTCTGAAAAATTAAAGTGTTTTTTAGAGACAATTAAGTTGTTTGAAGCAAAACGCATATAATTTGATAGAAATTAAAGAGATTTTTTTAAAGAAAATTAAGTTGTTTGTCACAAAACACATATAGTTGGAAAATTAAAGAGTTGTTTGAAGAAAATGAAGCTGTTTGAAACAAAACACATATAGTTTTAAAAATCAAAGATTTTTTGAACAAATTGAAGTTGTTTGTCACAAAACACATATGGTGTGAAAAATTAAAGAGTTTTTAAATAAAAATAAATTGTTTGAAACGAAACACATATGGTTTGAAAAATTAAAGAGTTTTTAAAGAAAAATAAGTTGTTTGAAACGAAACACATGTAGTTTGAAAAATTGAGTAGTTTTTTAAAGAAAATTACGTTGCTTGAAACAAAACACATCTATTATGAAAATTTAAAGAGATTTAAAAAAAAAATTAAGTTGTTTGAAACAAAACGCATATAGTTTGAAAACTTAAAGTGTTTTTAAAGAAAATTTAGTTGTTTGAAGCAAAACGCATTTAGTTTGAAAAATTAAAGAGTTTTTTTTTTAAAGAAAATTAAGATGTTTGAAACAAAACACATGTAGTTCGAAAAATTAAAGGGCTTTTAAAGAATATTACGTTGTTTGAGGGAAAAGGCATGTAGTTTGAAAAGTTAAAGGCTTTTTTAAAGAAAATTAATTTGCTTTAAACAAAACACATATAGCTTGAAAAATTAAAGTATTTTTTATAGGAAATTAAGTTGTTTGAAGCAAAGCGCATCTAGTTTGAAAAACAAAAGAGTTGTTTAAACAAAATGAAGTTGTTTGGAACAAAAGATATATAGTTTTAAAAATTAAAGTGTTTTTGAAAGAGAATTAAGCTGTTTGAAACAAAAAACATATAGTTTTAAAAATCAAAGATTTTTTGAACAAAAGGAAGTTGTTTGTCACAAAACACATATGGTGTGAAAAATTAAAGAGTTTTTAAATAAACATAAGTTGTTTGAAACGAAACACATATAGTTTGAAAAATTCAAGAGTTTTTAAATAAAAATAAGTTGTTTGAAACGAAACACATATAGTTTGAAAAATCAAAGAGTTTTTTGAACAAAATGAAGTTGTTTGAAACAAAACATATATAGTTTTAAAAATTAAAGTGTTTTTGAAAGAGAATTAAGTTGTTTGAAGCAAAAGACATATAGTTTGAAAAATCAAAGAGTTTTTTGACCAAAATGAAGTTGTTTGAAACAAAACATATATAGTTTTAAAAAATAAAGCATTTTTAAAGAAAATTAAGTTGTTTGAAACAAAACACATGTAGTTTGATAAAAATTGTAGAGGTTTTTAAAGAAAATTAAGTTGCTTCAAAAAAAACACATCTATTATGAAAATTTAAAGAGATTTAAAAAAAAATTAAGTTGTTTGAAACAAAACACATATAGTTTGAAAACTTAAAGTGTTTTTAAAGAAAATTTAGTTGTTTGAAGCAAAACGCATTTAGTTTGAAAAATTAAAGAGTTTTTTTTTAAAGAAAATTAAGATGTTTGAAACAAAACACATGTAGTTCGAAAAATTAAAGGGCTTTTAAAGAATATTACGTTGTTTGAGGGAAAAGGCATGTAGTTTGAAAAGTTAAAGGCTTTTTTAAAGAAAATTCATTTGCTTGAAACAAAACACGTATAGCTTGAAAAATTAAAGTATTTTTTATAGGAAATTAAGTTGTTTGAAGTAAAGCGCATATAGTATGAAAAATTAAAGAGTTTTTTAAGGAAAATTTAGTTGTTTGTCACAAAACAAATATGGTTTGAAAAATTAAAGGGTTTTTTGAACAAAATGAAGTTGTTTGAAACAAAATACATCTAGTTTTAAAAACTAAAGCGTTTTTAAAGAAAATTAAATTGTTTGAAACAAAATGCATGTAGCTTGAAAAATTAAAGAGTTTTTTTAAAGAAAATTAAGTTATTTGAAACAAAACACACATGGTTTGATAAAAATTAAAGAGTTTTTTTAAAAGAAAATTAAGTTGTTTGTCACAAAACACATATGGTTTGAAAAATTAAAGAGTTTTTAAAGAAAAATAAGTTGTTTGAAACGAAACACATGTAGTTTGAAAAATTGAAGAGTTTTTTAAAGAAAATTAAGTTGCTTGAAACAAAACACATCTATTATGAAAATTTAAAGAGATTTAAAAAAAAATTAAGTTGTTTGAAACAAAACACATATAGTTTGAAAACTTAAAGTGTTTTTAAAGAAAATTTAGTTGTTTGAAGCAAAACGCATTTAGTTTGAAAAATTAAAGAGTTTTTTTTTTAAAGAAAATTAAGATGTTTGAAACAAAACACATGTAGTTCGAAAAATTAAAGGGCTTTTAAAGAATATTACGTTGTTTGAGGGAAAAGGCATGTAGTTTGAAAAGTTAAAGGCTTTTTTAAAGAAAATTAATTTGCTTTAAACAAAACACATATAGCTTGAAAAATTAAAGTATTTTTTATAGGAAATTAAGTTGTTTGAAGCAAAGCGCATCTAGTTTGAAAAACAAAAGAGTTGTTTAAACAAAATGAAGTTGTTTGAAACAAAAGATATATAGTTTTAAAAATTAAAGTGTTTTTGAAAGAGAATTAAGCTGTTTGAAACAAAACACATATAGTTTTAAAAATCAAAGATTTTTTGAACAAAAGGAAGCTGTTTGTCACAAAACACATATGGTGTGAAAAATTAAAGAGTTTTTAAATAAAAATAAGTTATTTGAAACGAAACACATATAGTTTGGAAAATTCAAGAGTTTTTAAATAAAAATAAGTTGTTTGAAACGAAACACATATAGTTTGAAAAATCAAAGAGTTTTTTGAACAAAATGAAGTTGTTTGAAACAAAACATATATGGTTTTAAAAATTAAAGTGTTTTTGAAAGAGAATTAAGTTGTTTGAAGCAAAAGTCATATAGTTTGAAAAATCAAAGAGTTTTTTGAACAAAATGAAGTTGTTTGAAACAAAACATATATAGTTTTAAAAATTAAAGTGTTTTTAAAGAAAATTAAGTTGTTTGAAACAAAACACTTGTAGTTTGAAAAAAATTGTAGAGGTTTTTAAAGAAAATTAAATTGCTTGAAACAAAACACACCTATTATGAAAATTTAAAGAGTTTTTTAAAGAAAATTAAGTTGTTTGAAACAAAACACATATAATTTGATAAAAATTAAAGAGTTTTTTTTAAAGAAAATTAAGTTGTTTTTCACAAAACAAATATGGTTTGAAAAATTAAGGAGTTTTTAAAGAAAAATAAGTTGTTTGAAACGAAACACATATAGTTTGAAAAATTGAAGAGTTTTTTAAAGAAAATAAGTTTCTTGAAACAAAACGCATGTAGTTTGAAAAACTAAAGTGTTTTTGAAGAAAATTAAGTTGTTTGAAGCAAAACGCATGTAGTTTGAAAAATTAAAGAGTTTTTTTTAAAGAAAACTAAGTTGCTTGAAACAAAATACATATAGTTTGAAAAACTAAAGTGTTTTTTAGAGACAATTAAGTTGTTTGAAGCAAAACGCATATAATGTGATAGAAATTAAAGAGATTTTTTTAAAGAAAATTGAGTTGTTTGTCACAAAACACATATAGTTAGAAAATTAAAGAGTTTTTTGAAGAAAATGAAGCTGTTTGAAACAAAACACATATAGTTTCAAAAATCAAAGATTTTTTGAACAAAATGAAGTTGTTTGTCACAAAACACATATGGTGTGAAAAATTAAAGTGTTTTTTAGAGACAGTTAAGTTGTTTGAAGCAAAACGCATATAATTTGATAGAAATTAAAGAGATTTTTTTAAAGAAAATTAAGTTGTTTGTCACAAAACACATATAGTTAGAAAATTAAAGAGTTTTTTGAAGAAAATGAAGCTGTTTGAAACAAAACACATATGGTTTTAAAAATCAAAGATTTTTTGAACAAAATGAAGCTGTTTGTCACAAAACACATATGGTGTGAAAAATTAAAGAGTTTTTAAATAAAAATAAATTGTTTGAAACGAAACACATATGGTTTGAAAAATTAAAGAGTTTTTAAAGAAAAATAAGTTGTTTGAAACGAAACACATGTAGTTTGAAAAATTGAATAGTTTTTTAAAGAAAATTAAGTTGCTTGAAACAAAACACATCGATTATGAAAATTTAAAGAGATTTAAAAAAAAAATTAAGTTGTTTGAAACAAAACGCATATAGTTCGAAAAATTAAAGGGCTTTTAAAGAATATTACGTTGTTTGAGGGAAAAGGCATGTAGTTTGAAAAGTTAAAGGCTTTTTTAAAGAAAATTAATTTGCTTGAAACAAAACACGTATAGCCTGAAAAATTAAAGTATTTTTTATAGGAAATTAAGTTGTTTGAAGCAAAGCGCATATAGTTTGAAAAATCAAAGAGTTGTTTAAACAAAATGAAGTTGTTTGAAACAAAAGATATATAGTTTTAAAAATTAAAGTGTTTTTGAAAGAGAATTAAGCTGTTTGAAACAAAACACATATAGTTTAAAAAATCAAAGATTTTTTGAACAAAAGGAAGTTGTTTGTCACAAAACAAATATGGTGTGAAAAATTAAAGAGTTTTTAAATAAAAACAAGTTGTTTGAAACGAAACACATATAGTTTGAAAAATTCAAGAGTTTTTAAATAAAAATAAGTTGTTTGAAACGAAACACATATAGTTTGAAAAATCAAAGAGTTTTTTGAACAAAATGAAGTTGTTTGAAACAAAACATATATAGTTTTAAAAATTAAAGTGTTTTTGAAAGAGAATAAAGTTGTTTGAAGGAAAAGACATAAAGTTTGAAAAATCAAAGAGTTTTTTGAACAAAATGAAGTTGTTTGAAACAAAACATACATAGTTTTAAAAATTAAAGTGTTTTTAAAGAAAATTAAGTTGTTTGAAACAAAACACATGTAGTTTGAAAAAAATTGTAGAGGTTTTTAAAGAAAATTAAGTTGCTTGAAACAAAACACAACTATTATGAAAATTTAAAGAGTTTTTGAAAGAAAATTAAGTTGTTTGAAGCAAAACACATATAGTTTCAAAAATCAAAGATTTTTTGAACAAAATGAAGTTGTTTGTCACAAAACACATATGGTGTGAAAAATTAAAGTGTTTTTTAGAGACAGTTAAGTTGTTTGAAGCAAAACGCATATAATTTGATAAAAATTAAAGAGTTTTTTTTAAAGAAAATTAAGTTGTTTTTCACAAAACACATATGGTTTGAAAAATTAAGGAGTTTTTAAAGAAAAATAATTTGTTTGAAACGAAACACATATAGTTTGAAAAATTGAAGAGCTTTTTAAAGAAAATTAAGTTTCTTGAAACAAAACGCATGTAGTTTGAAAAACTAAAGTGTTTTTGAAGAAAATTAAGTTGTGTGAAGCAAAACGCATGTAGTTTGAAAAATTAAAGAGTTTTTTTTAAAGAAAATTAAGTTGCTTGAAACAAAATACATATAGTTTGAAAAACTAAAGTGTTTTTTAGAGACAATTAAATTGTTGAAGCAAAACGCATGTAGTTTGAAAAATTAAAGAGTTTTTTTTAAAGAAAATTAAGTTGCTTGAAACAAAACACATCTATTATGAAAATTTAAAGAGATTTAAAAAAAAAATTAAGTTGTTTGAAACAAAACGCATATAGTTTGAAAAATTAAAGTGTTTTTGAAGAAAATTAAGTTGTTTGAAGCAAAACGCATGTAGTTTGAAAAACTAAAGAGTTTTTTTTTAAAGAAAATTAAGATGTTTGAAACAAAACACATGTAGTTCGAAAAATTAAAGGGCTTTTAAAGAATATTACGTTGTTTGAGGGAAAAGGCATGTAGTTTGAAAAGTTAAAGGCTTTTTTAAAGAAAATTAATTTGCTTGAAACAAAACACATATAGCTTGAAAAATTAAAGTATTTTTTATAGGAAATTAAGTTGTTTGAAGCAAAGCGCATATAGTTTGAAAAATCAAAGAGTTGTTTAAACAAAATGAAGTTGTTTGAAACAAAAGATATATAGTTTTAAAAATTAAAGTGTTTTTGAAAGAGAATTAAGCTGTTTGAAACAAAAAACATATAGTTTTAAAAATCAAAGATTTTTTGAACAAAAGGAAGTTGTTTGTCACAAAACACATATGGTGTGAAAAATTAAAGAGTTTTTAAATAAACATAAGTTGTTTGAAACGAAACACATATAGTTTGAAAAATTCAAGAGTTTTTAAATAAAAATAAGTTGTTTGAAACGAAACACATATAGTTTGAAAAATCAAAGAGTTTTTTGAACAAAATGAAGTTGTTTGAAACAAAACATATATAGTTTTAAAAATTAAAGTGTTTTTGAAAGAGAATTAAGTTGTTTGAAGCAAAAGACATATAGTTTGAAAAATCAAAGAGTTTTTTGACCAAAATGAAGTTGTTTGAAACAAAACATATATAGTTTTAAAAATTAAAGCATTTTTAAAGAAAATTAAGTTGTTTGAAACAAAACACATGTAGTTTGATAAAAATTGTAGAGGTTTTTAAAGAAAATTAAGTTGCTTCAAAAAAAACACATCTATTATGAAAAATTAAAGTGTTTTTGAAAGAGAATTAAGCTGTTTGAAACAAAACACATATAGTTCTAAAAATCAAAGATTTTTTGAACAAAAGGAAGCTGTTTGTCACAAAACACATATGGTGTGAAAAATTAAAGAGTTTTTAAATAAAAATAAGTTATTTGAAACGAAACACATATAGTTTGGAAAATTCAAGAGTTTTTAAATAAAAATAAGTTGTTTGAAACGAAACACATATAGTTTGAAAAATCAAAGAGTTTTTTGAACAAAATGAAGTTGTTTGAAACAAAACATATATGGTTTTAAAAATTAAAGTGTTTTTGAAAGAGAATTAAGTTGTTTGAAGCAAAAGACATATAGTTTGAAAAATCAAAGAGTTTTTTGAACAAAATGAAGTTGTTTGAAACAAAACATATATAGTTTTAAAAATTAAAGTGTTTTTAAAGAAAATTAAGTTGTTTGAAACAAAACACTTGTAGTTTGAAAAAAATTGTAGAGGTTTTTAAAGAAAATTAAATTGCTTGAAACAAAACACACCTATTATGAAAATTTAAAGAGTTTTTTAAAGAAAATTAAGTTGTTTGAAACAAAACACATATAATTTGATAAAAATTAAAGAGTTTTTTTTAAAGAAAATTAAGTTGTTTTTCACAAAACACATATGGTTTGAAAAATTAAGGAGTTTTTAAAGAAAAATAAGTTGTTTGAAACGAAACACATATAGTTTGAAAAATTGAAGAGTTTTTTAAAGAAAATTAAGTTTCTTGAAACAAAACGCATGTAGTTTGAAAAACTAAAGTGTTTTTGAAGAAAATTAAGTTGTTTGAAGCAAAACGCATGTAGTTTGAAAAATTAAAGAGTTTTTTTTAAAGAAAACTAAGTTGCTTGAAACAAAATACATATAGTTTGAAAAACTAAAGTGTTTTTTAGAGACAATTAAGTTGTTTGAAGCAAAACGCATATAATGTGATAGAAATTAAAGAGATTTTTTTAAAGAAAATTGAGTTGTTTGTCACAAAACACATATAGTTAGAAAATTAAAGAGTTTTTTGAAGAAAATGAAGCTGTTTGAAACAAAACACATATAGTTTCAAAAATCAAAGATTTTTTGAATAAAATGAAGTTGTTTGTCACAAAACACATATGGTGTGAAAAATTAAAGTGTTTTTTAGAGACAGTTAAGTTGTTTGAAGCAAAACGCATATAATTTGATAGAAATTAAAGAGATTTTTTTAAAGAAAATTAAGTTGTTTGTCACAAAACACATATAGTTAGAAAATTAAAGAGTTTTTTGAAGAAAATGAAGCTGTTTGTCACAAAACACATATGGTGTGAAAAATTAAAGAGTTTTTAAATAAAAATAAATTGTTTGAAACGAAACACATATGGTTTGAAAAATTAAAGAGTTTTTAAAGAAAAATAAGTTGTTTGAAACGAAACACATGTAGTTTGAAAAATTGAATAGTTTTTTAAAGAAAATTAAGTTGCTTGAAACAAAACACATCGATTATGAAAATTTAAAGAGATTTAAAAAAAAAATTAAGTTGTTTGAAACAAAACGCATATAGTTCGAAAAATTAAAGGGCTTTTAAAGAATATTACGTTGTTTGAGGGAAAAGGCATGTAGTTTGAAAAGTTAAAGGCTTTTTTAAAGAAAATTAATTTGCTTGAAACAAAACACATATAGCCTGAAAAATTAAAGTATTTTTTATAGGAAATTAAGTTGTTTGAAGCAAAGCGCATATAGTTTGAAAAATCAAAGAGTTGTTTAAAGAAAATGAAGTTGTTTGAAACAAAATATATATAGTTTTAAAAATTAAAGTGTTTTTGAAAGAGAATTAAGCTGTTTGAAACAAAACACATATAGTTTAAAAAATCAAAGATTTTTTGAACAAAAGGAAGTTGTTTGTCACAAAACACATATGGTGTGAAAAATTAAAGAGTTTTTAAATAAAAACAAGTTGTTTGAAACGAAACACATATAGTTTGAAAAATTCAAGAGTTTTTAAATAAAAATAAGTTGTTTGAAACGAAACACATATAGTTTGAAAAATCAAAGAGTTTTTTGAACAAAATGAAGTTGTTTGAAACAAAACATATATAGTTTTAAAAATTAAAGTGTTTTTGAAAGAGAATAAAGTTGTTTGAAGGAAAAGACATAAAGTTTGAAAAATCAAAGAGTTTTTTGAACAAAATGAAGTTGTTTGAAACAAAACATATATAGTTTTAAAAATTAAAGTGTTTTTAAAGAAAATTAAGTTGTTTGAAACAAAACACATGTAGTTTGAAAAAAATTGTAGAGGTTTTTAAAGAAAATTAAGTTGCTTGAAACAAAACACATCTATTATGAAAATTTAAAGAGTTTTTTAAAGAAAATTAAGTTGTTTGAAACAAAACACATATAATTTGATAAAAATTAAAGAGTTTTTTTTAAAGAAAATTAAGTTGTTTTTCACAAAACACATATGGTTTGAAAAATTAAGGAGTTTTTAAAGAAAAATAATTTGTTTGAAACGAAACACATATAGTTTGAAAAATTGAAGAGCTTTTTAAAGAAAATTAAGTTTCTTGAAACAAAACGCATGTAGTTTGAAAAACTAAAGTGTTTTTGAAGAAAATTAAGTTGTGTGAAGCAAAACGCATGTAGTTTGAAAAATTAAAGAGTTTTTTTTAAAGAAAATTAAGTTGCTTGAAACAAAATACATATAGTTTGAAAAACTAAAGTGTTTTTTAGAGACAATTAAGTTGTTTGAAGCAAAACGCATGTAGTTTGAAAAATTAAAGAGTTTTTTTTAAAGAAAATTAAGTTGCTTGAAACAAAACACATCTATTATGAAAATTTAAAGAGATTTAAAAAAAAAATTAAGTTGTTTGAAACAAAACGCATATAGTTTGAAAAATTAAAGTGTTTTTGAAGAAAATTAAGTTGTTTGAAGCAAAACGCATGTAGTTTGAAAAATTAAAGAGTTTTTTTTCTAAAGAAAATTAAGATGTTTGAAACAAAACACATGTAGTTCGAAAAATTAAAGGGCTTTTAAAGAATATTACGTTGTTTGAGGGAAAAGGCATGTAGTTTGAAAAGTTAAAGGCTTTTTTAAAGAAAATTCATTTGCTTGAAACAAAACACATATAGCTTGAAAAATTAAAGTATTTTTTATAGGAAATTAAGTTGTTTGAAGCAAAGCGCATATAGTTTGAAAAATCAAAGAGTTGTTTAAACAAAATGAAGTTGTTTGAAACAAAAGATATATAGTTTTAAAAATTTAAGTGTTTTTGAAAGAGAATTAAGCTGTTTAAAACAAAACACATATAGTTTTAAAAATCAAAGATTTTTTGAACAAAAGGAAGTTGTTTGTCACAAAACACATATGGTGTGAAAAATTAAAGAGTTTTTAAATAAATATAAGTTGTGTAAAATTAAAGTCCAAATTATAGTTTAAAATTAATATATTTAGACTTCAAGTTATACAAATAAAATAATGAGTTTAATACAGTTAAAATGTTAGAAATTAAGAAAATTGAGGTTCGTCGTTCATCGTTCGGTTCGTTCAAAAGGTCAGACAAGACTAAAAGCTAATGAATAGAAGATGGCCTCTTCGTTCCATTCTGTCTTAATTTAGTGTTGCCAGTCGTTTGTTTTCCGCTTACAATTCGGCTATTCTGACAATTGGAAGTGTCCTCACTTCCTTCTTCTTGTTGTTCGTCTTCGTCATTTGCGTTATCATCCGTTGGGTCGTCTTCATCAGGAGGGGGTGTACCCCAATATTTCATTTTATCAGATGAGAAAACTCCGGAATATTGACGCTGTTTTCGAGGATCACCAGGGGTGTCTTCGACCAGATACCTATCATTATTTAGAAGTCTCGTTATGATATATGGTCCTTTGCACTTTGGTTGCAGTTTCTTCGGTTGTCCAGTGGCTGCTGGTTCGTTTTCTACCATTACGAAGTCATCAATTTTATAAATTGTTGGCTTTCGATGACGTTTATCAAATCTTTCTTTCCAATCTTGTCTTTTCTTATTAATTTCATCCGCTGTTTCCGCTCGAATTATCGACAATTGTTCTCGATCATCGTCAATTTCATCATGTAGATGTAATATAACTTTATTTTTAAGTATATCACGCGGTTCGAAATCAAAAACTATTTCATGTGGACTTCGTCCGGTGGTAGAAGATTTCATTTTATTTAGTGACCACTGAATATTTCGCAAAGTTTCATCCCATTTACGTTCGTCTTTCGTTGAAGCAGCTATAGCGGAAGCTATAGTCCGGTTTACACGTTCAATTTGTCCGTTTGCCCTAGACGTACGGACAGCAATTTTAATGTGCTGTATTGCATGGTCCTCGCAATAGTTCTCAAAAGATTTGGACGTGAAAGCTGTCCCTCTGTCGCTTATTATTCTTGTGGGTGTACCAACGTAACTGAAGAATTCATCAAAAATCTTTAAAACTGCTGCAGTATTTGTAGCTTTCACTGCTCGCAATAGAACAAACTTACTAAAAGAATCAGATATTCCCAATACGTGTATGTTTCCTTTACTGCTTTTTGGGAATGGTCCCAAATGATCAACGTGAATTGTTTTAAATGGCACCGATTCGATCTCATCAAAATGCAATTCACCCTCTATTTTGCCACCAGGCTTCTTGTAGTAGCAACATTGAATACACGATTTTGTATATTTGGAGACATAGTCTCGCATTTTTGGAAACCAATACCAGCTTTGAATTCGCTCTAAAGTTTTCTCCAATGCTAAATGTCCGACCAGATCATGACATTCTCAAACTATTCTCCAACGTACCATTTTGGGAACTATCCACCTTTTGTTTCCGTTAATTTTTTTATAAAGCCGACCATTTTCAATACAATACTCGTTCTGGATGTGTTTATCAACGTTCGTTTCTTGTAATTTACTGACAATACCTTTTAATTTTTCGTCCTGCAGTTGCATAGTGAGTAACCAATCTACATGACTTATTTCAATATTCAATATCTTCAATGATGCAGTCTCCATTTCATCGTTAACAACTTCATCCGGTTGTCGGCTTAAAGCATCAACGTGACCCATTCGATTGCCGCTTCTATGTTCCAAACTAAAATCAAAATCTTGAAGAGTTAACCACCATCGTGCCACACGAGGTATCAATTCTTTTTTCTGCATAGTAGTCTTAAGAGAAGCACAATCTGTTACAACTTTAAACGTTTTTCCAAGATGATAATATTTGAATCGCTTTAATGATTCCACAATCGCTAAAGTTTCAAGTTCATAACTATGAAACTTTTTCTCTGATTCGTTTGTCGTTCTACTAAAATAAGCTACGGGTTTAAATAACTTATTTTCCTGTTACAGTAAAATTCCGGCAAGCCCATTTGCGCTTGCATCCGTATGAACTTCATGCAATGTGTTCTTCTCGTACGATGTCAATACTGGGGAATCTGTTAATTCTTTCTGAAGTCGATAAAAAGCAGCATCCTGTTCTGACTTCCAGACGAATGGTTGATCTTTCTTTAACAACATATTTAATGGTTTTGCAATAATTGCAAAATCTTTCACGAATTTCCTGAAGTAACTACATAAACCCAAGAACTGTCTTATCTCGGTTAAACTAGTTGGCTTTTTAAAGTTTTGTACAGCACTCGTTTTTAATGTTCCAGCACTAATACCTTTGGGTGATGTTTTATGACCCAAATATTCAATTTCTTGCTGTAGAAATGTACATTTTTTCAAATTCAATGTTAAATTAAATTCTTTCAAATCGTTCAAGACAATATTTAATTTCTCGAATCCTTCTTCGACTGTATTACTTCCAATTAGAATATCGTCCATATATATTTGGATTAAATTATTTACATGCTTTTTAAATTTTCCCATCAACTTTTGAAAAACTGCTGGGGCATTCTTAAGCCCGAACGCCATTCGAACAAATTCATACAACCGATTTGGTGTAATGAATGCTGTAAACTTACGAGAATTTTCATTTAATGGTATTTGATAGTAGCCGCTGTTTAAATCCAATGTCGTAAAATATTTAAAAGAACTTGCGATCTGTAATTCCTCTTCGATATTAGGAGTTGCACACATTTCTTTTTTAGTAATTTGATTCAAGTGTCGATAATCAACACACAATCTATCCGTACCGTTCTTCTTTTTAACAAGCAATACTGGACTGGCGTAATTTGAATTTGATTGCACTACTATACCATTGTCGATTAGTTGTTGAACCATTTCATCAACTCGTTCTCTTTTCGCATAAGATACCCGAAATGGTTTTTGTTGAACTGGTTTTTCACTTTCAACTTCAATAATTATTTCGGTTTCGTTCGTTAAGCCGATTTCAGTTAAATCTTTTGCAAATAATCCTTTATTTTCGTTCAAGATTTTCACTAAAGATTTACGCTCTTCGTTCGTTAAATCACCATATTGAATCTCGTTATCATCAATTGGATTACGATTTCGATTATTCTCGATGATGGTCTTACTGACAGATATGTCATTTCGTTCTAAAATGAGTTTTCCATTTTCTTTTATCATTCTCATACCAGGCGCATCAATAATATCACGTCCGATTAGCAATGGAACTGGTAAGAATGTACTTTCAATTATGTAGACAAAAGTTTCAACTTTTAGCCCATCAATATTCAAATCTAGATTCATCATTTCGGTTGCAATATGGGAACCTCCCAAAAATCCAATAATATTCATTTGACATTTTATACGTTCTTGCTTTAGATTTCTTGCATCTTCGGCTCTAATTATCGTACAAGGACTACCGCAATCGATTTGTCCAAGGATTTCGTAATCACCAATTTTGATTAACTTGTGATACTCTGTGTCAAACTTTTGGCATTTAACCAATCCGATTTTTGCTTCACTAGGACACTCAGTTGGTTCACCTTTCCGATGTACTCGTTTGCACGTGTTACATCTCGGTTTTCGAGGCGGTTCAGTGCAATCGCGTGCATAGTGACCGGTTGGAAAACAATTGTAACATTCGTTAGGGTTTTTCTTTTTATCTTTTGAAATTGGTACCAAAATATCTTTCTGAACTGTTGCGTCTTTATGCCCTTCATTACTTTGTAAACTCTTGGTCACCTTTTTCTCTTTAACGTTATATTGCGCATTTCTTAAACTTTGACACCATTCAATTTTATCCCGCAATATTTCCAAACTTTCGATTCTTTGACCTTGAAAAGCAGAATATAATTCATCGTCTTTCATACCCATAATGAAGTATTTTGTGATCGCCCTTTCTGTCAGTTTTCCTTTTAAGCCCATAGACGAAATTCCATCGAAATATTGCATCAGACTCTCTGTAGGTTTTCTTTTTCTAGCCATCATTGCCATGTGAATATCTGCTTCATTAATTTCTGGAATAAATTTTGTTTTAAATGCATTCGAAAAATTTAACCAATTTGTATAAATTTCATCAGTTCTATCAAACCATATTCTCGCATTTCCTTTCAATTTAACTGGTACAACAATTAACATCAATTCGTCGTCCCATTTATAGTACGATTTCAATTTTTCCACTCTTATAATCCAACATTCTGCAGTTAAATCTCGTTCATCACTTGGATTAAACTCTGGTAACAAATCTTGAATGTCTTTCGGTGCAAACTGTATTTTTTTATCTTGTATTTGCGGCTGTTGAACAATATTTGGTTGAACAAATTCATCATCAGACATGTCGTTTGCAGGTCAAAATTTTTTAATCGGTTTATAAGTACGCGTTTGTTACCGACACACGATAAGTTATGTCTTTCTAAAATTTTCTTTAATTCCTTTACCGACACGTGACTGTAGTCACTCATTAGCAAATGTATTGCGAAATTCAAAGAAACAATAAAGAATATAATTCCCGGAATTATATACCGTTCCCGTTCCCGTTCACTGTTTGTTTGTTTTCTTACAAACACAACAATTTCTGTTTGTTCACTTTTTTTTCGCAGCACTTTTGTTTTTTTTTTTGAGTAAACTTTCCACTTCTGAATTGTAAAATTAAAGTCCGAATTATAGTTTAAAATTAATATATTTAGACTTCAAGTTATACAAATAAAATATTGAGTTTAATACAGTTAAAATGTTAGAAATTAAGAAAATTGACGTTCGTCGTTCATCGTTCGGTTCGTTCAAAAGGTCAGACAAGACTAAAAGCTAATGAATAGAAGATGGCCTCTTCGTTCCATTCTGGCTTAATTTAGTGTTGCCAGTCGTTTGTTTTCCGCTTACAGTTGTTTGAAACGAAACACATATAGTTTGAAAAATTCAACAGTTTTTAAATAAAAATAAGTTGTTTGAAACGAAACACATGTAGTTTGAAAAATCAAAGAGTTTTTTGAACAAAATGAAGTTGTTTGAAACAAAACTCATCTAGTTTTAAAAATTAAAGTGTTTTTAAAGAAAATTAAGTTGTCTGAAGCAAAACACATGTAGCTTGAAAAATTAAAGAGTTTTGTAAAGAAATGTAAGTTGTTTGAAACAAAACACATATAGTTCGAAAAAAATTAAAGAAGTTTTTAAAGAAAATTACGTTGCTTGAAACAAAACATATCTATTATTAAAATTTAAAGAGTTTTTTAAAGAAATTTAAGTTGTTTGAAAAAAAACTCAAATAGTTTGAAAAATTGAAGTGTTTTTAAAGAAAATTAAGTTGTTTGAAGCAAAACGCATGTAGTTTGTAAAATTGAAGAGTTTTTTTTAAACAAAATTAAGTTGCTTGAAACAACATACATATAGTTTGAAAAATTAAAGTGTTTTTTAGAGAAAATTAAGTTGTTTGAAGCAAAGCGTATATAGTTTGAAAAATTAAAGAGTTTTTTAAGGAAAATTTAGTTGTGTGTCACAAAACAAATATAGTTTGAAAAATTAAAGAGTTTTTGATAGAAATTTGAGTTGTTTGAAACAAAACACATACAGTTTGAAAATCAAAGGGTTTTTTGAAGAAAATGAAGTTGTTTGAAACAAAACACATCTAGTTTTAAAAACTAAAGCGTTTTTATAGAAAATTAAATTGTTTGAAACAAAACGCATGTAGCTTGAAAAATTAAAGAGTTTTTTAAAGAAAATTAAGTTATTTGAAACAAAACACATATGGTTTGATAAAAATTAAAGAGTTTTTTTTAAAGAAAATTAAGTTATTTGTCACAAAACACATATGGTTTGATAAATTAAAGAGTTTTTAAAGAAAAATAAGTTGTTTGAAACGAAACACAAGTAGTTTGAAAAAGTGAAGAGTTTTTTAAAGAAAATTAAGTTGCTTGAAACAAAACACATCTATTATGAAAATTTAAAAAGATTTAAAGAAAAATTAAGTTGTTTGAAACAAAACACATATAGTTTGAAAACTTAAAGTGTTTTTAAAGAAAATTTAGTTGTTTGAAGCAAAACGCATTTAGTTTGAAAAATTAAAGAGTTTTTTTTTAAAGAAAATTAGGATGTTTGGAACAAAACACATGTAGTTCCAAAAATTAAAGGGCTTTTAAAGAATATTACGTTGTTTGAGGGAAAAGGCATGTAGTTTGAAAAGTTAGAGGCTTTTTTAAAGAAAATTAATTTGCTTGAAACAAAACACGTATAGCTTGAATAATTAAAGTATTTTTTAGAGGATATTAAGTTGTTTGAAGTAAAGCGTATATAGTTTGAAAAATTAAAGAGTTTTTTAAGGAAAATTTAGTTGTTTGTCACAAAACAAATATAGTTTGAAAAATTAAAGAGTTTTTGATAGAAATTTGAGTTGTTTGAAACAAAACACATACTGTTTGAAAAATCAAAGGGTTTTTTGAACAAAATGAAGTTGTTTGAAACAAAACACATCTAGTTTTAAAAACTAAAGCGTTTTTAAAGAAAATTAAATTGTTTGAAACAAAACGCATGTAGCTTGAAAAATTAAACAGTTTTTTAAAGAAAATTAAGTTATTTGAAACAAAACACATATGGTTTGATAAAAATTAAAGAGTTTTTTTAAAAGAAAATTAAGTTGTTTGTCACAAAACACATGTAGTTCGAAAAATTAAAGGGCTTTTAAAGAATATTACGTTGTATGAGGGAAAAGGCGTGTAGTTTGAAAAGTTAAAGGCTTTTTTAAAGACATTTAATTTGCTTGAAACAAAACACATATACCTTGAAAAATTAAAGTATTTTTTATAGGAAATTAAGTTGTTTGAAGCAAAGCGCATATAGTTTGAAAAATCAAAGAGTTGTTTAAACAAAATGAAGTTGTTTGAAACAAAAGATATATAGTTTTAAAAATTAAAGTGTTTTTGAAAGAGAATTAAGCTGTTTGAAACAAAACACATATAGTTTTAAAAATCAAAGATTTTTTGAACAAAAGGAAGTTGTTTGTCACAAAACACATATGGTGTGAAAAATTAAAGAGTTTTTAAGTAAAAATAAGTTGTTTGAAACGAAACACATATAGTTTGAAAAATTCAAGAGTTTTTAAATAAAAATAAGTTGTTTGAAACGAAACACATATAGTTTGAAAAATCAAAGAGTTTTTTGAACAAAATGAAGTTGTTTGAAACAAAAGATATATAGTTTTAAAAATTAAAGTGTTTTTGAAAGATAATTAAGTTGTTTGAAGCAAAAGACATATAGTTTGAAAAATCAAAGAGTTTTTTGAACAAAATGAAGTTGTTTGAAACAAAACATATATAGTTTTAAAAATTAAAGTGTTTTTAAAGAAAATTAAGTTGCTTGAAACAAAACACATGTAGTTTGCAAAAAATTGTGTAGGTTTTTAAAGAAAATTAAGTTGCTTGAAACAAAACACATCTATTATGAAAATTTAAATAGTTTTTTAAAGAAAATTAAGTTGTTTGAGACAAAACACATATAGTTTGAAAAATTAAAGAGTTTTTTAAAGAAAATTAAGTTGTTTGAAACAAAACACATATAATTTGATAAAAATTAAAGAGTTTTTTTTAAAGAAAATTAAGTTGTTTTTCACAAAACACATATGGTTTGAAAAATTAAGGAGTTTTTAATGAAAAATAAGATGTTTGACACGAAACACATATAGTTTGAAAAATTGAAGAGTTTTTTAAAGATAATTAAGTTTCTTGAAACAAAACGCATGTAGTTTGAAAAACTAAAGTGTTTTTGAAGAAAATTAAGTTGTTTGAAGCAAAACGCATGTAGTTTGAAAAATTAAAGAGTTTTTTTAAAGAAAATTAAGTTGCTTGAAACAAAATACATATAGTCTGAAAAATTAAAGTGTTTTTTAGAGACAATTAAGTTGTTTGAAGCAAAACGCATATAATTTGATAGAAATTAAAGAGATTTTTTTAAAGAAAATTAAGTTGTTTGTCACAAAACACATATAGTTGGAAAATTAAAGAGTTTTTTGAAGAAAATGAAGCTGTTTGAAACAAAACACATATAGTTTTAAAAATCAAAGATTTTTTGAACAAATTGAAGTTGTTTGTCACAAAACACATATGGTGTGAAAAATTAAAGAGTTTTTAAATAAAAATAAATTGTTTGAAACGAAACACATATGGTTTGAAAAATTAAAGAGTTTTTAAAGAAAAATAAGTTGTTTGAAACGAAACACATGTAGTTTGAAAAATTGAATAGTTTTTTAAAGAAAATTACGTTGCTTGAAACAAAACACATCTATTATGAAAATTTAAAGAGATTTAAAAAAAAAATTAAGTTGTTTGAAACAAAACGCATATAGTTTGAAAAATTAAAGTGTTTTTGAAGAAAATTAAGTTGTTTGAAGCAAAACGCATGTAGTTTGAAAAACTAAAGAGTTTTTTTTTAAAGAAAATTAAGATGTTTGAAACAAAACACATGTAGTTCGAAAAATTAAAGGGCTTTTAAAGAATATTACGTTGTTTGAGGGAAAAGGCATGTAGTTTGAAAAGTTAAAGGGTTTTTTAAAGCAAATTAATTTGCTTGAAACAAAACACATATAGCTTGAAAAATTAAAGTATTTTTTATAGGAAATTAAGTTGTTTGAAGCAAAGCGCATATAGTTTGAAAAATCAAAGAGTTGTTTAAACAAAATGAAGTTGTTTGAAACAAAAGATATATAGTTTTAAAAATTAAAGTGTTTTTGAAAGAGAATTAAGCTGTTTGAAACAAAAAACATATAGTTTTAAAAATCAAAGATTTTTTGAACAAAAGGAAGTTGTTTGTCACAAAACACATATGGTGTGAAAAATTAAAGAGTTTTTAAATAAACATAAGTTGTTTGAAACGAAACACATATAGTTTGAAAAATTCAAGAGTTTTTAAATAAAAATAAGTTGTTTGAAACGAAACACATATAGTTTGAAAAATCAAAGAGTTTTTTGAACAAAATGAAGTTGTTTGAAACAAAACATATATAGTTTTAAAAATTAAAGTGTTTTTGAAAGAGAATTAAGTTGTTTGAAGCAAAAGACATATAGTTTGAAAAATCAAAGAGTTTTTTGACCAAAATGAAGTTGTTTGAAACAAAACATATATAGTTTTAAAAATTAAAGCATTTTTAAAGAAAATTAAGTTGTTTGAAACAAAACACATGTAGTTTGATAAAAATTGTAGAGGTTTTTAAAGAAAATTAAGTTGCTTCAAAAAAAACACATCTATTATGAAAAATTAAAGTGTTTTTGAAAGAGAATTAAGCTGTTTGAAACAAAACACATATAGTTCTAAAAATCAAAGATTTTTTGAACAAAAGGAAGCTGTTTGTCACAAAACACATATGGTGTGAAAAATTAAAGAGTTTTTAAATAAAAATAAGTTATTTGAAACGAAACACATATAGTTTGGAAAATTCAAGAGTTTTTAAATAAAAATAAGTTGTTTGAAACGAAACACATATAGTTTGAAAAATCAAAGAGTTTTTTGAACAAAATGAAGTTGTTTGAAACAAAACATATATGGTTTTAAAAATTAAAGTGTTTTTGAAAGAGAATTAAGTTGTTTGAAGCAAAAGACATATAGTTTGAAAAATCAAAGAGTTTTTTGAACAAAATGAAGTTGTTTGAAACAAAACATATATAGTTTTAAAAATTAAAGTGTTTTTAAAGAAAATTAAGTTGTTTGAAACAAAACACTTGTAGTTTGAAAAAAATTGTAGAGGTTTTTAAAGAAAATTAAATTGCTTGAAACAAAACACACCTATTATGAAAATTTAAAGAGTTTTTTAAAGAAAATTAAGTTGTTTGAAACAAAACACATATAATTTGATAAAAATTAAAGAGTTTTTTTTTAAAGAAAATTAAGTTGTTTTTCACAAAACACATATGGTTTGAAAAATTAAGGAGTTTTTAAAGAAAAATAAGTTGTTTGAAACGAAACACATATAGTTTGAAAAATTGAAGAGTTTTTTAAAGAAAATTAAGTTTCTTGAAACAAAACGCATGTAGTTTGAAAAACTAAAGTGTTTTTGAAGAAAATTAAGTTGTTTGAAGCAAAACGCATGTAGTTTGAAAAATTAAAGAGTTTTTTTTAAAGAAAACTAAGTTGCTTGAAACAAAATACATATAGTTTGAAAAACTAAAGTGTTTTTTAGAGACAATTAAGTTGTTTGAAGCAAAACGCATATAATGTGATAGAAATTAAAGAGATTTTTTTAAAGAAAATTGAGTTGTTTGTCACAAAACACATATAGTTAGAAAATTAAAGAGTTTTTTGAAGAAAATGAAGCTGTTTGAAACAAAACACATATAGTTTCAAAAATCAAAGATTTTTTGAATAACATGAAGTTGTTTGTCACAAAACACATATGGTGTGAAAAATTAAAGTGTTTTTTAGAGACAGTTAAGTTGTTTGGAGCAAAACGCGTATAATTTGATAGAAATTAAAGAGATTTTTTTAAAGAAAATTAAGTTGTTTGTCACAAAACACATATAGTTAGAAAATTAAAGAGTTTTTTGAAGAAAATGAAGCTGTTTGAAACAAAACACATATGGTTTTAAAAATCAAAGATTTTTTGAACAAAATGAAGCTGTTTGTCACAAAACACATATGGTGTGAAAAATTAAAGAGTTTTTAAATAAAAATAAATTGTTTGAAACGAAACACATATGGTTTGAAAAATTAAAGAGTTTTTAAAGAAAAATAAGTTGTTTGAAACGAAACACATGTAGTTTGAAAAATTGAATAGTTTTTTAAAGAAAATTAAGTTGCTTGAAACAAAACACATCGATTATGAAAATTTAAAGAGATTTAAAAAAAAAATTAAGTTGTTTGAAACAAAACGCATATAGTTCGAAAAATTAAAAAGCTTTTAAAGAATATTACGTTGTTTGAGGGAAAAGGCATGTAGTTTGAAAAGTTAAAGGCTTTTTTAAAGAAAATTAATTTGCTTGAAACAAAACACATATAGCCTGAAAAATTAAAGTATTTTTTATAGGAAATTAAGTTGTTTGAAGCAAAGCGCATATAGTTTGAAAAATCAAAGAGTTGTTTAAACAAAATGAAGTTGTTTGAAACAAAAGATATATAGTTTTAAAAATTAAAGTGTTTTTGAAAGAGAATTAAGCTGTTTGAAACAAAACACATATAGTTTAAAAAATCAAAGATTTTTTGAACAAAAGGAAGTTGTTTGTCACAAAACACATATGGTGTGAAAAATTAAAGAGTTTTTAAATAAAAACAAGTTGTTTGAAACGAAACACATATAGTTTGAAAAATTCAAGAGTTTTTAAATAAAAATAAGTTGTTTGAAACGAAACACATATAGTTTGAAAAATCAAAGAGTTTTTTGAACAAAATGAAGTTGTTTGAAACAAAACAAATATAGTTTTAAAAATTAAAGTGTTTTTGAAAGAGAATAAAGTTGTTTGAAGGAAAAGACATAAAGTTTGAAAAATCAAAGAGTTTTTTGAACAAAATGAAGTTGTTTGAAACAAAACATATATAGTTTTAAAAATTAAAGTGTTTTTAAAGAAAATTAAGTTGTTTGAAACAAAACACATGTAGTTTGAAAAAAATTGTAGAGGTTTTTAAAGAAAATTAAGTTGCTTGAAACAAAACACATCTATTATGAAAATTTAAAGAGTTTTTTAAAGAAAATTAAGTTGTTTGAAACAAAACACATATAATTTGATAAAAATTAAAGAGTTTTTTTTAAAGAAAATTAAGTTGTTTTTCACAAAACACATATGGTTTGAAAAATTAAGGAGTTTTTAAAGAAAAATAATTTGTTTGAAACGAAACACATATAGTTTGAAAAATTGAAGAGCTTTTTAAAGAAAATTAAGTTTCTTGAAACAAAACGCATGTAGTTTGAAAAACTAAAGTGTTTTTGAAGAAAATTAAGTTGTGTGAAGCAAAACGCATGTAGTTTGAAAAATTAAAGAGTTTTTTTTAAAGAAAATTAAGTTGCTTGAAACAAAATACATATAGTTTGAAAAACTAAAGTGTTTTTTAGAGACAATTAAGTTGTTTGAAGCAAAACGCATGTAGTTTGAAAAATTAAAGAGTTTTTTTTAAAGAAAATTAAGTTGCTTGAAACAAAACACATCTATTATGAAAATTTAAAGAGATTTAAAAAAAAATTAAGTTGTTTGAAACAAAACGCATATAGTTTGAAAAATTAAAGTGTTTTTGAAGAAAATTAAGTTGTTTGAAGCAAAACGCATGTAGTTTGAAAAATTAAAGAGTTTTTTTTCTAAAGAAAATTAAGATGTTTGAAACAAAACACATGTAGTTCGAAAAATTAAAGGGCTTTTAAAGAATATTACGTTGTTTGAGGGAAAAGGCATGTAGTTTGAAAAGTTAAAGGCTTTTTTAAAGAAAATTCATTTGCTTGAAACAAAACACATATAGCTTGAAAAATTAAAGTATTTTTTATAGGAAATTAAGTTGTTTGAAGCAAAGCGCATATAGTTTGAAAAATCAAAGAGTTGTTTAAACAAAATGAAGTTGTTTGAAACAAAAGATATATAGTTTTAAAAATTTAAGTGTTTTTGAAAGAGAATTAAGCTGTTTAAAACAAAACACATATAGTTTTAAAAATCAAAGATTTTTTGAACAAAAGGAAGTTGTTTGTCACAAAACACACATGGTGTGAAAAATTAAAGAGTTTTTAAATAAATATAAGTTGTGTAAAATTAAAGTCCAAATTATAGTTTAAAATTAATATATTTAGACTTCAAGTTATACAAATAAAATAATGAGTTTAATACAGTTAAAATGTTAGAAATTAAGAAAATTGAGGTTCGTCGTTCATCGTTCGGTTCGTTCAAAAGGTCAGACAAGACTAAAAGCTAATGAATAGAAGATGGCCTCTTCGTTCCATTCTCTCTTAATTTAGTGTTGCCAGTCGTTTGTTTTCCGCTTACAATTCGGCTATTCTGACAATTGGAAGTGTCCTCACTTCCTTCTTCTTGTTGTTCGTCTTCGTCATTTGCGTTATCATCCGTTGGGTCGTCTTCATCAGGAGGGGGTGTACCCCAATATTTCATTTTATCAGATGAGAAAACTCCGGAATATTGACGCTGTTTTCGAGGATCACCAGGGGTGTCTTCGACCAGATACCTATCATTATTTAGAAGTCTCGTTATGATATATGGTCCTTTGCACTTTGGTTGCAGTTTCTTCGGTTGTCCAGTGGCTGCTGGTTCGTTTTCTACCATTACGAGGTCATCAATTTTATAAATTGTTGGCTTTCGATGACGTTTATCAAATCTTTCTTTCCAATCTTGTCTTTTCTTATTAATTTCATCCGCTGTTTCCGCTCGAATTATCGACAATTGTTCTCGATCATCGTCAATTTCATCATGTAGATGTAATATAACTTTATTTTTAAGTATATCACGCGGTTCGAAATCAAAAACTATTTCATGTGGACTTCGTCCGGTGGTAGAAGATTTCATTTTATTTAGTGACCACTGAATATTTCGCAAAGTTTCATCCCATTTACGTTCGTCTTTCGTTGAAGCAGCTATAGCGGAAGCTATAGTCCGGTTTACACGTTCAATTTGTCCGTTTGCCCTAGACGTACGGACAGCAATTTTAATGTGCTGTATTGCATGGTCCTCGCAATAGTTCTCAAAAGATTTGGACGTGAAAGCTGTCCCTCTGTCGCTTATTATTCTTGTGGGTGTACCAACGTAACTGAAGAATTCATCAAAAATCTTTAAAACTGCTGCAGTATTTGTAGCTTTCACTGCTCGCAATAGAACAAACTTACTAAAAGAATCAGATATTCCCAATACGTGTATGTTTCCTTTACTGCTTTTTGGGAATGGTCCCAAATGATCAACGTGAATTGTTTTAAATGGCACCGATTCGATCTCATCAAAATGCAATTCACCCTCTATTTTGCCACCAGGCTTCTTGTAGTAGCAACATTGAATACACGATTTTGTATATTTGGAGACATAGTCTCGCATTTTTGGAAACCAATACCAGCTTTGAATTCGCTCTAAAGTTTTCTCCAATGCTAAATGTCCGACCAGATCATGACATTCTCAAACTATTCTCCAACGTACCATTTTGGGAACTATCCACCTTTTGTTTCCGTTAATTTTTTTATAAAGCCGACCATTTTCAATACAATACTCGTTCTGGATGTGTTTATCAACGTTCGTTTCTTGTAATTTACTGACAATACCTTTTAATTTTTCGTCCTGCAGTTGCATAGTGAGTAACCAATCTACATGACTTATTTCAATATTCAATATCTTCAATGATGCAGTCTCCATTTCATCGTTAACAACTTCATCCGGTTGTCGGCTTAAAGCATCAACGTGACCCATTCGATTGCCGCTTCTATGTTCCAAACTAAAATCAAAATCTTGAAGAGTTAACCACCATCGTGCCACACGAGGTATCAATTCTTTTTTCTGCATAGTAGTCTTAAGAGAAGCACAATCTGTTACAACTTTAAACGTTTTTCCAAGATGATAATATTTGAATCGCTTTAATGATTCCACAATCGCTAAAGTTTCAAGTTCATAACTATGAAACTTTTTCTCTGATTCGTTTGTCGTTCTACTAAAATAAGCTACGGGTTTAAATAACTTATTTTCCTGTTACAGTAAAATTCCGGCAAGCCCATTTGCGCTTGCATCCGTATGAACTTCATGCAATGTGTTCTTCTCGTACGATGTCAATACTGGGGAATCTGTTAATTCTTTCTGAAGTCGATAAAAAGCAGCATCCTGTTCTGACTTCCAGACGAATGGTTGATCTTTCTTTAACAGCATATTTAATGGTTTTGCAATAATTGCAAAATCTTTCACGAATTTCCTGAAGTAACTACATAAACCCAAGAACTGTCTTATCTCGGTTAAATTAGTTGGCTTTTTAAAGTTTTGTACAGCACTCGTTTTTAATGTTCCAGCACTAATACCTTTGGGTGATGTTTTATGACCCAAATATTCAATTTCTTGCTGTAGAAATGTACATTTTTTCAAATTCAATGTTAAATTAAATTCTTTCAAATCGTTCAAGACAATATTTAATTTCTCGAATCCTTCTTCGACTGTATTACTTCCAATTAGAATATCGTCCATATATATTTGGATTAAATTATTTACATGCTTTTTAAATTTTCCCATCAACTTTTGAAAAACTGCTGGGGCATTCTTAAGCCCGAACGCCATTCGAACAAATTCATACAACCGATTTGGTGTAATGAATGCTGTAAACTTACGAGAATTTTCATTTAATGGTATTTGATAGTAGCCGCTGTTTAAATCCAATGTCGTAAAATATTTAAAAGAACTTGCGATCTGTAATTCCTCTTCGATATTAGGAGTTGCACACATTTCTTTTTTAGTAATTTGATTCAAGTGTCGATAATCAACACACAATCTATCCGTACCGTTCTTCTTTTTAACAAGCAATACTGGACTGGCGTAATTTGAATTTGATTGCACTACTATACCATTGTCGATTAGTTGTTGAACCATTTCATCAACTCGTTCTCTTTTCGCATAAGATACCCGAAATGGTTTTTGTTGAACTGGTTTTTCACTTTCAACTTCAATAATTATTTCGGTTTCGTTCGTTAAGCCGATTTCAGTTAAATCTTTTGCAAATAATCCTTTATTTTCGTTCAAGATTTTCACTAAAGATTTACGCTCTTCGTTCGTTAAATCACCATATTGAATCTCGTTATCATCAATTGGATTACGATTTCGATTATTCTCGATGATGGTCTTACTGACAGATATGTCATTTCGTTCTAAAATGAGTTTTCCATTTTCTTTTATCATTCTCATACCAGGCGCATCAATAATATCACGTCCGATTAGCAATGGAACTGGTAAGAATGTACTTTCAATTATGTAGACAAAAGTTTCAACTTTTAGCCCATCAATATTCAAATCTAGATTCATCATTTCGGTTGCAATATGGGAACCTCCCAAAAATCCAATAATATTCATTTGACATTTTATACGTTCTTGCTTTAGATTTCTTGCATCTTCGGCTCTAATTATCGTACAAGGACTACCGCAATCGATTTGTCCAAGGATTTCGTAATCACCAATTTTGATTAACTTGTGATACTCTGTGTCAAACTTTTGGCATTTAACCAATCCGATTTTTGCTTCACTAGGACACTCAGTTGGTTCACCTTTCCGATGTACTCGTTTGCACGTGTTACATCTCGGTTTTCGAGGCGGTTCAGTGCAATCGCGTGCATAGTGACCGGTTGGAAAACAATTGTAACATTCGTTAGGGTTTTTCTTTTTATCTTTTGAAATTGGTACCAAAATATCTTTCTGAACTGTTGCGTCTTTATGCCCTTCATTACTTTGTAAACTCTTGGTCACCTTTTTCTCTTTAACGTTATATTGCGCATTTCTTAAACTTTGACACCATTCAATTTTATCCCGCAATATTTCCAAACTTTCGATTCTTTGACCTTGAAAAGCAGAATATAATTCATCGTCTTTCATACCCATAATGAAGTATTTTGTGATCACCCTTTCTGTCAGTTTTCCTTTTAAGCCCATAGACGAAATTCCATCGAAATATTGCATCAGACTCTCTGTAGGTTTTCTTTTTCTAGCCATCATTGCCATGTGAATATCTGCTTCATTAATTTCTGGAATAAATTTTGTTTTAAATGCATTCGAAAAATTTAACCAATTTGTATAAATTTCATCAGTTCTATCAAACCATATTCTCGCATTTCCTTTCAATTTAACTGGTACAACAATTAACATCAATTCGTCGTCCCATTTATAGTACGATTTCAATTTTTCCACTCTTTTAATCCAACATTCTGCAGTTAAATCTCGTTCATCACTTGGATTTAACTCTGGTAACAAATCTTGAATGTCTTTCGGTGCAAACTGTATTTTTTTATCTTGTATTTGCGGCTGTTGAACAATATTTGGTTGAACAAATTCATCATCAGACATGTCGTTCGTTTGCAGGTCAAAATTTTTTAATCGGTTTATAAGTACGCGTTTGTTACCGACACACGATAAGTTATGTCTTTCTAAAATTTTCTTTAATTCCTTTACCGACACGTGACTGTAGTCACTCATTAGCAAATGTATTGCGAAATTCAAAGAAACAATAAAGAATATAATTCCCGGAATTATATACCGTTCCCGTTCCCGTTCACTGTTTGTTTGTTTTCTTACAAACACAACAATTTCTGTTTGCTCACTTTTTTTTCGCAGCACTTTTGTTTTTTTTTTTGAGTAAACTTTCCACTTCTGAATTGTAAAATTAAAGTCCGAATTATAGTTTAAAATTAATATATTTAGACTTCAAGTTATACAAATAAAATATTGAGTTTAATACAGTTAAAATGTTAGAAATTAAGAAAATTGACGTTCGTCGTTCATCGTTCGGTTCGTTCAAAAGGTCAGACAAGACTAAAAGCTAATGAATAGAAGATGGCCTCTTCGTTCCATTCTGGCTTAATTTAGTGTTGCCAGTCGTTTGTTTTCCGCTTACAGTTGTTTGAAACGAAACACATATAGTTTGAAAAATTCAACAGTTTTTAAATAAAAATAAGTTGTTTGAAACGAAACACATATAGTTTGAAAAATCAAAGAGTTTTTTGAACAAAATAAAGTTGTTTGGAACAAAACATATATAGTTTTAAAAATTAAAGTGTTTTTGAAAGAGAATTAAGTTGTTTGAAGCAAAAGACATAAAGTTTGAAAAATCAAAGAGTTTTTTGAACAAAATGAAGTTGTTTGAAACAAAACATATATAGTTTTAAAAATTAAAGTATTTTTAAGGAAAATTAAGTTGGTTGAAACAAAACACATGTAGTTTGAAAAAAATTGTATAGGTTTTTAAAGAAAATTAAGTTGCTTGAAACAAAACACATCTATTATGAAAATTTAAAGAGTTTTTTAAAGAAAATATATATATATAATTTGATAAAAATTAAATAGTTTTTTTTAAAGAAAATTAAGTTGTTTTTCACAAAACACATATGGTTTGAAAAATTAAGGAGTTTTTAAAGAAAAATAATTTGTTTGAAACGAAACACATATAGTTTGAAAAATTGAAGAGTTTTTTAAAGAAAATTAAGTTTCTTGAAACAAAACGCATGTAGTTTGAAAAACTAAAGTGTTTTTGAAGAAAATTAAGTTGTTTGAAACAAATCGCATGTAGTTTGAAAAATTAAAGAGTTTTTTTTAAAGAAAATTAAGTTGCTTGAAACAAAATACATATAGTTTGAAAAACTAAAGTGTTTTTTAGAGACAATTAAGTCGTTTGAAGCAAAACGCATATAATTTGTTAGAAATTAAAGAGATTTTTTTAAAGAAAATTAAGTTGTTTGTCACAAAACACATATAGTTAGAAAATTAAAGAGTTTTTTGAAGAAAATGAAGCTGTTTGAAACAAAACACATATAGTTTTAAAAATCAAAGATTTTTTGAACAAAATGAAGTTGTTTGTCACAAAACACATATGGTGTGAAAAATTAAAGAGTTTTTAAACAGAAATAAGTTGTTTGAAACGAAACACATGTAGTTTGAAAAATTGAATAGTTTTTTAAAGAAAATTAAGCTGCTTGAAACAAAACACATCTATTATGAAAATGTAAAGAGATTTAAAAAAAAAATTTAGTTGTTCGAAACAAAACGCATATAGTTTGAAAAATTAAAGTGTTTTTGAAGAAAATTAAGTTGTTTGAAGCAAAACGCATGTAGTTTGAAAAATTAAAGAAATTTTTTTTAAAGAAAATTAAGATGTTTGAAACAAAACACATGTAGTTCGAAAAATTAAAGGGCTTTTAAAGAATATTACGTTGTTTGAGGGAAAAGGCATGTAGTTTGAAAAGTTAAAGGTTTTTTTAAAGAAAATAATTTGCTTGAAACAAAACACATATAGCTTGAAAAACTAACGTATTTTTTATAGGAAATTAAGTTGTTTGAAGCAAAGCGCATATAGTTTGAAAAATCAAAGAGTTGTTTAAACAAAATGAAGTTGTTTGAAACAAAAGATATATAGTTTTAAAAATTTAAGTGTTTTTGAAAGAGAATTAAGCTGTTTGAAACAAAACACATATAGTTTTAAAAATCAAAGATTTTTTGAACAAAAGGAAGTTGTTTGTCACAAAACACATATGGTGTGAAAAATTAAAGAGTTTTTAAATAAAAATAAGTTGTTTGAAACGAAACACATATAGTTTGAAAAATTCAAGAGTTTTTAAATAAAAATAAGTTGTTTGAAACGAAACACATATAGTTTGAAAAATCAAAGAGTTTTTAAAGAAAGTTTAGTTGTTTGAAGCAAAACGCATTTAGTTTGAAAAATTAAAGAGTTTTTTTTTAAAGAAAATTAAGATGTTTGAAACAAAACACATGTAGTTCGAAAAATTAAAGGGCTTTTAAAGAATATTACGTTGTTTGACGGAAAAGGCATGTAGTTTGAAAAGTTAAAGGCTTTTTTAAAGAAAATTAATTTGCTTGAAACAAAACACATATAGCTTGAAAAATTAAAGTATTTTTTATAGGAAGTTAAGTTGTTTGAAGCAAAGCGCATATAGTTTGAAAAATCAAAGAGTTGTTTAAACAAAATGAAGTTGTTTGAAACAAAAGATATATAGTTTTAAAAATTAAAGTGTTTTTGAAAGAGAATTAAGCTGTTTGAAACAAAACACATATAGTTTTAAAAATCAAAGATTTTTTGAACAAAAGGAAGTTGTTTGAAACAAAACATATATAGTTTTAAAAATTAAAGTGTTTTTGAAAGAGAATTAAGTTGTTTGAAGCAAAAGACATATAGTTTGAAAAATCAAAGAGTTTTTTGAACAAAATGAAGTTGTTTGAAAAAAAAACACATGTAGTTTGAAAAACATTGTAGAGGTTTTTAAAGAAAATTAAGTTGCTTGAAACAAAATACATATAGTTTGAAAAATGAAAGTGTTTTTTAGAGAAAATTAAGGTGTTTGAAGCAAAGCGCATATAGTTTGAAAAATTAAAGAGTTTTTTAAAGAAAATTTAGTTGTTTGTCACAAAACACATATAGTTTGAAAAATTAAAGAGTTTTTGATAGAAATTTGAGTTGTTTGAAACAAAACACATATAGTTTGAAAAATCAAAGAGTTTTTTGAATAAAATGAAGCTGTTTGAAACAGACCACATATGTTTTGAAAACTTAAAGTGTTTTTTAAAGCAAATTAAGTTGTTTGAAAAAAAACACATATAGTTTGAAAAAACTTCTAGAGGTTTTTAAAGAAAATTATGTTGCTTGAAACAAAACACATCTTTTATGAAAATTTAAAGAGTTTTTTAAAGAAAATTAAGTTGCTAAAAACAACGCAGATATAGTTTGAAAAACTAAAGAGATTTTTAAATAAATTAAGTTGTTTGAAACAAAACACATATAGTTTGAAAAATTAAAGTGTTTTCTTAAAGAAAATTAAGTTGTTATAAACAACACACATGTAGATTGAAAAATTGAAGAGTTTTTTAAAGAAAATTAGATTGCTTGAAAAAAAACACATCTATTATGAAAATTTAAAGAGATCTAAAAAGAAAATTAAGTTGTTTAAAAACAAAACACATATAGTTTGAAAAATTAAAGTGTTTTTTAAAGAAAATTAAGTTGCTTGAAACAAAATACATATAGTTTGAAAAATGAAAGTGTTTTTTAGAGAAAATTAAGGTGTTTGAAGCAAAGCGCATATAGTTTGAAAAATTAAAGAGTTTTTTAAAGAAAATTTAGTTGTTTGTCACAAAACACATATAGTTTGAAAAATTAAAGAGTTTTTTTTTTAAAGAAAATTAAGATGTTTGAAACAAAACCCATGTAGTTCGAAAAATTAAAGGGCTTTTAAAGAATATTACGTTGTTTGAGGGAAAAGGCATGTAGTTTGAAAAGTTAAAGGCTTTTTTAAAGAAAATTAATTTGCTTGAAACAAAACATATATAGCTTGAAAAATTAAATTATTTTTTATAGGAAATTAACTTGTTTGAAGCAACGCGCATATAGTTTGAAAAATCAAAGAGTTGTTTAAACAAAATGAAGTTGTTTGAAACAAAAGATATATAGTTTTAAAAATTAAAGTGTTTTTGAAAGAGAATTAAGCTGGTTGAAGCAAAACACATATGGTTTTAAAAATCAAAGATTTTTTGAACAAAAGGAAGTTGTTTGTCACAAAACACATATGGTGTGAAAAATTAAAGAGTTTTTAAATAAAAATAAGTTGTTTGAAACGAAACACATATAGTTTGAAAAATTCAAGAGTTTTTAAATAAAAATAAGTTGTTTGAAACGAAACACATATAGCTTGAAAAAAATTGTAGAGGTTTTTAAAGAAAATTAAGTTGTTTGAAACAAAACACATCTATTAGGAAAATTTAAAGAGTTTTTTAAAGAAAATTAAGTTGTTTGAAACAAAACACATATAGTTTGAAAAGTTAAAGGGTTTTTTAAAGAAAATTAAGTTGTTTGAAAAAAAACACATATAATTTGATAAAAATTAAAGAGTTTTTTTTAAAGAAAATTAAGTTGTTTTTCACAAAACACATATGGTTTCAAAAATTAAGGAGTTTTTAAAGAAAAATAAGTTGTTTGAAACGAAACACATATAGTTTGAAAAATTGAAGAGTTTTTTAAGGAAAATTAAGTTTCTTGAAACAAAACGCATGGAGTTTGAAAAACTAAAGTGTTTTTGAAGAAAATTAAGTTGTTTGAAGCAAAACGCATGTAGTTTGAAAAATTACAGAGTTTTTTTAAAGAAAATTAAGTTGCTTGAAACAAAATACATATAGCTTGAAAAATTAAAGTATTTTTTATAGGAAATTAACTTGTTTGAAGCAAAGCGCATATAGTTTGAAAAATCAAAGAGTTGTTTAAACAAAATGAAGTTGTTTGAAACAAAAGATATATAGTTTTAAAAATTAAAGTGTTTTTGAAAGAGAATTAAGCTGTTTAAAACAAAACACATATAGTTTTAAAAATCAAAGATTTTTTGAACAAAAGGAAGTTGTTTGTCACAAAACACATATGGTGTGAAAAATTAAAGAGTTTTTAAATAAAAATAAATTGTTTGAAACGAAGCACATATGGTTTGAAAAATTAAAGAGTTTTTAAAGAAAAATAAGTTGTTTGAAACGAAACACATGTAGTTTGAAAAATTGAATAGTTTTTTAAAGAAAATTAAGTTGCTTGAAACAAAACACATCTATTATGAAAATTTAAAGAGATTTAAAAAAAAAATTAAGTTGTTTGAAACAAAACGCATATAGTTTGAAAAATTAAAGTGTTTTTGAAGAAAATTAAGTTGTTTGAAGCAAAACGCATGTAGTTTGAAAAATTAAAGAGTTTTTTTCCTAAAGAAAATTAAGATGTTTGAAACAAAACACATGTAGTTCGAAAAATTAAAGGGCTTTTAAAGAATATTACGTTGTTTGAGGGAAAAGGCATGTAGTTTGAAAATTTAAAGAGTTTTTTAAAGAAAATTAAGTAGTTTGAAACAAAACACATATAGTTTGAAAAGTTAAAGAGTTTTTTAAAGAAAATTAAGTTGTCTGAAACAAAACACATATAATTTGATAAAAATTAAAGAGTTTTTTTTAAAGAAAATTAAGTTGTTTTTCACAAAACACATATGGTTTGAAAAATTAAGGAGTTTTTAAAGAAAAATAAGTTGTTTGAAACGAAACACATATAGTTTGAAAAATTGAAGAGTTTTTTAAAGAAAATTAAGTTTCTTGAAACAAAACGCATGTAGTTTGAAAAACTAAAGTGTTTTTGAAGAAAATTAAGTTGTTTCAAGCAAAACGCATGTAGTTTGAAAAATTAAAGAGTTTTTTTTAAAGAAAACTAAGTTGCTTGAAACAAAATACATATAGTTTGAAAAACTAAAGTGTTTTTTAGAGACAATTAAGTTGTTTGAAGCAAAACGCATATAATTTGATAGAAATTAAAGAGAATTTTTTAAAGAAAATTGAGTTGTTTGTCACAAAACACATATAGTTAGAAAATTAAAGAGTTTTTTGAAGAAAATGAAGCTGTTTGAAACAAAACACATATAGTTTCAAAAATCAAAGATTTTTTGAACAAAATGAAGTTGTTTGTCACAAAACACATATGGTGTGAAAAATTAAATTGTTTTTTAGAGACAATTAAGTTGTTTGAAGCAAAACGCATATAATTTGATAGAAATTAAAGAGATTTTTTTAAAGAAAATTAAGTTGTTTGTCACAAAACACATATAGTTAGAAAATTAAAGAGTTTTTTGAAGAAAATGAAGCTGTTTGAAACAAAACACATATAGTTTTAAAAATCAAAGATTTTTTGAACAAAATGAAGCTGTTTGTCACAAAACACATATGGTGTGAAAAATTAAAGAGTTTTTAAATAAAAATAAATTGTTTGAAACGAAACACATATGGTTTGAAAAATTAAAGAGTTTTAAAGAAAAATAAGTTGTTTGAAACGAAACACATGTAGTTTGAAAAATTGAATAGTTTTTTAAAGAAAATTAAGTTGCTTGAAACAAAACACATCTATTATGAAAATTTAAAGAGATTTAAAAAAAAAATTAAGTTGTTTGAAACAAAACGCATATAGTTCGAAAAATTAAAGGGCTTTTAAAGAATATTACGTTGTTTGAGGGAAAAGGCATGTAGTTTGAAAAGTTAAAGGCTTTTTTAAAGAAAATTAATTTGCTTGAAACAAAACACATATAGCTTGAAAAATTAAAGTATTTTTTATAGGAAATTAAGTTGTTTGAAGCAAAGCGCATATAGTTTGAAAAATCAAAGAGTTGTTTAAACAAAATGAAGTTGTTTGAAACAAAAGATATATAGTTTTAAAAATTAAAGTGTTTTTGAAAGAGAATTAAGCTGTTTGAAACAAAACACATATAGTTTAAAAAATCAAAGATTTTTTGAACAAAAGGAAGTTGTTTGTCACAAAATTAATATGGTGTGAAAAATTACAGAGTTTTTAAATAACAATAAGTTGTTTGAAACGAAACACATATAGTTGGAAAAATTCAAGAGTTTTTAAATAAAAATAAGTTGTTTGAAACGAAACGCATATAGTTTGAAAAATCAAAGAGTTTTTTGAACAAAATGAAGTTGTTTGAAACAAAACATATATAGTTTTAAAAATTAAAGTGTTTTTGAAAGAGAATTAAGTTGTTTGAAGGAAAGACATAAAGTTTGAAAAATGAAAGAGTTTTTTGAACAAAATGAAGTTGTTTGAAACAAAACATATATAGTTTTAAAAATTAAAGTGTTTTTAAAGAAAATTAAGTTGTTTGAAACAAAACACATGCAGTTTGAAAAAAATTGTAGAGGTTTTTAAAGAAAATTAAGTTGCTTGAAACAAAGCACATGTAGCTTGAAAAATTAAAGAGTTTTTTTAAGAATATTAAGTTGTTTGAAACAAAACACATATTATTTGATAAAAATTAAAGAGTTTTTTTTAAAGAAAATTAAGTTGTTTTTCACAAAACACATATGGTTTGAAAAATTAAGGAGTTTTTAAGAAAAATAATTTGTTTGAAACGAAACACATATAGTTTGAAAAATTGAAGAGCTTTTTAAAGAAAATTAAGTTTCTTGAAACAAAGCGCATGTAGTTTGAAAAACTAAAGTGTTTTTGAAGAAAATTAAGTTGTGTGAAGCAAAACGCATGTAGTTTGAAAAATTAAAGAGTTTTTTTTAAAGAAAATTAAGTTGCTTGAAACAAAATACATATAGTTTGAAAAACTAAAGTGTTTTCTAGAGACAATTAAGTTGTTTGAAGCAAAACGCATGTAGTTTGAAAAATTAAAGAGTTTTTTTTTAAAGAAAATTAAGTTGCTTGAAACAAAATACATATAGTTTGAAAAACTAAAGTGTTTTTTAGAGACAATTAAATTGTTTGAAGCAAAACGCATATAATTTGATAGAAATTAAACAGATTTTTTTAAAGAAAATTAAGTTGTTTGTCACAAAACACATATAGTTAGAAAATTAAAGAGTTTTTTGAAGAAAATTAAGCTGTTTGAAACAAAACACATATAGTTTTAAAAATCAAAGATTTTTTGAACAAAATGAAGTTGTTTGTCACTAAACACATATGGTGTGAAAAATTAAAGTGTTTTCTTAGAGACAATTAAGTTGTTTGAAGCAAAACGCATATAATTTGATAGAAATTAAACAGATTTTTTTAAAGAAAATTAAGTTGTTTGTCACAAAACACATATAGTTAGAAAATTAAAGAGTTTTTTGAAGAAAATGAAGCTGTTTGAAACAAAACACATATAGTTTTAAAATCAAAGATTTTTTGAACAAAATGAAGTTGTTTGTCACAAAACACATATGGTGTGAAAAATTAAAGAGTTTTTAAATAAAAATAAATTGTTTGAAACGAAGCACATATGGTTTGAAAAATTAAAGAGTTTTTAAAGAATAATAAGTTGTTTGAAACGAAACACATGTAGTTTGAAAAATTGAATAATTTTTCAAAGAAAATTAAGTTGCTTGAAACAAAACACATCTATTATGAAAATTTAAAGAGTTTTTTAAAGAAAATTAAGTTGTTTGAAACAAAACACATATTATTTGATAAAAATTAAAGAGTTTTTTTTAAAGAAAATTAAGTTGTTTTTCACAAAACACATATGGTTTGAAAAATTAAGGAGTTTTTAAAGAAAAATAATTTGTTTCAAACGAAACACATATAGTTTGAAAAATTGAGGAGCTTTTTAAAGAAAATTAAGTTTCTTGAAACAAAGCGCATGTAGTTTGAAAAACTAAAGTGTTTTTGAAGAAAATTCAGTTGTGTGAAGCAAAACGCATGTAGTTTGAAAAAGTAAAGAGTTTTTTTTAAAGAAAATTAAGTTGCTTGAAACAAAATAGATATAGTTTGAAAAACTAAAGTGTTTTTTAGAGACAATTAAGTTGTTTGAAGCAAAACGCATGTAGTTTGAAAAATTAAAGAGTTTTTTTTAAAGAAAATTAAGTTGCTTGAAACCAAATACATATAGTTTGAAAAACTAAAGTGTTTTTTAGAGACAATTAAATTGTTTGAAGCAAAACGCATATAATTTGATAGAAATTAAAGAGATTTTTTTAAAGAAAATTAAGTTGTTTGTCACAAAACACATATAGTTAGAAAATTAAAGAGTTTTTTGAAGAAAATTAAGCTGTTTGAAACAAAACACATATAGTTTTAAAAATCAAAGATTTTTTGAACAAAATGAAGTTGTTTGTCACAAAACACATATGGTGTGAAAAATTAAAGTGTTTTCTTAGAGACAATTAAGTTGTTTGAAGCAAAACGCATATAATTTGATAGAAATTAAACAGATTTTTTTAAAGAAAATTGAGTTGTTTGTCACAAAACACATATAGTTAGAAAATTAAAGAGTTTTTTGAAGAAAATGAAGCTGTTTGAAACAAAACACATATAGTTTTAAAATCAAAGATTTTTTGAACAAAATGAAGTTGTTTGTCACAAAACACATATGGTGTGAAAAATTAAAGAGTTTTTAAATAAAAATAAATTGTTTGAACCGAAGCACATATGGTTTGAAAAATTAAAGAGTTTTTAAAGAAAAATAAGTTGTTTGAAACGAAACACATGTAGTTTGAAAAATTGAATAGTTTTTTAAAGAAAATTAAGTTGCTTGAAACAAAACACATCTATTATGAAAATTTAAAGAGATTTAAAAAAAAAATTAAGTTGTTTGAAACAAAACGCATATTGTTTGAAAAATTAAAGTGTTTTTGAAGAAAATTAAGTTGTTTGAAGCAAAACGCATGTAGTTTGAAAAATTAAAGAGTTTTTTTTCTAAAGAAAATTAAGATGTTTGAAACAAAACACATGTAGTTCGAAAAATTAAAGGGCTTTTAAAGAATATTACGTTGTTTGCGGGAAAAGGCATGTAGTTTGAAAAGTTAAAGGCTTTTTTAAAGAAAATTAATTTGCTTGAAACAAAACACATATAGCTTGAAAAATTAAAGTATTTTTTATAGGAAATTAACTTGTTTGAAGCAAAGCGCATATAGTTTGAAAAATCAAAGAGTTGTTTAAACAAAATGAAGTTGTTTGAAACAAAAGATGTATAGTTTTAAAAATTAAAGTGTTTTTGAAAGAGAATTAAGCTGTTTAAAACAAAACACATATAGTTTTAAAAATCAAAGATTTTTTGAACAAAAGGAAGTTGTTTGTCACAAAACACATATGGTGTGAAAAATTAAAGAGTTTTTAAATAAATATAAGTTGTGTAAAATTAAAGTCCGAATTATAGTTTAAAATTAATATATTTAGACTTCAAGTTATACAAATAAAATAATGAGTTTAATACAGTTAAAATGTTAGAAATTAAGAAAATTGAAGTTCGTCGTTCATCGTTCGGTTCGTTCAAAAGGTCAGACAAGACTAAAAGCTAATGAATAGAAGATGGCCTCTTCGTTCCATTCTGGCTTAATTTAGTGTTGCCAGTCGTTTGTTTTCCGCTTACAATTCGGCTATTCTGACAATTAGAAGTGTCCTCACTTCCTTCTTCTTGTTGTTCGTCTTCGTCATTTGCGTTATCATCCGTTGGGTCGTCTTCATCAGGAGGGGGTGTACCCCAATATTTCATTTTATCAGATGAGAAAACTCCGGAATATTGACGCTGTTTTCGAGGATCACCAGGGATGTCTTCGACCAGATACTTATCATTATTTAGAAGTCTCGTTATGATATATGGTCCTTTGCAATTTGGTTGCAGTTTCTTCGGTTGTCCAGTCGCTGCTGCTTCGTTTTCTACCATTACGAGGTCATCAATTTTATAAATTGTTGGCTTTCGATGACTTTTATCAAATCTTTCTTTCCAATCTTGTCTTTTCTTATTAATTTCATCCGCTGTTTCCGCTCGAATTATCGACAATTGTTCTCGATCATCGTCAATTTCATCATGTAGATGTAATATAACTTTATTTTTAAGTATATCACGCGGTTCGAAATCAAAAACTATTTCATGTGGACTTCGTCCGGTGGTAGAAGATTTCATTGTATTTAGTGACCACTGAATATTTCGCAAAGTTTCATCCCATTTACGTTCGTCTTTCGTTGAAGCAGGTATAGCGGAAGCTATAGTCCGGTTTACACGTTCAATTTGTCCGTTTGCCCTAGACGTACGGACAGCAATTTTAATGTGCTGTATTGCATGGTCCTCGCAATAGTTCTCAAAAGATTTGGACGTGAAAGCTGTCCCTCTGTCGCTTATTATTCTTGTGGGTGTACCAACGTAACTGAAGAATTCATCAAAAATCTTTAAAACTGCTGCAGTATTTGTAGCATTCACTGCTCGCAATATAACAAACTTACTAAAAGAATCAGATATTCCCAATACGTGTATGTTTCCTTTACTGCTTTTTGGGAATGGTCCCAAATGATTAACGTGAATTGTTTTAAATGGCACCGATTCGATCTCATCAAAATGCAATTCACCCTCTATTTTGCCACCAGGCTTCTTGTAGTAGCAACATTGAATACACGATTTTGTATATTTGGAGACATAGTCTCGCATTTTTGGAAACCAATAGCATCTTTGAATTCGCTCTAAAGTTTTCTCCAATGCTAAATGTCCGACCAGATCATGACATTCTCGAACTATTCTCCAACGTACCATTTTGGGAACTATCCACCTTTTGTTTCCGTTAATTTTTTTATAAAGCCGATCATTTTCAATACAATACTCGTTCTGGATGTGTTTATCAACGTTCGTTTCTTGTAATTTACTGACAATACCTTTTAATTTTTCGTCCTGCAGTTGCATAGTGAGTAACCAATCTACATGACTTATTTCAATATTCAATATTTTCAATGATGCAGTCTCCATTTCATCGTTAACAACTTCATCCGGTTGTCGGCTTAAAGCATCAACGTGACCCATTCGATTGCCGCTTCTATGTTCCAAACTAAAATCAAAATCTTGAAGAGTTAACCACCATCGTGCCACACGAGGTATCAATTCTTTTTTCTGCATAGTAGTCTTAAGAGAAGCACAATCTGTTACAACTTTAAACGTTTTTCCAAGAAGATAATATTTGAATCACTTTAATGATTCCACAATCGCTAAAGTTTCAAGTTCATAACTATGAAACTTTTTCTCTGATTCGTTTGTCGTTCTACTAAAATAAGCTACGGGTTTAAATAACTTATTTTCCTGTTGCAGTCAAATTCCGGCAAGCCCATTTGCGCTTGCATCCGTATGAACTTCATGCAATGTGTTCTTATCGTACGATGTCAATACTGGGGAATCTGTTAATTCTTTCTGAAGTCGATAAAAAGCGGCATCCTGTTCTGACTTCCAGACGAATGGTTGATCTTTCTTTAACAGCATATTTAATGGTTTTGCAATAATTGCAAAATCTTTCACGAATTTCCTGAAGTAACTACATAAACCCAAGAACTGTCTTATCTCGGTTAAATTAGTTGGCTTTTTAAAGTTTTGTACAGCACTCGTTTTTAATGTTCCAGCACTAATACCTTTGGGTGATGTTTTATGACCCAAATATTCAATTTCTTGCTGTAGAAATGTACATTTTTCCAAATTCAATGTTAACTTAAATTCTTTCAAACCGTTCAGGACAATATTTAATTTCTCGAATCCTTCTTCGACTATATTACTTCCAATTAGAATATCGTCCATATATATTTGGATTAAATTATTTACATGCTTTTTAAATTTTCCCATCAACTTTTGAAAAACTGCTGGGGCATTCTTAAGCCCGAATGCCATTCCAACAAATTCATACAACCGATTTGGTGTAATGAATGCTGTAAACTTACGAGAATTTTCATTTAATGGTATTTGATAGTAGCCGCTGTTTAAATCCAATGTCGTAAAATATTTAAAAGAACTTGCGATCTGTAATTCCTCTTCGATATTAGGAGTTGCACACATTTCTTTTTTAGTAATTTGATTCAAGTGTCGATAATCAACACACAATCTATCCGTACCGTTCTTCTTTTTAACAAGCAATACTGGACTGGCGTAATTTGAATTTGATTGCACTACTATACCATTGTCGATTAGTTGTTGAACCATTTCATCAACTCGTTCTCTTTTCGCATAAGATACCCGAAATGGTTTTTGTTGAACTGGTTTTTCACTTTCAACTTCAATAATTATTTCGGTTTCGTTCGTTAAGCCGATTTCAGTTAAATCTTTTGCAAATAATCCTTTATTTTCGTTCAAGATTTTCACTAAAGATTTACGCTCTTCGTTCGTTAAATCACCATATTGAATCTCGTTATCATCAATTGGATTACGATTTCGATTATTCTCGATGATGGTCTTACTGACAGATATGTCATTTCGTTCTAAAATGAGTTTTCCATTTTCTTTTATCATTCTCATACCAGGCGCATCAATAATATCACGTCCGATTAGCAATGGAACTGGTAAGAATGTACTTTCAATTATGTAGACAAAAGTTTCAACTTTTAGCCCATCAATATTCAAATCTAGATTCATCATTTCGGTTGCAATATGGGAACCTCCCAAAAATCCAATAATATTCATTTGACATTTTATACGTTCTTGCTTTAGATTTCTTGCATCTTCGGCTCTAATTATCGTACAAGGACTACCGCAATCGATTTGTCCAAGGATTTCGTAATCACCAATTTTGATTAACTTGTGATACTCTGTGTCAAACTTTTGGCATTTAACCAATCCGATTTTTGCTTCACTAGGACACTCAGTTGGTTCACCTTTCCGATGTACTCGTTTGCACGTGTTACATCTCGGTTTTCGAGGCGGTTCAGTGCAATCGCGTGCATAGTGACCGGTTGGAAAACAATTGTAACATTCGTTAGGGTTTTTCTTTTTATCTTTTGAAATTGGTACCAAAATATCTTTCTGAACTGTTGCGTCTTTATGCCCTTCATTACTTTGTAAACTCTTGGTCACCTTTTTCTGTTTAACGTTATATTGCGCATTTCTTAAACTTTGAAACCATTCAATTTTATCCCGCAATATTTCCAAACTTTCGATTCTTTGACCTTGAAAAGCAGAATATAATTCATCGTCTTTCATACCCATAATGAAGTATTTTGTGATCGCCCTTTCTGTCAGTTTTCCTTTTAAGCCCATAGACGAAATTCCATCGAAATATTGCATCAGACTCTCTGTAGGTTTTCTTTTTCTAGCCATCATTGCCATGTGAATATCTGCTTCATTAATTTCTGGAATAAATTTTGTTTTAAATGCATTCGAAAAATTTAACCAATTTGTATAAATTTCATCAATTCTATCAAACCATATTCTCGCATTTCCTTTCAATTTAACTGGTACAACAATTAACATCAATTCGTCGTCCCATTTATAGTACGATTTCAATTTTTCCACTCTTTTAATCCAACATTCTGCAGTTAAATCTCGTTCATCACTTGGATTAAACTCTGGTAACAAATCTTGAATGTCTTTCGGTGCAAACTGTATTTTTTTATCTTGTATTTGCGGCTGTTGAACAATATTTGGTTGAACAAATTCATCATCAGACATGTCGTTCGTTTGCAGGTCAAAATTGTTTAATCGGTTTATAAGTACGCGTTTGTTACCGACACACGACAAGTTATGTCTTTCTAAAATTTTCTTTAATTCCTTTACCGACACGTGACTGTAGTCACTCATTAGCAAATGTATTGCGAAATTCAAAGAAACAATAAAGAATATAATTCCCGGAATTATATACCGTTCCCGTTCCCGTTCACTGTTTGTTTGTTTTCTTACAAACACAACAATTTCTGTTTGTTCACTTTTTTTTCGCAGCACTTTTGTTTTTTTTTTTGAGTAAACTTTCCACTTCTGAATTGTAAAATTAAAGTCCGAATTATAGTTTAAAATTAATATATTTAGACTTCAAGTTATACAAATAAAATAATGAGTTTAATACAGTTAAAATGTTAGAAATTAAGAAAATTGACGTTCGTCGTTCATCGTTCGGTTCGTTCAAAAGGTCAGACAAGACTAAAAGCTAATGAATAGAAGATGGCCTCTTCGTTCCATTCGGGCTTAATTTAGTGTTGCCAGTCGTTTGTTTTCCGCTTACAGTTGTTTGAAACGAAACACATATAGTTTGAAAAATTCAAGAGTTTTTAAATAAAAATAAGTTGTTTGAAACGAAACACATATAGTTTGAAAAATCAAAGAGTTTTTTGAACAAAATAAAGTTGTTTGAAACAAAACATATATAGTTTTAAAAATTAAAGTGTTTTTGAAAGAGAATTAAGTTGTTTGAAGCAAAAGACATAAAGTTTGAAAAATCAAAGAGGTTTTTGAACAAAATGAAGTTGTTTGAAACAAAACATATATAGTTTTAAAAATTAAAGTGTTTTTAAAGAAAATTAAGTTGTTTGAAACAAAACCCATGTAGTTTGGAAAAAATTGTATAGGTTTTTAAAGAAAATTAAGTTGTTTGAAACAAAACACATATAATTTGATAAAAATTAAATAGTTTTTTTTAAAGAAAATTAAGTTGTTTTTCACAAAACACATATGGTTTGAAAAACTAAGGAGTTTTTAAAGAAAAATAATTAGTGTGAAACGAAACACATATAGTTTGAAAAATTGAAGAGTTTTTTAAAGAAAATTAAGTTTCTTGAAACAAAACGCATGTAGTTTGAAAAACTAAAGTGTTTTTGAAGAAAATTAAGTTGTTTGAAACAAAACGCATGTAGTTTGAAAAATTAAAGAGTTTTTTTTAAAGAAAATTAAGTTGCTTGAAACAAAATACATATAGTTTGAAAAACTAAAGTGTTTTTTAGAGACAATTAAGTCGTTTGAAGCAAAACGCATATAATTTGATAGAAATTAAAGAGATTTTTTTAAAGAAAATTAAGTTGTTTGTCACAAAACACATATAGTTAGAAAATTAAAGAGTTTTTTGAAGAAAATGAAGCTGTTTGAAACAAAACATATATAGTTTTAAAAATCAAAGATTTTTTGAACAAAATGAAGTTGTTTGTCACAAAACACATATGGTGTGAAAAATTAAAGAGTTTTTAAATAAAAATAAATTGTTTGAAACGAAACACATATGGTTTGAAAAATTAAAGAGTTTTTAAAGAGAAATAAGTTGTTTGAAACGAAACACATGTAGTTTGAAAAATTGAATAGTTTTTTAAAGAAAATTAAGCTGCTTGAAACAAAACACATCTATTATGAAAATTTAAAGAGATTTAAAAAAAAATTAAGTTGTTTGAAACAAAACGCATATAGTTTGGAAAATTAAAGTGTTTTTGGAGAAAATTAAGTTGTTTGAAGCAAAACGCATGTAGTTTGAAAAATTAAAGAAATTTTTTTTAAAGAAAATTAAGATGTTTGAAACAAAACACATGTAGTTCGAAAAATTAAAGGGCTTTTAAAGAATATTACGTTGTGTGAGGGAAAAGGCATGTAGTTTGAAAAGTTAAAGGCTTTTTTAAAGAAAATTAATTTGCTTGAAACAAAACACATATAGCTTGAAAAATTAAAGTATTTTTTATAGGAAGTTAAGTTGTTTGAAGCAAAGCGCATATAGTTTGAAAAATCAAAGAGTTGTTTAAATAAAATGAAGTTGTTTGAAACAAAAGATATATAGTTTTAAAAATTAAAGTGTTTTTGAAAGAGAATTAAGCTGTTTGAAACAAAACACATATAGTTTTAAAAATCAAAGATTTTTTGAACAAAAGGAAGTTGTTTGTCACAAAACACATATGGTGTGAAAAATTAAAGAGTTTTTAAATAAAAATAAGTTGTTTGAAACGAAACACATATAGTTTGAAAAATTCAAGAGTTTTTAAATAAAAATAAGTTGTTTGAAACGAAACACATATAGTTTGAAAAATCAAAGAGTTTTTAAAGAAAGTTTAGTTGTTTGAAGCAAAACGCATTTAGTTTGAAAAATTAAAGAGTTTTTTTTTTAAAGAAAATTAAGATGTTTGAAACAAAACACATGTAGTTCGAAAAATTAAAGGGCTTTTAAAGAATATTACGTTGTTTGAGGGAAAAGGCATTTAGTTTGAAAAGTTAAAGGCTTTTTTAAAGAAAATTAATTTACTTGAAACAAAACACATATAGCTTGAAAAATTAAAGTATTTTTTATAGGAAGTTAAGTTGTTTGAAGCAAAGCGCATATAGTTTGAAAAATCAAAGAGTTGTTTAAATAAAATGAAGTTGTTTGAAACAAAAGATATATAGTTTTAAAAATTAAAGTGTTTTTGAAAGAGAATTAAGCTGTTTCAAACAAAACACATATAGTTTTAAAAATCAAAGATTTTTTGAACAAAAGGAAGTTGTTTGAAACAAAACATATATAGTTTTAAAAATTAAAGTGTTTTTGAAAGAGAATTAAGTTGTTTGAAGCAAAAGACATATAGTTTGAAAAATCAAAGAGTTTTTTGAACAAAATGAAGTTGTTTGAAAAAAAACACATGTAGTTTGAAAAAAATTGTAGAGGTTTTTAAAGAAAATTAAGTTGCTTGAAACAAAATACATATAGTTTGAAAAATGAAAGTGTTTTTTAGGGAAAATTAAGGTGTTTGAAGCAAAGCACATATAGTTTGAAAAATTAAAGAGTTTTTTAAAGAAAATTTAGTTGTTCGTCACAAAACACATATAGTTTGAAAAATTAAAGAGCTTTTGATAGAAATTTGAGTTGTTTGAAACAAAACACATATAGTTTGAAAAATCAAAGAGTTTTTGCATAAAATGAAGTTGTTTGAAACAAACCACATATGGTTTGAAAACTTAAAGTGTTTTTTAAAGCAAATTAAGTTGTTTGAAACAAAACACATATAGTTTGAAAAAAATTCTAGAGGTTTTTAAAGAAAATTATGTTGCTTGAAACAAAACACATCTTTTATGAAAATTTAAAGAGTTTTTTAAAGAAAATTAAGTTGCTAAAAACAACGCAGATATAGTTTGAAAAGCTAAAGAGATTTTTAAAGAAAATTAAGTTGTTTGAAACAAAATACATATAGTTTGAAAAATTAAAGTGTTTTCTTAAAGAAAATTAAGATGTTTGAAACAAAACCCATGTAGTTCGAAAAATTAAAGGGCTTTTAAAGAATATTACGTTGTTTGAGGGAAAAGGCATGTAGTTTGAAAAGTTAAAGTCTTTTTTAAAGAAAATTAATTTGCTTGAAACAAAACATATATAGCTTGAAAAATTAAAGTATTTTTTATAGGAAATTAAGTTGTTTGAAGCAAAGCGCATATAGTTTGAAAAATCAAAGAGTTGTTTAAACAAAATGAAGTTGTTTGAAACAAAAGATATATAGTTTTAAAAATTAAAGTGTTTTTGAAAGAGAATTAAGCTGTTTGAAGCAAAACACATATAGTTTTAAAAATCAAAGATTTGTTGAACAAAAGGAAGTTGTTTGTCACAAAACACATATGGTGTGAAAAATTAAAGAGTTTTTAAATAAAAATAAGTTGTTTGAAACGAAACGCATATAGTTTGAAAAATTCAAGAGTTTCTAAATAAAAATAAGTTGTTTGAAACGAAACACATATAGTTTGAAAAAATTGTAAATGTTTTTAAAGAAAATTAAGTTGCTTGAAACAAAACACATCTATTATGAAAATTTAAAGAGTTTTTTAAAGAAAATTAAGTTGTTTGAAACAAAACACATATAGTTTGAAAAGTTAAAGAGTTTTTTAAAGAAAATTAAGTTGTTTGAAACAAAACACATATAATTTGATAAAAATTAAAGAGTTTTTTTAAAGAAAATTAAGTTGTTTTTCACAAAACACATATGGTTTGAAAAATTAAGGAGTTTTTAAAGAAAAATAAGTTGTTTGAAACGAAACACATATAGTTTGAAAAATTGAAGAGTTTTTTAAGGAAAATTAAGTTTCTTGAAACAAAACGCATGGAGTTTGAAAAACTAAAGTGTTTTTGAAGAAAATTAAGTTGTTTGAAGCAAAACGCAAGTAGTTTGAAAAATTAAAGAGTTTTTTTAAAGAAAATTAAGTTGCTTGAAACAAAATACATATAGTTTGAAAAATTAAAGTGTTTTTTAGAGACAATTAAGTTGTTTGAAGAAAAACGCATATAATTTGATAGAAATTAAAGAGATTTTTTTAAAGAAAATTAAGCTGTTTGTCACAAAACACATATAGTTAGAAAAGTAAAGAGTTTTTTGAAGAAAATGAAGCTGTTTGAAACAAAACACATACAGTTTTAAAAATCAAAGATTTTTTGAACAAAATGAAGTTGTTTGTCAAAAAACATATATGGTGTGAAAAATTAAAGAGTTTTTAAATAAAAATAAATTGTTTGAAACGAAACACATATGGTTTGAAAAATTAAAGAGTTTTTAAAGAAAAATAAGTTGTTTGAAACGAAACACATGTAGTTTGAAAAATTGAATAGTTTTTTAAAGAAAATTAAGTTGCTTGAAACAAAACACATCTATTATGAAAATTTAAAGAGATTTAAAAAAAAAATTAAGTTGTTTGAAACAAAACGCATATAGTTTGAAAAATTAAAGTGTTTTTGAAGAAAATTAAGTTGTTTGAAACAAAACGCATGTAGTTTGAAAAATTAAAGAGTTTTTTTTAAAGAAGATTAAGTTGCTTGAAACAAAATACATATAGATTGAAAAATTAAAGTGTTTTTTAGAGACAACTAAGTTGTTTGAAGCAAAACGCATATAGTTTGAAGAATTAAAGAGTTTATTAAGGAAAATTTAGTTGTTTGAAACAAAACACATATGGTTTAAAAAAATTGTCGAGGTTTTTAAAGAAAATTAAGTTGCTTGAAACAAAACACATCTATTGTGAAAATTTAAAGAGTTTTTTAAAGAAAATTAAGTTGTTTGAAACAAAACACATATAGTTTGAAAAATTAAAGTATTTTTTATACGAAATTAAGTTGTTTGAAGCAAAACGCATATAATTTGATAGAAATTAAAGAGATTTTTTTTAAAGAAAATTATGTTGTTTGTCACAAAGCACATATAAGAAAATTAAAGAGTTTTTTGAAGAAAATGAAGCTGTTTGAAACAAAACACATATAGTTTTAAAAATCAAAGATTTTTTGAACAGTATGAAGTTGTTTGTCACAAAACACATATGGTTTGAAAATTTAAAGAGATTTAAAAAAAAATTAAGTTGTTTGAAGCAAAACGCATGTAGTTTGAAAAATGAAAGAGTTTTTTTTTTTAAAAAAAATTAAGATGTTTGAAACAAAACCCATGTAGTTCGAAAAATAAAGGACTTTTAAAGAATATTAAGTTGTTTGAGGCAAAAGGCATGTAGTTTGAAAAGTTAAACGCTTTTTTAAAGAAAATTAATTTGCTTGAAACAAAGCACATATAGCTTGAAAAATTAAAGTATTTTTTATAAGAAATTAAGTTGTTTGAAGCAAAACGCATATAGTTTGAAAAATTAAAGAGTTTTTTAAGGAAAATTTAGTTGTTTGTCACAAAACATATATAGTTTGAAAAATTAAAGAGTTTTTGATAGAAATTTGAGTTGTTTGAAACAAAACACATATAGTTTGAAAAATCAAAGAGTTTTTTGAATAAAATGAAGTTGTTTGAAACAAACCACATATGGTTTTAAAACTTAAAGTGTTTTTTAAAGAAAATTAAGTTGTTTGAAACAAAACACATATAGTTTGAAAAAAATTCTAGAGGTTTTTAAGAAAATTATGTTGCTTCAAACAAAACACATCTTTTATTAAAATTTAAATAGTTTTTTAAAGAAAATTAAGTTGCTAAAAACAACACAGATATAGTTTGAAAAACTAAAGAGATTTTTAAAGAAAATTAAGTTGTTTGAAGCAAAATACATATAGTTTGAAAAATTAAAGTGTTTTCTTAAAGAAAATTAAGTTGTTATAAACAACACACATCTAGTTTGAAAAATTGAAGAGGTTTTTAAAGAAAATTAGATTGCTTGAAAAAAAAACACATCTATTATGAAAATTTAAAGAGATTTAAAAAAAAAATTAAGTTGTTTAAAAACAAAACACATATAGTTTGAAAAATTAAAGTTTTTTTAAAGAAAATTAAGTTGTTTGAAGCAAAACGCATGTAGTTTGAAAAATTAAAGAGTTTTTTAAAGAAAATTAAGTTGCTTGAAACAAAATACATATAGTTTGAAAAATGAAAGTGTTTTTTAGAGAAAATTAAGGTGTTTGAAGCAAAGCGCATATAGTTTGAAAAATTAAAGAGTTTTTTAAAGAAAATTTAGTTGTGTGTCACAAAACACATATAGTTTGAAAAATTAGAGAGTTTTTTTTAAAGAAAATTAAGATGTTTGAAACAAAACACATGTAGTTCGGAAAATTAAAGGGCTTTTAAAGAATATTACGTTGTTTGAGGGAAAAGGCATGTAGTTTGAAAAGTTAAAGGCTTTTTTAAAGAAAATTAATTTGCTTGAAACAAAACACATATAGCTTGAAAAATTAAAGTATTTTTTATAGGAAATTAAGTTGTTTGAAGCAAAGTGCATATAGTTTGAAAAATCAAAGAGTTGCTTAAACAAAATGAAGTTGTTTGAAACAAAAGATATATAGTTTTAAAAATTAAAGTGTTTTTGAAAGAGAATTAAGCTGTTTGAAACAAAACACATATAGTTTTAAAAATCAAAGATTTTTTGAACAAAAGGAAGTTGTTTGTCACAAAACACATATGGTGTGAAAAATTAAAGAGTTTTTAAATAAAAATAAGTTGTTTGAAACGAAACACATATAGTTTGAAAAATCAAAGAGTTTTTTGAACAAAATGAAGTTGTTTGAAACAAAACATATATAGTTTTAAAAATTAAAGTGTTTTTGAAAGAGAATTAAGTTGTTTGAAACAAAAGACATATAGTTTGAAAAATCAAAGAGTTTCTGAACAAAATGAAGTTGTTTGAAACAAAACATATATAGTTTTAAAAATTAAAGTGTTTTAAAAGAAAATTAAGTTGTTTGAAACAAAACACATGTAGTTTGAAAAAAATTGTAGAGGTTTTTAAAGAAAATTAAGTTGCTTGAAACAAAACACCTCTATTATGAAAATTTAAAGAGTTTTTTTTAAAGAAAATTAAGTTGTTTGAAAGGAAACACATATGGTGTGAAAAGTTAAAGTATTTTTTAAAGAAAATTAAGTTTTTTGAAACAAAACACATATAGTTTAAAAAAAATTGTAGAGGTCTTTAAAGAAAAATAAGTTGCTTGAAACAAAACACATCTATTATGAAAATTTAAAGAGTTTTTTAAAGAAAATTAAGTTGTTTGGAACAAAACACATATAGTTTGAAAAGTTAAAGAGTTTTTTAAAGAAAATTAAGTTGTTTGAAAAAAAACACATATAATTTGATAAAAATTAAAGAGTTTTTTTAAAGAAAATTAAGTTGTTTTTCACAAAACACATATGGTTTGAAAAATTAAGGAGTTTTTAAAGAAAAATAAGTTGTTTGAAACGAAACACATATAGTTTGAAAAATGGAAGAGTTTTTTAAGGAAAATTCAGTTTCTTGAAACAAAACGCATGTAGTTTGAAAAACTAAAGTGTTTTTGAAGAAAATTAAGTTGTTTGAAGCAAAACGCATGTAGTTTGAAAAATTAAAGAGTTTTTTTTAAAGAAAATTAAGTTGCTTCAAACAAAATACATATAGTTTGAAAAATTAAAGTGTTTTTTAGAAACAATTAAGTTGTTTGAAGCAAAACGCATATAATTTGATAGAAATTAAAGAGATTTTTTTAAAGAAAATTAAGTTGCTTGAAACAAAATACATATAGATTGAAAAATTAAAGTGTTTTTGAAGAAAATTAAGTTGTTTGAAGCAAAACGCATGTAGTTTGAAAAATCAAAGAGTTGTTTGAACAAAATGAAGTTGTTTGAAACAAAAGCTATATAGTTTTAAAAATTAAAGTGTTTTTGAAAGAGAATTAAGCTGTTTGAAACAAAACACATATAGTTTTAAAAATCAAAGATTTTTTGAACAAAATGAAGTTGTTTGTCACAAAACACATATGGTGTGAAAAATTAAAGAGTTTTTAAATAAAAATAAATTGTTTGAAACGAAACACATATGGTTTGAAAAATTAAAGAGTTTTTAAAGAAAAATAAGTTGTTTGAAACGAAACACATGTAGTTTGAAAAATTGAATAGTTTTTTAAAGAAAATTAAGTTGTTTGAAGCAAAAGGCATGTAGTTTGAAAAACTAAAGAGTTTTTTTTAAATAAAATTAAGTTGTTTGAAACAAAACACATATAGCTTGAAAAATTAAAGTATTTTTTATAGGAAATTAAGTTGTTTGAAGTAAAGCGCATATAGTTTGAAAAATTAAACAGTTTTTTAAGGAAAATTTAGTTGTTTGTCACAAAACAAATATAGTTTGAAAAATTAAAGAGTTTTTGATAGAAATTTGAGTTGTTTGAAACAAAACACATATAGTTTGAAAAATCAAAGAGTTTTTTGAACAAAATGAAGTTGCTTGAAACAAACCACATATGGTTTGAAAACTTAAAGTGTTTTTTAAAGAAAATTAAGTTGTTTGAAACAAAACACATATAGTTTTAAAAAAATTCTAGAGGTTTTTAAAGAAAATTATGTTGCTTGAAACAAAACACATCTTTTATGAAAATTTAAAGAGTTTTTTAAAGAAAATTAAGTTGCTAAAAACAACACAGATATAGTTTGAAAAACTAAAGAGATTTTTAAAGAAAATTAAGTTTTTTGAAACAAAATACATATAGTTTGAAAAATTAAAGTGTTTTCTTATAGAAAATTTAGTTGTTATAAACAGCACACATATAGTTTGAAAAATTGAAGAGTTTTTTAAAGAAAATTAGATTGCTTGCAAAAAAAACACATCTATTATGAAGATTTAAAGAGATTTAAAAAAAAATTAAGTTGTTTAAAAACAAAACACATATAGTTTGAAAAATTAAAGCGTTTTTAAAGAAAATTGAGTTGTTTGAAATAAAACGCATGTAGTTTGAAAAATTAAAGCCTTTTTTAAGGAAAATTAAGTTGCTTGAAACAAAATACATATAGTTTGAAAAATTTAAGTGTTTTTTAGAGAAAATTAAGGTGTTTGAAGCAAAGCGCATATACTTTGAAAAATTAAAGAGTTTTTTAAAGAAAATTTAGTTGTTTGTCACAAAACACATATAGTTTGAAAAATTAAAGAGTTTTTGATAGAAATTTGAGTTGTTTGAAACAAAACACATATAGTTTGAAAAATCAAGGAGTTTTTTGAACAAAATGAAGTTGTTTGAAACAAAACACATCTTGTTTTAAAAATTAAAGCGTTTTTAAACAAAATTAAATTGTTTGAAACAAAACACATGTACCTTGAAAAATTAAAGAGTTTTTAAAGAATATTACGTTGTTTGAGGGAAAAGGCATGTAGTTTGAAAAGTTAAAGGCTTTTTTAAAGAAAATTAATTTGCTTGAAACAAAACATATATAGCTTGAAAAATTAAAGTATTTTTTATAGGAAATTAAGTTGTTTGAAGCAAAGCGCATATAGTTTGAAAAATCAAAGAGTTGTTTAAACAAAATGAAGTTGTTTGAAACAAAAGATATATAGTTTTAAAAATTAAAGTGTTTTTGAAAGAGAATTAAGCTGTTTGAAGCAAAACACATATAGTTTTAAAAATCAAAGATTTTTTGAACAAAAGGCAGTTGTTTGTCACAAAACACATATGGTGTGAAAAATTAAAGAGTTTTTAAATAAAAATAAGTTGTTTGAAACGAAACACATATAGTTTGGAAAATTCAAGAGTTTTTAAATAAAAATAAGTTGTTTGAAACGAAACACATATAGTTTGAAAAAAATTGTAGAGGTTTTTAAAGAAAATTAAGTTGCTTGAAACAAAACACATCTATTATGAAAATTTAAAGAGTTTTTTAAAGAAAATTAAGTTGTTTGAAACAAAACACATATAGTTTGAAAAGTTAAAGAGTTTTTTAAAGAAAATTAAGTTGTTTGAAACAAAACACATATAATTTGATAAAAATTAAAGAGTTTTTTTAAAGAAAATTAAGTTGATTGTCACAAAACACATATGGTTTGAAAAATTAAAGAGTTTTTAAAGAAAAATATGTTGTTTGAAACGAAACACATGTAGTTTGAAAAATTGAATAGTTTTTTAAAGAAAATTAAGTTGCTTGAAACAAAACAGATCTATTATGAAAATTTAAAGAGATTTAAAAAAAAAATTAAGTTGTTTGAAACAAAACGCGTATAGTTTGAAAAATTAAAGTGTTTTTGAAGAAAATTAAGTTGTTTGAAGCAAAACGCATGTAGTTTGTAAAATCAAAGAGTTGTTTGAACAAAATGAAGTTGTTTGAAACAAAAGCTATATAGTTTTAAAAATTAAAGTGTTTTTGAAAGAGAATTAAGCTGTTTGAAACAAAACACATATAGTTTTAAAAATCAAAGATTTTTTAAAGAAAATGAAGTTGTTTGTCACAAAACACATATGGTTTGAAAAATTAAAGAGTTTTTAAAGAAAAATAAGTTGTTTGAAACGAAACACATGTAGTTTGAAAAATTGAATAGTTTTTTGAAGAAAATTAAGTTGCTTGAAACAAAACACATCTATTATGAAAATTTAAAGAGATTTAAAAAAAAATTAAGTTGTTTGAAACGAAACACATGTAGTTTGAAAAATTAAATAGTTGTTTAAAGAAAATTAAGTTGTTTGAAACGAAACACATATAGTTTGAAAAATTGAACAGTTTTTTAAGAAAATTAAGTTTCTTGAAACAAAACGCATGTAGTTTGAAAAACTAAAGTGTTTTTAAAGAAAATTAAGTTGTTTGAAGCAAAACGCATGTAGTTTGAAAAATTAAAGAGTTTTTTTTAAATAAAATTAAGTTGTTTGAAACGAAACACATGTAGTTTGAAAATTTGAATAGTTTTTTAAAGAAAATTAAGTTGTTTGAAACGAAACACATATAGTTTGAAAAATTGAACAGTTTTTTAAAGAAAATTAAGTTTCTTGAAACAAAACGCATGTAGTTTGAAAAATTAAAGAGTTTATTAAGGAAAATTTAGTTGTTTGAAACAAAACACATATGGTTTGATAAAAATAAAAGAGTTTTTTTTAAAGAAAATTAAGTTGATTGTCACAAAACACATATGGTTTGAAAAATTAAAGAGTTTTTAAAGAAAAATATGTTGTTTGAAACGAAACACATGTAGTTTGAAAAATTGAATAGTTTTTTGAAGAAAATTAAGTTGCTTGAAACAAAACACATCTATTATGAAAATTTAAAGAGATTTAAAAAAAAAATTAAGTTGTTTGAAACAAAACGCATATAGTTTGGAAAATTAAAGTGTTTTTGAAGAAAATTAAGTTGTTTGAAGCAAAACGCATGTAGTTTGAAAAACTAAAGAGTTTTTTTTAAATAAAATTAAGTTGTTTGAAACAAAACACATATAGCTTGAAAAATTAAAGTATTTTTTATAGGAAATTAAGTTGTTTGAAGTAAAGCGCATATAGTTTGAAAAATTAAACAGTTTTTTTAGGAAAATTTAGTTGTTTGTCACAAAACAAATATAGTTTGAAAAATTAAAGAGTTTTTGATAGAAATTTGAGTTGTTTGAAACAAAACACATATAGTTTGAAAAATCAAAGAGTTTTTTGAACAAAATGAAGTTGTTTGAAACAAACCACATATGGTTTGAAAACTTAAAGTGTTTTTTAAAGAAAATTAAGTTGTTTGAAACAAAACACATATAGTTTTAAAAAAATTCTAGAGGTTTTTAAAGAAAATTATGTTGCTTGAAACAAAACACATCTTTTATGAAAATTTAAAGAGTTTTTTAAAGAAAATTAAGTTGCTAAAAACAACACAGATATAGTTTGAAAAACTAAAGAGATTTTTAAAGAAAATTAAGTTTTTTGAAACAAAATACATATAGTTTGAAAAATTAAAGTGTTTTCTTATAGAAAATTTAGTTGTTATAAACAGCACACATATAGTTTGAAAAATTGAAGAGTCTTTTAAAGAAAATTAGATTGCTTGAAAAAAAAACACATCTATTATGAAAATTTAAAGAGATTTAAAAAAAAATTAAGTTGTTTAAAAACAAAACACATATAGTTTGAAAAATTAAAGTGTTTTTAAAGAAAATTGAGTTGTTTGAAACAAAACGCATGTAGTTTGAAAAATTAAAGCCTTTTTTAAAGAAAATTAAGTTGCTTGAAACAAAATACATATAGTTTGAAAAATTTAAGTGTTTTTTAGAGAAAATTAAGGTGTTTGAAGCAAAGCGCATATACTTTGAAAAATTAAAGAGTTTTTTAAAGAAAATTTAGTTGTTTGTCACAAAACACATATAGTTTGAAAAATTAAAGAGTTTTTGATAGAAATTTGAGTTGTTTGAAACAAAACACATATAGTTTGAAAAATCAAGGAGTTTTTTGAACAAAATGAAGTTGTTTGAAACAAAACACATCTTGTTTTAAAAATTAAAGCGTTTTTAAACAAAATTAAATTGTTTGAAACAAAACACATGTACCTTGAAAAATTAAAGAGTTTTTAAAGAATATTACGTTGTTTGAGGGAAAAGGCATGTAGTTTGAAAAGTTAAAGGCTTTTTTAAAGAAAATTAATTTGCTTGAAACAAAACATATATAGCTTGAAAAATTAAAGTATTTTTTATAGGAAATTAAGTTGTTTGAAGCAAAGCGCATATAGTTTGAAAAATCAAAGAGTTGTTTAAACAAAATGAAGTTGTTTGAAACAAAAGATATATAGTTTTAAAAATTAAAGTGTTTTTGAAAGAGAATTAAGCTGTTTGAAGCAAAACACATATAGTTTTAAAAATCAAAGATTTTTTGAACAAAAGGAAGTTGTTTGTCACAAAACACATATGGTGTGAAAAATTAAAGAGTTTTTAAATAAAAATAAGTTGTTTGAAACGAAACACATATAGTTTGAAAAATTCAAGAGTTTTTAAATAAAAATAAGTTGTTTGAAACGAAACACATATAGTTTGAAAAAAATTGTAGAGGTTTTTAAAGAAAATTAAGTTGCTTGAAACAAAACACATCTATTATGAAAATTTAAAGAGTTTTTTAAAGAAAATTAAGTTGTTTGAAACAAAACACATATAGTTTGAAAAGTTAAAGAGTTTTTTAAAGAAAATTAAGTTGTTTGAAACAAAACACATATAATTTGATAAAAATTAAAGAGTTTTTTTAAAGAAAATTAAGTTGTTTTTCACAAAACACATATGGTTTGAAAAATTAAGGAGTTTTTAAAGAAAAATATGTTGTTTGAAGCGAAACACATATAGTTTGAAAAATTGAAGAGTTTTTTAAGGAAAATTAAGTTTCTTGAAACAAAACGCATGGAGTTTGAAAAACTAAAGTGTTTTTGAAGAAAATTAAGTTGTTTGAAGCAAAACGCATGTAGTTTGAAAAATTAAAGAGTTTTTTTAAAGAAAATTAAGTTGCTTGAAACAAAATACATATAGTTTGAAAAATTAAAGTGTTTTTTAGAGACAATTAAGTTGTTTGAAGCAAAACGCATATAATTTGATAGAAATTAAAGAGATTTTTTTAAAGAAAATTAAGCTGTTTGTCACAAAACACATATAGTTAGAAAATTAAAGAGTTTTTTGAAGAAAATGAAGCTGTTTGAAACAAAACACATATAGTTTTAAAAATCAAAGATTTTTTGAACAAAATGAAGTTGTTTGTCACAAAACATATATGGTGTGAAAAATTAAAGAGTTTTTAAATAAAAATAAATTGTTTGAAACGAAACACATATGGTTTGAAAAATTAAAGAGTTTTTAAAGAAAAATAAGTTGTTTGAAACGAAACACATGTAGTTTGAAAAATTGAATAGTTTTTTAAAGAAAATTAAGTTGCTTGAAACAAAACACATCTATTATGAAAATTTAAAGAGATTTAAAAAAAAAATTAAGTTGTTTGAAACAAAACGCATATAGTTTGAAAAATTAAAATGTTTTTGAAGAAAATTAAGTTGTTTGAAACAAAACGCATGTAGTTTGAAAAATTAAAGAGTTTTTTTTAAAGAAGATTAAGTTGCTTGAAATAAAATACATATAGATTGAAAAATTAAAGTGTTTTTTAGAGACAATTAAGTTGTTTGAAGCAAAACGCATATAGTTTGAAAAATTAAAGAGTTTATTAAGGAAAGTTTAGTTGTTTGAAACAAAACACATATGGTTTGATAAAAATAAAAGAGTTTTTTTTAAAGAAAATTAAGTTGTTTGTCACAAAACACATATGGTTTGAAAAATTAAAGAGTTTTTAAAGAAAAATATGTTGTTTGAAACGAAACACATGTAGTTTGAAAAATTGAATAGTTTTTTAAAGAAAATTAAGTTGCTTGAAACAAAACACATCTATTATGAAAATTTAAAGAGATTTAAAAAAAAAATTAAGTTGTTTGAAACAAAACGCATATAGTTTGAAAAATTAAAGTGTTTTTGAAGAAAATTAAGTTGTTTAAAGCAAAACGCATGTAGTTTGAAAAATCAAAGAGTTGTTTGAACAAAATGAAGTTGTTTGAAACAAAACATATATAGCTTTAAAAATTAAAGTGTTTTTGAAAGAGAATTAAGTTGTTTGAAACAAAACACATGTAGTTTGAAAAAAATTGTAGAGGTTTTTAAAGAAAATTAAGTTGCTTGAAACAAAACACCTCTATTATGAAAATTGAAAGAGTTTTTTTTAAAGAAAATTAAGCTGTTTGAAAGGCAACACATATGGTGTGAAAAGTTAAAGTATTTTTTAAAGAAAATTAAGTTGTTTGAAACAAAACACATATAGTTTGAAAAAAATTGTAGAGGTTTTTAAAGAAAATTAAGTTGCTTGAAACAAAACACATCTATTATGAAAATTTAAAGAGTTTTTTAAAGAAAATTAAGTTGTTTGAAACAAAACACATATAGTTTGAAAAATTAAAGTATTTTTTATACGAAATTAAGTTGTTTGAAGCAAAACGCATATAATTTGATAGAAATTAAAGAGATTTTTTTTAAAGAAAATTATGTTGTTTGTCACAAAGCACATATAAAAAAATTAAAGAGTTTTTTGAAGAAAATGAAGCTGTTTGAAACAAAACACATATAGTTTTAAAAATCAAAGATTTTTTGAACAGAATGAAGTTGTTTGTCACAAAACACATATGGTTTGAAAATTTAAAGAGATTTAAAAAAAAATGAAGTTGTTTGAAGCAAAACGCATGTAGTTTGAAAAATGAAAGAGTTTTTTTTTTAAAAAAAATTAAGATGTTTGAAACAAAACCCATGTAGTTCGAAAAATAAAGGACTTTTAAAGAATATTACGTTGTTTGAGGGAAAAGGCATGTAGTTTGAAATGTTAAAGGCTTTTTTAAAGAAACTTAATTTGCTTGAAACAAAACACATATAGCTTGAAAAATTAAAGTATTTTTTATAGGAAATTAAGTTGTTTGAAGTAAAGCGCATATAGTTTGAAAAATTAAAGAGTTTTTTAAGGAAAATTTAGTTGTTTGTCACAAAACAAATATAGTTTGAAAAATTAAAGAGTTTTTGATAGAAATTTGAGTTGTTTGAAACAAAACACATATAGTTTGAAAAATCAAAGAGGTTTTTGAATAAAATGAAGTTGTTTGAAACAAACCACATATGGTTTGAAAACTTAATGTGTTTTTTTAAGAAAATTAAGTTGTTTGAAACAAAACACATATAGTTTGAAAAAAATTCTAGAGGTTTTCAAAGAAAATTATGTTGCTTGAAACAAAACACATCTTTTATGAAAATTTAAAGAGTTTTTTAAAGAAAATTAAGTTGCTAAAAACAACACAGATATAGTTTGAAAAACTAAAGAGATTTTTAAAGAAAATTAAGTTGTTTGAAACAAAATACATATAGTTTGAAAGATTAAAATGTTTTCTTAAAGAAAATTATGTTGTTATAAACAGCACACATATAGTTTGAAAAATTGAAGAGTTTTTTAAAGAAAATTAGATTGCTTGAAAAAAAAACACATCTATTATGAAAATTTAAAGAGATTTAAAAAAAAATTAAGTTGTTTAAAACCAAAACACATATAGTTTGAAAAATTAAAGTGTTTTTAAAGAAAATTAAGTTGTTTGAAACAAAACGCATGTAGTTTGAAAAATTAAAGCGTTTTTTAAAGAAAATTAAGTTGCTTGAAACAAACTACATATAGTTTGAAAAATTAAAGTGTTTTTTAGAGAAAAATATACTTTGAAAAATTAAAGAGTTTTTTAAAGAAAACACATATGGTTTGAAAAATTAAAGAGTTTTTGATAGAAATTTGAGTTGTTTGAAACAAAACACATATAGTTTGAAAAATCAAAGAGTTTTTTGAACAAAATGAAGTTGTTTGAAACAAAACACATCTTGTTTTAAAAATTAAATTGTTTGAAACAAAACACATGTACCTTGAAAAATTAAAGAGTTTTTTAAAGAAAATTAAGTTGTTTGAAACAAAACACATATGGTTTGATAAAAATTAAAGAGTTGTTTTTAAAGAAAATTAAGTTGTTTGTCACAAAACCATATGGTTTGAAAAATTAAAGAGTTTTTAAAGAAAAATAAGTTGTTTGAAACGAAACACATGTAGTTTGAAAAATTGAAGAGTTTTTTAAAGAAAATTAAGTTGCTTGAAACAAAACACATCTATTATGAAAATTTAAAGAGATTTAAAAAAAAATTAAGTTGTTTGAAACAAAACACATATAGTTTGAAAAATTAAAGGGCTTTTAAAGAATATTAAGTTGTTTGAGGCAAAAGGCATGTAGTTAGAAAATTTAAAGAGATTTAAAAAAAAATTAAGTTGTTTGAAGCAAAACGCATGTAGTTTGAAAAATTAAAGTGTTTTTGAAGAAAATTAAGTTGTTTGAAACAAAACGCATGTAGTTTGAAAAATTAAAGAGTTTTTTTTAAAGAAGATTAAGTTGCTTGAAACAAAATACATATAGATTGAAAAATTAAAGTGTTTTTTAGAGACAATTAAGTTGTTTGAAGCAAAACGCATATAGTTTGAAAAATCAAAGAGTTGTTTAAACAAAATGAAGTTGTTTGAAACAAAAGATATATAGTTTTAAAAGTTAAAGTGTTTTTGAAAGAGAATTAAGCTGTTTGAAGCAAAACACATATAGTTTTAAAAATCAAAGATTTTTTGAACAAAAGGAAGTTGTTTGTCACAAAACACATATGGTGTGAAAAATTAAAGAGTTTTTAAATAAAAATAAGTTGTTTGAAACGAAACACATATAGTTTGAAAAATTAAAGAGTTTTTGATAGAAATTTGAGTTGTTTGAAACAAAACACATATAGTTTGAAAAATCAAGGAGTTTTTTGAACAAAATGAAGTTGTTTGAAACAAAACACATCTTGTTTTAAAAATTAAAGCGTTTTTAAACAAAATTAAATTGTTTGAAACAAAACACATGTACCTTGAAAAATTAAAGAGTTTTTAAAGAATATTACGTTGTTTGAGGGAAAAGGCATGTAGTTTGAAAAGTTAAAGGCTTTTTTAAAGAAAATTAATTTGCTTGAAACAAAACATATATAGCTTGAAAAATTAAAGTATTTTTTATAGGAAATTAAGTTGTTTGAAGCAAAGCGCATATAGTTTGAAAAATCAAAGAGTTGTTTAAACAAAATGAAGTTGTTTGAAACAAAAGATATATAGTTTTAAAAATTAAAGTGTTTTTGAAAGAGAATTAAGCTGTTTGAAGCAAAACACATATAGTTTTAAAAATCAAAGATTTTTTGAACAAAAGCAAGTTGTTTGTCACAAAACACATATGGTGTGAAAAATTAAAGAGTTTTTAAATAAAAATAAGTTGTTTGAAACGAAACACATATAGTTTGAAAAATTCAAGAGTTTTTAAATAAAAATAAGTTGTTTGAAACGAAACACATATAGTTTGAAAAAAATTGTAGAGGTTTTTAAAGAAAATTAAGTTGCTTGAAACAAAACACATCTATTATGAAAATTTAAAGAGTTTTTTAAAGAAAATTAAGTTGTTTGAAACAAAACACATATAGTTTGAAAAGTTAAAGAGTTTTTTAAAGAAAATTAAGTTGTTTGAAACAAAACACATATAATTTGATAAAAATTAAAGAGTTTTTTTTAAAGAAAATTAAGTTGTTTTTCACAAAACACATGTGGTTTGAAAAATTAAGGAGTTTTTAAAGAAAAATAAGTTGTTTGAAACGAAACACATATAGTTTGAAAAATTGAAGAGTTTTTTAAGGAAAATTAAGTTTCTTGAAACAAAACGCATGGAGTTTGAAAAACTAAAGTGTTTTTGAAGAAAATTAAGTTGTTTGAAGCAAAACACATGTAGTTTGAAAAATTAAAGAGTTTTTTTTAAAGAAAATTAAGTTGCTTGAAACAAAATACATATAGTTTGAAAAATTAAAGTGTTTTTTAGAGTCAATTAAGTTGTTTGAAGCAAAACGCATATAATTTGATAGAAATTAAAGAGATTTTTTTAAAGAAAATTAAGCTGTTTGTCACAAAACACATATAGATAGAAAATTAAAGAGTTTTTTGAAGAAAATGAAGCTGTTTGAAACAAAACACATATAGTTTTAAAAATCAAAGATTTTTTGAACAAAATGAAGTTGTTTGTCACAAAACATATATGGTGTGAAAAATTAAAGAGTTTTTAAATAAAAATAAATTGTTTGAAACGAAACACATATGGTTTGAAAAATTAAAGAGTTTTTAAAGAAAAATAAGTTGTTTGAAACGAAACACATGTAGTTTGAAAAATTGAATAGTTTTTTAAAGAAAATTAAGTTGCTTGAAACAAAACACATCTATTATGAAAATTTAAAGAGATTTAAAAAAAAAATTAAGTTGTTTGAAACAAAACGCATATAGTTTGAAAAATTAAAGTGTTTTTGAAGAAAATTAAGTTGTTTGAAACAAAACGCATGTAGTTTGAAAAATTAAACAGTTTTTTTTAAAGAAGATTAAGTTGCTTGAAATAAAATACATATAGATTGAAAAATTAAAGTGTTTTTTAGAGACAATTAAGTTGTTTGAAGCAAAACGCATATAGTTTGAAAAATTAAAGAGTTTATTAAGGAAAGTTTAGTTGTTTGAAACAAAACACATATGGTTTGATAAAAATAAAAGAGTTTTTTTTAAAGAAAATTAAGTTGTTTGTCACAAAACACATATGGTTTGAAAAATTAAAGAGTTTTTAAAGAAAAATATGTTGTTTGAAACGAAACACATGTAGTTTGAAAAATTGAATAGTTTTTTAAAGAAAATTAAGTTGCTTGAAACAAAACACATCTATTATGAAAATTTAAAGAGATTTAAAAAAAAAATTAAGTTGTTTGAAACAAAACGCATATAGTTTGAAAAATTAAAGTGTTTTTGAAGAAAATTAAGTTGTTTAAAGCAAAACGCATGTAGCTTGAAAAATCAAAGAGTTGTTTGAACAAAATGAAGTTGTTTGAAACAAAACATATATAGTTTTAAAAATTAAAGTGTTTTTGAAAGAGAATTAAGTTGTTTGAAACAAAACACATGTAGTTTGAAAAAAATTGTAGAGGTTTTTAAAGAAAATTAAGTTGCTTGAAACAAAACACCTCTATTATGAAAATTGAAAGAGTTTTTTTTAAAGAAAATTAAGCTGTTTGAAAGGCAACACATATGGTGTGAAAAGTTAAAGTATTTTTTAAAGAAAATTAAGTTGTTTGAAACAAAACACATATAGTTTGAAAAAAATTGTAGAGGTTTTTAAAGAAAATTAAGTTGCTTGAAACAAAACACATCTATTATGAAAACTTAAAGAGTTTTTTAAAGAAAATTAAGTTGTTTGAAACAAAACACATATAGTTTGAAAAATTAAAGTATTTTTTATACGAAATTAAGTTGTTTGAAGCAAAACGCATATAATTTGATAGAAATTAAAGAGATTTTTTTTAAGGAAAATTATGTTGTTTTTCACAAAGCACATATAAGAAAATTAAAGAGTTTTTTGAAGAAAATGAAGCTGTTTGAAACAAAACACATATAGTTTTAAAAATCAAAGATTTTTTGAACAGAATGAAGTTGTTTGTCACAAAACACATATGGTTTGAAAATTTAAAGAGATTTAAAAAAAAATTAAGTTGTTTGAAGTAAAACGCCTGTAGTTTGAAAAATGAAAGAGTTTTTTTTTTTTAAAAAAATTAAGATGTTTGAAACAAAACCCATGTAGTTCGAAAAATAAAGGACTTTTAAAGAATATTACGTTGTTTGAGGGAAAAGGCATGTAGTTTGAAATGTTAAAGGCTTTTTTAAAGAAAATTAATTTTCTTGAAACAAAACACATATAGCTTGAAAAATTAAAGTATTTTTTATAGGAAATTAAGTTGTTTGAAGTAAAGCGCATATAGTTTGAAAAATTAAAGAGTTTTTTAAGGAAAATTTAGTTGTTTGTCACAAAACAAATATAGTTTGAAAAATTAAAGAGTTTTTGATAGAAATTTGAGTTGTTTGAAACAAAACACATATAGTTTGAAAAATCAAAGAGTTTTTTGAATAAAATGAAGTTGTTTGAAACAAACCACATATGGTTTGAAAACTTAATGTGTTTTTTTAAGAAAATTAAGTTGTTTGAAACAAAACACATATAGTTTGAAAAAAATTCTAGAGGTTTTCAAAGAAAATTATGTTGCTTGAAACAAAACACATCTTTTATGAAAATTTAAAGAGTTTTTTAAAGAAAATTAAGTTGCTAAAAACAACACAGATATAGTTTGAAAAACTAAAGAGATTTTTAAATAAAATTAAGTTGTTTGAAACAAAATACATATAGTTTGAAAGATTAAAATGTTTTCTTAAAGAAAATTAAGTTGTTATAAACAGCACACATATAGTTTGAAAAATTGAAGAGTTTTTTAAAGAAAATTAGATTGGTTGAAAAAAAAACACATCTATTATGAAAATTTAAAGAGATTTAAAAAAAAATTAAGTTGTTTAAAACCAAAACACATATAGTTTGAAAAATTAAAGTGTTTTTAAAGAAAATTAAGTTGCTTGAAACAAACTACATATAGTTTGAAAAATTAAAGTGTTTTTTAGAGAAAAATATACTTTGAAAAATTAAAGAGTTTTTTAAAGAAAACACATATGGTTTGAAAAATTAAAGAGTTTTTGATAGAAATTTGAGTTGTTTGAAACAAAACACATATAGTTTGAAAAATCAAAGAGTTTTTTGAACAAAATGAAGTTGTTTGAAACAAAACACATCTTGTTTTAAAAATTAAATTGTTTGAAACAAAACACATGTACCTTGAAAAATTAAAGAGTTTTTTAAAGAAAATTAAGTTGTTTGAAACAAAACACATATGGTTTGATAAAAATTAAAGAGTTGTTTTTAAAGAAAATTAAGTTGTTTGTCACAAAACCATATGGTTTGAAAAATTAAAGAGTTTTTAAAGAAAAATAAGTTGTTTGAAACGAAACACATGTAGTTTGAAAAATTGAAGAGTTTTTTAAAGAAAATTAAGTTGCTTGAAACAAAACACATCTATTATGAAAATTTAAAGAGATTTAAAAAAAAATTAAGTTGTTTGAAACAAAACACATATAGTTTGAAAAATTAAAGGGCTTTTAAAGAATATTAAGTTGTTTGAGGCAAAAGGCATGTAGTTAGAAAATTTAAAGAGATTTAAAAAAAAATTAAGTTGTTTGAAGCAAAACGCATGTAGTTTGAAAAATTAAAGTGTTTTTGAAGAAAATTAAGTTGTTTGAAACAAAACGCATGTAGTTTGAAAAATTAAAGAGTTTTTTTTAAAGAAGATTAAGTTGCTTGAAACAAAATACATATAGATTGAAAAATTAAAGTGTTTTTTAGAGACAATTGAGTTGTTTGAAGCAAAACGCATATAGTTTGAAAAATTAAAGAGTTTATTAAGGAAAATTTAGTTGTTTGAAACAAAACACATATGGTTTGAAAAAAATTGTAGAGGTTTTTAAAGAAAATTAAGTTGCTTGAAACAAAACACATCTATTGTGAAAATTTAAAGAGTTTTTTAAAGAAAATTAAGTTGTTTGAAACAAAACACATATAGTTTGAAAAATTAAAGTATTTTTTATACGAAATTAAGTTGTTTGAAGAAAAACGCATATAATTTGATAGAAATTAAAGAGATTTTTTTTAAAGAAAATTATGTTGTTTGTCACAAAGCACATATAAGAAAATTAAAGAGTTTTTTGAAGAAAATGAAGCTGTTTGAAACAAAACACATATAGTTTTAAAAATCAAAGATTTTTTGAACAGTATGAAGTTGTTTGTCACAAAACACATATGGTTTGAAAATTTAAAGAGATTTAAAAAAAAATTAAGTTGTTTGAAGCAAAACGCATGTAGTTTGAAAAATGAAAGAGTTTTTTTTTAAAAAAAAATTAAGATGTTTGAAACAAAACCCATGTAGTTCGAAAAATAAAAAACTTTTAAAGAATATTAAGTTGTTTGAGGCAAAAGGCATGTAGTTTGAAAAGTTAAACGCTTTTTTAAAGAAAATTAATTTGCTTGAAACAAAGCACATATATCTTGAAAAATTAAAGTATTTTTTATAAGAAATTAAGTTGTTTGAAGCAAAACGCATATAGTTTGAAAAATTAAAGAGTTTTTTAAGGAAAATTTAGTTGTTTGTCACAAAACAAATATAGTTTGAAAAATTAAAGAGTTTTTGATAGAAATTTGAGTTGTTTGAAACAAAACACATATAGTTTGAAAAATCAAAGAGTTTTTTGAATAAAATGAAGTTGTTTGAAACAAACCACATATGGTTTTAAAACTTAAAGTGTTTTTTAAAGAAAATTAAGTTGTTTGAAACAAAACACATATAGTTTGAAAAAAATTCTAGGGGTTTTTAAAGAAAATTATGTTGCTTGAAACAAAACACATCTTTTATGAAAATTTAAATAGTTTTTTAAAGAAAATTAAGTTGCTAAAAACAACACAGATATAGTTTGAAAAACTAAAGAGATTTTTAAAGAAAATTAAGTTGTTTGAAGCAAAATACATATAGTTTGAAAAATTAAAGTGTTTTCTTAAAGAAAATTAAGTTGTTATAAACAACACACATATAGTTTGAAAAATTGAAGAGTTTTTTAAAGAAAATTGGATTGCTTGAAAAAAAATACATATAGTTTGAAAAATGAAAGTGTTTTTTAGAGAAAATTAAGGTGTTTAAAGCAAAGCGCATATAGTTTGAAAAATTAAAGAGTTTTTTAAAGAAAATGAAGTTGTTGGAAACAAACCACATATGGTTTTAAAACTTAAAGTGTTTTTTAAAGAAAATTAAGTTGTTTGAAACAAAACACATATAGTTTGAAAAAAATTCTAGAGGTTTTTAAAGAAAATTATGTTGCTTGAAACAAAACACATCTATTATGAAAATTTAAAGAGATTTAAAAAAAAAATTAAGTTGTTTAAAAACAAAACACATATAGTTTGAAAAATTACAGTTTTTTTAAAGAAAATTAAGTTGTTTGAAGCAAAACGCATGTAGTTTGAAAAATTAAAGAGTTTTTTAAAGAAAATTAAGTTGCTTGAAACAAAATACATATAGTTTGAAAAATGAAAGTGTTTTTTAGAGAAAATTAAGGTGTTTGAAGCAAAGCGCATATAGTTTGAAAAATTAAAGAGTTTTTTAAAGAAAATTTAGTTGTGTGTCACAAAACACATATAGTTTGAAAAATTAGAGAGTTTTTTTTTAAAGAAAATTAAGATGTTTGAAACAAAACACATGTAGTTCGGAAAATTAAAGGGCTTTTAAAGAATATTACGTTGTTTGAGGGAAAAGGCATGTAGTTTGAAAAGTTAAAGGCTTTTTTAAAGAAAATTAATTTGCTTGAAACAAAACACATATAGCTTGAAAAATTAAAGTATTTTTTATAGGAAATTAAGTTGTTTGAAGCAAAGCGCATATAGTTTGAAAAATCAAAGAGTTGTTTAAACAAAATGAAGTTGTTTGAAACAAAAGATATATAGTTTTAAAAATTAAAGTGTTTTTGAAAGAGAATTAAGCTGTTTGAAACAAAACACATATAGTTTTAAAAATCAAAGATTTTTTGAACAAAAGGAAGTTGTTTGTCACAAAACACATATGGTGTGAAAAATTAAAGAGTTTTTAAATAAAAATAAGTTGTTTGAAACGAAACACATATAGTTTGAAAAATTCAAGAGTTTTTAAATACAAATAAGTTGTTTGAAACAAAAGACATATAGTTTGAAAAATCAAAGAGTTTTTGAACAAAATGAAGTTGTTTGAAACAAAACATATATAGTTTTAAAAATTAAAGTGTTTTAAAAGAAAATTAAGTTGTTTGAAACAAAACACATGTAGTTTGAAAAAAATTGTAGAGGTTTTTAAAGAAAATTAAGTTGCTTGAAACAAAACACCTCTATTATGAAAATTTAAAGAGTTTTTTTTAAAGAAAATTAAGTTGTTTGAAAGGAAACACATATGGTGTGAAAAGTTAAAGTATTTTTTAAAGAAAATTAAGTTGTTTGAAACAAAACACATATAGTTTAAAAAAAATTGTAGAGGTTTTTAAAGAAAAATAAGTTGCTTGAAACAAAACACATCTATTATGAAAATTTAAAGAGTTTTTTAAAGAAAATTAAGTGGTTTGAAACAAAACACATATAGTTTGAAAAGTTAAAGAGTTTTTTAAAGAAAATTAAGTTGTTTGAAACAAAACACATATAATTTGATAAAAATTAAAGAGTTTTTTTTAAAGAAAATTAAGTTGTTTTTCACAAAACACATATGGTTTGAAAAATTAAGGAGTTTTTAAAGAAAAATAAGTTGTTTGAAACGAAACACATATAGTTTGAAAAATGGAAGAGTTTTTTAAGGAAAATTCAGTTTCTTGAAACAAAACCCATGTAGTTTGAAAAACTAAAGTGTTTTTGAAGAAAATTAAGTTGTTTGAAGCAAAACACATGTAGTTTGAAAAATTAAAGAGTTTTTTTTAAAGAAAATTAAGTTGCTTCAAACAAAATACATATAGTTTGAAAAATTAAAGTGTTTTTTAGAAACAATTAAGTTGTTTGAAGCAAAACGCATATAATTTGATAGAAATTAAAGAGATTTTTTTAAAGAAAATTAAGTTGCTTGAAACAAAATACATATAGATTGAAAAATTAAAGTGTTTTTGAAGAAAATTAAGTTGTTTGAAGCAAAACGCATGTAGTTTGAAAAATCAAAGAGTTGTTTGAACAAAATGAAGTTGTTTGAAACAAAAGCTATATAGTTTTAAAAATTAAAGTGTTTTTGAAAGAGAATTAAGCTGTTTGAAACAAAACACATATAGTTTTAAAAATCAAAGATTTTTTGAACAAAATGAAGTTGTTTGTCACAAAACACATATGGTGTGAAAAATTAAAGAGTTTTTAAATAAAAATAAATTGTTTGAAACGAAACACATATGGTTTGAAAAATTAAAGAGTTTTTAAAGAAAAATAAGTTGTTTGAAACGAAACACATGTAGTTTGAAAAATTGAATAGTTTTTTAAAGAAAATTAAGTTGCTTGAAACAAAACACATCTATTATGAAAATTTAAAGAGATTTAAAAAAAAAATTAAGTTGTTTGAAACAAAACGCATATAGTTTGAAAACTTAAAGTGTTTTTGAAGAAAATTAAGTTGTTTGAAGCAAAACGCATGTAGTTTGAAAAATTAAAAAGTTTTTTTTAAAGAAGATTAAGTTGCTTGAAACAAAATACATATAGATTGAAAAATTAAAGTGTTTTTTAGAGACAATTAAGTTGTTTGAAGCAAAACGCATATAGTTTGAAAAATTAAAGAGTTTATTAAGGAAAATTTAGTTGTTTGAAACAAAACACATATGGTTTGATAAAAATAAAAGAGTTTTTTTTAAAAAAAATTAAGTTGATTGTCACAAAACACATATGGTTTGAAAAATTAAAGAGTTTTTAAAGAAAAATATGTTGTTTGAAACGAAACACATGTAGTTTGAAAAATTGAATAGTTTTTTAAAGAAAATTAAGTTGCTTGAAACAAAACAGATCTATTATGAAAATTTAAAGAGATTTAAAAAAAAAATTAAGTTGTTTGAAACAAAACGCGTATAGTTTGAAAAATTAAAGTGTTTTTGAAGAAAATTAAGTTGTTTGAAGCAAAACGCATGTAGTTTGAAAAATCAAAGAGTTGTTTGAACAAAATGAAGTTGTTTGAAACAAAAGCTATATAGTTTTAAAAATTAAAGTGTTTTTGAAAGAGAATTAAGCTGTTTGAAACAAAACACATATAGTTTTAAAAATCAAAGATTTTTTGAAGAAAATGAAGTTGTTTGTCACAAAACACATATGGTTTGAAAAATTAAAGAGTTTTTAAAGAAAAAAAAGTTGTTTGAAACGAAACACATGTAGTTTGAAAAATTGAATAGTTTTTTGAAGAAAATTAAGTTGCTTAAAACAAAACACATCTATTATGAAAATTTAAAGAGATTTTAAAAAAAAATTAAGTTGTTTGAAACGAAACACATGTAGTTTGAAAAATTGAATAGTTTTTTAAAGAAAATTAAGTTGTTTGAAACGAAACACATATAGTTTGAAAAACTGAACAGTTTTTTAAAGAAAATTAAGTTTCTTGAAACAAAACGCATGTAGTTTGAAAAACTAAAGTGTTTTTAAAGAAAATTAAGTTGTTTGAAGCAAAACGCATGTAGTTTGAAAAATTAAAGAGTTTTTTTTAAATAAAATTAAGTTGTTTGAAACGAAACACATGTAGTTTGAAAAATTGAATAGTTTTTTAAAGAAAATTAAGTTGTTTGAAACGAAACACATATAGTTTGAAAAATTGAACAGTTTTTTAAAGAAAATTAAGTTTCTTGAAACAAAACGCATGTAGTTTGAAAAATTAAAGAGTTTATTAAGGAAAATTTAGTTGTTTGAAACAAAACACATATGGTTTGATAAAAATAAAAGAGTTTTTTTTAAAGAAAATTAAGTTGATTGTCACAAAACACATATGGTTTGAAAAATTAAAGAGTTTTTAAAGAAAAATATGTTGTTTGAAACGAAACACATGTAGTTTGAAAAATTGAATAGTTTTTTGAAGAAAATTAAGTTGCTTGATACAAAACACATCTATTATGAAAATTTAAAGAGATTTAAAAAAAAAATTAAGTTGTTTGAAACAAAACGCATATAGTTTGGAAAATTAAAGTGTTTTTGAAGAAAATTAAGTTGTTTGAAGCAAAACGCATGTAGTTTGAAAAATTAAAGAGTTTTTTTTAAATAAAATTAAGTTGTTTGAAACAAAACACATGTAGTTTGAAAAATTGAATAGTTTTTTGAAGAAAATTAAGTTGCTTGAAACAAAACACATCTATTATGAAAATTTAAAGAGATTTAAAAATAAAATTAAGTTGTTTGAAACGAAACACATGTAGTTTGAAAAATTGAATAGTTTTTTAAAGACAATTAAGTTGTTTGAAACGAAACACATATAGTTTGAAAAATTGAACAGTTTTTTAAAGAAAATTAAGTTTCTTGAAACAAAACGCATGTAGTTTGAAAAACTAAAGTGTTTTTAAAGAAAATTAAGTTGTTTGAAGCAAAACGCATATAGTTTGAAAAATTAAAGAATTTTTTTTAAATAAAATTAAGTTGTTTGAAACAAAACACATATAGCTTGAAAAATTAAAGTATTTTTTATAGGAAATTAAGTTGTTTGAAGTAAAGCGCATATAGTTTGAAAAATTAAACAGTTTTTTAAGGAAAATTTAGTTGTTTGTCACAAAACAAATATAGTTTGAAAAATTAAAGAGTTTTTGATAGAAATTTGAGTTGTTTGAAACAAAACACATATAGTTTGAAAAATCAAAGAGTTTTTTGAACAAAATGAAGTTGTTTGAAACAAACCACATATGGTTTGAAAACTTAAAGTGTTTTTTAAAGAAAATTAAGTTGTTTGAAACAAAACACATATAGTTTTAAAAAAATTCTAGAGGTTTTTAAAGAAAATTATGTTGCTTGAAACAAAACACATCTTTTATGAAAATTTAAAGAGTTTTTTAAAGAAAATTAAGTTGCTAAAAACAACACAGATATAGTTTGAAAAACTAAAGAGATTTTTAAAGAAAATTAAGTCGTTTGAAACAAAATACATATAGTTTGAAAAATTAAAGTGTTTTCTTATAGAAAATTTAGTTGTTATAAACAGCACACATATAGTTTGAAAAATTGAAGAGTTTTTTAAAGAAAATTAGATTGCTTGAAAAAAAAACACATCTATTATGAAAATTTAAAGAGATTTAAAAAAAAATTAAGTTGTTTAAAAACAAAACACATATAGTTTGAAAAATTAAAGTGTTTTTAAAGAAAATTGAGTTGTTTGAAACAAAACGCATGTAGTTTGAAAAATTAAAGCGTTTTTTAAAGAAAATTAAGTTGCTTGAAACAAAATACATATAGTTTGAAAAATTTAAGTGTTTTTTAGAGAAAATTAAGGTGTTTGAAGCAAAATACATATACTTTGAAAAATTAAAGAGTTTTTTAAAGAAAATTTAGTTGTTTGTCACAAAACACATATAGTTTGAAAAATTAAACAGTTTTTGATAGAAATTTGAGTTGTTTGAAACAAAACACATATAGTTTGAAAAATCAAAGAGTTTTTTGAACAAAATGAAGTTGTTTGAAATAAAACACATCTTGTTTTAAAAATTAAAGCGTTTTTAAACAAAATTAAATTGTTTGAAACAAAACACAAGTACCTTGAAAAATTAAAGAGTTTTTAAAGGATATTACGTTGTTTGAGGGAAAAGGCATGTAGTTTGAAAAGTTAAAGGCTTTTTTAAAGAAAATTAATTTGCTTGAAACAAAACATATATAGCTTGAAAAATTAAAGTATTTTTTATAGGAAATTAAGTTGTTTGAAGCAAAGCGCATATAGTTTGAAAAATCAAAGAGTTGTTTAAAAAAAATGAAGTTGTTTGTCACAAAACACATATGGTGTGAAAAATTAAAGAGTTTTTAAATAAAAATAAGTTGTCTGAAACGAAACACATATAGTTTGAAAAATTCAAGAGTTTTTAAATAAAAATAAGTTGTTTGAAACGAAACACATATAGTTTGAAAAAAATTGTAGAGGTTTTTAAAGAAAATTAAGTTGCTTGAAACAAAACACATCTATTATGAAAATTTAAAGAGTTTTTTAAAGAAAATTAAGTTGTTTGAAACAAAACACATATAGTTTGAAAAGTTAAAGAGTTTTTTAAAGAAAATTAAGTTGTTTGAAACAAAACACATATAATTTGATAAAAATTAAAGAGTTTTTTTAAAGAAAATTAAGTTGTTTTTCACAAAACACATATGGTTTGAAAAATTAAGGAGTTTTTAAAGAAAAATAAGTTGTTTGAAACGAAACACATATAGTTTGAAAAATTGAAGAGTTTTTTAAGGAAAATTAAGTTTCTTGAAACAAAACGCATGGAGTTTGAAAAACTAAAGTGTTTTTGAAGAAAATTAAGTTGTTTGAAGCAAAACGCATGTAGTTTGAAAAATTAAAGAGTTTTTTTAAAGAAAATTAAGTTGCTTGAAACAAAATACATATAGTTTGAAAAATTAAAGTGTTTTTTAGAGACAATTAAGTTGTTTGAAGGAAAACGCATATAATTTGATAGAAATTAAAGAGATTTTTTTAAAGAAAATTAAGCTGTTTGTCACAAAACACATATAGTTAGAAAATTAAAGAGTTTTTTGAAGAAAATGAAGCTGTTTGAAACAAAACACATATAGTTTTAAAAATCAAAGATTTTTTGAACAAAATGAAGTTGTTTGTCACAAAACATATATGGTGTGAAAAATTAAAGAGTTTTTAAATAAAAATAAATTGTTTGAAACGAAACACATATGGTTTGAAAAATTAAAGAGTTTTTAAAGAAAAATAAGTTGTTTGAAACGAAACACATGTAGTTTGAAAAATTGAATAGTTTTTTAAAGAAAATTAAGTTGCTTGAAACAAAACACATCTATTATGAAAATTTAAAGAGATTTAAAAAAAAAATTAAGTTGGTTGAAACAAAACGCATATAGTTTGAAAAATTAAAGTGTTTTTGAAGAAAATTAAGTTGTTTGAAACAAAACGCATGTAGTTTGAAAAATTAAAGATTTTTTTTTAAAGAAGATTAAGTTGCTTGAAACAAAATATATATAGATTGAAAAATTAAAGTGTTTTTTAGAGACAATTAAGTTGTTTGAAGCAAAACGCATATAGTTTGAAAAATTAAAGAGTTTATTAAGGAAAATTTAGTTGTTTGAAACAAAACACATATGGTTTGATAAAAATAAAAGAGTTTTTTTTTAAAGAAAATTAAGTTGTTTGTCACAAAACACATATGGTTTGAAAAATTAAAGAGTTTTTAAAGAAAAATATGTTGTTTGAAACGAAACACATGTAGTTTGAAACATTGAATAGTTTTTTAAAGAAAATTAAGTTGCTTGAAACAAAACACATCTATTATGAAAATTTAAAGAGATTTAAAAAAAAAAATTAAGTTGTTTGAAACAAAACGCATATAGTTTGAAAAATTAAAGTGTTTTTGAAGAAAATTAAGTTGTTTAAAGCAAAACGCATGTAGTTTGAAAAATCAAAGAGTTGTTTGAACAAAATGAAGTTGTTTGAAACAAAACATATATAGTTTTAAAAATTAAAGTGTTTTTGAAAGAGAATTAAGTTGTTTGAAACAAAACACATGTAGTTTGAAAAAAATTGTAGAGGTTTTTAAAGAAAATTAAGTTGCTTGAAATAAAACACCTCTATTATGAAAATTGAAAGAGTTTTTTTTAAAGAAAATTAAGCTGTTTGAAAGGCAACACATATGGTGTGAAAAGTTAAAGTATTTTTTAAAGAAAATTAAGTTGTTTGAAACAAAACACATATAGTTTGAAAAAAATTGTAGAGGTTTTTAAAGAAAATTAAGTTGCTTGAAACAAAACACATCTATTATGAAAATTTAAAGAGTTTTTTAAAGAAAATTAAGTTGTTTGAAACAAAACACATATAGTTTGAAAAATTAAAGTATTTTTTATACGAAATTAAGTTGTTTGAAGCAAAACGCATATAATTTGATAGAAAATAAAGAGATTTTTTTTAAAGAAAATTATGTTGTTTGTCACAAAGCACATATAAGAAAATTAAAGAGTTTTTTGAAGAAAATGAAGCTGTTTGAAACAAAACACATATAGTTTTAAAAATCAAAGATTTTTTGAACAGAATGAAGTTGTTTGTCACAAAACACATATGGTTTGAAAATTTAAAGAGATTTAAAAAAAAATTAAGTTGTTTGAAGCAAAACGCATGTAGTTTGAAAAATGAAAGATTTTTTTTTTTAAAAAAAATTAAGATGTCTGAAACAAAATCCATGTAGTTCGAAAAATAAAGGACTTTTAAAGAATATTACGTTGTTTGAGGGAAAAGGCATGTAGTTTGAAATGTTAAAGGCTTTTTTAAAGAAAATTAATTTGCTTGAAACAAAACACATATAGCTTGAAAAATTAAAGTATTTTTTATAGGAAATTAAGTTGTTTGAAGTAAAGCGCATATAGTTTGAAAAATTAAAGAGTTTTTTAAGGAAAATTTAGTTGTTTGTCACAAAACAAATATAGTTTGAAAAATTAAAGAGTTTTTGATAGAAATTTGAGTTGTTTGAAACAAAACACATATAGTTTGAAAAATCAAAGAGTTTTTTGAACAAAATGAAGTTGTTTGAAACAAACCACATATGGTTTGAAAACTTAATGTGTTTTTTTAAGAAAATTAAGTTGTTTGAAACAAAACACATATAGTTTGAAAAAAATTCTAGAGGTTTTCAAAGAAAATTATGTTGCTTGAAACAAAACACATCTTTTAAGAAAATTTAAAGAGATTTAAAAAAAAAATTAAGTTGTTTAAAAACAAAGCACATATAGTTTGAAAAATTAAAGTTTTTTTAAAGAAAATTAAGTTGTTTTAAGCAAAACGCATGTAGTTTGAAAAATTAAAGAGTTTTTTAAAGAAAATTAAGTTGCTTGAAACAAAATACATATAGTTTGAAAAATGAAAGTGTTTTTTAGAGAAAATTAAGGTGTTTGAAGCAAAGCGCATATAGTTTGAAAAATTAAAGTGTTTTTGAAGAAAATTAAGTTGTTTGAAGCAAAACGCATGTAGTTTGAAAAATCAAAGAGTTGTTTGAACAAAATGAAGTTGTTTGAAACAAAAGCTATATAGTTTTAAAAATTAAAGTGTTTTTGAAAGAGAATTAAGCTGTTTGAAACAAAACACATATAGTTTTAAAAATCAAAGATTTTTTGAAGAAAATGAAGTTGTTTGTCACAAAACACATATGGTTTGAAAAATTAAAGAGTTTTTAAAGAAAAAAAAGTTGTTTGAAACGAAACACATGTAGTTTGAAAAATTGAATAGTTTTTTGAAGAAAATTAAGTTGCTTGATACAAAACACATCTATTATGAAAATTTAAAGAGATTTAAAAAAAAAATTAAGTTGTTTGAAACAAAACGCATATAGTTTGGAAAATTAAAGTGTTTTTGAAGAAAATTAAGTTGTTTGAAGCAAAACGCATGTAGTTTGAAAAACTAAAGAGTTTTTTTTAAATAAAATTAAGTTGTTTGAAACAAAACACATGTAGTTTGAAAAATTGAATAGTTTTTTGAAGAAAATTAAGTTGCTTGAAACAAAACACATCTATTATGAAAATTTAAAGAGATTTAAAAAAAAAATTAAGTTGTTTGAAACGAAACACATGTAGTTTGAAAAATTGAATAGTTTTTTAAAGAAAATTAAGTTGTTTGAAACGAAACACATATAGTTTGAAAAATTGAACAGTTTTTTAAAGAAAATTAAGTTTCTTGAAACAAAACGCATGTAGTTTGAAAAACTAAAGTGTTTTTAAAGAAAATTAAGTTGTTTGAAGCAAAACGCATGTAGTTTGAAAAATTAAAGAATTTTTTTTAAATAAAATTAAGTTGTTTGAAACAAAACACATATAGCTTGAAAAATTAAAGTATTTTTTATAGGAAATTAAGTTGTTTGAAGTAAAGCGCATATAGTTTGAAAAATTAAACAGTTTTTTAAGGAAAATTTAGTTGTTTGTCACAAAACAAATATAGTTTGAAAAATTAAAGAGTTTTTGATAGAAATTTGAGTTGTTTGAAACAAAACACATATAGTTTGAAAAATCAAAGAGTTTTTTGAACAAAATGAAGTTGTTTGAAACAAACCACATATGGTTTGAAAACTTAAAGTGTTTTTTAAAGAAAATTAAGTTGTTTGAAATAAAACACATATAGTTTTAAAGAAATTCTAGAGGTTTTTAAAGAAAATTATGTTGCTTGAAACAAAACACATCTTTTATGAAAATTTAAAGAGTTTTTTAAAGAAAATTAAGTTGCTAAAAACAACACAGATATAGTTTGAAAAACTAAAGAGATTTTTAAAGAAAATTAAGTTGTTTGAAACAAAATACATATAGTTTGAAAAATTAAAGTGTTTTCTTATAGAAAATTTAGTTGTTATAAACAGCACACATATAGTTTGAAAAATTGAAGAGTTTTTTAAAGAAAATTAGATTGCTTGAAAAAAAAACACATCTATTATGAAAATTTAAAGAGATTTAAAAAAAATTAAGTTGTTTAAAAACAAAACACATATAGTTTGAAAAATTAAAGTGTTTTTAAAGAAAATTGAGTTGTTTGAAACAAAACGCATGTAGTTTGAAAAATTAAAGCGTTTTTTAAAGAAAATTAAGTTGCTTGAAACAAAATACATATAGTTTGAAAAATTTAAGTGTTTTTTAGAGAAAATTAAGGTGTTTGAAGCAAAATACATATACTTTGAAAAATTAAAGAGTTTTTTAAAGAAAATTTAGTTGTTTGTCACAAAACACATATAGTTTGAAAAATTAAACAGTTTTTGATAGAAATTTGAGTTGTTTGAAACAAAACACATATAGTTTGAAAAATCAAAGAGTTTTTTGAACAAACTGAAGTTGTTTGAAACAAAACACATCTTGTTTTAAAAATTAAAGCGTTTTTAAACAAAATTAAATTGTTTGAAACAAAACACATGTACCTTGAAAAATTAAAGAGTTTTTAAAGAATATTACGTTGTTTGAGGGAAAAGGCATGTAGTTTGAAAAGTTAAAGGCTTTTTTAAAGAAAATTAATTTGCTTGAAACAAAACATATATAGCTTGAAAAATTAAAGTATTTTTTATAGGAAATTAAGTTGTTTGAAGCAAAGCACATATAGTTTGAAAAATCAAAGAGTTGTTTAAACAAAATGAAGTTGTTTGAAACAAAAGATATATAGTTTTAAAAATTAAAGTGTTTTTGAAAGAGAATTAAGCTGTTTGAAGCAAAACACATATAGTTTTAAAAATCAAAGATTTTTTGAACAAAAGGAAGTTGTTTGTCACAAAACACATATGGTGTGAAAAATTAAAGAGTTTTTAAATAAAAATAAGTTGTTTGAAACGAAACACATATAGTTTGAAAAATTCAAGAGTTTTTAAATAAAAATAAGTTGTTTGAAACGAAACACATATAGTTTGAAAAAAATTGTAGAGGTTTTTAAAGAAAATTAAGTTGCTTGAAACAAAACACATCTATTATGAAAATTTAAAGAGTTTTTTAAAGAAAATTAAGTTGTTTGAAACAAAACACATATAGTTTGAAAAGTTAAAGAGTTTTTTAAAGAAAATTAAGTTGTTTGAAACAAAACACATATAAATTGATAAAAATTAAAGAGTTTTTTTAAAGAAAATTAAGTTGTTTTTCACAAAACACATATGGTTTGAAAAATTAAGGAGTTTTTAAAGAAAAATAAGTTGTTTGAAACGAAACACATATAGTTTGAAAAATTGAAGAGTTTTTTAAGGAAAATTAAGTTTCTTGAAACAAAACGCATGGAGTTTGAAAAACTAAAATGTTTTTGAAGAAAATTAAGTTGTTTGAAGCAAAACGCATGTAGTTTGAAAAATTAAAGAGTTTTTTTAAAGAAAATTAAGTTGCTTGAAACAAAATACATATAGTTTGAAAAATTAAAGTGTTTTTTAGAGACAATTAAGTTGTTTGAAGCAAAACGCATATAATTTGATAGAAATTAAAGAGATTTTTTTAAAGAAAATTAAGCTGTCTGTCACAAAACACATATAGTTAGAAAATTAAAGAGTTTTTTGAAGAAAATGAAGCTGTTTGAAACAAAACACCTATAGTTTTAAAAATCAAAGATTTTTGAACAAAATGAAGTTGTTTGTCACAAAACATATATGGTGTGAAAAATTAAAGAGTTTTTAAATAAAAATAAATTGTTTGAAACGAAACACATATGGTTTGAAAAATTAAAGAGTTTTTAAAGAAAAATAAGTTGTTTGAAACGAAACACATGTAGTTTGAAAAATTGAATAGTTTTTTAAAGAAAATTAAGTTGCTTGAAACAAAACACATCTATTATGAAAATTTAAAGAGATTTAAAAAAAAAATTAAGTTGTTTGAAACAAAACGCATATAGTTTGAAAAATTAAAGTGTTTTTGAAGAAAATTAAGTTGTTTGAAACAAAACGCATGTAGTTTGAAAAATTAAAGAGTTTTTTTTAAAGAAGATTAAGTTGCTTGAAACAAAATACATATAGATTGAAAAATTAAAGTGTTTTTTAGAGACAATTAAGTTGTTTGAAGCAAAACGCATATAGTTTGAAAAATTAAAGAGTTTATTAAGGAAAATTTAGTTGTTTGAAACAAAACACATATGGTTTGATAAAAATAAAAGAGTTTTTTTTAAAGAAAATTAAGTTGTTTGTCACAAAACACATATGGTTTGAAAAATTAAAGAGTTTTTAAAGAAAAATATGTTGTTTGAAACGAAACACATGTAGTTTGAAAAATTGAATAGTTTTTTAAAGAAAATTAAGTTGCTTGAAACAAAACACATCTATTATGAAAATTTAAAGAGATTTAAAAAAAAAATTAAGTTGTTTGAAACAAAACGCATATAGTTTGAAAAATTAAAGTGTTTTTGAAGAAAATTAAGTTGTTTAAAGCAAAACGCATGTAGTTTGAAAAATCAAAGAGTTGTTTGAACAAAATGAAGTTGTTTGAAACAAAACATATATAGTTTTAAAAATTAAAGTGCTTTTGAAAGAGAATTAAGTTGTTTGAAACAAAACACATGTAGTTTGAAAAAAATTGTAGAGGTTTTTAAAGAAAATTAAGTTGCTTGAAACAAAACACCTCTATTATGAAAATTGAAAGAGTTTTTTTTAAAGAAAATTAAGCTGTTTGAAAGGCAACACATATGGTGTGAAAAGTTAAAGTATTTTTTAAAGAAAATTAAGTTGTTTGAAACAAAACACATATAGTTTGAAAAAAATTGTAGAGGTTTTTAAAGAAAATTAAGTTGCTTGAAACAAAACACATCTATTATGAAAATTTAAAGAGTTTTTTAAAGAAAATTAAGTTGTTTGAAACAAAACACATATAGTTTGAAAAATTAAAGTATTTTTTATACGAAATTAAGTTGTTTGAAGCAAAACGCATATAATTTGATAGAAAATAAAGAGATTTTTTTTAAAGAAAATTATGTTGTTTGTCACAAAGCACATATAAGAAAATTAAAGAGTTTTTTGAAGAAAATGAAGCTGTTTGAAACAAAACACATATAGTTTTAAAAATCAAAGATTTTTTGAACAGAATGAAGTTGTTTGTCACAAAACACATATGGTTTGAAAATGTAAAGAGATTTAAAAAAAAATTAAGTTGTTTGAAGCAAAACGCATGTAGTTTGAAAAATGAAAGAGTTTTTTTTTTTAAAAAAAATTAAGATGTCTGAAACAAAACCCATGTAGTTCGAAAAATAAAGGACGTTTAAAGAATATTAGGTTGTTTGAGGGAAAAGGCATGTAGTTTGAAATGTTAAAGGCTTTTTTAAAGAAAATTAATTTGCTTGAAACAAAACACATATAGCTTGAAAAATTAAAGTATTTTTTATAGGAAATTAAGTTGTTTAAAGTAAAGCGCATATAGTTTGAAAAATTAAAGAGTTTTTTAAGGAAAATTTAGTTGTTTGTCACAAAACAAATATAGTTTGAAAAATTAAAGAGTTTTTGATAGAAATTTGAGTTGTTTGAAACAAAACACATATAGTTTGAAAAATCAAAGAGTTTTTTGAACAAAATGAAGTTGTTTGAAACAAACCACATATGGTTTGAAAACTTAATGTGTTTTTTTAAGAAAATTAAGTTGTCTGAAACAAAACACATATAGTTTGAAAAAAATTCTAGAGGTTTTCAAAGAAAATTATGTTGCTTGAAACAAAACACATCTTTTAAGAAAATTTAAAGAGATTTAAAAAAAAAATTAAGTTGTTTAAAAACAACACACATATAGTTTGAAAAATTAAAGTTTTTTTAAAGAAAATTAAGTTGTTTTAAGCAAAACGCATGTAGTTTGAAAAATTAAAGAGTTTTTTAAAGAAAATTAAGTTGCTTGAAACAAAATACATATAGTTTGAAAAATGAAAGTGTTTTTTAGAGAAAATTAAGGTGTTTGAAGCAAAGCGCATATAGTTTGAAAAATTAAAGAGTTTTTTAAAGAAAATTTAGTTGTGTGTCACAAAACACATATAGTTTGAAAAATTAAAGAGTTTTTGATAGAAATTTGAGTTGTTTGAAACAAAACACATATAGTTTGAAAAATCAAAGAGTTTTTTGAATAAAATGAAGTTGTTTGAAACAAACCACATATGGTTTTAAAACTTAAAGTGTTTTTTAAAGAAAATTAAGTTGTTTGAAACAAAACACATATAGTTTGAAAAAAATTCTAGAGGTTTTCAAAGAAAATTGTGTTGCTTGAAACAAAACACATCTTTTATGAAAATTTAAATAGTTTTTTAAAGAAAATTAAGTTGCTAAAAACAACACAGATATAGTTTGAAAAACTAAAGAGATTTTTAAAGAAAATTAAGTTGTTTGAAGCAAAATACATATAGTGTGAAAAATTAAAGTGTTTTCTTAAAGAAAATTAAGTTGTTATAAACAACACTCATATAGTTTGAAAAATTGAAGAGTTTTTTAAAGAAAATTAGATTGCTTGAAAAAAAACACATCTATTATGAAAATTTAAAGAGATTTAAAAAAAAATTAAGTTGTTTAAAACCAAAACACATATAGTTTGAAAAATTAAAGTGTTTTTAAAGAAAATTAAGTTGTTTGAAACAAAACGCATGTAGTTTGAAAAATTAAAGCGTTTTTTAAAGAAAATTAAGTTGCTTGAAACAAACTACATATAGTTTGAAAAATTAAAGTGTTTTTTAGAGAAAAATATACTTTGAAAAATTAAAGAGTTTTTTAAAGAAAACACATATGGTTTGAAAAATTAAAGAGTTTTTGATAGAAATTTGAGTTGTTTGAAACAAAACACATATAGTTTGAAAAATCAAAGAGTTTTTTGAACAAAATGAAGTTGTTTGAAACAAAACACATCTTGTTTTAAAAATTAAATTGTTTGAAACAAAACACATGTACCTTGAAAAATTAAAGAGTTTTTTAAAGAAAATTAAGTTGTTTGAAACGAAACACATATGGTTTGATAAAAATTAAAGAGTTGTTTTTAAAGAAAATTAAGTTGTTTGTCACAAAACCATATGGTTTGAAAAATTAAAGAGTTTTTAAAGAAAAATAAGTTGTTTGAAACGAAACACATGTAGTTTGAAAAATTGAAGAGTTTTTTAAAGCAAATTAAGTTGCTTGAAACAAAACACATCTATTATGAAAACTTAAAGAGATTTAAAAAAAAATTAAGTTGTTTGAAACAAAACACATATAGTTTGAAAAATTAAAGGGCTTTTAAAGAATATTAAGTTGTTTGAGGCAAAAGGCATGTAGTTAGAAAATTTAAAGAGATTTAAAAAAAAATTAAGTTGTTTGAAGCAAAACGCATGTAGTTTGAAAAATTAAAGAGTTTTTTTTTTAAAGAAAATTAAGATGTTTGAAACGAAACACATGTAGTTCGAAAAATTAAAGGGCTTTTAAAGAATATTAAGTTGTTTGAGGCAAAAGGCATGTAGTTTGAAAAGTTAAACGCTTTTTTAAAGAAAATTAATTTGCTTGAAACAAAGCACATATAGCTTGAAAAATTAAAGTATTTTTTATAAGAAATTAAGTTGTTTGAAGCAAAACGCATATAGTTTGAAAAATTAAAGAGTTTTTTAAGGAAAATTTAGTTGTTTGTCACAAAACAAATATAGTTTGAAAAATTAAAGAGTTTTTGATAGAAATTTGAGTTGTTTGAAACAAAACACATATAGTTTGAAAAATCAAAGAGTTTTTTGAATAAAATGAAGTTGTTTGAAACAAACCACATATGGTTTTAAAACTTAAAGTGTTTTTTAAAGAAAATTAAGTTGTTTGAAACAAAACACATATAGTTTGAAACAAATTCTAGAGGTTTTTAAAGAAAATTATGTTGCTTGAAACAAAACACATCTTTTATGAAAATTTAAATAGTTTTTTAAAGAAAATTAAGTTGCTAAAAACAACACAGATATAGTTTGAAAAACTAAAGAGATTTTTAAAGAAAATTAAGTTGTTTGAAGCAAAATACATATAGTGTGAAAAATTAAAGTGTTTTCTTAAAGAAAATTAAGTTGTTATAAACAACACACATATAGTTTGAAAAATTGAAGAGTTTTTTAAAGAAAATTAGATTGCTTGAAAAAAAAACACATCTATTATGAAAATTTAAAGAGATTTAAAAAAAAATTATGTTGTTTAAAAACAAAACACATATAGTTTGAAAAATTAAAGTGTTTTTAAAGAAAATTGAGTTGTTTGAAACAAAACGTATGTAGTTTGAAAAATTAAAGCGTTTTTTAAAGAAAATTAAGTTGCTTGAAACAAAATACATATAGTTTGAAAAATTTAAGTGTTTTTTAGAGAAAATTAAGGTGTTTGAAGCAAAGCGCATATACCTTGAAAAATTAAAGAATTTTTTAAAGAAAATTTAGTTGTTTGTCACAAAACACATATAGTTTGAAAAATTAAAGAGTTTTTGATAGAAATTTGAGTTGTTTGAAACAAAACACATATAGTTTGAAAAATCAAAGAGTTTTTTGAACAAAATGAAGTTGTTTGAAACAAAACACATATGGTTTGAGAAATTAAGGAGTTTTTAAAGAAAAATAAGTTGTTTGAAACGAAACACATATAGTTTGAAAAATTCAAGAGTTTTTAAATACAAATAAGTTGTTTGAAACGAAACAGATATAGTTTGAAAAATCAAAGAGTTTTTTGAACAAAATGAAGTTGTTTGAAACAAAACATATATAGTTTTAAAAATTAAAGTGTTTTTAAAGAAAATTGAGTTGTTTGAAACAAAACGTATGTAGTTTGAAAAATTAAAGCGTTTTTTAAAGAAAATTAAGTTGCTTGAAACAAAATACATATAGTTTGAAAAATGAAAGTGTTTTTTAGAGAAAATTAAGGTGTTTGAAGCAAAGCGCATATAGTTTGAAAAATTAAAGAGTTTTTTAAAGAAAATTTAGTTGTGTGTCACAAAACACATATAGTTTGAAAAATTAGAGAGTTTTTTTTTAAAGAAAATTAAGATGTTTGAAACAAAATACATGTAGTTCGGAAAATTAAAGGGCTTTTAAAGAATATTACGTTGTTTGAGGGAAAAGGCATGTAGTTTGAAAAGTTAACGGCTTTTTTAAAGAAAATTAATTTGCTTGAAACAAAACACATATAGCTTGAAAAATGAAAGTATTTTTTATAGGAAATTAAGTTGTTTGAAGCAAAGCGCATATAGTTTGAAAAGCAAAGAGTTGTTTAAACAAAATGAAGTTGTTTGAAACAAAAGATATATAGTTTTAAAAATTAAAGTGTTTTTGAAAGAGAATTAAGCTGTTTGAAATAAAACACATATGGTTTTAAAAATCAAAGATTTTTTGAACAAAAGGAAGTTGTTTGCCACAAAACACATATGGTGTGAAAAATTAAAGAGTTTTTAAATAAAAATAAGTTGTTTGAAACGAAACACATATAGTTTGAAAAATTCAAGAGTTTTTAAATACAAATAAGTTGTTTGAAACGAAACAGATATAGTTTGAAAAATCAAAGAGTTTTTTGAACAAAATGAAGTTGTTTGAAACAAAACATATATAGTTTTAAAAATTAAAGTGTTTTTGAAAGAGAATTAAGTTGTTTGAAACAAAAGACATATAGTTTGAAAAATCAAAGAGTTTTTGAACAAAATGAAGTTGTTTGAAACAAAACATATATAGTTTTAAAAATTAAAGTGTTTTAAAAGAAAATTAAGTTGTTTGAAACAAAACACATGTAGTTTGAAAAAAATTGTAGAGGTTTTTAAAGAAAATTAAGTTGCTTGAAACAAAACACCTCTATTATGAATATTTAAAGAGTTTTTTTTAAAGAAAATTAAGTTGTTTGAAAGGAAACGCATATGGTGTGAAAAGTTAAAGTATTTTTTAAAGAAAATTAAGTTGTTTGAAACAAAACACATATAGTTTAAAAAAAATTGTAGAGGTTTTTAAAGAAAAATAAGTTGCTTGAAACAAAACACATCTATTATGAAAATTTAAAAAGTTTTTTAAAGAAAATTAAGTTGTTTGAAACAAAACACATATAGTTTGAAAAGTTAAAGAGTTTTTTAAAGAAAATTAAGTTGTTTGAAACAAAACACATATAATTTGATAAAAATTAAAGAGTTTTTTTTAAAGAAAATTAAGTTGTTTTTCACAAAACACATATGGTTTGAGAAATTAAGGAGTTTTTAAAGAAAAATAAGTTGTTTGAAACGAAACACATATAGTTTGAAAAATTGAAGAGTTTTTTAAGGAAAATTAAGTTTCTTGAAACAAAACGCATATAGTTTGAAAAAATAAAGTGTTTTTGAAGAAAATTAAGTTGTTTGAAGCAAAACGCATGTAGTTTGAAAAATTAAAGAGTTTTTTTTAAAGAAAATTAAGTTGCTTCAAACAAAATACATATAGTTTGAAAAATTAAAGTGTTTTTTAGAAACAATTAAGTTGTTTGAAGCAAAACGCATATAATTTGATAGAAATTAAAGAGATTTTTTTAAAGAAAATTAAGTTGCTTGAAACAAAATACATATAGATTGAAAAATTAAAGTGTTTTTGAAGAAAATTAAGTTGTTTGAAGCAAAACCCATGTAGTTTGAAAAATCAAAGAATTGTTTGAACAAAATGAAGTTGTTTGAAACAAAAGCTATATAGTTTTAAAAATTAAAGTGTTTTTGAAAGAGAATTAAGCTGTTTGAAACAGACCACATATAGTTTCAAAAATCAAAGATTTTTTGAACAAAATGAAGTTGTTTGTCACAAAACACATATGGTGTGAAAAATTAAAGAGTTTTTAAATAAAAATAAATTGTTTGAAACGAAACACATATGGTTTGAAAAATTAAAGAGTTTTTAAAGAAAAATAAGTTGTTTGAAACGAAACACATGTAGTTTGAAAAATTGAATAGTTTTTTAAAGAAAATTAAGTTGCTTGAAACAAAACACATCTATTATGAAAATTTAAAGAGATTTAAAAAAAAAATTAAGTTGTTTGAAACAAAACGCATATAGTTTGAAAAATTAAAGTGTTTTTGAAGAAAATTAAGTTGTTTGAAGCAAAACGCATGTAGTTTGAAAAATGAAAAAGTTTTTTTTAAAGAAGATTAAGTTGCTTGAAACAAAATACATATAGATTGAAAAATTAAAGTGTTTTTTAGAGACAATTAAGTTGTTTGAAACAAAACGCATATAGTTTGAAAAATTAAAGAGTTTATTAAGGAAAATTTAGTTGTTTGAAACAAAACACATATGGTTTGATAAAAATAAAAGAGTTTTTTTTAAAGAAAATTAAGTTGATTGTCACAAAACACATATGGTTTGAAAAATTAAAGAGTTTTTAAAGAAAAATATGTTGTTTGAAACGAAACACATGTAGTTTGAAAAATTGAATAGTTTTTTAAAGAAAATTAAGTTGCTTGAAACAAAACAGATCTATTATGAAAATTTAAAGAGATTTAAAAAAAAAATTAAGTTGTTTGAAACAAAACGCGTATAGTTTGAAAAATTAAAGTGTTTTTGAAGAAAATTAAGTTGTTTGAAGCAAAACGCATGTAGTTTGAAAAATCAAAGAGTTGTTTGAACAAAATGAAGTTGTTTGAAACAAAAGCTATATAGTTTTAAAAATTAAAGTGTTTTTGAAAGAGAATTAAGCTGTTTGAAACAAAACACATATAGTTTTAAAAATCAAAGATTTTTTGAACAAAATGAACTTGTTTGTCACAAAACACATATGGTTTGAAAAATTAAAGAGTTTTTAAAGAAAAATAAGTTGTTTGAAACGAAACACATGTAGTTTGAAAAATTGAATAGTTTTTTGAAGAAAATTAAGTTGCTTGAAACAAAACACATCTATTATGAAAATTTAAAGAGATTTTAAAAAAAAATTAAGTTGTTTGAAACAAAACGCATATAGTTTGGAAAATTAAAGTGTTTTTGAAGAAAATTAAGTTGTTTGAAGCAAAACGCATGTAGTTTGAAAAATCAAAGAGTTGTTTGAACAAAATGAAGTTGTTTGAAACAAAAGCTATATAGTTTTAAAAGTTAAAGTGTTTTTGAAAGAGAATTAAGCTGTTTGAAACAAAACACATATAGTTTTAAAAATCAAAGATTTTTTGAACAAAATGAAGTTGTTTGTCACAAAACACATATGGTGTGAAAAATTAAAGAGTTTTCAAATAAAAATAAGTTGTTTGAAACGAAACACATATAGTTTGAAAAATTGAACAGTTTTTTAAAGAAAATTAAGTTTCTTGAAACAAAACGCATGTAGTTTGAAAAACTAAAGTGTTTTTAAAGAAAATTAAGTTGTTTGAAGCAAAACGCATGTAGTTTGAAAAATTAAAGAGTTTTTTTTAAATAAAATTAAGTTGTTTGAAACAAAACACATATAGCTTGAAAAATTAAAGTATTTTTTATAGGAAATTAAGTTGTTTGAAGTAAGGCGCATATAGTTTGAAAAATTAAACAGTTTTTTAAGGAAAATTTAGTTGTTTGTCACAAAACAAATATAGTTTGAAAAATTAAAGAGTTTTTGATAGAAATTTGAGTTGTTTGAAACAAAACACATATAGTTTGAAAAATCAAAGAGTTTTTTGAACAAAATGAAGTTGTTTGAAACAAACCACATATGGTTTGAAAAGTTAAAGTGTTTTTTAAAGAAAATTAAGTTGTTTGAAAAAAACAGATATAGTTTTAAAAAAATTCTAGAGGTTTTTAAAGAAAATTATGTTGCTTGAAACAAAACACATCTTTTATGAAAATTTAAAGAGTTTTTTAAAGAAAATTAAGTTGCTAAAAACAGCACAGATATAGTTTGAAAAACTAAAGAGATTTTTAAAGAAAATTAAGTTGTTTGAAACAAAATACATATAGTTTGAAAAATTAAAGTGTTTTCCTAAAGAAAATTAAGTTGTTATAAACAGCACACATATAGTTTGAAAAATTGAAGAGTTTTTTAAAGAAAATTAGATTGCTTGAAAAAAAAAACGCATCTATTATGAAAATTTAAAGAGATTTAAAAAAAAATTATGTTGTTTAAAAACAAAACACATATAGTTTGAAAAATTAAAGTGTTTTTAAAGAAAATTGAGTTGTTTGAAACAAAACGTATGTAGTTTGAAAAATTAAAGCGTTTTTTAAAGAAAATTAAGTTGCTTGAAACAAAATACATATAGTTTGAAAAATTTAAGTGTTTTTTAGAGAAAATTAAGGTGTTTGAAGCAAAGCGCATATACCTTGAAAAATTAAAGAATTTTTTAAAGAAAATTTAGTTGTTTGTCACAAAACACATATAGTTTGAAAAATTAAAGAGTTTTTGATAGAAATTTGAGTTGTTTGAAACAAAACACATATAGTTTGAAAAATCAAAGAGTTTTTTGAACAAAATGAAGTTGTTTGAAACAAAACACATCTTGTTTTAAAAATTAAAGCGTTTTTAAACAAAATTAAATTGTTTGAAACAAAACACATGTACCTTGAAAAATTAAAGAGTTTTTTAAAGAAAATTAAGTTGTTTGAAACAAAACACATATGGTTTGATAAAAATTAAAGAGTTTTTTTTAAAGAAAATTAAGTTGTTTGTCACAAAACACATATGGTTTGAAAAATTAAAGAGTTTTTAAAGAAAAATAAGTTGTTTGAAACGAAACACATGTAGTTTGAAAAATTGAAGAGTTTTTTAAAGAAAATTAAGTTGCTTGAAACAAAACACATCTATTATGAAAATTTAAAGAGATTTCAAAAAAAATTAAGTTGTTTGAAACAAAATACATATAGTTTGAAAAATTAAAGGGCTTTTAAGGAATGTTAAGTTGTTTGATTCAAAAGACATGTAGTTTGAAAATTTAAAGAGATTTAAAAAAAAATTAAGTTGTTTGAAGCAAAACGCATGTAGTTTGAAAAATTAAACCGTTTTTTTTTTAAAGAAAATTAAGATGTTTGGAACAAAACACATGTAGTTCGAAAAATTAAAGAGTTTTTGAAACAAAATTAAGTTGTTTGAAATAAGACACATATAGTTCGAAAAGCTAAAGAGTTTTTTGAACAAAATGAAGTTGTTTGAAACAAAACATTTATAGTTTTAAAAATTAAAGAGTTTTTTAAAGAAAATTAAGTTGTTAGAAAAAACACGCTTTTAGTTTGAAAAATTAAATTGTTTTTTAAAGAAAATTAATTTGTTTGGACCAAAACACATATAATTTGATAAAAACTAAAGAGTTTTTTTTTAAAGAAAATTAAGTTGTTTGTCACAAAATACATATGGTTTGAAAAATTAAAGAGTTTTTAAAGAAAAATAAGTTGTTTGAAACAAAACACATATAGTTTGGAAAATTGAAGAGTTTTTTAAAGAAAATTAAGTTGCTTGAAACCAAACACATCTATTATGAAAATTTAAAGAGATTTAAAAAAAAATTAAGTTGTTTGAAACAAAACATATATAGTTTGCAAAATTAAAATGTTTTTAAAGAAAAGTAAGTTGTTTGAAGCAAAGCGCATGTAGTTTCAAAAATTAAAGAGTTTTTTAAAGAAAATTAAGTTGCTCGAAACGAAACACATATAGTTTGAAAAATTAAATAGTTTTTAAAGGAAATTAAGTTGTTTGAAACAAAACGCATATGGTTTGATAAAAATTACAGAGTTTTTTTTAAAGAAAATTAAGTTGTTTGTCACAAAACACATATGGTTTGAAAAATTAAAGAATTTTTAAAGAAAAATAAGTTGCTTGAAACAAAACACATCTTTTATGAAAATTTAAAGAGTTTTTTAACGAAAATTAAGTTGCTAGAAACAACACAGATATAGTTTGAAAAACTAAAGAGATTTTTAAAGAAAATTAAGTTTTTAGAAACAACACACATATAGTTTGAAAAATTGAAGAGTTTTTTAAAGAAAATTAAGTTGTTTGAAACAAAATACATATAGTTTAAAAAATTAAAGTGTTTTTTAGAGAAAATTAAGGTGTTTGATGCAAAACGCATATAGTTTGAAAAATTAAAGTGTTTTTAAAGAAAATTAAGTTGTTTGAAGCAAAACGCATGTAGTTTGAAAAATTAAAGAGTTTTTTAAAGAAAATTTAGTTGTTTGTCACAAAACACATATATTTGGAAAATTAAAGAGTTTTTGATAGAAATTTGAGTTGTTTGAAATAAAACACATATAGTTTGAAAAGTTAAAGAGTTTTTTAAAGAAAATTAAGTTGTTTGAAACAAAACACATATAATTTGATAAAAATTAAAGAGTTTTTTTTAAAGAAAATTAAGTTGTTTTTCACAAAACACATATGGTTTGAGAAATTAAGGAGTTTTTAAAGAAAAATAAGTTGTTTGAAACGAAACACATATAGTTTGAAAAATTGAAGAGTTTTTTAAGGAAAATTAAGTTTCTTGAAACAAAACGCATATAGTTTGAAAAAATAAAGTGTTTTTGAAGAAAATTAAGTTGTTTGAAGCAAAGCGCATATACCTTGAAAAATTAAAGAATTTTTTAAAGAAAATTTAGTTGTTTGTCACAAAACACATATAGTTTGAAAAATTAAAGAGTTTTTGATAGAAATTTGAGTTGTTTGAAACGAAACGCATATAGTTTGAAAAATTCAAGAGTTTTTAAATACAAATAAGTTGTTTGAAACGAAACAGATATAGTTTGAAAAATCAAAGAGTTTTTTGAACAAAATGAAGTTGTTTGAAACAAAACATATATAGTTTTAAAAATTAAAGTGTTTTTGAAAGAGAATTAAGTTGTTTGAAACAAAAGACATATAGTTTGAAAAATCAAAGAGTTTTTGAACAAAATGAAGTTGTTTGAAACAAAACATATATAGTTTTAAAAATTAAAGTGTTTTAAAAGAAAATTAAGTTGTTTGAAACAAAACACATGTAGTTTGAAAAAAATTGTAGAGGTTTTTAAAGAAAATTAAGTTGCTTGAAACAAAACACCTCTATTCTGAATATTTAAAGAGTTTTTTTTAAAGAAAATTAAGTTGTTTGAAAGGAAACGCATATGGTGTGAAAAGTTAAAGTATTTTTTAAAGAAAATTAAGTTGTTTGAAACAAAACACATATAGTTTAAAAAAAATTGTAGAGGTTTTTAAAGAAAAATAAGTTGCTTGAAACAAAACACATCTATTATGAAAATTTAAAAAGTTTTTTAAAGAAAATTAAGTTGTTTGAAACAAAACACATATAGTTTGAAAAGTTAAAGAGTTTTTTAAAGAAAATTAAGTTGTTTGAAACAAAACACATATAATTTGATAAAAATTAAAGAGTTTTTTTTAAAGAAAATTAAGTTGTTTTTCACAAAACACATATGGTTTGAGAAATTAAGGAGTTTTTAAAGAAAAATAAGTTGTTTGAAACGAAACACATATAGTTTGAAAAATTGAAGAGTTTTTTAAGGAAAATTAAGTTTCTTGAAACAAAACGCATATAGTTTGAAAAAATAAAGTGTTTTTGAAGAAAATTAAGTTGTTTGAAGCAAAACGCATGTAGTTTGAAAAATTAAAGAGTTTTTTTTAAAGAAAATTAAGTTGCTTCAAACAAAATACATATAGTTTGAAAAATTAAAGTGTTTTTTAGAAACAATTAAGTGGTTTGAAGCAAAACGCATATAATTTGATAGAAATTAAAGAGATTTTTTTAAAGAAAATTAAGTTGCTTGAAACAAAATACATATAGATTGAAAAATTAAAGTGTTTTTGAAGAAAATTAAGTTGTTTGAAGCAAAACCCATGTAGTTTGAAAAATCAAAGAATTGTTTGAACAAAATGAAGTTGTTTGAAACAAAAGCTATATAGTTTTAAAAATTAAAGTGTTTTTGAAAGAGAATTAAGCTGTTTGAAACAGACCACATATAGTTTCAAAAATCAAAGATTTTTTGAACAAAATGAAGTTGTTTGTCACAAAACACATATGGTGTGAAAAATTAAAGAGTTTTTAAATAAAAATAAATTGTTTGAAACGAAACACATATGGTTTGAAAAATTAAAGAGTTTTTAAAGAAAAATAAGTTGTTTGAAACGAAACACATGTAGTTTGAAAAATTGAATAGTTTTTTAAAGAAAATTAAGTTGCTTGAAACAAAACACATCTATTATGAAAATTTAAAGAGATTTAAAAAAAAAATTAAGTTGTTTGAAACAAAACGCATATAGTTTGAAAAATTAAAGTGTTTTGAAGAAAATTAAGTTGTTTGAAGCAAAACGCATGTAGTTTGAAAAATGAAAAAGTTTTTTTTAAAGAAGATTAAGTTGCTTGAAACAAAATACATATAGATTGAAAAATTAAAGTGTTTTTTAGAGACAATTAAGTTGTTTGAAACAAAACGCATATAGTTTGAAAAATTAAAGAGTTTATTAAGGAAAATTTAGTTGTTTGAAACAAAACACATATGGTTTGATAAAAATAAAAGAGTTTTTTTTAAAGAAAATTAAGTTGATTGTCACAAAACACATATGGTTTGAAAAATTAAAGAGTTTTTAAAGAAAAATATGTTGTTTGAAACGAAACACATGTAGTTTGAAAAATTGAATAGTTTTTTAAAGAAAATTAAGTTGCTTGAAACAAAACAGATCTATTATGAAAATTTAAAGAGATTTTAAAAAAAAATTAAGTTGTTTGAAACAAAACGCGTATAGTTTGAAAAATTAAAGTGTTTTTGAAGAAAATTAAGTTGTTTGAAGCAAAACGCATGTAGTTTGAAAAATCAAAGAGTTGTTTGAACAAAATGAAGTTGTTTGAAACAAAAGCTATATAGTTTTAAAAATTAAAGTGTTTTTGAAAGAGAATTAAGCTGTTTGAAACAAAACACATATAGTTTTAAAAATCAAAGATTTTTTGAACAAAATGAACTTGTTTGTCACAAAACACATATGGTTTGAAAAATTAAAGAGTTTTTAAAGAAAAATAAGTTGTTTGAAACGAGACACATGTAGTTTGAAAAATTGAATAGTTTTTTGAAGAAAATTAAGTTGCTTGAAACAAAACACATCTATTATGAAAATTTAAAGAGATTTTAAAAAAAAATTAAGTTGTTTGAAACAAAACGCATATAGTTTGGAAAATTAAAGTGTTTTTGAAGAAAATTAAGTTGTTTGAAGCAAAACGCATGTAGTTTGAAAAATCAAAGAGTTGTTTGAACAAAATGAAGTTGTTTGAAACAAAAGCTATATAGTTTTAAAAGTTAAAGTGTTTTTGAAAGAGAATTAAGCTGTTTGAAACAAAACACATATAGTTTTAAAAATCAAAGATTTTTTGAACAAAATGAAGTTGTTTGTCACAAAACACATATGGTGTGAAAAATTAAAGAGTTTTCAAATAAAAATAAGTTGTTTGAAACGAAACACATATAGTTTGAAAAATTGAACAGTTTTTTAAAGAAAATTAAGTTTCTTGAAACAAAACGCATGTAGTTTGAAAAACTAAAGTGTTTTTAAAGAAAATTAAGTTGTTTGAAGCAAAACGCATGTAGTTTGAAAAATTAAAGAGTTTTTTTTAAATAAAATTAAGTTGTTTGAAACAAAACACATATAGCTTGAAAAATTAAAGTATTTTTTATAGGAAATTAAGTTGTTTGAAGTAAAGCGCATATAGTTTGAAAAATTAAACAGTTTTTAAAGGAAAATTTAGTTGTTTGTCACAAAACAAATATAGTTTGAAAAATTAAAGAGTTTTTGATAGAAATTTGAGTTGTTTGAAACAAAACACATATAGTTTGAAAAATCAAAGAGTTTTTTGAACAAAATGAAGTTGTTTGAAACAAACCACATATGGTTTGAAAAGTTAAAGTGTTTTTTAAAGAAAATTAAGTTGTTTGAAAAAAACACATATAGTTTTAAAAAAATTCTAGAGGTTTTTAAAGAAAATTATGTTGCTTGAAACAAAACACATCTTTTATGAAAATTTAAAGAGTTTTTTAAAGAAAATTAAGTTGCTAAAAACAGCACAGATATAGTTTGAAAAACTAAAGAGATTTTTAAAGAAAATTAAGTTGTTTGAAACAAAATACATATAGTTTGAAAAATTAAAGTGTTTTCCTAAAGAAAATTAAGTTGTTATAAACAGCACACATATAGTTTGAAAAATTGAAGAGTTTTTTAAAGAAAATTAGATTGCTTGAAAAAAAAAACGCATCTATTATGAAAATTTAAAGAGATTTAAAAAAAAATTATGTTGTTTAAAAACAAAACACATATAGTTTGAAAAATTAAAGTGTTTTTAAAGAAAATTGAGTTGTTTGAAACAAAACGTATGTAGTTTGAAAAATTAAAGCGTTTTTTAAAGAAAATTAAGTTGCTTGTAACAAAATACATATAGTTTGAAAAATTTAAGTGTCTTTTAGAGAAAATTAAGGTGTTTGAAGCAAAGCGCATATACCTTGAAAAATTAAAGAATTTTTTAAAGAAAATTTAGTTGTTTGTCACAAAACACATATAGTTTGAAAAATTAAAGAGTTTTTGATAGAAATTTGAGTTGTTTGAAACAAAACACATATAGTTTGAAAAATCAAAGAGTTTTTTGAACAAAATGAAGTTGTTTGAAACAAAACACATCTTGTTTTAAAAATTAAAGCGTTTTTAAACAAAATTAAATTGTTTGAAACAAAACACATGTACCTTGAAAAATTAAAGAGTTTTTTAAAGAAAATTAAGTTGTTTGAAACAAAACACAGATGGTTTGATAAAAATTAAAGAGTTTTTTTTAAAGAAAATTAAGTTGTTTGTCACAAAACACATATGGTTTGAAAAATTAAAGAGTTTTTAAAGAAAAATAAGTTGTTTGAAACGAAACACATGTAGTTTGAAAAATTGAAGAGTTTTTTAAAGAAAATTAAGTTGCTTGAAACAAAACACATCTATTATGAAAATTTAAAGAGATTTCAAAAAAAATTAAGTTGTTTGAAACAAAATACATATAGTTTGAAAAATTAAAGGGCTTTTAAGGAATATTAAGTTGTTTGAGGCAAAAGACATGTAGTTTGAAAATTTAAAGAGATATAAAAAAAAATTAAGTTGTTTGAAGCAAAACGCATGTAGTTTGAAAAATTAAACAGTTTTTTTTTTAAAGAAAATTAAGATGTTTGAAACAAAACACATGTAGTTCGAAAAATTAAAGAGTTTTTGAAACAAAATTAAGTTGTTTGAAATAAGACACATATAGTTCGAAAAGCTAAAGAGTTTTTTGAACAAAATGAAGTTGTTTGAAACAAAACATTTATAGTTTTAAAAATTAAAGAGTTTTTTAAAGAAAATTAAGTTGTTAGAAAAAACACGCTTTTAGTTTGAAAAATTAAATTGTTTTTTAAAGAAAATTAATTTGTTTGGACCAAAACACATATAATTTGATAAAAACTAAAGAGTTTTTTTTTAAAGAAAATTAAGTTGTTTGTCACAAAATACATATGGTTTGAAAAATTAAAGAGTTTTTAAAGAAAAATAAGTTGTTTGAAACAAAACACATATAGTTTGGAAAATTGAAGAGTTTTTTAAAGAAAATTAAGTTGCTTGAAACCAAACACATCTATTATGAAAATTTAAAGAGAATTAAAAAAAAATTAAGTTGTTTGAAACAAAACATATATAGTTTGCAAAATTAAAATGTTTTTAAAGAAAAGTAAGTTGTTTGAAGCAAAGCGCATGTAGTTTCAAAAATTAAAGAGTTTTTTAAAGAAAATTAAGTTGCTCAAAACGAAACACATATAGTTTGAAAAATTAAATAGTTTTTAAAGGAAATTAAGTTGTTTGAAACAAAACGCATATGGTTTGATAAAAATTACAGAGTTTTTTTTAAAGAAAATTAAGTTGTTTGTCACAAAACACATATGGTTTGAAAAATTAAAGAATTTTTAAAGAAAAATAAGTTGCTTGAAACAAAACACATCTTTTTTGAAAATTTAAAGAGTTTTTTAACGAAAATTAAGTTGCTAGAAACAACACAGATATAGTTTGAAAAACTAAAGAGATTTTTAAAGAAAATTAAGTTTTTAGAAACAACACACATATAGTTTGAAAAATTGAAGAGTTTTTTAAAGAAAATTAAGTTGTTTGAAACAAAATACATATAGTTTAAAAAATTAAAGTGTTTTTTAGAGAAAATTAAGGTGTTTGATGCAAAACGCATATAGTTTGAAAAATTAAAGTGTTTTTAAAGAAAATTAAGTTGTTTGAAGCAAAACGCATGTAGTTTGAAAAATTAAAGAGTTTTTTTAAGAAAATTTAGTTGTTTGTCACAAAACACATATATTTGGAAAATTAAAGAGTTTTTGATAGAAATTTGAGTTGTTTGAAATAAAACACATATAGTTTGAAAAATCAAAAAGTTTTTTGAACAAAATGAAGTTGTTTGAAACAAAACACATCTAGTTTTAAAAATTAAAGCATTTTTAAAGAAAATTAAATTGTTTGAAACAAAACACATGTAGCTTGAAAAATTAAAGAGTTTTTTAAAGAAAATTAAGTTGTTTGAAACAAAACACATATGGTTTGATAAAAATTACAGAGTTTTTTTTAAAGAAAATTAAGTTGTTTGTCACAAAACACATATGGTTTGAAAAATTAAAGAATTTTTAAAGAAAAATAAGTTATTTGAAACGAAGCACATGTAGTTTGAAAAATTAAAGAGTTTTTTGAACAAATTGAAGTTGTTTGAAACAAAATATATCTAGTTTAAAAATTGAAGCGTTTGTAAAAAAAATTAAATTGTTTGAAACAAAACACATGTAGCTTGAAAGATTAAAGAGTTTTTTAAAGAAAATTAAGTTGCTTGAAACAAAACACATCTTTTTTTTAAGAAAATTAAGTTGCTTGAAACAAAATACATATAGATTGAAAAATTAAAGTGTTTTTTTTAGAGACAATTAAGTTGTTTGAAGCAAAACGCATATAGTTTGAAAAATTAAAGTGTTTTTTAAAGAAAATTTAGTTGTTTCTCACAAAACACATATATTTTGAAAAATTAAAGAGTTTTTGATAGAAATTTGAGTTGTTTGAAACAAAACATATATAGTTTGGAAACTTGAAGAGTTTTTTAAAGAAAATTAAGTTGCTTGAAACAAAACACATCTATTATGAAAATTTAAAGAGATTTTAAAAAAAATTAAGTTGTTTGAAACAAAACACATATAATTTGAAAAATTAAAGTGTTTTTAAAGAAAATTAAGTTGTTTGAAACAAAATACATATAGTTTAAAAAATTAAAGTGTTTTTTAGAGAAAATTAAGGTGTTTGATGCAAAACGCATATAGTTTGAAAAATTAAAGAGTTTTTTAAGGAAAATTTAGTTGTTTGTCACAAAACACATATAGTTTGAAAAATTAAAGAGTTTTTGATAGAAATTTGAGTTGTTTGAAACAAAACACATATAGTTTGAAAAATCAAAGAGTTTTTTGAACAAATTGAAGTTGTTTGAAACAAAACACATGTAGCTTGAAAAATTAAAGAGTTTTTTAAAGAAAATTAAGTTGTTTGAAACAAAACACATATGGTTTGATAAAAATTAAAGAGTTTTTTTTTTAATGAAAATTAAGTAGTTTGTCACAAAATACATATGGTTTGAAAAATTAAAGGGTTTTTAAAGAAAAATAAGTTGTTTGAAACGAAACACATGTAGTTTGAAAAATTGAAGAGTTTTTTAAAGAAAATTAAGTTGCTTGAAACAAAACACATCTATTATGAAAATTTAAAGAGATTTTAAAAAAAAATTAAGTTGTTTAAAACAAAACACATATAGTTTGAAAAATTAAAGGGCTTTTAAAAAATATTAAGTTGTTTGAGGCAAAAGGCATGTAGTTTGAAAAGTTAAAGGGTTTTTTAAAGAAAATTAATTTATTTGAAACAAAACACATATAGCTTTAAAAATTAAAGTATTTTTTATAGGAAATTAAGTTGTTTGAAGTAAAACGCATATAGTTTGAAAAATTAAAGTGTTTTAAAAGAAAATTAAGTTGTTTGAAGCAAAATCCATGTAGTTTCAAAAATCAAAGAGTTTTTTAAAGAAAATTTAGTTGTTTGAAACAAAACACATGAAGTTTGAAAAATTAAAGGGCTTTTAAAGAATATTAAGTTGTTTGAGGCAAAAGGCATGTAGTTTGAAAAGCTAAAGGGTTTTTTAAAGAAAATTAATTTGCTTGAAACAAAACACATATAGCTTTAAAAATTAAAGTATTTTTTATAGGAAATTAAGTTGTTTGAAGCAAAACGCATATAGTTTGAATAATTAAAGTGTTTTAAAAGAAAATTAAGTTGTTTGAAGCAAAATCCATGTAGTTTCAAAAATCAAAGAGTTTTTTAAAGAAAATTTAGTTGTTTGAAGCAAAACGCATGTAGTTTCAAAAATTAAAGATTTTTTTTTAAAGAAAATTAAGATGTTTGAAACAAAACACATGAAGTTTGAAAAATTAAAGCGCTTTTAAAGAATATTAAGTTGTTTGAGGCAAAAGGCATGTAGTTTGAAAAGTTAAAGGGTTTTTAAAGAAAATTAAGTTAATTCAAAAGTTTTTTTAAAGAAAATTAAGTTGTTTCAAACAAAACACATATGGTTTGAAAATTAATGTGTTTTTTTAGAGAAAATTTAGTTGTTTGAAGCAAAACACATATAGTTTGAAAAATTGAATATTTGTTTGAAGAAAAAGCACATATAGTTTGAAAAAAATTAAAGGTGTTTTTAAAGAAAATTAAGTTGTTTGAAACAAAACACAAATGGTTTAAAAGAAGTTAAAGAGGTTTTTAAAGAAAATTAAATTGTTTGAAACAAAACACATATGGTTTGAAAAATTAAAGTATTTTAAAAGAAAATTAAGTTGTTTGAAGCAAAACGTATGTACTTTGAAAAATTAAAGACTTTTTTGAACAAATTGAAGTTGTTTGAAACAAAATATATCTAGTTTAAAAATTGAAGCGTTTTTTAAAGAAAATTAAGTTGTTTGATACAAACCACATTTAGTTTGAAAAATTGAAGAGTTTCTTAAAGAAAATTAAGTTGCTTGAAATATTGAATAGTTTTTTAAAGAAAATTAAGTCGTTTGAAACAAAACACATATAGTTTGAAAAATTAGTGTGTTTTTAAAGAAAATTAAGTTGCTTGAAACAAAATACATCTTTTTTTTTAAGAAAATTGAGTTGCTTGAAACAAAATCCATGTAGTTTCAAAAATCAAAGAGTTTTTTAAAGAAAATTTAGTTGTTTGAAGCAAAACGCATATAGTTTGAAAAATTAAAGTGTTTTTTAAAGAAAATTTAGTTGTTTGGACCAAAACACATATAATTTGATAAAAACTAAAGAGTTTTTTTTTTAAAGAAAATTAAGTTGTTTGTCACAAAATACATATGGTTTGAAAAATTAAAGAGTTTTTAAAGAAAAATAAGTTGTTTGAAACAAAACACATATAGTTTGGAAAATTGAAGAGTTTTTTAAAGAAAATTAAGTTGCTTGAAACCAAACACATCTATTATGAAAATTTAAAGAGATTTAAAAAAAAATTAAGTTGTTTGAAACAAAACATATATAGTTTGAAAAATTAAAATGTTTTTAAAGAAAAGTAAGTTGTTTGAAGCAAAGCGCATGTAGTTTCAAAAATTAAAGGGTTTTTTAAAGAAAATTAAGTTGCTCGAAACGAAACACATATAGTTTGAAAAATTAAATAGTTTTTAAAGGAAATTAAGTTGCCTGAAACAAAACACATGTATTATCAAAAATTAAAGAGTTTGTTACATAAAATTAAGTTGTTTGAAACAAAACACAATTGGTTTGAAAAATTTAAGAGTTTTTAAACAAAATTAAGTTGCTTGAAACAAAACACATGTAGTGAGAAAAACTAGAGAGTTTTTTAAAGAAAATTAATTTGTTTGAAACAAAACACATATAGTTTGAAAAATTAAATTGTTTTTAAAGACAATTAAGTTGTTTGAAGCAAAACGCATATAGTTTGAAAAACTAAAGAGGTTTTTAAGGAAAATTTAGTTGTTTGTCACAAAACACATTTAGTTTGAAAAATTAAAGAGTTTTTGAAACAAAATTAAGTTATTTGAAATAAAACACATATAGTTTGAAAAACTAAAGAGTTTTTTGGACAAAATGAAATTGTTTGAAACAAAACATATATAGTTTTAAAAATTAAAGAGTTTTTAAAGAAAATTATATAAATTATATATAATTATTATAGTTTGAAAAATTAAAGTGTTTTTTAAAGAAAATTAATTTGTTTGGACTAAAACACATATAATTTGATAAAAACTAAAGAGTTTTTTTTAAAGAAAATTAAGTTGTTTGTCACAAAATACATATGGTTTGAAAAATTAAAGAGTTTTTAAAGAAAAATAAGTTGTTTGAAACAAAACACATATAGTTTGGAAACTTGAAGAGTTTTTTAAAGAAAATTAAGTTGCTTGAAACAAAACACATCTATTATGAAAATTTAAAGAGATTTTAAAAAAAATTAAGTTGTTTGAGACAAAACACATGTAGTTTGAAAAATTAAAGTGTTTTTAAAGAAAATTAAGTCGATTGAAATAAAACACATATAGTTTGAAAAATTAGTGTGTTTTTAAAGAAAATTAAGTTGCTTGAAACAAAATACATATCGTTTGAAAAATTAAAGTGTTTTTTAGAGAAAATTAAGGTGTTTGAAGCAAAGCGCATATAGTTTGAAAAATTAAAGAGTTTTTTAAAGAAAATTTAGTTGTTTGTCACAAAACACATATGGTTTGCAAAATTAAAGAGTTTTTAAAGAAAAATAAGTTGTTTGAAACGAAACACATGTAGTCTGAAAAATTGAATAGTTTTTTAAAGAAAATTAAGTTGCGTCAAACAAAATACATATAGTTTGAAAAATTAATGTGTTTTTTAGAGAAAATTAAGGTGTTTAAAGCAAAGCGCATATAGTTTGAAAAATTAAAGAGTTTTTTAAGGAAAATTTAGTTGTTTGTCACAAAACACATATGGTTTGAAAAATTAAAGAGTTTTTAAAGAAAAATAAGTTGTTTGAAACGAAACACATGTAGTTTGAAAAATTGAATAGTTTTTTAAAGAAAATTAAGTTGCTTGAAACAAAACACATCTATTATGAAAATTTAAAGAGATTTAAAAAAAAATTAAGTTGTTTGAAACAAAACGCATATAGTTTGAAAAATTAAAGTGTTTTTGAAGAAAATTAAGTTGTTTCAAGCAAAATGCATGTAGTTTGAAAAATTGAAGAGTTTTTTTAAAAGAAAATTAAGCTGCTTGAAATAAAATACATATAGATTGAAAAATTAAAGTGTTTTTTAGAGACAATTAACTTATTAGAAGCAAAACGCATATAGTTTGAAAAATTAAAGAGTTTATTAAGGAAAATTTAGTTGTTTGTCACAAAACACATATACTTTGAAAAATTAAAGAGTTTTTGAAAGAAAATTGAGTTGTTTGAAACAAACCACACATAGTTTGAAAAACAAAGTGTTTTTTGAACAAAATGAAGTTGTTTGAGACAAAACTCATTTAGTTTTGAAAATTAAAGTGTTTTTAAAGAAAATTAAGTTGTTTGAAACAAAACAGGTGTAGCTTGAAAAATTAAAGAGGTTTTTAAAGAAAATTAAGTTGTTTGATACAAACCACATTTAGTTTGAAAAATTGAAGAGTTTCTTAAAGAAAATTAAGTTGCTTGAAACAAAACACATCTTTTTTTTTAAGAAAATTAAGTTGCTTGAAACAAAATACATATAGATTGAAAAATTAAAGTGTTTTTTAAGAGACAATTAAGTTGTTTGAAGCAAAACGCATATAGTTTGAAAAATTAAAGTGTTTTTTAAAGAAAATTTAGTTGTTTCTCACAAAACACATATATTTTGAAAAATTAAAGATTTTTTGATAGAAATTTGAGTTGTTTGAAACAAAACACATATAGTTTGGAAACTTTAAGAGTTTTTTAAAGAAAATTAAGTTGCTTGAAACAAAACACATCTATTATGAAAATTTAAAGAGATTTTAAAAAAAATTAAGTTGTTTGAAACAAAACACATATAGTTTGAAAAATTAAAGTGTTTTTAAAGAAAATTAAGTTGTTTGAAACAAAATACATATAGTTTGAAAAATTTAAGTGTTTTTTAGAGAAAATTAAGTAGTTTGAAGCAAAACGCATATAGTTTGAAAAATTAAAGAGTTTTTTAAAGAAAATTAAGTTGCTTGAAACAAAATACATATAGTTTGAAAAACTAAAGTGTTTTTTAGAGAAAATTAAGGTGTTTGAAGCAAAGCGCATATAGTTTGAAAAATTAAAGAGTTTTTTAAAGAAAATTTAGTTGTTTGTCACAAAACGCATATGGTTTGAAAAATTAAAGAGTTTTTAAAAAAAAAATAAGTTGTTTGAAACAAAACACATGTAGTTTCAAAAATTGAATAGTTTTTTAAAGAAAATTAAGTTGCTTGAAACAAAACACATCTATTATGAAAATTTAAAGAGATTTAAAAAAAAATTAAGTGGTTTGAAACAAAACGCATATAGTTTGAAAAATTAAAGTGTTTTTGAAGAAAATTAAGTTGTTTGAAGCAAAATGCATGTAGTTTGAAAAATTGAAGAGTTTTTTTTAAAGAAAATTAAGCTGCTTGAAACAAAATACATATAGATTGAAAAATTAAAGTGTTTTTTAGAGACAATTAACTTATTTGAAGCAAAACGCATATAGTTTGAAAAATTAAAGAGTTTATTAAGGAAAATTTAGTTGTTTGTCACAAAACACATATACTTTGAAAAATTAAAGAGTTTTTGAAAGAAAATTGAGTTGTTTGAAACAAACCACACATAGTTTGAAAAACAAAGTGTTTTTTGTACAAAATGAAGTTGTTTGAGACAAAACTCATTTAGTTTTGAAAATTAAAGTGTTTTTAAAGAAAATTAAGTTGTTTGAAACAAAACAGATGTAGCTTGAAAAATTAAAGAGTTTGTTAAAGAAAACTAAGTTGTTTGATACAAACCACATATGGTTTGAAAACTTAAAGTGTTTTTTAAAGAAAATTAAGTTGTTTGAAACAAAACACATATTGTTTGTAGAAAATTGTAGAGGTGTTTAAAGAAAATTAAGTTGCTGGAAACAAAACACATGTAGTTTGAAAAAGTAAAGAGTTTTTTTAAAGAAAATTAAGTTGTTTGAAACAAAACACATATGGTTTGATAAAAATTAAAGAGTTTTTTTAAAGAAAATTAAGTTGTTTGTCACAAAAACATATGGTTTGAAAAATTAAAGAGTTTTTAAAGAAAAATAAGTTGTGTGAAACGAAACACAAGTAGTTTGAAAAACTGAATAGTTTTTTAAAGAAAATTAAGTTGCTTGAAACAAAACACGTCTATTATGAAAATTTAAAGAGATTTAAAAAAAAAATTAAGTTGTTTGAAACAAAACGCATATAGCGTGAAAAATTAAAGTCTTTTTGAAGAAAATTAGGTTGTTTGAAACAAAACGCATGTAGTTTGAAAAACTAACGAGTTTTTTTTAAGAAAATTAAGTTGCTTGAAACAAAATACATATAGATTGAAAAATTAAAGTGTTTTTTTTAGAGACAGTTAAGTTGTTTGAAGCAAAACGCATATAGTTTGAAAATTAAATAGTTTATTAAGGAAAATTTAGTTGTTTGTCACGCAACGCATATAGTTTGAAAAATTAAAGAGTTTTTGAAAGAAAATTGAGTTGTTTGAAACAAAACACATATAGTTTGAAAAATCAAAGAGTTTTTTGAACAAAATGAAGTTGTTGGAAACAAACCACATATGGTTTGAAAACTTAAAGTGTTTTTTAAAGAAAATTAAGTCGTTTGAAACGAAACACATATAGTTTGAAAAAAATGCTAGAGGTTTTTAAAGAAAATTAAGTTGCTTGAAACAAAACACATCTTTTATGAAACTTTAAAGAGTTTTTTAACGAAAATTAAGTTGCTAGAAACAACACAGATATAGTTTGAAAAACTAAAGAGATTTTGAAAGAAAATTAAGTTGTTAGGAACAACACACATGTAGTTTGAAGAATTAAAGAGTTTTTTAAAGAAAATTAAGTTGCTTGAAACAAAACACATCTACTATGAAAACTTAAAGAGATTTAAAAAAAAATTAAGTTGTTTGAAACAAAACACATATAGTCTGAAAAATTAAACTGTTTTTAAAGAAAATTTAGTTGTTTGAAGCAAAACGCATGTAGTTTGAAAAATTAAAAAGTTTTTTTTTTAAAGAAAATTAAGATGTTTGAAACAAAACACATGTAGTTCGAAAAATTAAAGGGCTTTTAAAGAATATTAAGTTGTTTGAGGCAAAAGGCATGTAGTTTGAAAAATTAAACTGTTTTTAAAGAAAATTTAGTTGTTTGAAGCAAAACGCATGTAGTTTGAAAAATTAAAGAGTTTTTGAAAGAAAATTGAGTTGTTTGAAACAAACCACACATAGTTTGAAAAACAAAGTGTTTTTTGAACAAAATGAAGTTGTTTGAGACAAAACTCATTTAGTTTTGAAAATTAAAGTGTTTTTAAAGAAAATTAAGTTGTTTGAAACAAAACAGGTGTAGCTTGAAAAACTAAAGAGTTTTTTAAAGAAAATTAAGTCGTTTGAAACAAAACACATATAGTTTGAAGAAAATTGTAGAGGTGTTTAAAGAAAATTAAGTTGCTGGAAACAAAACACAAGTAGTTTGAAAAATTGAATAGTTTTTTAAAGAAAATTAAGTTGCTTGAAACAAAACACATATGGTTTGATAAAAATTAAAGAGTTTTTTTAAAGAAAATTAAGTTGTTTGTCACAAAAACATATGGTTTGAAAAATTAAAGAGTTTTTAAAGAAAAATAAGTTGTGTGAAACGAAACACAAGTAGTTTGAAAAACTGAATAGTTTTTTAAAGAAAATTAAGTTGCTTGAAACAAAACACGTCTATTATGAAAATTTAAAGAGATTTAAAAAAAAAATTAAGTTGTTTGAAACAAAACGCATATAGCGTGAAAAATTAAAGTGTTTTTGAAGAAAATTAGGTTGTTTGAAACAAAACGCATGTAGTTTGAAAAACTAACGAGTTTTTTTTAAGAAAATTAAGTTGCTTGAAACAGAATACATACAGATTGAAAAATTAAAGTGTTTTTTTTAGAGACAGTTAAGTTGTTTGAAGCAAAACGCATATAGTTTGAAAAATTAAATAGTTTATTAAGGAAAATTTAGTTGTTTGTCACGCAACGCATATAGTTTGAAAAATTAAAGAGTTTTTGAAAGAAAATTGAGTTGTTTGAAACAAAACACATATAGTTTGAAAAATCAAAGAGTTTTTTGAACAAAATGAAGTTGTTGGAAACAAACCACATATGGTTTGAAAACTTAAAGTGTTTTTTAAAGAAAATTAAGTCGTTTGAAACGAAACACATATAGTTTGAAAAAAATGCTAGAGGTTTTTAAAGAAAATTAAGTTGCTTGAAACAAAACACATCTTTTATGAAAATTTAAAGAGTGTTTTAACGAAAATTAAGTTGCTAGAAACAACACAGATATAGTTTGAAAAACTAAAGAGATTTTTAAAGAAAATTAAGTTGTTAGGAACAACACACATGTAGTTTGAAGAATTAAAGAGTTTTTTAAAGAAAATTAAGTTGCTTGAAACAAAACACATCTACTATGAAAATTTAAAGAGATTTAAAAAAAAATTAAGTTGTTTGAAACAAAACACATATAGTTTGAAAAATTAAACTCTTTTTAAAGAAAATTTAGTTGTTTGAAGCAAAACGCATGTAGTTTGAAAAATTAAAAAGTTTTTTTTTTAAAGAAAATTAAGATGTTTGAAACAAAACACATGTAGTTCGAAAAATTAAAGGGCTTTTAAAGAATATTAAGTTGTTTGAGGCAAAAGGCATGTAGTTTGAAAAATTAAACTGTTTTTAAAGAAAATTTAGTTGTTTGAAGCAAAACGCATGTAGTTTGAAAAATTAAAGAGTTTTTTTTTTAAGAAAATTAAGATGTTTGAAACAAAACACATGTAGTTCGAAAAATTAAAGGGCTTTTAAAGAATATTAAGTTGTTTGAGGCAAAAGGCATGTAGTTTGAAAAGCTGAAGGCTTTTTTAAAGAAAATTAATTTGCTTGAAACAAAGCACATATACTTGAAAAATTAAAGTATTTTTTATAAGAAATTAAGTTGTTTGAAGCAAAACACATCTAAGATGAAAATTTAAAGAGTTTTTTAAAGAAAATTAAGTTGTTTGAAACAAAACAGATATAGTTTGAAAAATCCAAGGGTTTTTAAATAAAAATAAGTTGTTTGAAACGAAACACATATAGTTTGAAAAATCAAAGAGTTTTTTGAACAAAATGAAGTTGTTTGAAACAAAACATATATAGTTTTAAAAATTAAAGTGTTTTTGAAAGAGAATTAAGCTGTTTGAAACAAAACACATATGGTTTGAAAACTTAAAGTGTTTTTTAAAGAAAATTTAGTTGTTTGTCACAAAACACATATATTTTGAAAAATTAAAGAGTTTTTGATAGAAATTTGAGTTGTTTGAATTAAAACACATATAGTTTGAAAAATCAAAGAGCTTTTTGAACAAAATGAAGTTGTTTGAAACAAAACACATCTAGTTTTAAAAATTAAAGCATTTTTAAAGAAAATTAAATTGTTTGAAACAAAACACACGTAGCTTGAAAAATTAAAGAGTTTTTTAAAGAAAATTAAGTTGTTTGAAACAAAACACATATGGTTTGATAAAAATTACAGAGTTTTTTTAAAAGAAAATTAAGTTGTTTGTCACAAAACACATATGGTTTGAAAAATTAAAGAGTTTTTAAAGAAAAATAAGTTATTTGAAACGAAGCACATGTAGTTTGAAAAATTAAAGAGTTTTTTAAAGAAAATTAAGTTGCTTGAAACAAAACACATCTATTATGAAAATTTAAAGAGATTTAAAAAAAAATTAAGTTGTTTGAAACAAAACACATATAGTTTGAAAAATTAAACTGCTTTTAAAGAAAATTTAGTTGTTTGAAGCAAAACGCATGTAGTTTGAAAAATTAAAAAGTTTTTTTTTTAAAGAAAATTAAGATGTTTGAAACAAAACACATGTAGTTCAAAAAATTAAAGGGCTTTTAAAGAATATTAAGTTGTTTGAGGCAAAAGGCATGTAGTTTGAAAAGCTAAAGGCTTTTTTAAAGAAAATTAATTTGCTTGAAACAAAGCACATATACTTGAAAAATTAAAGTATTTTTTATAAGAAATTAAGTTGTTTGAAGCAAAACGAATATAGTTTGAAAAATCAAAGAGTTGTTTGAACAAAATGAAGTTGTTTGAAACAAAAGATATATAGTTTTAAAAATTAAAGTGTTTTTGAAAGAGAATTAAGCTGTTTGAAACAAAACACATACAGTTTTAAAAATCAAAGATTTTTTGAACAAAATGAAGTTGTTTGTCACAAAACACATATGGTGTGAGAAATTAAAGAGTTTCTAAATAAAAATAAGTTATTTGAAACGAAACACATATAGTTTGAAAAATCCAAGGGTTTTTAAATAAAAATAAGTTGTTTGAAACGAAACACATACAGTTTGAAAAATCAAAGAGGTTTTTGAACAAAATGAAGTTGTTTGAAACAAAATATATATAGTTTTAAAAATTAAAGTGTTTCTGAAAGAGAATTAAGTTGTTTGAAACAAAAGACATATAGTTTGAAAAATCAAAGAGTTTTTTGAACAAAATGAAGTTGTTTGAAAAAAAACATATATAGGTTTAAAAATTAAAGTGTTTTTAAAGAAAATTAAGTTGTTTGAAACAAAACACATCTATTATGAAAACTTAAAGAGTTTTTTTTAAAGAAAATTAAGTTGTTTGAAAAAAAACACATATGGTGTCAAAAGTTAAAGTGTTTTTTAAAGAAAATTAAGTTGTTTGAAACAAAACACATATAGTATGAAAAAAATTGTAGAGGTTTTTAAAGAAAATTAAGTTGCTTGAAACAAAACACATCTAATATGAAAATTTAAAGAGTTTTTTAAAGAAAATTAAGTTGTTTGAAACAAAACAGATATAGTTTGAAAAAGTGAAGGGTTTTTTAAAGAAAATTAAGTTGTTTGAAACAAAACACATATAATTTGATAAAAATTAAAGAGTTTTTTTTAAAGAAAATTAAGTTGTTTTTCACAAACCACGTATGGTTTGAAAAATTAAAGAGTTTTTAAAGAAAAATAAGTTGTTTGAAACGAAACACATGTAGTTTGAAAAATTGAATAATTTTTTAAAGAAAATTAAGTTGCTTGAAACAAAGCACATCTATTATGTAAAGTTAAAGAGTTTTGAAAAAAAATTAAGTTGTTTGAAACAAAACACATGTAGTTTGAAAAATTAAAGTGTTTTCAAAGAAAATTTAGTTGTTTGAAGCAAAACGCATGTAGTTTGAAAAACTAAAGTGCTTTTGAAAGAGAATTAAGTTGTTTGAAACAAGCCACATATGGTTTGAAAATTTAAAGTGTTTTTTAAAGAAAATTAAGTTGTTTGAAACAAAACACATATAGTTTGAAAAAAATTGTAGAGCTGTTTAAAGAAGATTAAGTTGCTTGAAACAAAACACATGTAGCTTGAAAAATTAAAGAGTTTTTTTAAGAATATTAAGTTGTTTGAAACAAAACACATATGGTTTGATAAAAATTAAAGAGTTTTTTTTAAAGAAAATTAAGTTGTTTATCACAAAACACATATGGTTTGAAAAATTAAAGAGGTTTTAGAGAAAAATAAGTTGTTTGAAACGAAACACATGTAGTTTGAAAAATTGAATAGTTTTTTAAAGAAAATTAAGTTGCTTGAAACAAAGCACATCTATTATGAAAATTTAAAGAGATTTAAAAAAAAATTAAGTTGTTTGAAACAAAACACATATAGTTTGAAAAATTAAAGTGTTTTCAAAGAAAATTTAGTTGTTTGAAGCAAAACGCATGTAGTTTGGAAAATTAAAGAGATTTTTAAAGAAAAGTAATTTGCTTGAAACAAAACACATATAGCTTGAAAAATTAAAGAGTTTTTGATAGAAATTTGAGTTGTTTGAAATAAAACACATATAGTTTGAAAAATCAAAGAGTTTTTTGAACAAAATGAAGTTGTTTGAAACAAAACACATATAGTTTGGAAACTTGAGGAGTTTTTTAAAGAAAATTAAGTTGCTTGAAACAAAACACATCTATTATGAAAATTTAAAGAGATTTAAAAAAAAATTAAGTGGTTTGAAACAAAACACATATAGTTTGAAAAATTAAAGTGTTTTTAAAAAAAATTAAGTTGTTTGAAACAAAATACATATAGTTTGAAAAATTAAAGTGTTTTTTAGAGAAAATTAAGTTGTTTGAAGCAAAACGCATATAGTTTGAAAAATTAAAGAGTTTTTTAAAGAAAATGAAGTTGCTTGAAACAAAATACATATAGATTGAAAAATTAAAGTGTTTTTTAGAGACAATTAACTTATTTGAAGCAAAACGCATATAGTTTGAAAAATTAAAGAGTTTATTAAGGAAAATTTAGTTGTTTGTCACAAAACACATATACTTTGAAAAATTAAAGAGTTTTTGAAAGAAAATTGAGTTGTTTGAAACAAACCACACATAGTTTGAAAAACAAAGTGTTTTTTGAACAAAATGAAGTTGTTTGAGACAAAACTCATTTAGTTTTGAAAATTAAAGTGTTTTTAAAGAAAATTAAGTTGTTTGAAACAAAACAGATGTAGCTTGAAAAATTAAAGAGTTTGTTAAAGAAAACTAAGTTGTTTGATACAAACCACATATGGTTTGAAAACTTAAAGTGTTTTTTAAAGAAAATTAAGTTGTTTGAAACAAAACACATATTGTTTGAAGAAAATTGTAGAGGTGTTTAAAGAAAATCAAGTTGCTTGAAACAAAACACATGTAGTTTGAAAAAGTAAAGAGTTTTTTTAAAGAAAATTAAGTTGTTTGAAACAAAACACATATGGTTTGATAAAAATTAAAGAGTTTTTTTAAAGAAAATTAAGTTGTTTGTCACAAAAACATATGGTTTGAAAAATTAAAGAGTTTTTAAAGAAAAATAAGTTGTGTGAAACGAAACACAAGTAGTTTGAAAAATTGAATAGTTTTTTAAAGAAAATTAAGTTGCTTGAAACAACACACGTCTATTATGAAAAGTTAAAGAGATTTAAAAAAAAAATTAAGTTGTTTGAAACAAAACGCATATAGCCTGAAAAATTAAATTAAATTAGGTTGTTTGAAGCAAAACGCATGTAGTTTGAAAACTTAACGAGTTTTTTTTTAAGAAAATAAAGTTGCTTGAAACAAAATAAATATAGATTGAAAATTTAAAGTGTTTTTTTTAGAAACAATTAAGTTGTTTGAAGCAAAACGCATATAGTTTGAAAAATTAAATAGTTTATTAAGGAAAATTTAGTTGCTTGTCACACAACACATATAGTTTGAAAAATTAAAGGGTTTTTGAAAGAAAATTGAGTTGTTTGAAACAAAACACATATAGTTTGAAAAATCAAAGAGTTTTTTGAACAAAATGAAGTTGTTGGAAACAAACCACATATGGTTTGAAAACTTAAAGTGTTTTTTAAAGAAAATTAAGTCGTTTGAAACAAAACACATATAGTTTGAAAAAAATGCTAGTGGTTTTTAAAGAAAATTAAGTTGCTTGAAACAAAACACATCTTTTATGAAAATTTAAAGAGTTTTTTAAAGAAAATTAAGTTGTTAGAAACAACACAGATATAGTTTGAAAAATTGAAGAGTTTTTTAAAGAAAATTAGATTGCTTGAAAAAAAAACACATCTATTATGAAAATTTAAAGAGATTTAAAAAAAAATTAAGTTGTTTAAAAACAAAACACATATAGTTTGAAAAATTAAAGTGTTTTTAAAGAAAATTAAGTTGTTTGAAGCAAAACGCATGTAGTTTGAAAAATTAAAGAGTTTTTTAAAGAAAATTAAATTGCTTGAAACAAAATACATATAGTTTGAAAAATTAAAGTGTTTTTTAAAGAAAATTTAGTTGTTTGTCACAAAACACATATATTTTGAAAAATTAAAGAGTTTTTGATAGAAATTTGAGTTGTTTGAAATAAAACACATATAGTTTGAAAAATCAAAGAGTTTTTTGAACAAAATGAAGTTGTTTGAAACAAAACACATCTAGTTTTAAAAATTAAAGCATTTTTAAAGAAAATTAAATTGTTTGAAATAAAACACATGTAGCTTGAAAAATTAAAGAGTTTTTTAAAGAAAATTAAGTTGTTTGAAACAAAACACATATGGTTTGATAAAAATTACAGAGTTTTTTTTAAAGAAAATTAAGTTGTTTGTCACAAAACACATATGGTTTGAAAAATTAAAGAGCTTTTAAAGAAAAATAAGTTATTTGAAACGAAGCACATGTAGTTTGAAAAATTAAAGAGTTTTTTAAAGAAAATTAAGTTGCTTGAAACAAAACACATCTATTATGAAAATTTAAAGAGATTTAAAAAAAAATTAAGTTGTTTGAAACAAAACACATATAGTTTGAAAAATTAAACTGTTTTTAAAGAAAATTTAGTTGTTTGAAGCAAAACGCATGTAGTTTGAAAAATTAAAGAGTTTTTTTTTAAAGAAAATTAAGATCTTTGAAACAAAACACATGTAGTTCGAAAAATTAAAGGGCTTTTAAAGAATATTAAGTTGTTTGAGGCAAAAGGCATGTAGTTTGAAAAGCTAAAGGCTTTTTTAAAGAAAATTAATTTGCTTGAAACAAAGCACATATACTTGAAAAATTAAAGTATTTTTTATATGAAATTAAGTTGTTTGAAGCAAAACGCATATAGTTTGAAAAATCAAAGAGTTGTTTGAACAAAATGAAGTTGTTGGAAACAAAAGATATATAGTTTTAAAAATTAAAGTGTTTTTGAAAGAGAATTAAGCTGTTTGAAACAAAACACATACAGTTTTAAAAATCAAAGATATTTTGAACAAAATGAAGTTGTTTGTCACAAAACACATATGGTGTGAAAAATTAAAGAGTTTTTAAATAAAAATAAGTTATTTGAAACGAAACACATATAGTTTGAAAAATCCAAGGGTTTTTAAATAAAAATAAATCGTTTGAAACGAAACACATATAGTTTGAAAAATCAAAGAGTTTTTTGAACAAAATGAAGTTGTTTGAAACAAAACATATATAGTTTTAAAAATTAAAGTGTTTCTGAAAGAGAATTAAGTTGTTTGAAACAAAAGACATATAGTTTGAAAAATCAAAGAGTTTTTTGAACAAAATGAAGTTGTTTGAAAAAATACATATATAGGTTTAAAAATTAAAGTGTTTTTAAAGAAAATTAAGTTGTTTGAAACAAAACACATCTATTATGAAAATTTAAAGAGTTTTTTCAAAGAAAATTAAGTTGTTTGAAAAAAAACACATATGGTGTCAAAAGTTAAAGAGTTTTTTAAAGAAAATTAAGTTGTTTGAAACAAAACAGATATAGTTTGAAAAATTAAAGGGTTTTTTAAAGAAAATTAAGTTGTTTGAAACAAAACACATATAATTTGATAAAAATTAAAGAGTTTTTTTTAAAGAAAATTAAGTTGTTTTTCACAAAACACGTATGGTTTGAAAAATTAAAGAGTTTTTAAAGAAAAATAAGTTGTTTGAAACGAAACACATGTAGTTTGAAAAATTGAATAATTTTTTAAAGAAAATTAAGTTGCTTGAAACAAAGCACATCTATTATGTAAATTTAAAGAGATTTGAAAAAAAATTAAGTTGTTTGAAACAAAACACATGTAGTTTGAAAAATTAAAGTGTTTTCAAAGAAAATTTAGTTGTTTGAAGCAAAACACATATAGTTTGAAAAAAATTGTAGAGCTGTTTAAAGAAAATTAAGTTGCTTGAAACAAAACACATGTAGCTTGAAAAATTAAAGAGTTTTTTTAAGAATATTAAGTTGTTTGAAACAAAACACATATGGTTTGATAAAAATTAAAGAGTTTTTTTTAAAGAAAATTAAGTTGTTTATCACAAAACACATATGGTTTGAAAAATTAAAGAGGTTTTAAAGAAAAATAAGTTACTTGAAACAAAGCACATCTATTATGTAAATTTAAAGAGATTTGAAAAAAAATTAAGTTGTTTTAAACAAAACACATATAGTTTGAAAAATTAAAGTGTTTTCAAAGAAAATTTAGTTGTTTGAAGCAAAACGCATGTAGTTTGAAAAATTAAAGAGATTTTTAAAGAAAAGTAATTTGCTTGAAACAAAACACATATAGCTTGAAAAACTAAAGTATTTTTTATAGGAAATTAAGTTGCTTGAAACAAAACACATATAGTTTGAAAAAAATTGTAGAGCTGTTTAAAGAAAATTAAGTTGCTTGAAACAAAACACATGTAGCTTGAAAAATTAAAGAGTTTTTTTAACAATATTAAGTTGTTTGAAACAAAACACATATGGTTTGATAAAAATTAAAGAGTTTTTTTTAAAGAAAATTAAGTTGTTTATCACAAAACACATATGGTTTGAAAAATTAAAGAGGTTTTAAAGAAAAATAAGTTACTTGAAACAAAGCACATCTATTATGAAAATTTAAAGAGATTTAAAAAAAAATTAAGTTGTTTTAAACAAAACACATATAGTTTGAAAAATTAAAGTGTTTTCAAAGAAAATTTAGTTGTTTGAAGCAAAACGCATGTAGTTTGAAAAATTAAAGAGATTTTTAAAGAAAAGTAATTTGCTTGAAACAAAACACATATAGCTTGAAAAACTAAAGTATTTTTTATAGGAAATTAAGTTGCTTGAAGCAAAACGCATATAGTTTGAAAAATCAAAGAGTTTTTTGAACAAAATGAAGTTGCTTGAATCAAAAGATATGTAGTTTTAAAAATTAAAGTGCTTTTGAAAGAGAATTAAGTTGTTTGAAACAAAACACATAAAGTTTAAAAAATTAAAGAGTTTTTTGAACAAAATGAAGTCTTTGTCACAAAACACATATGGTGTGAAAAATTAAAGAGTTTTTAAATAAAAATAAGTTGTTTGAAACGAAACACATATAGTTTGAAAAACTGAAGAGTTTTAAAATAAAAATAAGTTGTTTGAAACGAAACACATATAGTTTGAAAAATCAAAGGGTTTTTTTGAACAAAATGAAGTTGTTTGAAACAAAACATATATTGTTTTAAGAACTAAACTGTTTTTGAAAGTGAATTAAGATGTTTGAAACAAAACACATACAGTTTGAAAAATCAAAGAGTTTTTTGTACAAAATGAAGTTGTTTGAAACAAAACATATATAGTTTTAAAAATTAAAGTGTTTTTGAAAGAGAATTAAGTTGTTTGAAACAAAACACACATAGTTTGAAAAATCAAAGTGTTTTTTGAACAAAATTAAGTTGTTCGAAACAAAACACATGTAGCTTGAAAAATTAAAGAGTTTCTTAAAGAAAATTAATTTGTTAGAAACAACACACATATAGTTTGAAAAATTAAAGAGTTTTTTATAGAAAATTAAATTGTTTGGGCCAAAACACATATAATTGGATAAAAATTAAAGAGTTTTTTTTTATAGAAAATTAAGTTGTTTGTCACAAAATACATATGGTTTGAAAAATTAAAGAGTTTTTAAAGAAAAATAAGTTGTTTGAAACGAAACACACATAGTTTGAAAAATTAAAGATATTTTTTAAGAATATTAAGTTGTTTGAAACAAACCGCATATGGTTTGATAAAAATTAAACTGTTTTTTTTAAAGAAAATTAAGTTGTTTATCACAAACACATATGGTTTGAAAAATTAAAGAGTTTTTAAAGAAAAATAAGTTGTTTGAAACGAAACACATGTAGTTTGAAAAATTGAATAGTTTTTTAAAGAAAATTAAGTTGCTTGAAACAAAGCACATCTATTACGAAAATTTAAAGAGATTTAAAAAAAAATTAAGCTATTTGAAACAAACACATATAGTTTGAAAAATTAAAGTGTTTTCAAAGAAAATTTAGTTGTTTGAAGCAAAACGCATGTAGTTTGAAAAATAAAAGAGATTTTTAAAGAAAAGTAATTTGCTTGAAACAAAACACATATAGCTTGAAAAACTAAAGTATTTTTTATAGGAAATTAAGTTGTTTGAAACAAAACACATATAGTTTGAAAAAAATTGTAGAGCTGTTTAAAGAAAATTAAGTTGCTTGAAACAAAACACATGTAGCTTGAAAAATGAAAGGGTTTTTTTAAGAATATTAAGTTGTTTGAAACAAAACACATATGGTTTGATAAAAATTAAAGAGTTTTTTTTAAAGAAAATTAAGTTGTTTATCACAAAACACATATGGTTTGAAAAATTAAAGAATTTTTAAAGAAAAATAAGTTGTTTGAAATGAAACACATGTAGTTTGAAAAATTGAATAGTTTTTTAAAGAAAATTAAGTTGCTTGAAACAAAGCACATCTATTATGAAAATTTAAAGAGATTTAAAAAAAAATTAAGTTGTTTGAAACAAAACACATATAGTTTGAAAAATTAAAGTGTTTTCAAAGAAAATTTAGTTGTTTGCAGCAAAACGCATGTAGTTTGAAAAATTAAAGAGATTTTTAAAGAAAAGTAATTTGCTTGAAACAAAACACATATAGCTTGAAAAATTAAAGTATTTTTTATAGGAAATTAAGTTGCTTGAAGCAAAACGCATATAGTTTGAAAAATCAAAGAGTTTTTTGAACAAAATGAAGTTGCTTGAATCAAAACATATGTAGTTTTAAAAATTAAAGTGCTTTTGAAAGAGAATTAAGTTGTTTGAAACAAAACACATAAAGTTTGAAAAATTAAAGAGTTTTTTGAACAAAATGAAGTGTTTGTCATAAAACACATATGGTGTGAAAAATTAAAGAGTTTTTAAATAAAAATAAGTTGTTTGAAACGAAACACATATAGTTTGAAAAACTAAAGAGTTTTAAAATAAAAATAAGTTGTTTGAAACGAAACACATATACTTCGAAAAATCAAAGGGTTTTTTGAACAAAATGAAGTTGTTTGAAACAAAACATATATTGTTTTAAAAACTAAACTGTTTTTGAAAGAGAATTAAGTTGTTTGAAACAAAACACATACAGTTTGAAAAATCAAAGAGTTTTTTGTACAAAATGAAGTTGTTTGAAGCAAAACATATATAGTTTTAAAAATTAAAGTGTTTTTGAAAGAGAATTAAGTTGTTTGAAACAAAACACATATAGTTTGAAAAATCAAAGAGTTTTTTGAACAAAATTAAGTTGTTCGAAACCAAAAACATGTAACTTGAAAAATTAAAGAGTTTCTTAAAGAAAATTAATTTGTTAGAAACAACACACATATAGTTTGAAAAATTAAAGAGTTTTTTATAGAAAATTAAATTGTTTGGACCAAAACACATATAATTGGATAAAAATTAAAGAGTTTTTTTTTATAGAAAATTAAGTTGTTTGTCACAAAACACATATGGTTTCAAAAATTATAGAGTTTTTTGAACAAAATGAAGTTGTTCGAAAGAAAAAACATGTAGCTTGAAAAATTAAAGAGTTTCTTAAAGAAAATTAATTTGTTAGAAACAACACACACATAGTTTGAAAAATTGAAGATATTTTTTAAGAATATTAAGTTGTTTGAAACAAAACACATATGGTTTGATAAAAATTAAAGAGTTTTTTTTAAAGAAAATTAAGTTGTTTATCACAAAATACATATGGTTTGAAAAATTAAAGAGTTTTTAAAGAAAAATAAGTTGTTTGAAACGAAACACATGTAGTTTGAAAAATTGAATAGTTTTTTAAAGAAAATTAAGTCGCTTGAAACAAAGCACATCTATTATGAAAATTTAAAGAGATTTAAAATAAAATAAAGTTGTTTGAAACAAAACACATATAGTTTGAAAAATTAAAGTGTTTTCAAAGAAAATTTAGTTGTTTGAAGCAAAACGCATCTAGTTTGAAAAATTAAAGAGTTTTTGATAGAAATTTGAGTTGTTTGAAATAAAACACATATAGTTTGAAAAATCAAAGAGTTTTTTGGACAAAATGAAGTTGTTTGAAACAAAACACATATGGTTTGATAAAAATTACAGAGTTTTTTTTAAAGAAAATTAAGTTGTTTGTCACAAAACACATATGGTTTGAAAAATTAAAGAGCTTTTAAAGAAAAATAAGTTATTTGAAACGAAGCACATGTAGTTTGAAAAATTAAAGAGTTTTTTAAAGAAAATTAAGTTGCTTGAAACAAAACACATCTATTATGAAAATTTAAAGAGATTTAAAAAAAAATTAAGTTGTTTGAAACAAAACACATATAGTTTGAAAAATTAAACTGTTTTTAAAGAAAATTTAGTTGTTTGAAGCAAAACGCATGTAGTTTGAAAAATTAAAGAGTTTTTTTTTAAAGAAAATTAAGATCTTTGAAACAAAACACATGTAGTTCGAAAAATTAAAGGGCTTTTAAAGAATATTAAGTTGTTTGAGGCAAAAGGCATGTAGTTTGAAAAGCTAAAGGCTTTTTTAAAGAAAATTAATTTGCTTGAAACAAAGCACATATACTTGAAAAATTAAAGTATTTTTTATAAGAAATTAAGTTGTTTGAAGCAAAACGCATATAGTTTGAAAAATCAAAGAGTTGTTTGAACAAAATGAAGTTGTTGGAAACAAAAGATATATAGTTTTAAAAATTAAAGTGTTTTTGAAAGAGAATTAAGCTGTTTGAAACAAAACACATACAGTTTTAAAAATCAAAGATATTTTGAACAAAATGAAGTTGTTTGTCACAAAACACATATGGTGTGAAAAATTAAAGAGTTTTTAAATAAAAATAAGTTATTTGAAACGAAACACATATAGTTTGAAAAATCCAAGGGTTTTTAAATAAAAATAAATCGTTTGAAACGAAACACATATAGTTTGAAAAATCAAAGAGTTTTTTGAACAAAATGAAGTTGTTTGAAACAAAACATATATAGTTTTAAAAATTAAAGTGTTTCTGAAAGAGAATTAAGTTGTTTGAAACAAAAGACATATAGTTTGAAAAATCAAAGAGTTTTTTGAACAAAATGAAGTTGTTTGAAAAAAAACATATATAGGTTTAAAAATTAAAGTATTTTTAAAGAAAATTAAGTTGTTTGAAACAAAACACATCTATTATGAAAATTTAAAGAGTTTTTTCAAAGAAAATTAAGTTGTTTGAAAAAAAACACATATGGTGTCAAAAGTTAAAGAGTTTTTTAAAGAAAATTAAGTTGTTTGAAACAAAACAGATATAGTTTGAAAAATTAAAGGGTTTTTTAAAGAAAATTAAGTTGTTTGAAACAAAACACATATAATTTGATAAAAATTAAAGAGTTTTTTTTAAAGAAAATTAAGTTGTTTTTCACAAAACACGTATGGTTTGAAAAATTAAAGAGTTTTTAAAGAAAAATAAGTTGTTTGAAACGAAACACATGTAGTTTGAAAAATTGAATAATTTTTTAAAGAAAATTAAGTTGCTTGAAACAAAGCACATCTATTATGTAAATTTAAAGAGATTTGAAAAAAAATTAAGTTGTTTGAAACAAAACACATGTAGTTTGAAAAATTAAAGTGTTTTCAAAGAAAATTTAGTTGTTTGAAGCAAAACGCATGTAGTTTGAAAAACTAAAGTGCTTTTGAAAGAGAATTAAGTTGTTTGAAACAAACCACATATGGTTTGAAAATTTAAAATGTTTTTTAAAGAAAATTAAGTTGTTTGAAACAAAACACATATAGTTTGAAAAAAATTGTAGAGCTGTTTAAAGAAAATTAAGTTGCTTGAAACAAAACACATGTAGCTTGAAAAATTAAAGAGTTTTTTTAAGAATATTAAGTTGTTTGAAACAAAACACATATGGTTTGATAAAAATTAAAGAGTTTTTTTTAAAGAAAATTAAGTTGTTTATCACAAAACACATATGGTTTGAAAAATTAAAGAGGTTTTAAAGAAAAATAAGTTACTTGAAACAAAGCACATCTATTATGTAAATTTAAAGAGATTTGAAAAAAAATTAAGTTGTTTTAAACAAAACACATATAGTTTGAAAAATTAAAGTGTTTTCAAAGAAAATTTAGTTGTTTGAAGCAAAACGCATGTAGTTTGAAAAATTAAAGAGATTTTTAAAGAAAAGTAATTTGCTTGAAACAAAACACATATAGCTTGAAAAACTAAAGTATTTTTTATAGGAAATTAAGTTGCTTGAAACAAAACACATATAGTTTGAAAAAAATTGTAGAGCTGTTTAAAGAAAATTAAGTTGCTTGAAACAAAACACATGTAGCTTGAAAAATTAAAGAGTTTTTTTAAGAATATTAAGTTGTTTGAAACAAAACACCTATGGTTTGATAAAAATTAAAGAGTTTTTTTTAAAGAAAATTAAGTTGTTTATCACAAAACACATATGGTTTGAAAAATTAAAGAGGTTTTAAAGAAAAATAAGTTACTTGAAACAAAGCACATCTATTATGAAAATTTAAAGAGATTTAAAAAAAAATTAAGTTGTTTTAAACAAAACACATATAGTTTGAAAAATTAAAGTGTTTTCAAAGAAAATTTAGTTGTTTGAAGCAAAACGCATGTAGTTTGAAAAATTAAAGAGATTTTTAAAGAAAAGTAATTTGCTTGAAACAAAACACATATAGCTTGAAAAACTAAAGTATTTTTTATAGGAAATTAAGTTGCTTGAAGCAAAACGCATATAGTTTGAAAAATCAAAGAGTTTTTTGAACAAAATGAAGTTGCTTGAATCAAAAGATATGTAGTTTTAAAAATTAAAGTGCTTTTGAAAGAGAATTAAGTTGTTTGAAACAAAACACATAAAGTTTAAAAAATTAAAGAGTTTTTTGAACAAAATGAAGTCTTTGTCACAAAACACATATGGTGTGAAAAATTAAAGAGTTTTTAAATAAAAATAAGTTGTTTGAAACGAAACACATATAGTTTGAAAAACTGAAGAGTTTTAAAATAAAAATAAGTTGTTTGAAACGAAACACATATAGTTTGAAAAATCAAAGGGTTTTTTTGAACAAAATGAAGTTGTTTGAAACAAAACATATATTGTTTTAAGAACTAAACTGTTTTTGAAAGTGAATTAAGATGTTTGAAACAAAACACATACAGTTTGAAAAATCAAAGAGTTTTTTGTACAAAATGAAGTTGTTTGAAACAAAACATATATAGTTTTAAAAATTAAAGTGTTTTTGAAAGAGAATTAAGTTGTTTGAAACAAAACACACATAGTTTGAAAAATCAAAGTGTTTTTTGAACAAAATTAAGTTGTTGGAAACAAAACACATGTAGCTTGAAAAATTAAAGAGTTTCTTAAAGAAAATTAATTTGTTAGAAACAACACACATATAGTTTGAAAAATTAAAGAGTTTTTTATAGAAAATTAAATTGTTTGGGCCAAAACACATATAATTGGATAAAAATTAAAGAGTTTTTTTTTTATAGAAAATTAAGTTGTTTGTCACAAAATACATATGGTTTGAAAAATTAAAGAGTTTTTAAAGAAAAATAAGTTGTTTGAAACGAAACACACATAGTTTGAAAAATTAAAGATATTTTTTAAGAATATTAAGTTGTTTGAAACAAACCGCATATGGTTTGATAAAAATTAAACTGTTTTTTTTAAAGAAAATTAAGTTGTTTATCACAAACACATATGGTTTGAAAAATTAAAGAGTTTTTAAAGAAAAATAAGTTGTTTGAAACGAAACACATGTAGTTTGAAAAATTGAATAGTTTTTTAAAGAAAATTAAGTTGCTTGAAACAAAGCACATCTATTACGAAAATTTAAAGAGATTTAAAAAAAAATTAAGCTATTTGAAACAAACACATATAGTTTGAAAAATTAAAGTGTTTTCAAAGAAAATTTAGTTGTTTGAAGCAAAACGCATGTAGTTTGAAAAATAAAAGAGATTTTTAAAGAAAAGTAATTTGCTTGAAACAAAACACATATAGCTTGAAAAACTAAAGTATTTTTTATAGGAAATTAAGTTGTTTGAAACAAAACACATATAGTTTGAAAAAAATTGTAGAGCTGTTTAAAGAAAATTAAGTTGCTTGAAACAAAACACATGTAGCTTGAAAAATGAAAGGGTTTTTTTAAGAATATTAAGTTGTTTGAAACAAAACACATATGGTTTGATAAAAATTAAAGAGTTTTTTTTAAAGAAAATTAAGTTGTTTATCACAAAACACATATGGTTTGAAAAATTAAAGAGTTTTTAAAGAAAAATAAGTTGTTTGAAATGAAACACATGTAGTTTGAAAAATTGAATAGTTTTTTAAAGAAAATTAAGTTGCTTGAAACAAAGCACATCTATTATGAAAATTTAAAGAGATTTAAAAAAAAATTAAGTTGTTTGAAACAAAACACATATAGTTTGAAAAATTAAAGTGTTTTCAAAGAAAATTTAGTTGTTTGCAGCAAAACGCATGTAGTTTGAAAAATTAAAGAGATTTTTAAAGAAAAGTAATTTGCTTGAAACAAAACACATATAGCTTGAAAAATTAAAGTATTTTTTATAGGAAATTAAGTTGCTTGAAGCAAAACGCATATAGTTTGAAAAATCAAAGAGTTTTTTGAACAAAATGAAGTTGCTTGAATCAAAACATATGTAGTTTTAAAAATTAAAGTGCTTTTGAAAGAGAATTAAGTTGTTTGAAACAAAACACATAAAGTTTGAAAAATTAAAGAGTTTTTTGAACAAAATGAAGTGTTTGTCATAAAACACATATGGTGTGAAAAATTAAAGAGTTTTTAAATAAAAATAAGTTGTTTGAAACGAAACACATATAGTTTGAAAAACTAAAGAGTTTTAAAATAAAAATAAGTTGTTTGAAACGAAACACATATACTTCGAAAAATCAAAGGGTTTTTTGAACAAAATGAAGTTGTTTGAAACAAAACATATATTGTTTTAAAAACTAAACTGTTTTTGAAAGAGAATTAAGTTGTTTGAAACAAAACACATACAGTTTGAAAAATCAAAGAGTTTTTTGTACAAAATGAAGTTGTTTGAAGCAAAACATATATAGTTTTAAAAATTAAAGTGTTTTTGAAAGAGAATTAAGTTGTTTGAAACAAAACACATATAGTTTGAAAAATCAAAGAGTTTTTTGAACAAAATTAAGTTGTTCGAAACAAAAAACATGTAACTTGAAAAATTAAAGAGTTTCTTAAAGAAAATTAATTTGTTAGAAACAACACACATATAGTTTGAAAAATTAAAGAGTTTTTTATAGAAAATTAAATTGTTTGGACCAAAACACATATAATTGGATAAAAATTAAAGAGTTTTTTTTTATAGAAAATTAAGTTGTTTGTCACAAAACACATACGGTTTCAAAAATTAAAGAGTTTTTTGAACAAAATGAAGTTGTTCGAAAGAAAAAACATGTAGCTTGAAAAATTAAAGAGTTTCTTAAAGAAAATTAATTTGTTAGAAACAACACACACATAGTTTGAAAAATTAAAGATATTTTTTAAGAATATTAAGTTGTTTGAAACAAAACACATATGGTTTGATAAAAATTAAAGAGTTTTTTTTAAAGAAAATTAAGTTGTTTATCACAAAATACATATGGTTTGAAAAATTAAAGAGTTTTTAAAGAAAAATAAGTTGTTTGAAACGAAACACATGTAGTTTGAAAAATTGAATAGTTTTTTAAAGAAAATTAAGTCGCTTGAAACAAAGCACATCTATTATGAAAATTTAAAGAGATTTAAAATAAAATAAAGTTGTTTGAAACAAAACACATATAGTTTGAAAAATTAAAGTGTTTTCAAAGAAAATTTAGTTGTTTGAAGCAAAACGCATCTAGTTTGAAAAATTAAAGAGTTTTTGATAGAAATTTGAGTTGTTTGAAATAAAACACATATAGTTTGAAAAATCAAAGAGTTTTTTGGACAAAATGAAGTTGTTTGAAACAAAACACATCTAGTTTTAAAAATTAAAGCATTTTTAAAGAAAATTAAATTGTTTGAAACAAAACACATGTAGCTTGAAAAATTAAAGAGTTTTTTAAAGAAAATTAGGTTGTTTGAAACAAAACACATATGGTTTGATAAAAATTACAGAGTTTTTTTTAAAGAAAATTAAGTTGTTTGTCACAAAACACATATGGTTTGAAAAATTAAAGAGTTTTTAAAGAAAAATAAGTTATTTGAAACGAAGCACATGTAGTTTGAAAAATTAAAGAGTTTTTTAAAGAAAATTAAGTTGCTTGAAACAAAACACATCTATTATGAAAATTTAAAGAGATTTAAAAAAAAATTAAGTTGTTTGAAACAAAACACATATAGTTTGAAAAATTAAACTGTTTTTAAAGAAAATTTAGCTGTTTGAAGCAAAACGCATGTAGTTTGAAAAATTAAAGAGTTTTTTTTTTAAAGAAAATTAAGATGTTTGAAACAAAACACATGTAGTTCGAAAAATTAAAGGGCTTTTAAAGAATATTAAGTTGTTTGAGGCAAAAGGCATGTAGTTTGTAAAGCTAAAGGCTTTTTTAAAAAAATTAATTTGCTTGAAACAAAGCACATATACTTGAAAAATTAAAGTATTTTTTATAAGAAATTAAGTTGTTTGAAGCAAAACGCATATAGTTTGAAAAATCAAAGAGTTGTTTGAACAAAATGAAGTTGTTCGAAACAAAAGATATATAGTTTTAAAAATTAAAGTGTTTTTGAAAGAGAATTAAGCTGTTTGAAACAAAACACATACAGTTTTAAAAATCAAAGATTTTTTGAACAAAATGAAGTTGTTTGTCACAAAACACATATGGTGTGAAAAATTAAAGAGTTTTTAAATAAAAATAAGTTATTTGAAACGAAACACATATAGTTTGAAAAATCCAAGGGTTTTTAAATAAAAATAAGTCGTTTGAAACGAAACACATATAGTTTGAAAAATCAAAGAGTTTTTTGAACAAAATGAAGTTGTTTGAAACAAAACATATATAGTTTTAAAAATTAAAGTGTTTCTGAAAGAGAATTAAGTTGTTTGAAACAAAAGACATATAGTTTGAAAAATCAAAGAGTTTTTTGAACAAAATGAAGTTGTTTGAAAAAAAACATATATAGGTTTAAAAATTAAAGTGTTTTTAAAGAAAATTAAGTTGTTTGAAACAAAACACATCTATTATGAAAATTTAAAGAGTTTTTTCAAAGAAAATTAAGTTGTTTGAAAAAAAACACATATGGTGTCAAAAGTTAAAGAGTTTTTTAAAGAAAATTAAGTTGTTTGAAACAAAACAGATATAGTTTGAAAAATTAAAGGGTTTTTTAAAGAAAATTAAGTTGTTTGAAACAAAACACATATAATTTGATAAAAATTAAAGAGTTTTTTTTAAAGAAAATTAAGTTGTTTTTCACAAAACACGTATGGTTTGAAAAATTAAAGAGTTTTTAAAGAAAAATAAGTTGTTTGAAACGAAACACATGTAGTTTGAAAAATTGAATAATTTTTTAAAGAAAATTAAGTTGCTTGAAACAAAGCACATCTATTATGTAAATTTAAAGAGATTTGAAAAAAAATTAAGTTGTTTGAAACAAAACACATGTAGTTTGAAAAATTAAAGTGTTTTCAAAGAAAATTTAGTTGTTTGAAGCAAAACGCATGTAGTTTGAAAAACTAAAGTGCTTTTGAAAGAGAATTAAGTTGTTTGAAACAAACCACATATGGTTTGAAAATTTAAAATGTTTTTTAAAGAAAATTAAGTTGTTTGAAACAAAACACATATAGTTTGAAAAAAATTCTAGAGCTGTTTAAAGAAAATTAAGTTGCTTGAAACAAAACACATGTAGCTTGAAAAATTAAAGAGTTTTTTTAGGAATATTAAGTTGTTTGAAACAAAACACATATGGTTTGATAAAAATTAAAGAGTTTTTTTTAAAGAAAATTAAGTTGTTTATCACAAAACACATATGGTTTGAAAAATTAAAGAGGTTTTAAAGAAAAATAAGTTACTTGAAACAAAGCACATCTATTATGAAAATTTAAAGAGATGTAAAAAAAAATTAAGTTGTTTTAAACAAAACACATATAGTTTGAAAAATTAAAGTGTTTTCAAAGAAAATTTAGTTGTTTGAAGCAAAACGCATGTAGTTTGAAAAATTAAAGAGATTTTTAAAGAAAAGTAATTTGCTTGAAACAAAACACATATAGCTTGAAAAACTAAAGTATTTTTTATAGGAAATTAAGTTGCTTGAAGCAAAACGCATATAGTTTGAAAAATCAAAGAGTTTTTTGAACAAAATGAAGTTGCTTGAATCAAAAGATATGTAGTTTTAAAAATTAAAGTGCTTTTGAAAGAGAATTAAGTTGTTTGAAACAAAACACATAAAGTTTAAAAAATTAAAGAGTTTTTTGAACAAAATGAAGTCTTTGTCACAAAACACATATGGTGTGAAAAATTAAAGAGTTTTTAAATAAAAATAAGTTGTTTGAAACGAAACACATATAGTTTGAAAAATCAAAGGGTTTTTTTGAACAAAATGAAGTTGTTTGAAACAAAACATATATTGTTTTAAGAACTAAACTGCTTTTGAAAGTGAATTAAGATGTTTGAAACAAAACACATACAGTTTGAAAAATCAAAGAGTTTTTTGTACAAAATGAAGTTGTTTGAAACAAAACATATATAGTTTTAAAAATTAAAGTGTTTTTGAAAGAGAATTAAGTTGTTTGAAACAAAACACACATAGTTTGAAAAATCAAAGTGTTTTTTGAACAAAATTAAGTTGTTCGAAACAAAACACATGTAGCTTGAAAAATTAAAGAGTTTCTTAAAGAAAATTAATTTGTTAGAAACAACACACATATAGTTTGAAAAATTAAAGAGTTTTTTATAGAAAATTAAATTGTTTGGGCCAAAACACACATAATTGGATAAAAATTAAAGAGTTTTTTTTTATAGAAAATTAAGTTGTTTGTCACAAAATACATATGGTTTGAAAAATTAAAGAGTTTTTAAAGAAAAATAAGTTGTTTGAAACGAAACACACATAGTTTGAAAAATTAAAGATATTTTTTAAGAATATTAAGTTGTTTGAAACAAACCGCATATGGTTTGATAAAAATTAAACTGTTTTTTTTAAAGAAAATTAAGTTGTTTATCACAAACACATATGGTTTGAAAAATTAAAGAGTTTTTAAAGAAAAATAAGTTGTTTGAAACGAAACACATGTAGTTTGAAAAATTGAATAGTTTTTTAAAGAAAATTAAGTTGCTTGAAACAAAGCACATCTATTACGAAAATTTAAAGAGATTTAAAAAAAAATTAAGCTATTTGAAACAAACACATATAGTTTGAAAAATTAAAGTGTTTTCAAAGAAAATTTAGTTGTTTGAAGCAAAACGCATGTAGTTTGAAAAATAAAAGAGATTTTTAAAGAAAAGTAATTTGCTTGAAACAAAACACATATAGCTTGAAAAACTAAAGTATTTTTTATAGGAAATTAAGTTGTTTGAAACAAAACACATATAGTTTGAAAAAAATTGTAGAGCTGTTTAAAGAAAATTAAGTTGCTTGAAACAAAACACATGTAGCTTGAAAAATGAAAGGGTTTTTTTAAGAATATTAAGTTGTTTGAAACAAAACACATATGGTTTGATAAAAATTGAAGAGTTTTTTTTAAAGAAAATTAAGTTGTTTATCACAAAACACATATGGTTTGAAAAATTAAAGAGTTTTTAAAGAAAAATAAGTTGTTTGAAATGAAACACATGTAGTTTGAAAAATTGAATAGTTTTTTAAAGAAAATTAAGTTGCTTGAAACAAAGCACATCTATTATGAAAATTTAAAGAGATTTAAAAAAAAATTAAGTTGTTTGAAACAAAACACATATAGTTTGAAAAATTAAAGTGTTTTCAAAGAAAATTTAGTTGTTTGCAGCAAAACGCATGTAGTTTGAAAAATTAAAGAGATTTTTAAAGAAAAGTAATTTGCTTGAAACAAAACACATATAGCTTGAAAAATTAAAGTATTTTTTATAGGAAATTAAGTTGCTTGAAGCAAAACGCATATAGTTTGAAAAATCAAAGAGTTTTTTGAACAAAATGAAGTTGCTTGAATCAAAACATATGTAGTTTTAAAAATTAAAGTGCTTTTGAAAGAGAATTAAGTTGTTTGAAACAAAACAGATAAAGTTTGAAAAATTAAAGAGTTTTTTGAACAAAATGAAGTGTTTGTCATAAAACACATATGGTGTGAAAAATTAAAGAGTTTTTAAATAAAAATAAGTTGTTTGAAACGAAACACATATAGTTTGAAAAACTAAAGAGTTTTAAAATAAAAATAAGTTGTTTGAAACGAAACACATATAGTTCGAAAAATCAAAGTGTTTTTTGAACAAAATGAAGTTGTTTGAAACAAAACATATATTGTTTTAAAAACTAAACTGTTTTTGAAAGAGAATTAAGTTGTTTGAAACAAAACACATACAGTTTGAAAAATCAAAGAGTTTTTTGTACAAAATGAAATTGTTTGAAGCAAAACATATATAGTTTTAAAAATTAAAGTGTTTTTGAAAGAGAATTAAGTTGTTTGAAACAAAACACATATAGTTTGAAAAATCAAAGAGTTTTTTGAACAAAATTAAGTTGTTCGAAACAAAAAACATGTAACTTGAAAAATTAAAGAGTTTCTTAAAGAAAATTAATTTGTTAGAAACAACACACATATAGTTTGAAAAATTAAAGAGTTTTTTATAGAAAATTAAATTGTTTGGACCAAAACACATATAATTGGATAAAAATTAAAGAGTTTTTTTTTATAGAAAATTAAGTTGTTTGTCACAAAACACATATGGTTTCAAAAATTAAAGAGTTTTTTGAACAAAATGAAGTTGTTCGAAACAAAAAACATGTAGCTTGAAAAATTAAAGAGTTTCTTAAAGAAAATTAATTTGTTAGAAACAACACACACATAGTTTGAAAAATTAAAGATATTTTTTAAGAATATTAAGTTGTTTGAAACAAAACACATATGGTTTGATAAAAATTAAAGAGTTTTTTTTAAAGAAAATTAAGTTGTTTATCACAAAATACATATGGTTTGAAAAATTAAAGAGTTTTTAAAGAAAAATAAATTGTTTGAAACGAAACACATGTAGTTTGAAAAATTGAATAGTTTTTTAAAGAAAATTAAGTCGCTTGAAACAAAGCACATCTATTATGAAAATTTAAAGAGATTTAAAATAAAATAAAGTTGTTTGAAACAAAACACATATAGTTTGAAAAATTAAAGTGTTTTCAAAGAAAATTTAGTTGTTTGAAGCAAAACGCATCTAGTTTGAAAAATTAAAGAGTTTTTGATAGAAATTTGAGTTGTTTGAAATAAAACACATATAGTTTGAAAAATCAAAGAGTTTTTTGGACAAAATGAAGTTGTTTGAAACAAAACACATCTAGTTTTAAAAATTAAAGCATTTTTAAAGAAAATTAAATTGTTTGAAACAAAACACATGTAGCTTGAAAAATTAAAGAGTTTTTTAAAGAAAATTAGGTTGTTTGAAACAAAACACATATGGTTTGATAAAAATTACAGAGTTTTTTTAAAGAAAATTAAGTTGTTTGTCACAAAACACATATGGTTTGAAAAATTAAAGAGTTTTTAAAGAAAAATAAGTTATTTGAAACGAAGCACATGTAGTTTGAAAAATTAAAGAGTTTTTTAAAGAAAATTAAGTTGCTTGAAACAAAACACATCTATTATGAAAATTTAAAGAGATTTAAAAAAAAATTAAGTTGTTTGAAACAAAACACATATAGTTTGAAAAATTAAACTGTTTTTAAAGAAAATTTAGTTGTTTGAAGCAAAACGCATGTAGTTTGAAGAATTAAAGAGTTTTTTTTTTAAAGAAAATTAAGATGTTTGAAACAAAACACATGTAGTTCGAAAAATTAAAGGGCTTTTAAAGAATATTAAGTTGTTTGAGGCAAAAGGCATGTAGTTTGTAAAGCTAAAGGCTTTTTTAAAAAAATTAATTTGCTTGAAACAAAGCACATATACTTGAAAAATTGAAGTATTTTTTATAAGAAATTAAGTTTGTTACGATTTTAAGTAAAAAATGTAATCCTTTTAGAACAATTTAATAAATTCTTTATTAATCAATTTTAAAAGTTACAAGAAAATTTCCAAGGTTATACGAACAGTTGTCTTTGGTTGATTTTAGTGGACTGTATCGTTTTTGTTTTATGAAAAATTATATTGAAATTTCGTGGCCAACTTTATAAATTAATTGAAATTGAAATCTTAAGTAGAAATGAAAAAATAGTTTACAGTGAAGTTGTAACATTCCGCCAGCCTTGAAAAGCATGTTTTCAACACGTATGGGCCAATAAAATTTCAATATTTCAAATTATAATTGTTTTTTTTTGAATTAATTCATTTGATACTGTAACAATTTAACTGATATGTATAGTAATGGTTTTATAATATGTTATGATATTAGATTAAAATTAAATAAAAGTTTTATTAACTATCCAAATATTCTGTGGAGACTGCAAATTGTCATTCTGCTGGCAGGAAAACAATTAATTTCCTGATGGAACGGTCTATCAATCCTTTTTTTGTTTTTAGTGTTACAACGCGAACCAAATTATCGCGGCCAGGTTTAGTTGAAACTACCTTACCCATCAGCCATTTACAAGGAGGCATGTTGTCTTCCTTGATAAGAACTAGATCGTTAATTTGAAGATTTTTTGTTTGCTCAGCCCATTTTTTGCGCCTTTGTAATGTAGAGATGTATTCTGCTGACCATCGTTTCCAAAAGGCGTTATGCATTTGTTGTACCAGTCTCCATCTGGTCGCTGTGGTAAAATTGTCTTCTGTGTTTTCTGATGGAGGCATTTGTATAGGTCCTTGTGTTAAAAAATGACCAGGAGTCAATGGTTCTATATCTCCGCAATCAAATGTATTAGACGTTATTGGTCTGGAATTTAAACAGGCTTCTACTTGACACAAAAGTGTGTTCATTTCTTCATATGTCAGCAACCGGTCATTAATCACCCTCTTTAAGTGAAACTTGAGTGATTTTACTGCAGACTCCCAAAGCCCGCCAAAATTTGGTGAGTATGCAGGAATGAAATGCCATTGAATTTCATCCCTTGAAAGTTGTTTTGCTATAATATTGTTATATTGTTGTAAAAATCGTTGCATTTCTGACAATTTCCTTGCTGCACCCACATGGTTTTTTCCATTATCACTGTAAATATTGGCGCAAATTCCACGACGACTGGTGAAACGATGAAGGGCTGCCAAGAACATATCTGTTGAAAGATCGGACACCAGCTCGATATGTACTGCTTTCGTGGACATACATATGAATATTGCCACGTAACACTTCAATTGCTTGGAAGCTCTACCGTTCCAAGCCTTTACTTGAAATGGACCAGTGAAATCCGTACCTGTATTCGTAAAAGGACGGCAAGGTTGTATTCTATATGATGGCAAATTACCCATTTGTTGATTGAATCCCTTTGCTCGATATCTCTGACAAATAACACACTCATTAATACATTTCTTGACAGCATGTCTTCCACCTATAACCCAGTATCTCATATGTAGTACATTCATCATTAACTGTGTATTAGCATGAAAATATTTATTATGAATGTCCTGAATTAATAATTTTGTAAGATGATGTGATTTAAACAATATGATTGGATGTTTCTTATTATAACTGACTTGAGCTTCTTGAATACGTCCACCCACCCGTAAAACACCTTCAGAATCGATAAATGGCAGTAGTGCAAACAGCTTGCTATCTTTCTTCACTGGTTTGTCTTTATTGAGTAAATTTATTTCTACCTTGAAATCCTTAATTTGTGCGAGTATGATTAACTGTTTTCTTGCTGACTGAAGTTCTGAGACAGATAGATTTATGTCGATTTTGCGTCTGAGACCCCTTTGAGATGCCCTTACGTTAAATACAAAACGTTGACATCTTGCTACAACCGCTACTAATTTCTCAAGAGACGAATATCTTTGGAAAATATCTTGATTGACATCTGTATTGTTGACATTTAATGCACAAAGGTTAACTTCCATTCGCTGTTCCAGATTTGTATTTAAAATTTCTAGCATTATTGTGTTTTTATTGAAATCCTCTGTATACAGGAACTGTGGCCCATTCCACCAAAGGTCTAAACCAATTAACTTGTTTGCTGCTACTCCCCTCGATGCTGGGTCTGCTGCATTATTAGCTGATCGCACATGCCGCCAGTTGTTATATGGTAGTACTTCTAAAATTTGTGATGTTCGATTTGCAATGAATGTCTTCCATTTGCGTGGTGTAGCCTTAAGCCAAGCCAACACGACGGTGGAATCAGTAAATGCATATAATTCCAAGTTTTGAATATTCATTGTTGATTTGACCTTGGTAATCAAATTGGCTAACAAAACTGCAGCACACAACTCAAGTCGTGGTAAGGATATTTGTTTGATTGGAGAAACACGTGTTTTTGATACTAATAGCTTTACGGAAACTTGTTCATTTGTAACTGCGCGCAGGTAAATTACTGCAGCGTAAGCTGACTCGGATGCATCTGCAAATCCGCATAATTGAAGACTTGAATTTTCTGTAATATTCAGGTATCTTGGTATTTTTAATGATGACAAAGAAAATAATTCACTCCGAAATTCTTTGTAATTTTGTATTAAAGTATCTGGTAATCTGTCATCCCATGTTATTCCCAGAATCCAGATTTGTTGCATTATCAATTTGCCAATAACTACGCAAGGACTTAATAAACCTAGTGGATCATATATTTTGGATATTTCAGACAAAATACTTCGTTTTGAGAAATTTTCAGATGGATCCAATTTTACTTCAAACGTAAAACAATCCAAAACAGGATGCCATCGTAAGCCTAAGACCTTTACTGAAGCATCTTCTTGTAATGGTAAAGAAACAGACACTTCACGATGTTCCTTGTGTACCGTTGTTAAAAATTCTATTGAATTGGATGACCATTTACGAAGGTCGAAACCACCTTTATACAGCAACGTTGTTAATTGTTGTTTAACCTCTAACGCAATTTGTAATGAATGAGATCCGCCCATGAAATCATCGACATAGAAATTATTGATCAAATTCTCCGCTCCCAGCTTGTAATTATCTCCTTCATCTAAAGCGAGTTGTTTTAGAACCCTTATGGCTGCAAATGGAGCACTGGATGTACCATACGTTACTGTTTGTAGTTCATATTCCTTTACTTGTTCATCACAAGAATTACGCCATAAGATTCTTTGAAAGGGAGTATCTTGGTTATCTACTAATACTTGCCGATACATTTTCGCTATGTCAGCTGTGTATGGCACTTTAAATTTCCTGAAATTTAATAGCAAAGACCAAATAACCTTTTGGATAGTAGGCTCAACTAATAATAAATTATTTAAGGAAATGCCTGTTGAAGTTTTTCTTGATCCATCGAAAACAACTCGTAATTTTGTTGTTGTACTATCTTCCTTTACTACAGCATGATGTGGTAAATAAAAACATTTATTTTCTAATAAATTTTTGTGTTCATCAGGTACTTGCACCATGTGATGAAGCTCCAAATATTCTGTTATGAATTTTGTGTACTCATATTTTAACCTGGGGTTTTTCTCGAATCTTTTCTCCATAGACTTGAGAGTAAGTAATGCTGAGTTGTAGGATGTTCCCAGAACATCACAATCTTGTTTAAATGGTAAACGTACAATATAGCGTCCGTCTTCAGTTCTTGAATAGGTTTGAACAAAATATTCTTCTGCTTGTTTTTCTTCATTTGTCTGAGGCAATTCAATGTTTAATTCCTCTATCTCCCAAAATGATTTCAGACGATCACTAATGTCGATGCATGTATGAAAACTATCGTTTTGTATATTTGCTATTGTTCCTCTACCGGAGACTACCCAACCAAATTTTGTCTCTTGAGCTATTGCAGTCTTTGGACCATTATCAATTTTTCCAGTTTGCAGAACTTCAAAAAATATATCAGATCCAACTACTATGTCAATTTTACTGGGATTAGTATATTTGGGATCTGCCAACGTAATCCCCGTAAAAGCATTTTCACTAATTCTTGTTGAAGGTATGTTGCATGTAACGTTTGCTAAAATAAATGCTTGGCCAGAAATTTGGAAGTCATTAAACATTGATTTTAAATGAATGTGTACCTTTCCGCGTATTTTTCCTGCTCTTACAGACCCAATTCCATTGATAATAACCTTTGCATGTTTTCTTCTTAAATGTAATCTTTGCACACAATTTTCCGATATTAGGTTCACCTGCGAACCCGTATCCAATAAGATTCTGCATTTTTGATACTGACCAAAAGTATCCTTGATGTGTACAATAGCAGTAGGTAGAATTGCAGTATTTCTTTCATCCTCAAAATTAGCTGTATTTGTACATACTTGTTCTGGTTCTTGCTTGCTATTTCTGCTTGAGTCTTGACTTGATCCCTTTTGTTCATGCAACAAAGTATTGTGTTTGAATTTGCAAACCTTACACCTGGAATTAGAAACACATTCCTTGACCATGTGTTTCGCCCTTAAACAATTAAAACAAAGTCCCTTCTCTTTAACATACTCCCTCCTCTTTTTTATTGTGAGATTCAGGAATTCTGGACACGTGAACACTCCGTGCTCACCTTGACATTTATAACACGAGTTGGATAATGCGAAAGAAATATGACTAACCTTATTTTTCTGATGCGAAGTGTTACTTGATAATTTAATCTCCTTGAGTGGTGTCAATTCATAAATTCTGTTATTGATAAACTTCACTAAATTTGCAAAAGTTATATTCTCATCTTCCTTCCGTTGCGAACACTCACGACGCCAAAATTTCAATGACTCATTGTCTAATTTTGTTGATAACAAGAACATTAGCCATCTATCCCAATGTTCAGTTGGCAAATCTAGAGCCTTTAGTGCTCGAACTGATTCATTAATGTTGCTACATAGCAACCTAAGACCTTCTGCTGATGTTGTATGTAATTTTTGTTGCTCCATTATTGTTTGTAAATGTGAGTCTATGATGACTTCTTTCTTGTTGAACGTACTGACCAATTCCTCATAGGCCTGTATATAATTTGCATCACTAATTGTAATGTTTTTGAGAAAGCCTTGTGCATTCCCAATCAAAGCGTGCTTCAAATATTGTAATTTTTCACATGATGATAACCTTTTTTGGTTATGTACTAAACTCTTGAACAAATCGTGAAATTCAGGCCAATTTTTGTAATTGCCATCAAATTTCGGTATTTCAATTCGTTGCAACTGAAAATTTGAATGATTTTCACTTTGTTGCCCATTATTTCTAGATCCCATACCACCATCATGTCCGATACTATTTTCTGTTGGAATTTGTTTCACTAATTCCGCCAATGCGACTTGGTGCCTCATTAATACTTCAATTGCATCTTTCATTTCTGTGGTGTTGTCGGACAAACTTGTCTGCGGATTTATGGTAGTGCTCAAAGAATTGTCATTTGTTAATTCCTTAATTAACTTTGACGCTAAACTCTTCGTCTCAAAATATTTCTCTTCCATTAGTGTCCTTTCAGCGTCTTGCATCTTACCATCTTCATCTTTGCAATCAGGATGTAGTTCGATTTCTAATTGTACGATTTCAAACTGCTGATATAGTTCAATTAATTTGGTGATTCTTTCATTGATGTCATCTTCATTTGCAGACTTTTGTTGAGTAAAATAATTACCGATTCGAGTAATTTGAGCTTTGATTATACCGCGCCTTTTGATTAACAAATCCATGTTTAAACTTATTTCAAATTTACCTATGGACAACTGCAATAACCTTTTAATTGTAACAAATTATATTTTTTCTTAACCTTGCCAATAAATTCGATATATTGATCCGGTTACGAAGGACCAAAAAATGTTACGATTTTAAGTAAAAAATGTAATCCTTTTAGAACAATTTAATAAATTCTTTATTAATCAATTTTAAAAGTTACAAGAAAATTTCCAAGGTTATACGAACAGTTGTCTTTGGTTGATTTTAGTGGACTGTATCGTTTTTGTTTTATGAAAAATTATATTGAAATTTCGTGGCCAACTTTATAAATTAATTGAAATTGAAATCTTAAGTAGAAATGAAAAAATAGTTTACAGTGAAGTTGTAACAAAGTTGTTTGAAGCAAAACGCATATAGTTTGAAAAATCAAAGAGTTGTTTGAACAAAATGAAGTTGTTCGAAACAAAAGATATATAGTTTTAAAAATTAAAGTGTTTTTGAAAGAGAATTAAGCTGTTTGAAACAAAACACATACAGTTTTAAAAATCAAAGATTTTTTGAACAAAATGAAGTTGTTTGTCACAAAACACATATGGTGTGAAAAATTAAAGGGTTTTTAAATAAAAATAAGTTATTTGAAACGAAACACATATAGTTTGAAAAATCCAAGGGTTTTTAAATAAAAATAAGTTGTTTGAAACGAAACACATATAGTTCGAAAAATCAAAGGGTTTTTTGAACAAAATGAAGTTGTTTGAAACAAAACATATATTGTTTTAAAAACTAAACTGTTTTTGAAAGAGAATTAAGTTGTTTGAAACAAAACACATACAGTTTGAAAAATCAAAGAGTTTTTTGTACAAAATGAAGTTGTTTGAAGCAAAACATATATAGTTTTAAAAATTAAAGTGTTTTTGAAAGAGAATTAAGTTGTTTGAAACAAAACACATATAGTTTGAAAAATCAAAGAGTTTTTTGAACAAAATTAAGTTGTTCGAAACAAAAAACATGTAACTTGAAAAATTAAAGAGTTTCTTAAAGAAAATTAATTTGTTAGAAACAACACACATATAGTTTGAAAAATTAAAGAGTTTTTTATAGAAAATTAAATTGTTTGGACCAAAACACATATAATTGGATAAAAATTAAAGAGTTTTTTTTTTATAGAAAATTAAGTTGTTTGTCACAAAACACATATGGTTTCAAAAATTAAAGAGTTTTTTGAACAAAATGAAGTTGTTCGAAACAAAAAACATGTAGCTTGAAAAATTAAAGAGTTTCTTAAAGAAAATTAATTTGTTAGAAACAACACACACATAGTTTGAAAAATTAAAGATATTTTTTAAGAATATTAAGTTGTTTGAAACAAAACACATATGGTTTGATAAAAATTAAAGAGTTTTTTTTAAAGAAAATTAAGTTGTTTATCACAAAATACATATGATTTGAAAAATTAAAGAGTTTTTAAAGAAAAATAAGTTGTTTGAAACGAAACACATGTAGTTTGAAAAATTGAATAGTTTTTTAAAGAAAATTAAGTTGCTTGAAACAAAGCACATCTATTATGAAAATTTAAAGAGATTTAAAATAAAATTAAGTTGTTTGAAACAAAACACATATAGTTTGAAAAATTAAAGTGTTTTCAAAGAAAATTTAGTTGTTTGAAGCAAAACGCATCTAGTTTGAAAAATTAAAGAGTTTTTGATAGAAATTTGAGTTGTTTGAAATAAAACACATATAGTTTGAAAAATCAAAGAGTTTTTTGGACAAAATGAAGTTGTTTGAAACAAAACACATCTAGTTTTAAAAATTAAAGCATTTTTAAAGAAAATTAAATTGTTTGAAACAAAACACATGTAGCTTGAAAAATTAAAGAGTTTTTTAAAGAAAATGAAGTTGTTTGAAACAAAACACATATGGTTTGATAAAAATTACAGAGTTTTTTTTAAAGAAAATTAAGTTGTTTGTCACAAAACACATATGGTTTGAAAAATTAAAGAGTTTTTAAAGAAAAATAAGTTATTTGAAACGAAGCACATGTAGTTTGAAAAATTAAAGAGTTTTTTAAAGAAAATTAAGTTGCTTGAAACAAAACACATCTATTATGAAAATTTAAAGAGATTTAAAAAAAAATTAAGTTGTTTGAAACAAAACACATATAGTTTGAAAAATTAAACTGTTTTTAAAGAAAATTTAGTTGTTTGAAGCAAAACGCATGTAGTGTGAAAAATTAAAGAGTTTTTTTTTAAAGAAAATTAAGATGTTTGAAACAAAACACATGTAGTTCGAAAAATTAAAGGGCTTTTAAAGAATATTAGGTTGTTTGAGGCAAAAGGCATGTAGTTTGTAAAGCTAAAGGCTTTTTTAAAAAAATTAATTTGCTTGAAACAAAGCACATATACTTGAAAAATTAAAGTATTTTTTATAAGAAATTAAGTTGTTTGAAGCAAAACGCATATAGTTTGAAAAATCAAAGAGTTGTTTGAACAAAATGAAGTTGTTCGAAACAAAAGATATATAGTTTTAAAAATTAAAGTGTTTTTGAAAGAGAATTAAGCTGTTTGAAACAAAACACATACAGTTTTAAAAATCAAAGATTTTTTGAACAAAATGAAGTTGTTTGTCACAAAACACATATGGTGTGAAAAATTAAAGAGTTTTTAAATAAAAATAAGTTATTTGAAACGAAACACATATAGTTTGAAAAATCCAAGGGTTTTTAAATAAAAATAAGTTGTTTGAAACGAAACACATATAGTTTGAAAAAGCAAAGAGTTTTTTGAACAAAATGAAGTTGTTTGAAACAAAACATATATAGTTTTAAAAATTAAAGTGTTTCTGAAAGAGAATTAAGTTGTTTGAAACAAAAGACATATAGTTTGAAAAATCAAAGAGTTTTTTGAACAAAATGAAGTTGTTTGAAAAAAAACATATATAGGTTTAAAAATTAAAGTGTTTTTAAAGAAAATTAAGTTGTTTGAAACGAAACACATGTAGTTTGAAAAATTGAATAATTTTTTAAAGAAAATTAAGTTGCTTGAAACAAAGCACATCTATTATGTAAATTTAAAGAGATTTGAAAAAAAATTAAGTTGTTTGAAACAAAACACATGTAGTTTGAAAAATTAAAGATATTTTTTAATAATATTAAGTTATTTGAAACAAAACACATATAAATTGATAAAAATTAAAGAGTTTTTTTTTAAAGAAAATTAAGTTGTTTTTCACAAAACACGTATGGTTTGAAAAATTAAAGAGTTTTTAAAGAAAAATAAGTTGTTTGAAACGAAACACATGTAGTTTGAAAAATTGAATAATTTTTTAAAGAAAATTAAGTTGCTTGAAACAAAGCACATCTATTATGTAAATTTAAAGAGATTTGAAAAAAAATTAAGTTGTTTGAAACAAAACACATGTAGTTTGAAAAATTAAAGTGTTTTCAAAGAAAATTTAGTTATTTGAAGCAAAACGCATGTAGTTTGAAAAACTAAAGTGCTTTTGAAAGAGAATTAAGTTGTTTGAAACAAACCACATATAGTTTGAAAATTTAAAGTGTTTTTTAAAGAAAATTAAGTTGTTTGAAACAAAACACATATAGTTTGAAAAAAATTGTAGAGCTGTTTAAAGAAAATTAAGTTGCTTGAAACAAAACACATGTAGCTTGAAAAATTAAAGAGTTTTTTTAAGAATATTAAGTTGTTTGAAACAAAACACATATGGTTTGATAAAAATTAAAGAGTTTTTTTTAAAGAAAATTAAGTTGTTTATCACAAAACACATATGGTTTGAAAAATTAAAGAGGTTTTAAAGAAAAATAAGTTGCTTGAAACAAAGCACATCTATTATGAAAATTTAAAGAGATTTAAAAAAAAATTAAGTTGTTTTAAACAAAACACATATAGTTTGAAAAATTAAAGTGTTTTCAAAGAAAATTTAGTTGTTTGAAGCAAAACGCATGTAGTTTGAAAAATTAAAGAGATTTTTAAAGAAAAGTAATTTGCTTGAAACAAAACACATATAGCTTGAAAAACTAAAGTATTTTTTATAGGAAATTAAGTTGCTTGAAGCAAAACGCATATAGTTTGAAAAATCAAAGAGTTTTTTAAACAAAATGAAGTTGCTTGAATCAAAAGATATGTAGTTTTAAAAATTAAAGTGATTTTGAAAGAGAATTAAGTTGTTTGAAACAAAACATATAAAGTTTAAAAAATTAAAGAGTTTTTTGAACAAAATGAAGTCTTTGTCACAAAACACATATGGTGTGAAAAATTAAAGAGTTTTTAAATAAAAATAAGTTGTTTGAAACGAAACACATATAGTTTGAAAAACTGAAGAGTTTTAAAATAAAAATAAGTTGTTTGAAACGAAACACATATAGTTTGAAAAATCAAAGGGTTTTTTTGAACAAAATGAAGTTGTTTGAAACAAAACATATATTGTTTTAAGAACTAAACTGTTTTTGAAAGTGAATTAAGTTGTTTGAAACAAAACACATACAGTTTGAAAAATCAAAGAGTTTTTTGTACAAAATGAAGTTGTTTGAAACAAAACATATATAGTTTTAAAAATTAAAGTGTTTTTGAAAGAGAATTAAGTTGTTTGAAACAAAACGCATGTAGTTTGAAAAATAAAAGAGTTTTTTGAACAAAATTAAGTTGTTCGAAACAAAACACATGTAGCTTGAAAAATTAAAGAGTTTCTTAAAGAAAATTAATTTGTTAGAAACAACACACATATAGTTTGAAATATTAAAGAGTTTTTTATAGAATATTTAATTGTTTGGACCAAAACACATATAATTGGATAAAAATTAAAGAGTTTTTTTTTTTATAGAAAATTAAGTTGTTTGTCACAAAACACATGTGGTTTGAAAAATTAAAGAGTTTTTAAAGAAAAATAAGTTGTTTGAAACGAAACACACATAGTTTGAAAAATTAAAGATATTTTTTAAGAATATTAAGTTGTTTGAAACAAAACACATATGGTTTGATAAAAATTAAAGAGCTTTTTTAAAGAAAATTAAGTTGTTTATCACAAAACACATATGGTTTGAAAAATTAAAGAGTTTTTAAAGAAAAATAAGTTGTTTGAAACGAAACACATGTAGTTTGAAAAATTGAATAGTTTTTTAAAGAAAATTAAGTTGCTTGAAACAAAGCACATCTATTATGAAAATTTAAAGAGATTTAAAAAAAAATTAAGTTGTTTGAAACAAAACACATATAGTTTGAAAAATTAAAGTGTTTTCAAAGAAAATTTAGTTGTTTGAAGCAAAACGCATGTAGTTTGAAAAATTAAAGAGATTTTTAAAGAAAAGTAATTTGCTTGAAACAAAACACATATAGCTTGAAAAACCAAAGTATTTTTTATAGGAAATTAAATTGCTTGAAGCAAAACGCATATAGTTTGAAAAATCAAAGAATTTTTTGAACAAAATGAAGTTGCTTGAATCAAAACATATGTAGTTTTAAAAATTAAAGTGCTTTTGAAAGAGAATTAAGTTGTTTGAAACAAAACACATAAAGTTTGAAAAATTAAAGAGTTTTTTGAACAAAATGAAGTGTTTGTCACAAAACACATATGGTGTGAAAAATTAAAGAGTTTTTAAATAAAAATAAGTTGTTTGAAACGAAACACATATAGTTTGAAAAACTGAAGAGTTTTAAACTAAAAATAAGTTGTTTGAAACGAAACACATATAGTTTGAAAAATCAAAGGGTTTTTTTGAACAAAATGAAGTTGTTTGAAACAAAACATATATTGTTTTAAGAACTAAACTGTTTTTGAAAGTGAATTAAGTTGTTTGAAACAAAACACATACAGTTTGAAAAATCAAAGAGTTTTTTGTACAAAATGAAGTTGTTTGAAACAAAACATATATAGTTTTAAAAATTAAAGTGTTTTTGAAAGAGAATTAAGTTGTTTGAAACAAAACGCATGTAGTTTGAAAAATAAAAGAGTTTTTTGAACAAAATTAAGTTGTTCGAAACAAAACACATGTAGCTTGAAAAATTAAAGAGTTTCTTAAAGAAAATTAATTTGTTAGAAACAACACACATATAGTTTGAAATATTAAAGAGTTTTTTATAGAATATTAAATTGTTTGGACCAAAACACATATAATTGGATAAAAATTAAAGAGTTTTTTTTTTATAGAAAATTAAGTTGTTTGTCACAAAACACATGTGGTTTGAAAAATTAAAGAGTTTTTAAAGAAAAATAAGTTGTTTGAAACGAAACACACATAGTTTGAAAAATTAAAGATATTTTTTAAGAATATTAAGTTGTTTGAAACAAAACACATATGGTTTGATAAAAATTAAAGAGTTTTTTTTAAAGAAAATTAAGTTGTTTATCACAAAACACATATGGTTTGAAAAATTAAAGAGTTTTTAAAGAAAAATAAGTTGTTTGAAACGAAACACATGTAGTTTGAAAAATTGAATAGTTTTTTAAAGAAAATTAAGTTGCTTGAAACAAAGCACATCTATTATGAAAATTTAAAGAGATTTAAAAAAAAATTAAGTTGTTTGAAACAAAACACATATAGTTTGAAAAATTAAAGTGTTTTCAAAGAAAATTTAGTTGTTTGAAGCAAAACGCATGTAGTTTGAAAAATTAAAGAGATTTTTAAAGAAAAGTAATTTGCTTGAAACAAAACACATATAGCTTGAAAAACTAAAGTATTTTTTATAGGAAATTAAGTTGCTTGAAGCAAAACGCATATAGTTTGAAAAATCAAAGAGTTTTTTAAACAAAATGAAGTTGCTTGAATCAAAAGATATGTAGTTTTAAAAATTAAAGTGCTTTTGAAAGAGAATTAAGTTGTTTGAAACAAAACATATAAAGTTTAAAAAATTAAAGAGTTTTTTGAACAAAATGAAGTCTTTGTCACAAAACACATATGGTGTGAAAAATTAAAGAGTTTTTAAATAAAAATAAGTTGTTTGAAACGAAACACATATAGTTTGAAAAACTGAAGAGTTTTAAAATAAAAATAAGTTGTTTGAAACGAAACACATATAGTTTGAAAAATCAAAGGGTTTTTTTGAACAAAATGAAGTTGTTTGAAACAAAACATATATTGTTTTAAGAACTAAACTGTTTTTGAAAGTGAATTAAGTTGTTTGAAACAAAACACATACAGTTTGAAAAATCAAAGAGTTTTTTGTACAAAATGAAGTTGTTTGAAACAAAACATATATAGTTTTAAAAATTAAAGTGTTTTTGAAAGAGAATTAAGTTGTTTGAAACAAAACGCATGTAGTTTGAAAAATAAAAGAGTTTTTTGAACAAAATTAAGTTGTTCGAAACAAAACACATGTAGCTTGAAAAATTAAAGAGTTTCTTAAAGAAAATTAATTTGTTAGAAACAACACACATATAGCTTGAAATATTAAAGAGTTTTTTATAGAATATTAAATTGTTTGGACCAAAACACATATAATTGGATAAAAATTAAAGAGTTTTTTTTTTTATAGAAAATTAAGTTGTTTATCACAAAACACATATGGTTTGAAAAATTAAAGAGTTTTTAAAAAAAAATTAAGTTGTTTGAAACAAAACACATATAGTTTGAAAAATTAAAGTGTTTTCAAAGAAAATTTAGTTGTTTGAAGCAAAACGCATGTAGTTTGAAAAATTAAAGAGATTTTTAAAGAAAAGTAATTTGCTTGAAACAAAACACATATAGCTTGAAAAACTAAAGTATTTTTTATAGGAAATTAAATTGCTTGAAGCAAAACGCATACAGTTTGAAAAATCAAAGAGTTTTTTGAACAAAATGAAGTTGCTTGAATCAAAACATATGTAGTTTTAAAAATTAAAGTGCTTTTGAAAGAGAATTAAGTTGTTTGAAACAAAACACATAAAGTTTGAAAAATTAAAGAGTTTTTTGAACAAAATGAAGTGTTTGTCACAAAACACATCTGGTGTGAAAAATTAAAGAGTTTTTAAATAAAAATAAGTTGTTTGAAACGAAACACATATAGTTTGAAAAACTTAAGAGTTTTAAAATAAAAATAAGTTGTTTGAAACGAAACACATATAGTTTGAAAAATCAAAGGGTTTTTTGAACAAAATGAAGTTGTTTGAAACAAAACATATATTGTTTTAAAAACTAAACTGTTTTTGAAAGAGAATTAAGTTGTTTGAAACAAAACACATACAGTTTGATAAATCAAAGAGTTTTTTGTACAAAATGAAGTTGTTTGAAACAAAACGTATATAGTTTTAAAAATTAAAGTGTTTTTGAAAGAGAATTAAGTTGTTTGAAACAAAACACATATAGTTTGAAAAATGAAAGAGTTTTTTGAACAAAATTAAGTTGTTCGAAACAAAACACATGTATCTTGAAAAATTTAAGAGTTTCTTAAAGAAAATTAATTTGTTACAAACAACACACATATAGTTTGAAAAATTAAAGAGTTTTTTTATAGAAAATTAAATTGTTTGGGCCAAAACACATATAATTGGATAAAAATTAAAGAGTTTTTTTTTATAGAAAATTAAGTTGTTTGTCACAAAATACATATGGTTTGAAAAATTAAAGAGTTTTTAAAGAAAAATAAGTTGTTTGAAACGAAACACACATAGTTTGAAAAATTAAAGATATTTTTTAAGAATATGAAGTTGTTTGGAACAAACCGTATATGGTTTGATAAAAATTAAAGAGTTTTTTTTAAAGAAAATTAAGTTGTTTATCACAAAACACATATGGTTTGAAAAATTAAAGAGTTTTTAAAGAAAAATAAGTTGTTTGAAACGAAACACATGTAGTTTGAAAAATTGAATAGTTTTTTAAAGAAAATTAAGTTGCTTGAAACAAAGCACATCTATTATGAAAATTTAAAGAGATTTTAAAAAAAATTAAGTTCTTTGAAACAAACACATATAGTTTGAAAAATTAAAGGGTTTTCAAAGAAAATTTAGTTGATTGAAGCAAAACGCATGTAGTTTGAAAAATTAAAGAGATTTTTAAAGAAAAGTAATTTGCATGAAACAAAACACATATAGCTTGAAAAACTAAAGTATTTTTTATAGGAAATTAAGTTGGTTGAAACAAAACGCATATAGTTTGAAAAAAATTGTAGAGCTGTTTAAAGAAAATTAAGTTGCTTGAAACAAAACACACATAGTTTGAAAAATTAAAGATATTTTTTAAGAATATTAAGTTGTTTGAAACAAAACACATATGGTTTGATAAAAATTAAACTGTTTTTTTTAAAGAAAATTAAGTTGTTTATCACAAACACATATGGTTTGAAAAATTTTAGAGTTTTTAAAGAAAAATAAGTTGTTTGAAACGAAACACACGTAGTTTGAAAAATTGAATAGTTTTTTAAAGAAAATTAAGTTGCTTGAAACAAAGCACATCTATTATGAAAATTTAAAGAAAATTAAAAAAAAATTAAGTTGTTTGAAACAAACGCATATAGTTTGAAAAATTAAAGTGTTTTCAAAGAAAATTTAGTTGTTTGAAGCAAAACGCATGTAGTTTGAAAAATTAAAGAGATTTTTAAAGAAAAGTAATTGGCTTGAAACAAAACACATATAGCTTGATAAACTAAAGTATTTTTTATAGGAAATTAAGTTGTTTGAAACAAAACACATATAGTTTGAAAAAAATTGTAGAGCTGTTTAAAGAAAATTAAGTTGCTTGAAACAAAACACATGTAGCTTGAAAAATTAAAGAGTTTTTTTAAGAATATTAAGTTGTTTGAAACAAAACACATATGGTTTGATAAAAATTAAAAAGTTTTTTTTAAAGAAAATTAAGTTGTTTATCACGAAACACATATGGTTTGAAAAATTAAAGAGTTTTTAAAGAAAAATAAGTTGTTTGAAATGAAACACATGTAGTTTGAAAAATTGAATAGTTTTTTAAAGAAAATTAAGTTGCTTGAAACAAAGCACATCTATTATGAAAATTTAAAGAGATTTAAAAAAAAATTAAGTTGTTTGAAACAAAACACATATAGTTTGAAAAATTAAAGTGTTTTCAAAGAAAATGTAGCTGTTTGCAGCAAAACGCATGTAGTTTGAAAAATTAAAGAGATTTTTAAAGAAAAGTTATTTGCTTGAAACAAAACACATATAGCTTGAAAAATTAAAGTATTTTTTATAGGAAATTAAGTTGCTTGAAGCAAAACGCATATAGTTTGAAAAATCAAAGAGTTTTTTGAACAAAATGAAGTTGCTTGAATCAAAACGTACGTAGTTTTCAAAATTTAAGTGCTTTTGAAAGAGAATTAAGTTGTTTGAAACAAAACACATAAAGTTTGAAAAGTTAAAGAGTTTTTTGAACAAAATGAAGTGTTTGTCACAAAACACATATGGTGTGAAAAATTAAAGAGTTTTTAAATAAAAATAAGTTGTTTGAAACGAAACACATATAGTTTGAAAAACTAAAGAGTTTTAAAATAAAAATAAGTTGTGTGAAACAAAACATATATAGTTTGAAAAATCAAAGAGTTTTTTGAACAAAATTAAGTTGTTCGAAACAAAAAACATGTAGCTTGAAAAATTAAAGAGTTTCTTAAAGAAAATTAATTTGTTAGAAACAACACATATAGTTTGAAAAGTTAAAGTGTTTTTTAAGGAAAATTAAGTTGTTTGAAACAAAACACATATAGTATGAAAAAAATTGTAGAGGTTGTTAAAGAAAATTAAGTTGTTTGAAACAAAACACATCTAATATGAAAATTTAAAGAGTTTTTTAAAGAAAATTAAGTTGTTTGAAACAAAACAGATATAGTTTGAAAAATTAAAGAGTTTTTTAAAGAAAATTAAGTTGTTTGAAACAAAACACATATAATTTGATAAAAATTAAAGAGCTTTTTTTAAAGAAAATTAAGTAGTTTTTCACAAAACACGTATGGTTTGAAAAATTAAAGAGTTTTCAAAGAAAAATAAGTTGTTTGAAACGAAACACATGTAGTTTGAAAAATTGAATAATTTTTTAAAGAAAATTAAGTTGCTTGAAACAACGCACATCTATTATGAAAATTTAAAGAGATTTGAAAAAAAATTAAGTTGTTTGAAACAAAACACATGTAGTTTGAAAAATTAAAGTGTTTTCAAAGAAAATTTAGTTGTTTGAAGCAAAACGCATGTAGTTTGAAAAATTAAAGTGCTTTTGAAAGAGAATTAAGTTGTTTGAAACAAACCACATATGGTTTGAAAACTTAAAGTGTTTTTTAAAGAAAATTAAGTTGTTTGAAACAAAACACATATAGTTTGAAAAAAATTGTAGAGCTGTTTAAAGAAAATTAAGTTGCTTGAAGCAAAACACATGTAGCTTGAAAAATTAAAGAGTTTTTTTAAGAATATTAAGTTGTTTGAAAAAAAACACATATGGTGTGAAAAGTTAAAGTGTTTTTTAAGGAAAATTAAGTTGTTTGAAACAAAACACATATAGTATGAAAAAAATTGTAGAGGTTTTTAAAGAAAATTAAGTTGTTTGAAACAAAACACATCTAATATGAAAATTTAAAGAGTTTTTTAAAGAAAACTAAGTTGTTTGAAACAAAACAGATATAGTTTGAAAAATTAAAGAGTTTTTTAAAGAAAATTAAGTTGTTTGAAAGAAAACACATATAATTTAATAAAAATTAAAGAGTTTTTTTTAAAGAAAATTAAGTTGTTTATCACAAAACACATATGGTTTGAAAAATTAAAGTGTTTTCAAAGAAAAAAAAGTTGTTTGAAACGAAACACATGTAGTTTGAAAAATTGAATAGTTTTTTAAAGAAAATTAAGTTGCTTGAAACAAAGCACATCTATTATGAAAATTTAAAGAGATTTAAAAAAAAATTAAGTTGTTTGAAACAAAACACATATAGTTTGAAAAATTAAAGTGTTTTCAAAGAAAATTTAGTTGTTTGAAGCAAAACGCACGTAGTTTGAAAAATTAAAGAGAGTTTTAAAGAAAAGTAATTTGCTTGAAACAAAACACATATAGTTTGAAAATTTAAAGAGTTTTTTTTAAAGAAAATTAAGTTGTTTGAAAAAAAACACATATGGTGTGAAAAGTTAAAGTGTTTTTTAAGGAAAATTAAGTTGTTTGAAACAAAACACATATAGTATGAAAAAAATTGTAGAGGTTTTTAAAGAAAATTAAGTTGTTTGAAACAAAACACATCTAATATGAAAATTTAAAGAGTTTTTTAAAGAAAATTAAGTTGTTTGAAACAAAACAGATATAGTTTGAAAAGTTAAAGTGTTTTTTAAGGAAAATTAAGTTGTTTGAAACAAAACACATATAGTATGAAAAAAATTGTAGAGGGTTTTAAAGAAAATTAAGTTGTTTGAAACAAAACACATCTAATATGAAAATTTAAAGAGTTTTTTAAAGAAAATTAAGTTGTTTGAAACAAAACAGATATTGTTTGAAAAATTAAAGAGTTTTTTAAAGAAAATTAAGTTGTTTGAAACAAAACACATATAATTTGATAAAAATTAAAGAGTTTTTTTAAAAAAAATTAAGTTGTTTATCACAAAACACATATAGTTTGAAAAATTAAAGAGTTTTTAAAGAAAAATAAGTTGTGTGAAACAAAACATATATAGGTTTTAAAATTAAAGTGTTTTTAAAGAAAATTAAGTTGTTTGAAACAAAACACATCTATTATGAAAATTTAAAGAGTTTTTTTTAAAGAAAATTAAGTTGTTTGAAACAAAACAGATATGGTTTGAAAAATTAAAGAGTTTTTTAAAGAAAATTAAGTTGTTTGAAACAAAACACATATAATTTGATAAAAATTAAAGAGTTTTTTTTAAAGAAAAAATATGGTTTGAAAAATTAAAGAGTTTTTAAAGAAAAATAAGTTGTTTGAAACGAAACACATGTAGTTTGAAAAATTGAATAGTTTTTTAAAGAAAATTAAGTTGCTTGAAACAAAGCACGTCTATTATGAAAATTTAAAGAGATTTAAAAAAAATTAAGTTGTTTGAAACAAAACACATATAGTTTGAAAAATTAATGTGTTTTCAAAGAAAATTTAGTTGTTTGAAGCAAAACGCACGTAGTTTGAAAAACTAAAGAGAGTTTTAAAGAAAAGTAATTTGCTTCAAACAAAACACATATAGTTTGAAAAACTAAAGAGTTTTAAAATAAAAATAAGTTGTTTGAAACGAAACACATGTAGTTTGAAAAATCAAAGGGTTTTTTGAACAAAATGAAGTTGTTTGAAACAAAACATATATTGTTTTAAAAACTAAACTGTTTTTGAAAGAGAATTAAGTTGTTTGAAACACAACACATACAGTTTGAAAAATCAAAGAGTTTTTTGTACAAAATGAAGTTGTTTGATACAAAACATGTATAGTTTTAAAATTAAAGTGTTTTTGAAAGAGAATTAAGTCGTTTGAAACAAAAGACATATAGTTTGAAAAATCAAAGAGTTTTTTGAACAAAATTAAGTTGTTCGAAACAAAACACATGTAGCTTGAAAAATTAAAGAGTTTCTTAAAGAAAATTAATTTGTTAGAAACAACACACATATAGTTTGAAAAATTAAAGAGTTTTTTATAGAAAATTAAATTGTTTGGACCAATACACATATAATTGGATAAAAATTAAAGAGCTTTTTTTATAGAAAATTAAGTTGTTTGTCACAAAACACATATGGTTTGAAAAATTAAAGAGTTTTTAAAGAAAAATAAGTTGTTTGAAACGAAACACACATAGTTTGAAAAATTAAAGATATTTTTTAAGAATATTAAGTTGTTTGAAACAAAAGACATATGGTTTGATAAAAGCTAAAGAGTTTTTTTTAAAGAAAATTAAGTTGTTTATCACAAAACCCATATGGTTTGAAAAATTAAAGAGTTTTTAAAGAAAAATAAGTTGTTTGAAACGAAACACATGTAGTTTGAAAAATAGAATAGTTTTTTAAAGAAAATTAAGTTGCTTGAAACAAAGCCCATCTATTATGAAAAATTAAAGAGATTTAAAAAAAATTAAGTTTTTTGAAACAAACACATATAGTTTGAAAAATTAAAGTGTTTTCAAAGAAAATTTAGTTGTTTGAAGCAAAACGCATGTAGTTTGAAAAATCAAAGAGTTTTTTGAACAAAATTAAGTTGTTCGAAACAAAACACATGTAGCTTGAAAAATTAAAGAGTTTCTTAAAGAAAATTAATTTGTTAGAAACAACACACATATAGTTTGAAAAATTAAAGAGTTTTTTATAGAAAATTAAATTGTTTGGACCAAAACACATATAATTGGATAAAAATTAAAGAGCTTCTTTTTATAGAAAATTAGGCTGTTTGTCACAAAACACATATGGTTTGAAAAATTAAAGAGTTTTTAAAGAAAAGTAATTTGGTTGAAACAAAACACATACAGTTTTAAAAATCAAAGAGTTTTTTGTACAAACTGAAGTTGTTTGAAACAAAACATATATAGTTTTAAAAATTAAAGTGTTTTTGAAAGAGAATTAAGTTGTTTGAAACAAAACACATATAGTTTGAAAAATCAAAGAGTTTTTTGAACAAAATTAAGTTGTTCGAAACAAAACACATGCAGCTTGAAAAATTAAAGAGTTTCGTAAAGAAAATTAATTTGTTAGCAACAACACACATATAGTTTGAAAAACTAAAGAGTTTTTTATAGATAATTGAATTGTTTGGACCAAAACACATATAATTTCATAAAAATTAAAGAGTTTTTTTTTTTTATAGAAAATTAAGTTGTTTGAAACGAAACACACATAGTTTGAAAAATTCAAGAGTTTTTTAAAGAAAATTAGGTTGCTTGAAAAAAAAACACATCTATTTTGAAAATTTAAAGAGATTTAAAAAAAAATAAGTTGTTTAAAAACAAAACACCTATAGTTTGAAAAATTAAAGTGTTTTTAAAGAAAATTAAGTTGTTTGAAGCAAAACGCATGTAGTTTGAAAAATTAAAGGGTTTTTTTAAAGAAAATTAGGTTGCTTGAAACAAAATACATATGGTTTGAAAAATTAAAGTGTTTTTAAAAGAAAATTAAGGTGTTTGAAATAAAACACATATAGTTTGAAAAGCTAAAGAGTTTTTTGAACAAAATGAAGTTGTTTGAAACAAAACATTTATAGTTTTAAAAATTAAAGAGTTTTTTAAAGAAAATTAAGTTGTTAGAAAAAACACGCTTATAGTTTGAAAAATTAAAGTGTTTTTTAAAGAAAATTAATTTGTTTGGACCAAAACACATATAATTTGATAAAAACTAAAGAGTTTTTTTTTTAAAGAAAATTAAGTTGTTTGTCACGAAATATATATGGTTTGAAAAATAAAAGAGTTTTTAAAGAAAAATAAGTTGTTTGAAACAAAACACATATAGTTCGGAAAATTGAAGAGTTTTTTAAAGAAAATTAAGTTGCTTGACACAAAACACGTCTATTATGAAAATTTAAAGAGATTTAAAAACAAATTAGGTTGTTTGAAACAAAACATATACAGTTTGAAAAATTAAAGTGTTTTTAAAGAAAATTAAGTTGTTTGAAGCAAAGCGCATGTAGTTTCAAAAATTAAATAGTTTTTAAAGGAAATTAAGTTGCCTGAAACAAAACACATGTATTATCAAAAATTAAAGAGTTTGTCAGATAAAATTAAGTTGTTTGAAACAAAACACATTTGGTTTGAAAAATTAAAGAGTTTTTAAACAAAATTAAGTTGCTTGAAAGAAAACACATGTAGTGAGAAAAACTAAAGAGTTTTTTAAAGAAAATTAATTTGTTTGAAACAAAACACATATAGTTTGAAAAACTAAATTGCTTTTAAAGACAATTAAGTTGTTTGAAACAAAACGCATATAGTTTGAAAAACTAAAGAGGTTTTTAAGGAAAATTTAGTTGTTTGTCACAAAACACATTTAGTTTGAAAAATTAAAGAGTTTTTGAAACAAAATTAAGTTGTTTGAAATAAAACACATATAGTTTGAAAAACTAAAGAGTTTTTTGAACAAAATGAAATTGTTTGAAACTAAACATATATAGTTTTAAAAATTAAAGAGTTTTTTAAAGAAACTTAAGTTGTTAGAAACAACACGCATATAGTTTGAAAAATTAAAGTGTTTTTTAAAGAAAATTAATTTGTTTGGACTAAGACACATATAATTTGATAAAAACTAAAGAGTTTTTTTTTAAAGGAAATTAAGTTGTTTGTCACAAAATACATATGCTTTGAAAAATTAAAGAGTTTTTAAAGAAAAATAAGTTGTTTGAAACAAAGCACATATAGTTTGGAAACTTGAAGAGTTTTTTAAAGAAAATTAAGTTGCTTGAAACAAAACACATCTATTGTGAAAATTTAAGGAGATTTTAAGAAAAATTAAGTTGTTTGAAACAAAACACATATAGTTTGAAAAATTAAAGCGTTTTTAAAGAAAATTAAGTTGTTTGAAGCAAAGCGCATGTAGTTTCAAAAGTTAAAGAGTTTTTTAAAGAAAATTAAGTTGCTTGAAACAAAATACATATAGTTTGAAAAATTAAAGTGTTTTTTTAGAGAAAATTTAGTTGTTTGAAGCAAAACGCATATAGTTTGAAAAATTAAAGAGTTTTTTAAAGAAAATTAAGTTGCTTGAAACAAAATACATACAGTTTGAAAAATTAAAGTGTTTTTTAGAGTAAATTAAGGTGTTTGAAGCAAAGCGCATATAGTTTGAAAAATTAAAGAGTTTCTTAAAGAAAATTAATTTGTTAGAAACAACACACATATAGTTTGAAAAACTAAAGAGTTTTTTATAGAAAATTAAATTGTTTGGACCAAAACACATATAATTTGATAAAAATTAAAGAGTTTTTTTTTTATAGAAAATTAAGTTGTTTGAAACGAAACACACATAGTTTGAAAAATTCAAGAGTTTTTTAAAGAAAATTAGGTTGCTTGAAAAAAAAACACATCTATTATGAAAATTTAAAGAGATTTAAAAAAAAAAATAAGTTGTTTAAACACAAAACACCTATAGTTTGAAAAATTAAGGTGTTTTTAAAGAAAATTAAGTTGTTTGAAGCAAAACGCATGTAGTTTGAAAAATTAAAGGGTTTTTTTAAAGAAAATTAGGTTGCTTGAAACAAAATACATATAGTTTGCAAAATTAAAGTGTTTTTAAAAGAAAATTAAGGTGTTTGAAATAAAACACATATAGCTTGAAAAGCTAAAGAGTTTTTTGAACAAAATGAAGTTGTTTGAAACAAAACATTTATAGTTTTAAAAATTAAAGAGTTTTTTAAAGAAAATTAAGTTGTTAGAAAAAACACGCTTATAGTTTGAAAAATTAAAGTGTTTTTTAAAGAAAATTAATTTGTTTGGACCAAAACACATATAATTTGATAAAAACTAAAGAGTTTTTTTTTTAAAGAAAATTAAGTTGTTTGTCACAAAATATATATGGTTTGAAAAATAAAAGAGTTTTTAAAGAAAAATAAGTTGTTTGAAACAAAACACATATAGTTCGGAAAATTGAAGAGTTTTTTAAAGAAAATTAAGTTGCTTGAAACAAAACACGTCTATTATGAAAATTTAAAGAGATTTAAAAACAAATTAAGTTGTTTGAAGCAAAACAAATATAGTTTGAAAAATTAAAGTGTTTTTAAAGAAAATTAAGTTGTTTGAAGCAAAGCGCATGTAGTTTCAAAAATTAAAGAGTTTTTTAAAGAAAATTAAGTTGCTCGAAACGAAGCACATATAGTTTGAAAAATTAAATAGTTTTTAAAGGAAATTAAGTTGCCTGAAACAAAACACATGTATTATCAAAAATTAAAGAGTTTGTCAGATAAAATTAAGTTGTTTGAAACAAAACACATTTGGTTTGAAAAATTAAAGAGTTTTTAAACCAAATTAAGTTGCTTGAAAGAAAACACATGTAGTGAGAAAAACTAAAGAGTTTTTTAAAGAAAATTAATTTGTTTGAAACAAAACACATATAGTTTGAAAAATTAAATTGCTTTTAAAGACAATTAAGTTGTTTGAAACAAAACGCATATAGTTTGAAAAACTAAAGAGGTTTTTAAGGAAAATTTAGTTGTTTGTCACAAAACACATTTAGTTTGAAAAATTAAAGAGTTTTTGAAACAAAATTAAGTTGTTTGAAATAAAACACATATAGTTTGAAAAACTAAAGAGTTTTTTGAACAAAATGAAATTGTTTGAAACAAAACATATATAGTTTTAAAAATTAAAGAGTTTTTTAAAGAAACTTAAGTTGTTAGAAACAACACGCATATAGTTTGAAAAATTAAAGTGTTTTTTAAAGAAAATTAATTTGTTTGGACTAAGACACATATAATTTGATAAAAACTAAAGAGTTTTTTTTTAAAGGAAATTAAGTTGTTTGTCACAAAATACATATGCTTTGAAAAATTAAAGAGTTTTTAAAGAAAAATAAGTTGTTTGAAACAAAACACATATAGTTTGGAAACTTGAAGAGATTTTTAAAGAAAATTAAGTTGCTTGAAACAAAACACATCTATTGTGAAAATTTAAGGAGATTTTAAGAAAAATTAAGTTGTTTGAAACAAAACACATATAGTTTGAAAAATTAAAGCGTTTTTAAAGAAAATTAAGTTGTTTGAAGCAAAGCGCATGTAGTTTCAAAAGTCAAAGAGTTTTTTAAAGAAAATTAAGTTGCTTGAAACAAAATACATATAGTTTGAAAAATTAAAGTGTTTTTTTAGAGAAAATTTAGTTGTTTGAAGCAAAACGCATATAGTTTGAAAAATTAAAGAGTTTTTTAAAAAAAATTAAGTTGCTTGAAACAAAATACATACAGTTTGAAAAATTAAAGTGTTTTTTAGAGTAAATTAAGGTGTTTGAAGCAAAGCGCATATAGTTTGAAAAATTAAAGAGTTTTTTAAAGAAAATTTAGTTGTTTGTCACAAAACACATATGGTTTGAAAAATTCAAGAGTTTTTAAAGAAACATAAGTTGTTTGAAACGAAACACATGTAGTTTTAAAAATTGAATATGTTTTTAAAGAAAATTAAGTTGCTTGAAACAAAACACATCTATTATGAAAATTTAAAGAGATTTAAAAAAAAATTAAGTTGTTTGAAACAAAACGCATATAGTTTGAAAAATTAAAGTGTTTTTGAAGAAAATTAAGTTGCTTGAAGCAAAACGCACGTAGTTTGAAAAATTGAAGAGTTTTTTTTAAAGAAAATTAAGCTGCTTGAAATAAAATACATATAGATTGAAAAATTAAAGTGTTTTCTAGAGACAATTAACTTGTTTCAAGGAAAACGCATATAGTTTGAAAAATTAAAGAGTTTATTAAGGAAAATTTAGTTGTTTGTCACAAAACACATATAGTTTGAAAAATTAAAGAGTTTTTGAAAGAAAATTGAGTTGTTTGAAACAAACCACACATAGTTTGAAAAAGCAAAGTGTTTTTTGAACAAAATGAAGTTGTTTGAGACAAAACTCATTTAGTTTTAAAAATTAAAGTGTTTTTAAAGAAAATTAAGGTGTTTGAAACAAAACAGATGTAGCTTGAAAAATTAAAGTGTTTTTTAAAGAAAATTAAGTTGTTTGATACAAACCACATATGGTTTGAAAACTTAAAGTGTTTTTTAAAGAAAATTATGTTGTTTGAAACAAAACACATATTGTTTGAAAAATTAAAGAGTTTTTAAAGAAAAATAAGTTGTTTGAAACAAAACTCAAGTAGTTTGAAAAATTGAATAGTTTTTTAAAGAAAATTAAGTTGCTTGAAAGAAAACACGTCTATTATGAAAATTTAAAGAGATTTTCAAAAAAATTAGGTTGTTTGAAACAAAACGCATATAGTCTGAAAAATTAAAGTGTTTTTGAAGAAAATTAGGTTGTTTGAAGCAAAACGCATGTAGCTTGAAAAATTAACGAGTTTTTTTTAAGAAAATTAAGTTGCTTGAACCAAAATACATACAGATTGAAAAATTAAAGTGTTTTTTTTAGAGACAATTAAGTTGTTTGAAGCAAAACGCATATAGTTTGAAAAATTAAAGAGTTTATTAAGGAAAATTTAGTTGTTTGTCATACAACACATATAGTTTGAAAAATTAAAGAGTTTCTGAAAGAAAATTGAGTTGTTTGAAACAAAACACATATAGTTTGAAAAATCAAAGAGTTTTTTGAAAAAAATGAAGTTGTTGGAAACAAACCACATATGGTTCGAAAACTTAAAGTGTTTTTTAAAGAAAATTAAGTCGTTTGAAACAAAACGCATATAGTTTGAAAAAAATGCTAGAGGTTTTTAAAGAAAATTAAGTTGCTTGAAACAAAACACATCTATTATGAAAATTTAAAGAGATTTAAAAAAAAAATTAAGTTGTTTAAAAACAAAACACATATAGTTTGAAAAATTAAAGTGTTTTTTAAAGAAAATTTAGTTGTTTGTCACAAAACACATATATTTTGAGAAATTGAAGAGTTTTTGATAGAAATTTGAGTTGTTTGAAATAAAACACATATAGTTTGAAAAATCAAAGAGTTTTTTGAACAAAATGAAGTTGTTTGAAACAAAACACATCTAGTTTTAAAAATTAAAGCATTTTTAAAGAAAACTAAATTGTTTGAAACAAAACACATGTAGCTTGAAAAATTAAAGAGTTTTTTAAAGAAAATTAAGTTGTTTGAAACAAAACACATATGGTTTGATAAAAATTACAGAGTTTTTTGTAAAGAAAATTAAGTTGTTTGTCACAAAACACATATGGTTTGAAAAATTAAAGAGTTTTTAAAGCAAAATAAGCTATTTGAAACGAAGCACATGTAGTTTGAAAAATTGAAGAGTTTTTTAAAGAAAATTAAGTTGCTTGAAACAAAACACATCTATTATGAAAATTTAAAGAGGTTTTAAAAAAAATTAAGTTGTTTGAAACAAAACACATATAGTTAGAAAAATTAAACTGTTTTTAAAGAAAATTTAGTTGTTTGAAGCAAAACGCATGTAGTTTGAAAAATTAAAGAGTTTTTTTTTTAAAGAAAATTAAGATGTTTGTAACAAAACACATGTAGTACGAAAAATTAAAGGGCTTTTAAAGAATATTAAGTTGTGTGAGGCAAAAGGCATGTAGTTTGAAAAGTTAAAGGCTTTTTTAAAGAAAATTAATTTGCTTGAAACAAAGCACATATACTTGAAAAATTAAAGTATTTTTTATAAGAAATTAAGCTGTTTGAAACAAAACACATACAGTTTTAAAAATCAAAGATTTTTTGAACAAAATGAAGTTGTTTGTCACAAAACACATATGGTGTGAAAAATTAAAGAGTTTTTAAATAAAAATAAGTTATTTGAAACGAAACACATATAGTTTGAAAAATTCAAGAGTTTTTAAATAAAAATAAGTTGTTTGAAATGAAACACATATTGTTTGAAAAATCAAAGAGTTTTTTGAACAAAATGAAGTTGTTTGAAACAAAACATATATAGTTTTAAAAATTAAAGTGTTTTTGAAAGAGAATTAACTTGTTTGAAGAAAAACGCATATAGTTTGAAAAATTAAAGAGGTTATTAATTAAAATTTAGTTGTTTGTCACAAAACACATATAGTTTGAAAAATTATAGAGTTTTTGAAAGAAAATTGAGTTGTTTGAAACAAACCACACATAGTTTGAAAAAGCAAAGGGTTTATTGAACAAAATGAAGTTGTTTGAGACAAGACTCATTTAGTTTTAAAAATTAAAGTGTTTTTAAAGAAAATTAAGTTGTTTGAAAGAAACCAGATGTAGCTTGAAAAATTAAAGAGATTTTTAAAGAAAATTAAGTTGTTTGATACAAAACACATATGGTTTGAAAACTTAAAGTGTTTTTTAAAGAAAATTATCTTGTTTGAAACAAAACACATATTGTTTGAAAAAAATTGTAGAGGTGTTTAAAGAAAATTAAGTTGCTTGAAACAAAACACATGTAGCTTGAAAAATCAAAGAGTTCTTTAAAGAATATTAAGTTGTTTGAAACAAAATACATATGGTTTGATAAAAATTAAAGAGTTTTTTTTAAAGAAAATTAAGTTGTTTGTCACAAAACACATATGGTTTGAAAAATTAAAGAGTTTTTAAAGAAAAATAAGTTGTTTGAAACAAAACACAAGTAGTTTGAAAAATTGAATAGTTTTTTAAAGAAAATTAAGTTGCTTGAAACAAAACACGTCTATTATGAAAATTTAAAGAGATTTTTAAAAAAATTAGGTTGTTTGAAACAAAACGCATATAGTCTGAAAAATTAAAGTATTTTTGAAGAAAATTAGTTTGTTTGAAGCAAAATGCATGTAGTTTGAAAAATTAACGAGTTTTTTTTAAGAAAATTAAGTTGCTTGAACCAAAATACATATAGATTGAAAAATTAAAGTGTTTTTTTTAGAAACAATTAAGTTGTTTGAAGCAAAACGCATATAGTTTCAAAAATTAAAGAGTTTATTAAGGAAAATTTAGTTGTTTGTCATACAACACATATAGTTTGAAAAATTAAAGAGTTTCTGAAAGAAAATTGAGTTGTTTGAAACAAAACACATATAGTTTGAAAAATCAAAGAGTTTTTTGAACAAAATGAAGTTGTTGGAAACAAACCACATATGGTTCGAAAACTTAAAGTGTTTTTTAAAGAAAATTAAGTCGTTTGAAACAAAACACATATAGTTTGAAAAAAATGCTAGAGGTTTTTAAAGAAAATTAAGTTGCTTGAAACAAAACACATCTATTATGAAAATTTAAAGAGATTTAAAAAAAAAATTAAGTTGTTTAAAAACAAAACACATATAGTTTGAAAAATTAAAGTGTTTTTAAAGAAAATTAACTTGTTTGAAGCAAAACGCATGTAGTTTGAAAAATTAAAGAGTTTTTTAAAGAAAATTAAGTTGCTTAAAACAAAATACATATAGTTTGAAAAATTAAAGTGTTTTTTAAAGAAAATTTAGTTGTTTGTCACAAAACACATATATTTTGAGAAATTGAAGAGTTTTTGATAGAAATTTGAGTTGTTTGAAATAAAACACATATAGTTTGAAAAATCAAAGAGTTTTTTGAACAAAATGAAGTTGTTTGAAACAAAACACATCTAGTTTTAAAAATTAAAGCATTTTTAAAGAAAACTAAATTGTTTGAAACAAAACACATGTAGCTTGAAAAATTAAAGAGTTTTTTAAAGAAAATTAAGTTGTTTGAAACAAAACACATATGGTTTGATAAAAGTTACAGAGTTTTTTGTAAAGAAAATTAAGTTGTTTGTCACAAAACACATATGGTTTGAAAAATTAAAGAGTTTTTAAAGCAAAATAAGTTATTTGAAACGAAGTACATGTAGTTTGAAAAATTGAAGAGTTTTTTAAAGAAAATTAAGTTGCTTGAAACAAAACACATCTATTATGAAAATTTAAAGAGGTTTTAAAAAAAATTAAGTTGTTTGAAACAAAACACATATAGTTAGAAAAATTAAACTGTTTTTAAAGAAAATTTAGTTGTTTGAAGCAAAACGCATGTAGTTTGAAAAATTAAAGAGTTTTTTTTTTAAAGAAAATTAAGATGTTTGAAACAAAACACATGTAGTACGAAAAATTAAAGGGCTTTTAAAGAATATTAAGTTGTTTGAGGCAAAAGGCATGTAGTTTGAAAAGTTAAAGGCTTTTTTAAAGAAAATTAATTTGCTTGAAACAAAGCACATATACTTGAAAAATTAAAGTATTTTTTATAAGAAATTAAGTTGTTTGAAGCAAAACGCATATAGTTTGAAAAATCAAAGAGTTGTTTGAACAAAATGAAGTTTTTTGAAACAAAAGACATATAGTTTTAAAAATTAAAGTGTTTTTGAAAGAGAATTAAGCTGTTTGAAACAAAACACATACAGTTTTAAAAATCAAAGATTTTTTGAAAAAAATGAAGTTGTTTGTCACAAAATACATATGCTTTGAAAAATTAAAGAGTTTTTAAAGAAAAATAAGTTGTTTGAAACAAAACACATATAGTTTGGAAACTTGAAGAGTTTTTTAAAGAAAATTAAGTTGCTTGAAACAAAACACATCTATTGTGAAAATTTAAGGAGATTTTAAGAAAAATTAAGTTGTTTGAAACAAAACACATATAGTTTGAAAAATTAAAGCGTTTTTAAAGAAAATTAAGTTGTTTGAAGCAAAGCGCATGTAGTTTCAAAAGTTAAAGAGTTTTTAAAGAAAAATAAGTTGTTTGAAACAAAACTCAAGTAGTTTGAAAAATTGAATAGTTTTTTAAAGAAAATTAAGTTGCTTGAAACAAAACACGTCTATTATGAAAATTTAAAGAGATTTTTAAAAAAATTAGGCTGTTTGAAACAAAACGCATATAGTCTGAAAAATTAAAGTGTTTTTGAAGAAAATTAGGTTGTTTGAAGCAAAACGCATGTAGCTTGAAAAATTAACGAGTTTTTTTTAAGAAAATTAAGTTGCTTGAACCAAAATACATATAGATTGAAAAATTAAAGTGTTTTTTTTAGAGACAATTAAGTTGTTTGAAGCAAAACGCATATAGTTTGAAAAATTAAAGAGTTTATTAAGGAAAATTTAGTTGGTTGTCATACAACACATATAGTTTGAAAAATTAAAGAGTTTCTGAAAGAAAATTGAGTTGTTTGAAACAAAACACATATAGTTTGAAAAATCAAAGAGTTTTTTGAAAAAAATGAAGTTGTTGAAAACAAACCACATATGGTTCGAAAACTTAAAGTGTTTTTTAAAGAAAATTAAGTCGTTTGAAACAAAACACATATAGTTTGAAAAAAATGCTAGAGGTTTTTAAAGAAAATTAAGTTGCTTGAAACAAAACACATCTATTATGAAAATTTAAAGAGACTTAAAAAAAAAATTAAGTTGTTTAAAAACAAAACACATATAGTTTGAAAAATTAAAGTGTTTTTTAAAGAAAATTTAGTTGTTTGTCACAAAACACATATATTTTGAGAAATTGAAGAGTTTTTGATAGAAGTTTGAGTTGTTTGAAATAAAACACAAATAGTTTGAAAAATCAAAGAGTTTTTTGAACAAAATGAAGTTGTTTGAAACAAAACACATCTAGTTTTAAAAATTAAAGCATTTTTAAAGAAAACTAAATTGTTTGAAACAAAACACATGTAGCTTGAAAAATTAAAGAGTTTTTTAAAGAAAATTAAGTTGTTTGAAACAAAACACATATGGTTTGATAAAAATTACAGAGTTTTTTGTAAAGAAAATTAAGTTGTTTGTCACAAAACACATATGGTTTGAAAAATTAAAGAGTTTTTGAAGCAAAATAAGTTATTTGAAACGAAGCACATGTAGTTTGAAAAATTGAAGAGTTTTTTAAAGAAAATTAAGTTGCTTGAAACAAAACACATCTATTATGAAAATTTAAAGAGGTTTTAAAAAAAATTAAGTTGTTTGAAACAAAACACATATAGTTAGAAAAATTAAACTGTTTTTAAAGAAAATTTAGTTGTTTGAAGCAAAACGCATGTAGTTTGAAAAATTAAAGAGTTTTTTTTAAAGAAAATTAAGATGTTTGAAACAAAACACATGTAGTACGAAAAATTAAAGGGCTTTTAAAGAATATTAAGTTGTGTGAGGCAAAAGGCATGTAGTTTGAAAAGTTAAAGGCTTTTTTAAAGAAAATTAATTTGCTTGAAACAAAGCACATATACTTGAAAAATGAAAGTATTTTTTATAAGAAATTAAGCTGTTTGAAACAAAACACATACAGTTTTAAAAATCAAAGATTTTTTGAACAAAATGAAGTTGTTTGTCACAAAACACATATGGTGTGAAAAATTAAAGAGTTTTTAAATAAAAATAAGTTATTTGAAACGAAACACATATAGTTTGAAAAATTCAAGAGTTTTTAAATAAAAATAAGTTGTTTGAAATGAAACACATATAGTTTGAAAAATCAAAGAGTTTTTTGAACAAAATGAAGTTGTTTGAAACAAAACATATATAGTTTTAAAAATTAAAGTGTTTTTGAAAGAGAATTAACTTGTTTGAAGAAAAACGCATATAGTTTGAAAAATTAAAGAGGTTATTAAGGAAAATTTAGTTGTTTGTCACAAAACACATATAGTTTGAAAAATTAAAGAGTTTTTGAAAGAAAATTGAGTTGTTTGAAACAAACCACACATAGTTTGAAAAAGCAAAGTGTTTTTTGAACAAAATGAAGTTGTTGGAGACAAAACTCATTTAGTTTTAAAAATTAAAGTGTTTTTAAAGAAAATTAAGTTGTTTGAAACAAACCAGATGTAGCTTGAAAAATTAAAGAGATTTTTAAAGAAAATTAAGTTGTTTGATACAAACCACATATGGTTTGAAAACTTAAAGTGTTTTTTAAAGAAAATTATGTTGTTTGAAACAAAACACATATTGTTTGAAAAAAATTGTAGAGGTGTTTAAAGAAAATTAAGTTGCTTGAAACAAAACACATGTAGCTTGAAAAATCAAAGAGTTCTTTAAAGAATATTAAGTTGTTTGAAACAAAATACATATGGTTTGATAAAAATTAAAGAGTTTTTTTTAAAGAAAATTAAGTTGTTTGTCACAAAACACATATGGTTTGAAAAATTAAAGAGTTTTTAAAGAAAAATAAGTTGTTTGAAACAAAACACAAGTAGTTTGAAAAATTGAATAGTTTTTTTAAAGAAAATTAAGTTGCTTGAAACAAAACACGTCTATTATGAAAATTTAAAGAGATTTTTAAAAAAATTAGGTTGTTTGAAACAAAACGCATATAGTCTGAAAAATTAAAGTATTTTTGAAGAAAATTAGTTTGTTTGAAGCAAAATGCATGTAGTTTGAAAAATTAACGAGTTTTTTTTAAGAAAATTAAGTTGCTTGAACCAAAATACATATAGATTGAAAAATTAAAGTGTTTTTTTTAGAAACAATTAAGTTGTTTGAAGCAAAACGCATATAGTTTGAAAAATTAAAGAGTTTATTAAGGAAAATTTAGTTGTTTGTCATACAACACATATAGTTTGAAAAATTAAAGAGTTTCTGAAAGAAAATTGAGTTGTTTGAAACAAAACACATATAGTTTGAAAAATCAAAGAGTTTTTTGAACAAAATGAAGTTGTTGGAAACAAACCACATATGGTTCGAAAACTTAAAGTGTTTTTTAAAGAAAATTAAGTCGTTTGAAACAAAACACATATAGTTTGAAAAAAATGCTAGAGGTTTTTAAAGAAAATTAAGTTGCTTGAAACAAAACACATCTATTATGAAAATTTAAAGAGATTTAAAAAAAAAATTAAGTTGTTTAAAAACAAAACACATATAGTTTGAAAAATTAAAGTGTTTTTAAAGAAAATTAACTTGTTTGAAGCAAAACGCATGTAGTTTGAAAAATTAAAGAGGTTTTTAAAGAAAATTAAGTTGCTTGAAACAAAATACATATAGTTTGAAAAATTAAAGTGTTTTTTAAAGAAAATTTAGTTGTTTGTCACAAAACACATATATTTTGAGAAATTGAAGAGTTTTTGATAGAAATTTGAGTTGTTTGAAATAAAACACATATAGTTTGAAAAATCAAAGAGTTTTTTGAACAAAATGAAGTTGTTTGAAACAAAACACATCTAGTTTTAAAAATTAAAGCATTTTTAAAGAAAACTAAATTGTTTGAAACAAAACACATGTAGCTTGAAAAATTAAAGAGTTTTTTAAAGAAAATTAAGTTGTTTGAAACAAAACACATATGGTTTGATAAAAGTTACAGAGTTTTTTGTAAAGAAAATTAAGTTGTTTGTCACAAAACACATATGGTTTGAAAAATTAAAGAGTTTTTAAAGCAAAATAAGTTATTTGAAACGAAGTACATGTAGTTTGAAAAATTGAAGAGTTTTTTAAAGAAAATTAAGTTGCTTGAAACAAAACACATCTATTATGAAAATTTAAAGAGGTTTTAAAAAAAATTAAGTTGTTTGAAACAAAACACATATAGTTAGAAAAATTAAACTGTTTTTAAAGAAAATTTAGTTGTTTGAAGCAAAACGCATGTAGTTTGAAAAATTAAAGAGTTTTTTTTTTAAAGAAAATTAAGATGTTTGAAACAAAACACATGTAGTACGAAAAATTAAAGGGCTTTTAAAGAATATTAAGTTGTTTGAGGCAAAAGGCATGTAGTTTGAAAAGTTAAAGGCTTTTTTAAAGAAAATTAATTTGCTTGAAACAAAGCACATATACTTGAAAAATTAAAGTATTTTTTATAAGAAATTAAGTTGTTTGAAGCAAAACGCATATAGTTTGAAAAATCAAAGAGTTGTTTGAACAAAATGAAGTTTTTTGAAACAAAAGACATATAGTTTTAAAAATTAAAGTCTTTTTGAAAGAGAATTAAGCTGTTTGAAACAAAACACATACAGTTTTAAAAATCAAAGATTTTTTGAAAAAAATGAAGTTGTTTGTCACAAAACACATATGGTGTGAATAATTAAAGAGTTTTTAAATAAAAATAAGTTATTTGAAACGAAACACATATAGTTTGAAAAATTCAAGAGTTTTTTAAAGAAAATTAAGTTGCTTGAAACAAAACACATCTATTATGAAAATTTAAAGAGGTTTTAAAAAAAATTAAGTTGTTTGAAACAAAACACATATAGTTAGAAAAATTAAACTGTTTTTAAAGAAAATTTAGTTGTTTGAAGCAAAACGCATGTAGTTTGAAAAATTAAAGAGTTTTTTTTTTAAAGAAAATTAAGATGTTTGAAACAAAACACATGTAGTACGAAAAATTAAAGAGCTTTTAAAGAATATTAAGTTGTTTGAGGCAAAAGGCATGTAGTTTGAAAAGTTAAAGGCTTTTTTAAAGAAAATTAATTTGCTTGAAACAAAGCACATATACTTGAAAAATTAAAGTATTTTTTATAAGAAATTAAGTTGTTTGAAGCAAAACGCATATAGTTTGAAAAATCAAAGAGTTGTTTGAACAAAATGAAGTTTTTTGAAACAAAAGACATATAGTTTTAAAAATTAAAGTGTTTTTGAAAGAGAATTAAGCTGTTTGAAACAAAACACATACAGTTTTAAAAATCAAAGATTTTTTGAACAAAATGAAGTTGTTTGTCACAAAACACATATGGTGTGAATAATTAAAGAGTTTTTAAATAAAAATAAGTTATTTGAAACGAAACACATATAGTTTGAAAAATTCAAGAGTTTTTAAATAAAAATAAGTTGTTTCAAATGAAACACATATAGTTTGAAAAATCAAAGAGTTTTTTGAACAAAATGAAGTTGTTTGAAACAAAACATATATAGTTTTAAAAATTAAAGTGTTTTTGAAAGAGAATTAACTTGTTTGAAGAAAAACGCATATAGTTTGAAAAATTAAAGAGGTTATTAAGGAAAATTTAGTTGTTTGTCACAAAACACATATAGTTTGAAAAATTAAAGAGTTTTTGAAAGAAAATTGAGTTGTTTGAAACAAACCACACATACTTTGAAAAAGCAAAGTGTTTTTTGAACAAAATGAAGTTGTTTGAGACAAAACTCATTTAGTTTTAAAAATTAAAGTGTTTTTAAAGAAAATTAAGTTGTTTGAAACAAAACAGATGTAGCTTGAAAAATTAAAGAGTTTTTTAAAGAAAATTAAGTTGTTTGATACAAACCACATATGGTTTGAAAACTTAAGGTATTTTTTAAAGAAAATTATGTTGTTTGAAACAAAACACATATTGTTTGAAAAAAATTGTAGAGGTGTTTAAAGAAAATTAAGTTGCTTGAAACAAAACACATCTAGCTTGAAAAATCAAAGAGTTTTTAAAGAATATTAAGTTGTTTGAAACAAAATACATATGGTTTGATAAAAATTAAAGAGTTTTTTTTAAAGAAAATTAAGTTGTTTGTCACAAAACACATATGGTTTGAAAAATTAAAGAGTTTTTAAAGAAAAATAAGTTGTTTGAAACAAAACACAAGTAGTTTGAAAAATTTAATAGTTTTTTAAAGAAAATTAAGTTGCTTGAAACAAAACACGTCTATTATGAAAATTTAAAGAGATTTTTAAAAAAATTAGGTTGTTTGAAACAAAACGCATATAGTCTGAAAAATTAAAGTGTTTTTGAAGAAAATTAGGTTGTTTGAAGCAAAACGCATGTAGTTTGAAAAATTAACGAGTTTTTTTTTAAGAAAATTAAGTTGCTTGAAACAAAATACATATAGATTGAAAAATTAAAGTGTTTTTGTTAGAGACAATTAAGTTGTTTGAAGCAAAACGCATATAGTTTGAAAAATTAAAGAGTTTATTAAGGAAAACTTAGTTGTTTGTTACACAACACATATAGTTTGAAAAATTAAAGAGTTTCTGAAAGAAAATTGAGTTGTTTGAAACAAAACACATATAGTTTGAAAAATCAAAGAGTTTTTTGAACAAAATGAAGTTGTTGGAAACAAACCACATATAGTTTGGAAAATTAAACTGTTTTTAAAGAAAATTTAGTTGTTTGAAGCAAAACGCATGTAGTTTGAAAAATTAAAGAGTTTTTTTTTTAAAGAAAATTAAGAAGTTTGAAACAAAACACATGTAGCACGAAAAATTAAAGGGCTTTTAAAGAATATTAAGTTGTTTGAGGCAAAAGGCATGTAGTTTGAAAAATCAAAGAGTTGTTTGAACAAAATGAAGTTGTTTGAAACAAAACATATATAGTTTTAAAAATTAAAGTGTTTTTGAAAGAGAATTAAGTTGTTTGAAACAAAACACATATAGTTTGAAAAAAATGCTAGAGGTTTTTAAAGAAAATTAAGTTGCTTGAAACAAAACACATCTATTATGAAAATTTAAAGAGATTTAAAAAAAAATTAAGTTGTTTAAAAACAAAACACATATAGTTTGAAAAACTAAAGAGATTTTTAAAGAAAATTAAGTTGTTAGAGACAACACACATATAGTTAGAAAAATTGAAGAGTTTTTTAAAGAAAATTAGATTGCTTGAAAAAAAAACACATCTATTATGAAAATTTAAAGAGATTTAAAAAAAAAATTAAGTTGTTTGAAACAAAACACATATAGTTTGGAAAATTAAACTGTTTTTAAAGAAAATTTAGTTGTTTGAAGCAAAACGCATGTAGTTTGAAAAATTAAAGAGTTTTTTTTTAAAGAAAATTAAGAAGTTTGAAACAAAACACATGTAGCACGAAAAATTAAAGGGCTTTTAAAGAATATTAAGTTGTTTGAGGCAAAAGGCATGTAGTTTGAAAAATCAAAGAGTTGTTTGAACAAAATGAAGTTGTTTGAAACAAAACATATATAGTTTTAAAAATTAAAGTGTTTTTGAAAGAGAATTAAGTTGTTTGAAACAAAAGACATATATTTTGAAAAATCAAAGAGTTTTTTGAACAAAATGAAGTTGTTTGAAACAAAACGTATATAGGTTTAAAAATTAAAGTGTTTTTAAAGAAAATTAAGTTGTTTGAAACAAAACACATCTATTATGAAAATTTAAAAAGTTTTTTTTAGAGAAAATTAAGTTGTTTGAAAAAAAACACATATGGTGTGAAAAGTTAAAGTGTTTTTTAAAGAAAATTAAGTTGTTTGAAACAAAGCACATATAGTTTGAAAAAAATTGTAGAGGTTTTTAAAGAAAATTAATTTGCTTGAAAGAAAACACATCTAATATGAAAATTTAAAGAGTTTTTTAAAGAAAATTATGTTGTTTGCAACAAAACAGATATAGTTTGAAAAATTAAAGAGTTTTTTAAAGAAAATTAAGTTGCTTGAAACAAAATACATAAAATTTGATAAAAATTAAAGAGTTTTTTTTAAAGAAAATTAAGTCGTTTTTCAGAAAACATATAAGGTTTGAAAAATTAAAGAGTTTTTAAAGAAAAATAAGTCGTTTGAAATGAAGCACATGTAGTTTGAAAAATTGAATAATTTTTTAAAGAAAATTAAGTTGCTTGAAACAAAACACATCTATTATGAAAATTTAAAGAGATTTAAAAAAAAATTAAGTTGCTTGAAACAAAATACATATAGATTGAAAAATTAAAGTGTTTTTTTTAAAGACAATTAGGTTGTTTGAAGCAAAACGCATATAGTTTGAAAAATTAAAGAGTTTATTAAGGAAAATTTAGTTGTTTGTCACACAACACATATAGTTTGAAAAATTAAAGAGTTTCTGAAAGAAAATTGAGTTGTTTGAAACAAAACACACATAGTTTGAAAAATCAAAGAGTTTTTTGAACAAAATGAAGTTGTTGGAAACAAACCACATATGGTTTGAAAACTTAAAGTGTTTTTTAAAGAAAATTATGCCGTTTGAAACAAAACACATGTAGTTTGAAAAAAATGCTAGAGGTTTATAAAGAAAATTAAGTTGCTTGAAACAAAACACATCTTTTACGAAAATTTAAAGAGTTTTTTAAAGAAAATTAAGTTGCTAGAAACAACACAGATATAGTTTGAAAAACTAAAGAGATTTTTAAAGCAAATTAGGTTGTTAGAGACAACACACATATAGTTTGAAAAATTGAAGAGTTGTTTAAAGAAAATTAGATTGCTTGAAAAAAAAACACATCTATTATGAAAATTTAAAGAGATTTAAAAAAAAAAATTAAGTTGTTTGAAACAAAACACATATAGTTTGAAAAATTAAACTGTTTTTAAAGAAAATTTAGTTGTTTGAAGCAAAACGCATGTAGTTTGAAAAATTAAAGAGTTTTTTTTTTAAAGAAAATTAAGAAGTTTGAAACAAAACACATGTAGTATGAAAAATTAAAGGGCTTTTAAAGAATATTAAGTTGTTTGAGGCAAAAGGCATGTAGTTTGAAAAATCAAAGAGTTGTTTGAACAAAATGAAGTTGTTTGAAACAAAAGATATATAGTTTTAAAAATTAAAGTGTTTTTGAAAGAGAATTAAGCTGTTTGAAACCAAACACATACAGTTTTAAAAATCAAAGATTTTTTGAACAAAATGAAGTTGTTTGTCACAAAACACATATGGTGTGAAAAATTAAAGAGGTTTTAAATAAAAATAAGTTATTTGAAACGAAACACATATAGTTTGAAAAATTCAAGGGTTTTTAAATAAAAATAACTTGTTTGAAACGAAACACATATAGTTTGAAAAATCAAAGAGTTTTTTGAACAAAATGAAGTTGTTTGAAACAAAACATATATAGTTTTAAAAATTAAAGTGTTTTTGAAAGAGAATTAAGTTGTTTGAAACAAAAGACATATAGTTTGAAAAATCAAAGAGTTTTTTGAACAAAATGAAGTTGTTTGAAACAAAACATATATAGGTTTAAAAATTAAAGTGTTTTTAAAGAAAAATAAGTTGTTTGAAACGAAACACAAGTAGTTTGAAAAATTGAATAGTTTTTTAAAGAAAATTAAGTTGCTTGAAACAAAACACATCTAATATGAAAATTTAAAGAGCTTTTTAGAGAAAATTAAGGTGTTTGAAAAAAAACACATATGGTGTGAAAAGTTAAAGTGTTTTTTAAAGATAATTAAGTTGTTTGAAACAAAACACATATAGTTTGAAAAAAATTGTAGAGGTTTTTAAAGAAAATTAAGTTGCTTGAAACAAAACACATCTAATATGAAAATTTAAAGAGCTTTTTAGAGAAAATTAAGGTGTTTGAAGCAAAGCGCATATACTTGTAGTTTGAAAAATTAAAGAGTTTTTTAAAGAAAATTTAGTTGTTTGTCACAAAACACATATGGTTTGAAAAATTGAAGAGTTTTTAAAGAAAAATAAGTTGTTTGAAACGAAACATATGTAGTTTGAAAAATTGAATAGTTTTTTAAAGAAAATTAAGTTGTTTGAAGCAAAACGCATGTAGTTTGAAAAATTAAAGAGTTTTTTTTGAAGAAAATTAAGCTGCTTGAAATAAAATACATATAGATTGAAAAATTAAAGTGTTTTTTAGAGACAATTAACTTGTTTGAAGCAAAACGCATATAGTTTGAAAAATTAAAGAGTTTATTAAGGAAAATTTAGATGTTTGTCACTAAACACATATAGTTTGAAAAATTAAAGAGTTTTTGAAAGAAAATTGAGTTGTTTGAAACAAACCACACATAGTTTGAAAAAGCAAAGTGTTTTTTGAACAAAATGAAGTTGTTTGAGAGAAAACTCATTTAGTTTTAAAAATTAAAGTGTTTTTAAAGAAAATTAAGTTGTTTGAAACAAAACAGATGTAGCTTGAAAATTTAAAGAGTTTTTTAAAGAAAATTAAGTTGTTTGATACAAACCACATATGGTTTGAAAACTTAAGGTGTTTTTTAAAGAAAATTAAGTTGTTTGACACAAAACACATATTGTTTGAAAAAAATTGTAGAGGTCTTTAAAGAAAATTAAGTTGCTTGAAACAAAACTCATGTAGCTTGAAAAATTAAAGAGTTTTTTAAAGGATATTAAGTTGTTTGAAACAAAACACATATGGTCTGATAAAAATTAAAGAGTTTTTTTAAAGAAAATTAAGTTGTTTGTCACAAAACACATATGGGTTGAAAAATTAAAGAGTTTTTAAAGAAAAATAAGTTGTTTGAAACGAAACACAAGTAGTTTGAAAAATTGAATAGTTTTTTAAAGAAAATTAAGTTGCTTGAAACAAAACACGTCTATTATGAAAATTTAAAGAGATTTAAAAAAAAATTAGGTTGTTTGAAACAAAACGCATATAGTCTGAAAAATTAAAGGGTTTTTGAAGAAAATTAGGTTGTTTGAAGCAAAACGCATGTAGTTTGAAAAATTAACCAGTTTTTTTTTAAGAAAATTAAGTTGCTTGAAACGAAATACATATAGATTGAAAAATTAAACTGTTTTTTTTAGAGACAATTAAGTTCTTTGAAGCAAAACGCATATAGTTTGAAAAATTAAAGAGTTTCTGAAAGAAAATTGAGTTGTTTGAAACAAAACACATATAGTTTGAAAAATCAAAGAGTTTTTTGAACAAAATGAAGTTGTTGGAAGAAACCACATATGGTTTGAAAACTAAAAGTGTTTTTTAAAGAAAATTAAGTCGTTTGAAACAAAACACATATAGTTTGAAAAAAATGCTAGAGGTTTTTAAAGAAAATTAAGTTGCTTGAAACAAAACATATCTTTTACGAAAATTTAAAGAGTTTTTTAAAGAAAATTAAGTTGCTAGAAACAACACAGATATAGTTTGAAAAACTAAAGAGATTTTTAAAGAAAATTAAGTTTTTAGAAACAACACACATATAGTTTGAAAAATTGAAGAGTTTTTTAAAGAAAATTAGATTGTTTGAAAAAAAAACACATCTATTATGAAAATTTAAAGAGATTTAAAAAAAAATTAAGTTGTTTAAAAACAAAACACATATAGTTTTAAAAATTAAAGTGTTTTTAAAGAAAATTAAGTTGTTTGAAGCAAAACGCATGTAGTTTGAAAAATTAAAGAGTTTTTTAGAGAAAATTAAGTTGCTTGAAACAAAATACATATAGTTTGAAAAATTAAAGTGTTTTTTAAAGAAAATTTAGTTGTTTGTCACAAAACACATATAATTAGAAAAATTAAAGAGTTTTTGATAGAAATTTGAGTTGTTTGAAATAAAACACATATAGTTTGAAAAATCAAAGAGTTTTTTGAACAAAATGAAGTTGTTTGAAACAAAACACATCTAGTTTTAAAAATTAAAGCATTTTTAAAGAAAATTGAATTGTTTGAAACAAAACACATGTAGCTTGAAAAATTAAAGAGTTTTTTAAAGAAAATTAAATTGTTTGAAACAAAACAAATGTAGGTTGAAAAATTAAAGAGTTTTTTAAAGAAAATTAAGTTGTTTGTCACAAAATACATATGGTTTGAAAAATCAAAGGGTTTTTAAAGCTAAATAAGTTATTTGAAACGAAGCACATGTAGTCTGAAAAATTGAAGAGTTTTTTAAAGAAAATTAAGTTGCTTGAAACAAAACACATCTATTATGAAAATTTAAAGAGATTTAAAAAAACATTAAGTTGTTTGAGACAAAACACATATAGTTTGAAAAATTAAACTGTTTTTAAAGAAAATTTAGTTGTCTGAAGCAAAACGCATGTAGTTTGAAAAATTAAAGAGTTTTTTTTTTAAAGAAAATTAGGATGTTTGAAACAAAACACATGTAGTACGAAAAATTAAAGGGCTTTTAAAGAACATTAAGTTGTTTGAGGCAAAAGGCATGTAGTTTGAAAAGTTAAAGGCTTTTTTAAAGAAAATTAATTTGCTTGAAACAAAGCACATATACTTGAAAAATTAAAGTATTTTTTATAAGAAATTAAGTTGTTTGAAGCAAAACGCATATAGTTTGAAAAATCAAAGAGTTGTTTGAACAAAATGAAGTTGTTTGAGACAAAAGATATATAGTTTTAAAAATTAAAGTGTTTTTGAAAGAGAATTAAGCTGTTTGAAACAAAACACATACAGTTTTAAAAATCAAAGATTTTTTGAACAAAATGGAGTTGTTTGTCACAAAACACATATGGTGTGAAAAATTAAAGAGGTTTTAAATAAGAATAAGTTATTTGAAACGAAACACATATAGTTTGAAAAATTCAAGAGTTTTTAAATAAAAATAAGTTGTTTGAAACAAAACACATATAGTTTGAAAAATCAAAGAGTTTTTTGAACAAAATGAAGTTGTTTGAAACAAAACATATATAGTTTTAAAAATTAAAGTGTTTTTGAAAGAGAATTAAGCTGTTTGAAACAAAACACATACAGTTTTAAAAATCAAAGATTTTTTGAACAAAATGAAGTTGTTTGTCACAAAACACATATGGTTTGAAAAATTAAAGAGTTTTTAAAGAAAAATAAGTTGTTTGAAACGAAACACAAGTAGTTTGAAAAATTGAATAGTTTTTTAAAGAAAATTAAGTTGCTTGAAACAAAACACGTCTATTATGAAAATTTAAAGAGATTTAAAAAAAAATTAGGTTGTTTGAAACAAAACGCATATAGTCTGAAAAATTAAAGTGTTTTTGAAGAAAATTAGGTTGTTTGAAGCAAAACGCATGTAGTTTGAAAAATTAACGAGTTTTTTTTTAAGAAAATTAAGTTGCTTGAAACGAGATACATATAGATTGAAAAATTAAACTGTTTTTTTTAGAGACAATTAAGTTCTTTGAAGCAAAACGCATATAGTTTGAAAAATTAAAGAGTTTCTGAAAGAAAATTGAGTTGTTTGAAACAAAACACATATAGTTTGAAAAATCAAAGAGTTTTTTGAACAAAATGAAGTTGTTGGAAGAAACCACATATGGTTTGAAAACTAAAAGTGTTTTTTAAAGAAAATTAAGTCGTTTGAAACAAAACACATATAGTTTGAAAAAAATGCTAGAGGTTTTTAAAGAAAATTAAGCTGCTTGAAACAAAACATATCTTTTACGAAAATTTAAAGAGTTTTTTAAAGAAAATTAAGTTGCTAGAAACAACACAGATATAGTTTGAAAAACTAAAGAGATTTTTAAAGAAAATTAAGTTTTTAGAAACAACACACATATAGTTTGAAAAATTGAAGAGTTTTTTAAAGAAAATTAGATTGTTTGAAAAAAAAACACATCTATTATGAAAATTTAAAGAGATTTAAAAAAAAATTAAGTTGTTTAAAAACAAAACACATATAGTTTTAAAAATTAAAGTGTTTTTAAAGAAAATTAAGTTGTTTGAAGCAAAACGCATGTAGTTTGAAAAATTAAAGAGTTTTTAAGAGAAAATTAAGTTGCTTGAAACAAAATACATATAGTTTGAAAAATTAAAGTGTTTTTTAAAGAAAATTTAGTTGTTTGTCACAAAACACATATAATTAGAAAAATTAAAGAGTTTTTGATAGAAATTTGAGTTGTTTGAAATAAAACACATATAGTTTGAAAAATCAAAGAGTTTTTTGAACAAAATGAAGTTGTTTGAAACAAAACACATCTAGTTTTAAAAATTAAAGCATTTTTAAAGAAAATTAAATTGTTTGAAACAAAACACATGTAGCTTGAAAAATTAAAGAGTTTTTTAAAGAAAATTAAATTGTTTGAAACAAAACAAATGTAGCTTGAAAAATTAAAGAGTTTTTTAAAGAAAATTAAGTTGTTTGTCACAAAACACATATGGTTTGAAAAATCAAAGGGTTTTTAAATCAAAATAAGTTATTTGAAACGAAGCACATGTAGTTTGAAAAATTGAAGAGTTTTTTAAAGAAAATTAAGTTGCTTGAAACAAAACACATCTATTATGAAAATTTAAAGAGATTTAAAAAAACATTAAGTTGTTTGAGACAAAACACATATAGTTTGAAAAATTAAACTGTTTTTAAAGAAAATTTAGTTGTCTGAAGCAAAACGCATGTAGTTTGAAAAATTAAAGAGTTTTTTTTTTAAAGAAAATTAAGATGTTTGAAACAAAACACATGTAGTACGAAAAATTAAAGGGCTTTTAAAGAACATTAAGTTGTTTGAGGCAAAAGGCATGTAGTTTGAAAAGTTAAAGGCTTTTTTAAAGAAAATTAATTTGCTTGAAACAAAGCACATATACTTGAAAAATTAAAGTATTTTTTATAAGAAATTAAGTTGTTTGAAGCAAAACGCATATAGTTTGAAAAATCAAAGAGTTGTTTGAACAAAATGAAGTTGTTTGAGACAAAAGATATATAGTTTTAAAAATTAAAGTGTTTTTGAAAGAGAATTAAGCTGTTTGAAACAAAACACATACAGTTTTAAAAATCAAAGATTTTTTGAACAAAATGGAGTTGTTTGTCACAAAACACATATGGTGTGAAAAATTAAAGAGGTTTTAAATAAAAATAAGTTATTTGAAACGAAACACATATAGTTTGAAAAATTCAAGAGTTTTTAAATAAAAATAAGTTGTTTGAAACAAAACACATATAGTTTGAAAAATCAAAGAGTTTTTTGAACAAAATGAAGTTGTTTGAAACAAAACATATATAGTTTTAAAAATTAAAGTGTTTTTGAAAGAGAATTAAGCTGTTTGAAACAAAACACATACAGTTTTAAAAATCAAAGATTTTTTGAACAAAATGAAGTTGTTTGTCACAAAACACATATGGTGTGAAAAATTAAAGAGTTTTTAAAGAAAAATAAGTTGTTTGAAATGAAACACAAGTAGTTTGAAAAATTGAATAGTTTTTTAAAGAAAATTAAGTTGCTTGAAACAAAACACGTCTATTATGAAAATTTAAAGAGATTTAAAAAAAAATTAGGTTGTTTGAAACAAAACGCATATAGTCTGAAAAATTAAAGTGTTTTTGAAGAAAATTAGGTTGTTTGAAGCAAAACGCATGTAGTTTGAAAAATTAACGAGTTTTTTTTTAAGAAAATTAAGTTGCTTGAAACGAAATACATATAGATTGAAAAATTAAACTGTTTTTTTTAGAGACAATTAAGTTCTTTGAAGCAAAACGCATACAGTTTGAAAAATTAAAGAGTTTCTGAAAGAAAATTGAGTTGTTTGAAACAAAACACATATAGTTTGAAAAATCAAAGAGTTTTTTGAACAAAATGAAGTTGTTGGAAGAAACCACATATGGTTTGAAAACTAAAAGTGTTTTTTAAAGAAAATTAAGTCGTTTGAAACAAAACACATATAGTTTGAAAAAAATGCTAGAGGTTTTTAAAGAAAATTAAGTTGCTTGAAACAAAACATATCTTTTACGAAAATTTAAAGAGTTTTTTAAAGAAAATTAAGTTGCTAGAAACAACACAGATATAGTTTGAAAAACTAAAGAGATTTTTAAAGAAAATTACGTTGTTAGAAACAACACACATATAGTTTGAAAAATTGAAGAGTTTTTTAAAGAAAATTAGATTGTTTGAAAAAAAAACACATCTATTATGAAAATTTAAAGAGATTTAAAAAAACATTAAGTTGTTTGAGACAAAACACATATAGTTTGAAAAATTAAACTGTTTTTAAAGAAAATTTAGTTGTCTGAAGCAAAACGCATGTAGTTTGAAAAATTAAAGAGTTTTTTTTTAAAGAAAATTAAGATGTTTGAAACAAAACACATGTAGTACGAAAAATTAAAGGGCTTTTAAAGAACATTAAGTTGTTTGAGGCAAAAGGTATGTAGTTTGAAAAGTTAAAGGCTTTTTTAAAGAAAATTAATTTGCTTGAAACAAAGCACATATACTTGAAAAATTAAAGTATTTTTTATAAGAAATTAAGTTGTTTGAAGCAAAACGCATATAGTTTGAAAAATCAAAGAGTTGTTTGAACAAAATGAAGTTGTTTGAGACAAAAGATATATAGTTTTAAAAATTAAAGTGTTTTTGAAAGAGAATTAAGCTGTTTGAAACAAAACACATACAGTTTTAAAAATCAAAGATTTTTTGAACAAAATGAAGTTGTTTGTCACAAAACACATATGGTGTGAAAAATTAAAGAGGTTTTAAATAAAAATAAGTTATTTGAAACGAAACACATATTGTTTGAAAAATTCAAGAGTTTTTAAATAAAAATAAGTTGTTTGAAACGAAACACATATAGTTTGAAAAATCAAAGAGTTTTTTGAACAAAATGAAGTTGTTTGAAACAAAACATATATAGTTTTAAAAATTAAAGTGTTTTTGAAAGAGAATTAAGTTGTTTGAAACAAAAGACATATAGTTTGAAAAATCAAAGAGTTTTTTGAACAAAATGAAGTTGTTTGAAACAAAACATATATAGGTTTAAAAATTAAAGTGTTTTTAAAGAAAATTAAGTTGTTTGAAACAAAACACATCTATTATGAAAATTTAAAGAGTTTTTTTAAAGAAAATTAAGTTGTTTGAAAAAAAACACATATGGTGTGAAAAGTTAAAGTGTTTTTTAAAGAAAATTAAGTTGTTTGAAACAAAACACATATAGTTTGAAAAAAATTGTAGAGGTTTTTAAAGAAAATTAAGTTGCTTGAAACAAAACACATCTAATATGAAAATTTAAAGAGTTTTTTAAAGAAAATTAAGTTGTTTGAAACAAAACAGATATAGTTTGAAAAATTAAAGAGTTTTTTAAAGAAAATTAAGTTCTTTGAAACAAAATACATATAATTTGATAAAAATTAAAGAGTTTTTTTTAAAGAAAATTAAGTTGTTTTTCAGAAAACACATAAGGTTTGAAAAATTAAAGAATTTTTAAAGAAAAATAAGTTGTTTGAAACGAAACACATGTAGTTTGAAAAATTGAATAATTTTTTAAAGAAAATTAAGTTGCTTGAAACAAAGCACATCTATTATGAAAATTTAAAGAGATGTGAAAAAAAATTAAATTGTTTGAAAGAAAACACATATAGTTTGAAAAATTAAAGTGTTTTCAAAGAAAATTTAGTTGTTTGAAGCAAAACGCATGTAGTTTGAAAAATTAAAGTGCTTTTGAAAGAGAATTAAGTTGTTTGAAACAAACCACATATGGTTTGAAAACTTAAAGTGTTTTTTAAAGAAAATTAAGTTGTTTGAAACAAAACACATATAGTTTGAAAAAAATTGTAGAGCTGTTTAAAGAAAATTAAGTTGCTTGAAACAACACAGATATAGTTTGAAAAACTAAAGAGATTTTTAAAGAAAATTAAGTTGTTAGAAACAACACACATGTAGTTTGAAAAATTGAATAATTTTTTAAAGAAAATTAAGTTGCTTGAAACAAAGCACATCTATTATGAAAATTTAAAGAGATTTGAAAAAAAATTAAGTTGTTTGAAACAAAACACATATAGTTTGAAAAATTAAAGTGTTTTCAAAGAAAATTTAGTTGTTTGAGGCAAAACGCATGTAGTTTGAAAAATTAAAGTGCTTTTCAAAGAAAATTAAGTTGTTTGAAACAAAACACATATAGGTTGAAAAAAATTGTAGAGCTGTTTAAAGAAAATTAAGTTGCTTGAAACAAAACACATGTAGCCTGAAAAATTAAAGAGTTTTTTTAAGAATATTAAGTTGTTTGAAACAAAACACATATGGTTTGATAAAAATTAAAGAGTTTTTTTTAAAGAAAATTAAGTTGTTTATCACAAAACACATGGTTTGAAAAATTAAAGAGCTTTTAAAGAAAAATAAGTTGTTTGAAACGAAACACATGCAGTTTGAAAAATTGAATAGTTTTTTAAAGAAAATTAAGTTGCTTGAAACAAAGCACATCTATTATGAAAATTTAAAGAGATTTAAAAAAAATTAAGTTGTTTGAAACAAAACACATATAGTTTGAAAAATTAAACTGTTTTTTAAAGAAAATTAATTTGTTTGGACTAAAACACATATAATTTGATAAAAACTAAAGAGTTTTTTAAAAGAAAATTAAGTTGCTTGAAACCAAACACATAAGGTTTGAAAAATTAAAGAGTTTTAAAAGAAAAATAAGTTGTTTGAAACGAAACACATGTAGTTTGAAAAATTGAATAATTTTTTAAAGAAAATTAAGTTGCTTGAAACAAAGCACATCTATTATGAAAATTTAAAGAGATTTGAAAAAAAATTAAGTTGCTTGAAACAAAACACATATAGTTTCAAAAATTAAAGTGTTTTCAAAGAAAATTTAGTTGTTTGAAGCAAAACACATGTAGTTTGAAAAATTAAAGTGCTTTTGAAAGAGAATTAAGTTGTTTGAAACAAACCACATATGGTTTGATAACTTAAAGTGTTTTTTAAAGAAAATTAAGTTGTTTGAAACAAAACACGTATAGTTTGAAATAAATTGTAGAGCTGTTTAAAGAAAATTAAGTTGCTTGAAACAAAACACATCTTTTATGAAAATTTAAAGAGTTTTTTAAAGAAAATTAAGTCGCTAGAAACAACACAGATATAGTTTGAAAAACTAACGAGATTTTTAAAGAAAATTAAGTTGTTAGAAACAACACACATGTAGTTTGAAAAATTGAATAATTTTTTAAAGAAAATTAAGTTGCTTGAAACAAAGCACATCTATTATGAAAATTTAAAGAGATTTGAAAAAAAATTAAGTTGTTTGAAACAAAACACATATACTTTGAAAAATTAAAGTGTTTTCAAAAAAAATTTAGTTGTTTGAAGCAAAACGCATGTAGTTTGAAAAATTAAAGTGCTTTTGAAAGAGAATTAAGTTGTTTGAAACAAACCACATATGGTTTGAAAACTTAAAGTGTTTTTTAAAGAAAATTAAGTTGTTTGAAACAAAACACATATAGTTTGAAAAAAATTGTAGAGCTGTTTAAAGAAAATTAAGTTGCTTGAAACAAAACACATGTAGCTTGAAAAATTAAAGAGTTTTTTTTAAGAATATTAAGTTGTTTGAAACAAAACACATATGGTTTGATAAAAATTAAAGAGTTTTTTTTAAAGAAAATTAAGTTGTTTATCACAAAACACATATGGTTTGAAAAATTAAAGAGTTTTTAAAGAAAAATAAGTTGTTTGAAACGAAACACATGTAGTTTAAAAAATTGAATAGTTTTTTAAAGAAAATTAAGTTGCTTGAAACAAAGCACATCTATTATGACAATTTAAAGAGATTTAAAAAAAAATTAAGTTGTGTGAAACAAAACACATATAGTCTGAAAAATTAAACTGTTTTTTAAAGAAAATTAATTTGTTTGGACTAAAACACATATAATTTGATAAAAACTAAAGAGTTTTTTTTAAAGAAAATTAAGTTGTTTGTCACAAAATACATATGGTTTGAAAAATTAAAGAGTTTTTAAAGGAAAATAAGTTGTTTGAAACAAAACACATATAGTTTGGAAACTTGAAGAGTTTTTTAAAGAAAATTAAGTTGCTTGAAACAAAACACATCTATTATGAAAATTTAAAGAGATTTTAAAAAAAATTAAGTTGTTTGAAACAAAACACATATAGTTTGAAAAATTAAAGTGTTTTTAAAGAAAATTAAGTTGTTTGAAACAAAATACATATAGTTTGAAAAATTAAAGTGTTTTTTAGAGAAAATTAAGTTGTTTGAAGCAAAACGCATATAGTTTGAAAAATTAAAGAGTTTTTTAAAGAAAATTGAGTTGTTTGAAACAAAATACATATAGATTGAAAAATTAAAGTGTTTTTTAGAGACAATTAACTTGTTTGAAGCAAAACGCATATAGTTTGAAAAATTAAAGAGTTTATTAAGGAAAATTTAGTTGTTTGTCACAAAACACATATAGTTTGAAAAATTAAAGAGTTTTTGAAAGAAAATTGAGTTGTTTGAAACAAGCCACACATAGTTTGAAAAAAATTGTAGAGGTTTTTAAAGAAAATTAAGTTGCTTGAAACAAAACACATCTAATATGAAAATTTAAAGAGTTTTCTAAAGAAAATTAAGGTGTTTGAAACAAAACAGATATAGTTTGAAAAATTAAAGAGTTTTTTAAAGAAAATTAAGTTTTTTGAAACAAAATACATATAATTTGATAAAAATTAAAGAGTTTTTTTTAAAGAAAATTAAGTTGTTTTTCAGAAAACACATAAGGTTTGAAAAATTAAAGAGTTTTAAAAGAAAAATAAGTTGTTTGAAACGAAACACATGTAGTTTGAAAAATTGAATAATTTTTTAAAGAAAATTAAGTTGCTTGAAACAAAGCACATCTATTATGAAAATTTAAAGAGATTTGAAAAAAAATTAAGTTGCTTGAAGCAAAACACATATAGTTTCAAAAATTAAAGTGTTTTCAAAGAAAATTTAGTTGTTTGAAGCAAAACACATGTGGTTTGAAAAATTAAAGTGCTTTTGAAAGAGAATTAAGTTGTTTGAAACAAACCACATATGGTTTGATAACTTAAAGTGTTTTTTAAAGAAAATTAAGTTGTTTGAAACAAAACACGTATAGTTTGAAATAAATTGTAGAGCTGTTTAAAGAAAATTAAGTTGCTTGAAACAAAACACATCTTTTATGAAAATTTAAAGAGTTTTTTAAAGAAAATTAAGTCGCTAGAAACAACTCAGATATAGTTTGAAAAACTAACGAGATTTTTAAAGAAAATTAAGTTGTTTGAAACAACACACATGTAGTTTGAAAAATTGAATAATTTTTTAAAGAAAATTAAGTTGCTTGAAACGAAGCACATCTATTATGAAAATTTAAAGAGATTTGAAAAAAAATTAAGTTGTTTGAAAAAAAACACATATACTTTGAAAAATTAAAGTGTTTTCAAAAAAAATTTAGTTGTTTGAAGCAAAACGCATGTAGTTTGAAAAATTAAAGTGCTTTTGAAAGAGAATTAAGTTGTTTGAAACAAACCACATATGGTTTGATAACTTAAAGTGTTTTTTAAAGAAAATTAAGTTGTTTGAAACAAAACACGTATAGTTTGAAATAAATTGTAGAGCTGTTTAAAGAAAATTAAGTTGCTTGAAACAAAACACATCTTTTATGAAAATTTAAAGAGTTTTTTAAAGAAAATTAAGTCGCTAGAAACAACACAGATATAGTTTGAAAAACTAACGAGATTTTTAAAGAAAATTAAGTTGTTGGAAACAACACACATGTAGTTTGAAAAATTGAATAATTTTTTAAAGAAAATTAAGTTGCTTGAAACAAAGCACATCTATTATGAAAATTTAAAGAGATTTGAAAAAAAATTAAGTTGTTTGAAACAAAACACATATACTTTGAAAAATTAAAGTGTTTTCAAAAAAAATTTAGTTGTTTGAAGCAAAACGCATGTAGTTTGAAAAATTAAAGTGCTTTTGAAAGAGAATTAAGTTGTTTGAAACAAACCACATATGGTTTGAAAACTTAAAGTGTTTTTTAAAGAAAATTAAGTTGTTTGAAACAAAACACATATAGTTTGAAAAAAATTGTAGAGCTGTTTAAAGAAAATTAAGTTGCTTGAAGCAAAACGCATGTAGTTTGAAATAAATTGTAGAGCTGTTTAAAGAAAATTAAGTTGCTTGAAACAAAACACATCTTTTATGAAAATTTAAAGAGTTTTTTAAAGAAAATTAAGTCGCTAGAAACAACACAGATATAGTTTGAAAAACTAACGAGATTTTTAAAGAAAATTAAGTTGTTGGAAACAACACACATGTAGTTTGAAAAATTGAATAATTTTTTAAAGAAAATTAAGTTGCTTGAAACAAAGCACATCTATTATGAAAATTTAAAGAGATTTGAAAAAAAATTAAGTTGTTTGAAACAAAACACATATACTTTGAAAAATTAAAGTGTTTTCAAAAAAAATTTAGTTGTTTGAAGCAAAACGCATGTAGTTTGAAAAATTAAAGTGCTTTTGAAAGAGAATTAAGTTGTTTGAAACAAACCACATATGGTTTGAAAACTTAAAGTGTTTTTTAAAGAAAATTGAGTTGTTTGAAACAAACCACACATAGTTTGAAAAAGCAAAGTGTTTTTTGAACAAAATGAAGTTGTTTGAGACAAAACTCATTTAGTTTTAAAAATTAAACTGTTTTTAAAGGAAATTAAGTTGTTTGAAACAAAACAGATGTAGCTTGAAAAATTAAAGAGTTTTTTAAAGAAAATTAAGGTGTTTGATACAAACCACATATGGTTTGAAAACTTAAAGTGTTTTTTAAAGAAAATTAAGTTGTTTGAAACAAAACACATATTGTTTGAAGAAAATTGTAGAGGTGTTTAAAGAAAATTAAGTTGTTTGAAACGAAACACAAGTAGTTTGAAAAATTGAATAGTTTTTTAAAGAAAATTAAGTTGCTTGAAACAAAACACATCTATTATGAAAATTTAAAGAGATTTAAAAAAAAAATTAAGTTGTTTGAAACAAAACGCATATAGCCTGAAAAATTAAAGTGTTTTTGAAGAAAATTAGGTTGTTTGAAGCAAAACGCATGTAGTTTGAAAAATTAAAGAGTTTTTTTTTTAAAGAAAATTAAGATGTTTGAAAGAAAACATATGTAGTTCGAAAAATTAAAGGGCTTTTAAAGAATATTAAGTTGTTTGAGGCAAAAGGCATGTAGTTTGAAAAGTTAAAGGCTTTTTTAAAGAAAATTAATTTGCTTGAAACAAAGCACATATACTTGAAAAATTAAAGTATTTTTTATAAGAAATTAAGTTGTTTGAAGCAAAACGCATATAGTTTGAAAAATCAAAGAGTTGTTTGAACAAAATGAAGTTGTTTGAAACAAAAGATATATAGTTTTAAAAATTAAAGTGTTATTGAAGGAGAATTAAGCTGTTTGAAACAAAACACATACAGTTTTAAAAATCAAAGATTTTTGGAACCAAATGAAGTTGTTTGTCACAAAACACATATGGTGTGAAAAATTAAAGAGTTCTTAAATAAAAATAAGTTATTTGAAACGAAACACATATAGTTTGAAAAATTCAAGAGTTTTTAAATAAAAATAAGTTGTTTGAAACGAAACACAAGTAGTTTGAAAAATTGAATAGTTTTTTTAAGAAAATTAAGTTGCTTGAAACAAAATACATATAGATTGAAAAATTAAAGTGTTTTTTTTAGAGACAATTAAGTTGTTGGAAGCAAAACGCATATAGTTTGAAAAATTAAAGAGTTTATTAAGGAGAATTTTGTTGTTTGTCACACAACACATATAGTTTGAAAAATTAAAGAGTTTTTGAAAGAAAATTGAGTTGTTTGAAACAAAACACATATAGTTTGAAAAATCAAAGAGTTTTTTGAACAAAATGAAGTTGTTGGAAACAAACCACATATGGTTTGAAAACTTAAAGTGTTTTTTAAAGAAAATTAAGTCGTATGAAACAAAACACATATAGTTTGAAAAAAATGCTAGAGGTTTTCAAAGAAAATTAAGTTGCTTGAATCAAAACACATCTTTTATGAAAATTTAAAGAGTTTTTTAAAGAAAATTAAGTTGCTAGAAACAACACAGATATAGTTTGAAAAACTAAAGAGATTTTTAAAGAAAATTAAATTGTTAGAAACAACACACATATAGTTTGAAAATTGAAGAGTTTTTTAAAGAAAATTAGATTGTTTGAAAAAAAAACACATCTATTATGAAAATTTAAAGAGATTTAAAAAAAAAATTAAGTTGTTTAAAAACAAAACACATATAGTTTGAAAAACTAAAGTGTTTTTAAAGAAAATTAAGTTGTTTGAAGCAAAACGCATGTAGTTTGAAAAATTAAAGTGCTTTTGAAAGAGAATTAAGTTGTTTGAAACAAACCACATATGGCTTGAAAACTTAAAGTGTTTTTTAAAGAAAATTAAGTTGTTTGAAACAAAACACATATAGTTTGAAAAAAATTGTAGAGCTGTTTAAAGAAAATTAAGTTGCTTGAAACAAAACATATATAGTTTTAAAAATTAAAGTGTTTTTGAAAGAGAATTAAGTTGTTTGAAACAAAAGACATATAGTTTGAAAAATCAAAGAGTTTTTTGAACAAAATGAAGTTGTTTGAAACAAAACATATATAGGTTTAAAAATTAAAGTGTTTTTAAAGAAAATTAAGTTGTTTGAAACAAAACACATCTATTATGAAAATTTAAAGAGTTTTTTTTTAAGAAAATTAAGTTGTTTGAAAAAAACACATATGGAGTGAAAAGTTAAAGTGTTTTTTAAATAAAATTAAGTCGTTTGAAACAAAACACATATAGTATGAAAAAAATTGTAGAGGTTTTTAAAGAAAATTAAGTTGCTTGAAACAAAACACATCTAATATGAAAATTTAAAAAGTTTTTTAAAGAAAATTAAGTTGTTTGAAACAAAACAGATATAGTTTGAAAAATTAAAGAGTTTTTTAAAGAAAATTAAGTTGTTTGAAACAAAACACATATAATTTGATAAAAATTAAAGAGTTTTTTTTAAAGAAAATTAAGTTGTTTTTCACAAAACACATATGGTTTGAAAAATTAAAGAGTTTTTAAAGAAAAATAAGTTGTTTGAAACGAAACACATGTAGTTTGAAAAATTGAATAATTTTTTAAAGAAAATTAAGTTGCTTGAAACAAAGCACATCTATTATGAAAACTTAAAGAGATTTGAAAAAAAATTAAGTTGTTTGAAACAAAACACATATAGTTTGAAAAATTAAAGTGTTTTCAAAGAAAATTTAGTTGTTTGAAGCAAAACGCATGTAGTTTGAAAAATTAAAGTGCTTTTGAAAGAGAATTAAGTTGTTTGAAACAAACCACATATGGCTTGAAAACTTAAAGTGTTTTTTAAAGACAATTAAGTTGTTTGAAACAAAACACATATAGTTTGAAAAAAATTGTAGAGCCGTTTAAAGAAAATTAAGTTGCTTGAAACAAAGCACATGTAGCTTGAAAAATTAAAGAGTTTTTTTAAGAATATTAAGTTCTTTGAAACAAAACACATATGGTTTGATAAAAATTAAAGATTTTTTTTTAAAGAAAATTAAGTTGTTTATCACAAAACACATATGGTTTGAAAAATTAAAGAGTTTTTAAAGAAAAATAAGTTGTTTGAAACGAAACACATGTAGTTTGAAAAATTGAATAGTTTTCTAAAGAAAATTAAGTTGCTTGAAGCAAAGCACATCTATTATGAAAATTTAAAGAGATTTAAAAAAAAATTAAGTTGTTTGAAACAAAACACATATAGTTTGAAAAATTAAAGTGTTTTCAAAGAAAATTTAGTTGTTTGAAGCAAAATGCATGTAGTTTGAAAAATTAAAGAGATTTTTAAAGAAAATGAAGTTGCTTGAAACAAAACACATCTATTATGAAAATTTAAAGAGATTTTAAAAAAAATTAGGTCGTTTGAAACAAAACACATATAGTTTGAAAAATTAAAGAGTTTTTTAAAGAAAATTAAGTTGTTTGAAACAAAACACATATGGTTTGATAAAAATTACAGAGTTTTTTTTAAAGAAAGTTAAGTTGTTTGAAACAAAACACATGTAGCTTGAAAAATTAAAGAGTTTTTTAAAGAAAATTAAGTTGTTTGATACAAAACACATATGGTTTGATAAAAATTACAGAGTTTTTTTTAAAGAAAATTAAGTTGTTTGTCACAAAACACATATGGTTTGAAAAATTAAAGAGTTTTTAAAGAAAAATAAGTTATTTGAAACGAAGCACATGTAGTTTGAAAAATTGAAGAGTTTTTTAAAGAAAATGAAGTTGCTTGAAACAAAATACATCTACTATGAAAATTTAAAGAGATTTAAAAAAAAATTAAGTCGTTTGAAACAAAACACATATGGTTTGATAAAAATTACAGAGTTTTTTTTAAAGAAAGTTAAGTTGTTTGAAACAAAACACATGTAGCTTGAAAAATTAAAGAGTTTTTTAAAGAAAATTAAGTTGTTTGAAACAAAACACATATGGTTTGATAAAAATTACAGAGTTTTTTTTTTAAAGAAAGTTAAGTTGTTTGAAACAAAACACATGTAGCTTGAAAAATTAAAGAGTTTTTTAAAGAAAATTAAGTTGTTTGAATCAAAACACATATACTTGAAAAATTAAAGTATTTTTTATAAGAAATTAAGTTGTTTGAAGCAAAACGCATATAGTTTGAAAAATCAAAGAGTTGTTTGAACAAAATGAAGTTGTTTGAAACAAAAGATATATAGTTTTAAAAATTAAAGTGTTTTTGAAAGAGAATTAAGCTGTTTGAAACAAAACACATACAGTTTTAAAAATCAAAGATTTTTTGAACCAAATGAAGTTGTTTGTCACAAAACACATATGGTGTGAAAATTAAGTTGTTTGAAACAAAACACATATGGTTTGAAAAAATTTCATAGTTTTTTTTAAAGAAAATTAAGTTGTTTGTCACAAAACACATATGGTTTGAAAAATTGAAGAGTTTTTAAAGAAAAATAAGTTATTTGAAACGAAGCACATGTAGTTTGAAAAATTGAAGAGTTTTTTAAAGAAAATGAAGTTGCTTGAAACAAAACACATCTATTATGAAAATTAAAAGAGATTTAAAAAAAAATTAAGTCGTTTGAAACAAAACACATATAGTTTGAAAAATTAGACTGTTTTTAAAGAAAATTTAGTTGTTTGAAGCAAAACACATGTAGTTTGAAAAATTAAAGAGTTTTTTTTTTTAAAGAAAATTAAGATGTTTGAATCAAAACATATGTAGTTCGAAAAATTAAAGGGCTTTTAAAGAATATTACGTTGTTTGAGGCAAAAGGCATGTAGTTTGAAAAGTTAAAGGCTTTTTTAAAGAAAATTAATTTGCTTGAAACAGAGCACATATACTTGAAAAATTAAAGTATTTTTTATAAGAAATTAAGTTGTTTGAAGCAAAACGCCTATAGTTTGAAAAATCAAAGAGTTGTTTGAACAAAATGAAGTTGTTTGAAACAAAAGATATATAGTTTTAAAAATTAAAGTGTTTTTGAAAGAGAATTAAGCTGTTTGAAACAAAACACATACAGTTTTAAAAATCAAAGATTTTTTGAACCAAATGAAGTTGTTTGTCACAAAACACATATGGTGTGAAAAATTATAGAGTTTTTAAATAAAAATAAGTTATTTGAAACGAAACACATATAGTTTGAAAAATTCAAGAGTTTTTAAATAAAAATCAGTTGTTTGAAACGAAACACAAGTAGTTTGAAAAATTGAATAGTTTTTTAAAGAAAATTAAGTTGCTTGAAACAAAACACGTCTATTATGAAAATTTAAAGAGATTTAAAAAAAAAATTAAGTTGTTTGAAACAAAACGCATATAGCCTGAAAAATTAAAGTGTTTTTGAAGAAAATTAGGTTGTTTGAAGCAAAACGCATGTAGTTTGAAAAATTAACGAGTTTTTTTTAAAGAAAATTAAGTTGCTTGAAACAAAATACATATAGATTGAAAAATTAAAGTGTTTTTTTTAGAGACAATTAAGTTGTTTGAAGCAAAACGCATATAGTTTGTAAAATTAAAGAGTTTATTAAGGAAAATTTAGTTGTTTGTCACACAACACATATAGTTTGAAAAATTAAAGAGTTTTTGAAAGAAAATTGAGTTGTTTGAAACAAAACACATATAGTTTGAAAAATCAAAGAGTTTTTTGAACAAAATGAAGTTGTTGGAAACAAACCACATATGGTTTGAAAACTTAAAGTGTTTTTTAAAGAAAATTAAGTCGTTTGAAATAAAACACATATAGTTTGAAAAAAATGCTAGAGGTTTTTAAAGAAAATTAAGTTCCTTGAAACAAAACACATCTTTTATGAAAATTTAAAGAGTTTTTTAAAGAAAATTAAGTTGCTAGAAACAACACAGATATAGCTTGAAAAACTAAAGTGATTTTTAAAGAAAATTAAGTTGTTAGAAACAACACACATATAGTTTGAAAAATTGAAGAGTTTTTTAAAGAAAATTAGATTGCTTGAAAAAAAACATATATAGTTTTAAAAATTAAAGTGTTTTTGAAAGAGAATTAAGTTGTTTGAAACAAAAGACATATAGTTTGAAAAATCAAAGAGTTTTTTGAACAAAATGAAGTTGTTTGAAACAAAACATATATAGGTTTAAAAATTAAAGTGTTTTTAAAGAAAATTAAGTTGTTTGAAACAAAACACATCTATTATGAAAATTTAAAGAGTTTTTTTTAAAGAAAATTAAGTTGTTTGAAAAAAACACATATGGTGTGAAAAGTTAAAGTGTTTTTAAAGAAAATTAAGTCGTTTGAAACAAAACACATATAGTATGAAAAAAATTGTAGAGGTTTTTAAAGAAAATTAAGTTGCTTGAAACAAAACACATCTAATATGAAAATTTAAAAAGTTTTTTAAAGAAAATTAAGTTGTTTGAAACAAAACAGATATAGTTTGAAAAATTAAAGAGTTTTTTAAAGAAAATTAAGTTGTTTGAAACAAAACACATATAATCTGATAAAAATTAAAGAGTTTTTTTTAGAGAAAATTAAGTTATTTTTCACAAAACACATATGGTTTGAAAAATTAAAGAGTTTTTAAAGAAAAATAAGTTGTTTGAAACGAAACACATGTAGTTTGAAAAATTGAATAATTTTTTAAAGAAAATTAAGTTGCTTGAAACAAAGCACATCCATTATGAAAATTTAAAGAGATTTGAAAAAAATTAAGTTGTTTGAAACAAAACACATATAGTTTGAAAAATTAAAGTGTTTTCAAAGAAAATTTAGTTGTTTGAAGCAAAACGCATGTAGTTTGAAAAATTAAAGTGCTTTTGAAAGAGAAATAAGTTGTTTGAAACAAACCACATATGGCTTGAAAACTTAAAGTGTTTTTTAAAGAAAATTAAGTTGTTTGAAACAAAACACATATAGTTTGAAAAAAATTGTAGAGCTGTTTAAAGAAAATTAAGTTGCTTGAAACAAAGCACATGTAGCTTGAAAAATTAAAGAGTTTTTTTAAGAATATTAAGTTGTTTGAAACAAAACACATATGGTTTGATAAAAATTAAAGAGTTTTTTTTAAAGAAAATTAAGTTGTTTATCACAAAACACATATGGTTTGAAAAATTAATGAGTTTTTAAAGAAAAATAAGTTGTTTGAAACGAAACACATGTAGTTTGAAAAATTGAATAGTTTTTTAAAGAAAATTAAGTTGCTTGAAACAAAGCACATCTATTATGAAAATTTAAAGAGATTTAAAAAAAAATTAAGTTGTTTGAAACAAAACACATATAGTTTGAAAAATTAAAGTGTTTTCAAAGAAAATTTAGTTGTTTGAAGCAAAACGCATGTAGTTTGAAAAATTAAAGAGATTTTTAAAGAAAAGTAATTTGCTTGAAACAAAACACATATAGCTTGAAAAACTAAAGTATTTTTTATAGGAAATTAAGTTGCTTGAAGCAAAACGCATATAGTTTGAAAAATCAAAGAGTTTTTTGAACAAAATGAAGTTGCTTGAATCAAAACATATGTAGTTTTAAAAATTAAAGTGCTTTTGAAGGAGAATTAAGTTGTTTGAAACAAAACACATAAAGTTTGAAAAATTAAAGAGTTTTTTGAATAAAATGAAGTGTTTGTCACAAAACACATATGGTGTGAAAAATTAAAGAGTTTTTAAATAAAAATAAGTTGTTTGTAACGAAACACATATAGTTTGAAAAACTAAAGAGTTTTAAAATAAAAATAAGTTGTTTGAAACGAAACACATATAGTTTGAAAAATCAAAGGGTTTTTTGAACAAAATGAAGTTGTTTGAAACAAAACATATATTGTTTTAAAAACTAAACTGTTTTTGAAAGAGAATTAAGTTGTTTGAAACAAAACACATACAGTTTGAAAAATCAAAGAGTTTTTTGTACAAAATGAAGTTGTTTGAAACAAAACATATATAGTTTTAAAAATTAGAGTGTTTTTGAAAGAGAATTAAGTTGTTTGAAAAAGAACACATATAGTTTGAAAAATCAAAGAGTTTTTTGAACAAAATTAAGTTGTTCGAAACAAAACACATGTAGCTTGAAAAATTAAAGAGTTTCTTAAAGAAAATTAATTTGTTAGAAACAACACACATATAGTTTGAAAAATTAAAGAGTTTTTTATAGAAAATTAAATTGTTTGGACCAAAACACATATAATTGGATAAAAATTAAAGAGTTTTTTTTTATAGAAAATTAAGTTGTTTGTCACAAAACACATATGGTTTGAAAAATTAAAGAGTTTTTAAAGAAAAATAAGTTGTTTGAAACGAAACACACATAGTTTGAAAAATTAAAGATAGTTTTTAAGAATATTAAGTTGTTTATCACAAAACACATATGGTTTGAAAAATTAAAGAGTTTTTAAAGAAAAATAAGTTGTTTGAAACGAAACACATGTAGTTTGAAAAATTGAATAGTTTTTTAAAGAAAATTGAGTTGCTTGAAACAAAGCACATCTATTATGAAATTTTAAAGAGATTTAAAAAAAAATTAAGTTGTTTGAAACAAACACATATAGTTTGAAAAATTAAAGTGTTTTCAAAGAAAATTTAGTTGTTTGAAGCAAAACGCATGTAGTTTGAAAAATTAAACAAATTTTTAAAGAAAAGTAATTTGCTTGAAACAAAACACATATAGCTTGAAAAACTAAAGCATTTTTTATAGGAAATTAAGTTGTTTGAAGCAAAACGCATGTAGTTTGAAAAATCAAAGAGTTTTTTGAACAAAATGGAGTTGCTTGAATCAAAACATATGTAGTTTTAAAAATTAGAGTGCTTTTGAAAGAGAATTAAGTTGTTTGAAACAAAACACATAAAGTTTGAAAAATTAAAGAGTTTTTTGAACAAAATGAAGTGTTTGTCACAAAACACATATGGTGTGAAAAATTAAAGAGTTTTTAAATAAAAATAAGTTGTTTGAAACGAAACACATATAGCTTCAAAAAATAAAGAGTTTTAAAATAAAAATAAGTTGTTTGAAACGAAACACATATAGTTTGAAAAATCAAAGGGTTTTTTGAACAAAATGAAGTTGTTTGAAACAAAAAATATATTGTTTTAAAAACTAAACTGTTTTTGAAAGAGAATTAAGTTGTTTGAAACAAAACACATACAGTTTGAAAAATCAAAGAGTTTTTTGTACAAAATGAAGTTGTTTGAAACAAAACATATATAGTTTTAAAAATTAAAGTGTTTTTGAAAGAGAATTAAGTTGTTTGAAACAAAACACATATAGTTTGAAAAATCAAAGAGTTTTTTGAACAAAATTAAGTTGTTCGAAACAAAACGCATGTAGCTTGAAAAATTAAAGAGTTTCTTAAAGAAAATTAATTTGTTAGAAACAACACACATATAGTTTGATAAAAATTAAAGAGTTTTTTTTTATAGAAAATTAAGTTGTTTGTCGCAAAACACATATGGTTTGAAAAATTAAAGAGTTTTTAAAGAAAAATAAGTTGTTTGAAACGAAACACACATAGTTTCAAAAATTCAAGAGTTTTTTAAAGAAAATTAGGTTGCTGGAAAAAAAAACACATCTATTATTAAAATTTAAAGAGATTTAAAAAAAAATTAAGTTGTTTAAAAACAAAACACCTATAGTTTGAAAAATTAAAGTGTTTTTAAAGAAAATTAAGTTGTTTGAAGCAAAACGCATGTAGTTTGAAAAATTAAAGGGTTTTTTTTAAAGAAAATTAGGTTGCTTGAAACAAAATACATATAGTTTGAAAAATTAAAGTGTTTTTAAAAGAAAATTAAGGTGTTTGAAATAAAACACATATAGTTTGAAAAGCTAAAGAGTTTTTTGAACAAAATCAAGTTGTTTGAAACAAAACATATATAGTTTGAAAAATTAAAGAGGTTTTTAAGGAAAATTTAGTTGTTTGTCACAAAACACATTTAGTTTTAAAAATTAAAGAGTTTTTAAAAGAAAATTAAGTTGTTAGAAAAAACACGCTTATAGTTTGAAAAATTAAAGTGTTTTTTAAAGAAAATTAATTTGTTTGGACCAAAACACATATAATCTGATAAAAACTAAAGAGTTTTTTTTAAAAGAAAATTAAGTTGTTTGTCACAAAATATATATGGTTTGAAAAATTAAAGAGTTTTTAAAGAAAAATAAGTTGTTTGAAACAAAACACATATAGTTTGGAAAATTGAAGAGGTTTTTAAAGAAAATTAAGCTGCTTGAAATAAAACACATCTATTATGAAAATTTAAAGAGATTTAAAAAAAAATTTAGTTGTTTGAAACAAAACATATATAGTTTGAAAAATTAAAGTATTTTTAAAGAAAATTAAGTTGTTTGAAGCAAAGCGCATGTAGTTTCAAAAATTAAAGAGTTTTTTAAAGAAAATTAAGTTGCTCGAAACGAAGCACGTATAGTTTGAAAAATTAAAGTGTTTTTTAAAGAAAATTTAGTTGTTTGTCACAAAACACATATATTTTGAAAAATTAAAGAGTTTTTGATACAAATTTTAGTTGTTTGAAATAAACCACATATAGTTTGAAAAATCAAAGAGTTTTTTGAACAAATTGAAGTTGTTTGGAACAAAACACATCTAGTTTTAAAAATTAAAGCATTTTTAAAGAAAATTAAATTGTTTTAAACAAAACGCATGTAGCTTGAAAAATTAAAGAGTTTTTTAAAGGAAATTAAGTTGTTTGATACAAACCACATATGGTTTGAAAACTTAAAGTGCTTTTTAAAGAAATTTAAGTTGTTTGACACAAAACACATATTGTTTGAAAAAAATTGTAGAGGTGTTTAAAGAAAATTAAGTTGCTTGAAACAAAACACATGTAGCTTGAAAAATTAAAGAGTTTTTTAAAGAATATTAAGTTGTTTGAAACAAAACACATATGGTTTGATAAAAATTAAAGAGTTTTTTTTAAAGAAAATTAAGTTGTTTGTCACAAAACACATATGGTTTGAAAAATTAAAGAGTTTTTAAAGAAAAATAAGTTGTTTGAAACGAAACACAAGTAGTTTGAAAAATTGAATAGTTTTTTAAAGAAAATTAAGTTGCTTGAAACAAAACACGTCTATTATGAAAATTTAAAGAGATTTTAAAAAAAAAATTAAGTTGTTTGAAACAAAACGCATATAGTTTTAAAAATAAAAGCATTTTTAAAGAAAATTAAGTTGCTTGAAACAAAATACATATAGCTTGAAAAATTAAAGTGTTTTTTAAAGAAAATTTAGTTGTTTGTCACAAAACACATATATTTTGAAAAATTAAAGAGTTTTTGATAGAAATTTTAGTTGTTTGAAATAAAACACATATAGTTTGAAAAATCAAAGAGTTTTTTGAACAAAATGAAGTTGTTTGAAACAACACACATATAGTTTGAAAAATTAAAGAGTTTTTTATAGAAAATTAAATTGTTTGGACCAAAACACATATAATTGGATAAAAATTAAAGAGTTTTTTTTTTATAGAAAATTAAGTTGTTTGTCACAAAACACATATGGTTTGAAAAATTAAAGAGTTTTTAAAGAAAAATAAGTTGTTTGAAACGAAACACATGTAGTTTGAAAAATTGAATAGTTTTTTTAAGAAAATTAAGTTGCTTGAAACAAAGCACATCTATTATGAAATTTTAAAGAGATTTAAAAAAAAATTAAGTTGTTTGAAACAAATACATATAGTTTGAAAAATTAAAGTGTTTTCAAAGAAAATTTAGTTGTTTGAAGCAAAACGCATGTAGTTTGAAAAATTAAAGAGATTTTTAAAGAAAAGTAATTTGCTTGAAACAAAACACATATAGCTTGAAAAACTAAAGTATTTTTTTAGGAAATTAATTTATTGAAGCAAAACGCATATAGTTTGAAAAATCAAAGAGTTTTTTGAACAAAATGAAGTTGCTTGAATCAAAACATATGTAGTTTTAAAAATTAAAGTGCTTTTGAAAGAGAATTAAGTTGTTTGAAACAAAACACATAAAGTTTGAAAAATTAAAGAGTTTTTTGAACAAAATGAAGTGTTTGTCACAAAACACATATGGTGTGAAAAATTAAAGAGTTTTTAAATAAAAATAAGTTGTTTGAAACGAGACACATATAGTTTGAAAAATTCAAGAGTTTTTAAATAAAAATAAGTTGTTTGAAACGAAACACATATAGTTTGAAAAATCAAAGAGTTTTTTGAACAAAATGAAGTTGTTTGAAACAAAACATATATAGTTTTAAAAATTAAAGTGTTTTTGAAAGAGAATTAAGTTGTTTGAAACAAAAGACATATAGTTGGAAAAATCAAAGAGTTTTTTGAACAAAGTGAAGTTGTTTGAAACAAAACATATATAGGTTTAAAAATTAAAGTGTTTTTAAAGAAAATTAAGTTGTTTGAAACAAAACACATCTATTATGAAAATTTAAAGAGTTTTTTTAAAGAAAATTAAGTTGTTTGAAAAAAAACACATATGGTGTGAAAAGTTAAAGTGTTTTTTAAAGAAAATTAAGTTGTTTGAAACAAAACACATATAGTTTGAAAAAAATTGTAGAGGTTTTTAAAGAAAATTAAGTTGCTTGAAACAAAACACATCTAATATGAAAATTTAAAGAGTTTTTTAAAGAAAATTAAGTTGTTTGAAACAAAACAGATATAGTTTGAAAAATTAAAGAGTTTCTTAAAGAAAATTAAGTTGTTTGAAAAAAAATACATATAATTTGAAAAAAATTGTAGAGGTGTTTAAAGAAAATTAAGTTGCTTGAAACAAAACACATGTAGCCTGAAAAATTAAAGAGTTTTTTTAAGAATATTAAGTTGTTTGAAACAAAACACATATGGTTTGATAAAAATTAAAGAGTTTTTTTTAAAGAAAATTAAGTTGTTTATCACAAAACACATGGTTTGAAAAATTAAAGAGCTTTTAAATAAAAATAAGATGTTTGAAACGAAACACATGTAGTTTGAAAAATTGAATAGTTTTTTAAAGAAAATTAAGTTGGTTGAAACAAAGCACATATGGTTTGATAAAAATTAAAGAGTTTTTTTTAAAGAAAATTAAGTTGTTTGTCACAAAACACATATGGTTTGAAAAATTAAAGAGTTTTTAAAGAAAAATAAGTTGTTTGAAACGAAACACAAGTAGTTTGAAAAATTGAATAGTTTTTTAAAGAAAATTAAGTTGCTTGAAACAAAACACGTCTATTATGAAAATTTAAAGAGATTTTAAAAAAAAAATTAAGTTGTTTGAAACAAAACGCATATAGTTTTAAAAATAATAGCATTTTTAAAGAAAATTAAGTTGCTTGAAACAAAATACATATAGCTTGAAAAATTAAAGTGTTTTTTAAAGAAAATTTAGTTGTTTGTCACAAAACACATATATTTTGAAAAATTAAAGAGTTTTTGATAGAAATTTTAGTTGTTTGAAATAAAACACATATAGTTTGAAAAATCAAAGAGTTTTTTGAACAAAATGAAGTTGTTTGAAACAACACACATATAGTTTGAAAAATTAAAGAGTTTTTTATAGAAAATTAAATTGTTTGGACCAAAACACATATAATTGGATAAAAATTAAAGAGTTTTTTTTTTATAGAAAATTAAGTTGTTTGTCACAAAACACATATGGTTTGAAAAATTAAAGAGTTTTTAAAGAAAAATAAGTTGTTTGAAACGAAACACATGTAGTTTGAAAAATTGAATAGTTTTTTTAAGAAAATTAAGTTGCTTGAAACAAAGCACATCTATTATGAAATTTTAAAGAGATTTAAAAAAAAATTAAGTTGTTTGAAACAAATACATATAGTTTGAAAAATTAAAGTGTTTTCAAAGAAAATTTAGTTGTTTGAAGCAAAACGCATGTAGTTTGAAAAATTAAAGAGATTTTTAAAGAAAAGTAATTTGCTTGAAACAAAACACATATAGCTTGAAAAACTAAAGTATTTTTTATAGGAAATTAATTTATTGAAGCAAAACGCATATAGTTTGAAAAATCAAAGAGTTTTTTGAACAAAATGAAGTTGCTTGAATCAAAACATATGTAGTTTTAAAAATTAAAGTGCTTTTGAAAGAGAATTAAGTTGTTTGAAACAAAACACATAAAGTTTGAAAAATTAAAGAGTTTTTTGAACAAAATGAAGTGTTTGTCACAAAACACATATGGTGTGAAAAATTAAAGAGTTTTTAAATAAAAATAAGTTGTTTGAAACGAGACACATATAGTTTGAAAAATTCAAGAGTTTTTAAATAAAAATAAGTTGTTTGAAACGAAACACATATAGTTTGAAAAATCAAAGAGTTTTTTGAACAAAATGAAGTTGTTTGAAACAAAACATATATAGTTTTAAAAATTAAAGTGTTTTTGAAAGAGAATTAAGTTGTTTGAAACAAAAGACATATAGTTGGAAAAATCAAAGAGTTTTTTGAACAAAGTGAAGTTGTTTGAAACAAAACATATATAGGTTTAAAAATTAAAGTGTTTTTAAAGAAAATTAAGTTGTTTGAAACAAAACACATCTATTATGAAAATTTAAAGAGTTTTTTTAAAGAAAATTAAGTTGTTTGAAAAAAAACACATATGGTGTGAAAAGTTAAAGTGTTTTTTAAAGAAAATTAAGTTGTTTGAAACAAAACACATATAGTTTGAAAAAAATTGTAGAGGTTTTTAAAGAAAATTAAGTTGCTTGAAACAAAACACATCTAATATGAAAATTTAAAGAGTTTTTTAAAGAAAATTAAGTTGTTTGAAACAAAACAGATATAGTTTGAAAAATTAAAGAGTTTCTTAAAGAAAATTAAGTTGTTTGAAAAAAAATACATATAATTTGAAAAAAATTGTAGAGGTGTTTAAAGAAAATTAAGTTGCTTGAAACAAAACACATGTAGCCTGAAAAATTAAAGAGTTTTTTTAAGAATATTAAGTTGTTTGAAACAAAACACATATGGTTTGATAAAAATTAAAGAGTTTTTTTTAAAGAAAATTAAGTTGTTTATCACAAAACACATGGTTTGAAAAATTAAAGAGCTTTTAAATAAAAATAAGATGTTTGAAACGAAACACATGTAGTTTGAAAAATTGAATAGTTTTTTAAAGAAAATTAAGTTGGTTGAAACAAAGCACATCTATTATGAAAATTTAAATAGATTTAAAAAAAAATTAAGTTGTTTGAAACAAAACACATATAATTTGAAAAATTAAACTGTTTTTTAAAGAAAATTAATTTGTTTGGACTAAAACACATATAATTTGATAAAAACTAAAGAGTTTTTTTAAAAGAAAATTAAGGTGTTTGAAGCAAAACGCATATAGTTTGAAAAATTAAAGAGTTTTTTAAAGAAAATTAAGTTGCTTGAAACAAAATACATATAGTTTGAAAAATTAAAGTGTTTTTTAGAGAAAATTAAGGTGTTTGCAGCAAAGCGCATATAGTTTGAAAAATTAAAGAGTTTTTTAAAGAAAATTTAGTTGTTTGTCACAAAACACATATGGTTTGAAAAATTAAAGAGTTTTTTAAGAAAAATAAGTTGTTTGAAACGAAACACATGTAGTTTGAAAAATTGAATAGTTTTGTAAAGAAAATTAAGTTGCTTGAAACAAAACACATCTATTATGAGAATTTAAAGAGATTTAAAAAAAAATTAAGTTGTTTGAAACAAAACGCATATAGTTTGAAAAATTAAAGTGTTTTTGAAGAAAATTAAGTTGTTTGAAGCAAAACGCATGTAGTTTGAAAAATTGAAGAGTTTTTTTTAAAGAAAATTAAGCTGCTTGAAATAAAATACATATAGATTGAAAAATTAAAGTGTTTCCTAGAGACAATTAACTTGTTTGAAGCAAAACGCATACAGTTTGAAAAATTAAAGAGTTTATTAAGGAAAATTTAGTTGTTTGTCACAAAACACATATAGTTTGAAAAATTAAAGAGTTTTTGAAAGAAAATTGAGTTGTTTCAAACAAGCCACACATAGTTTGAAAAAAATTGTAGAGGTTTTTAAAGAAAATTAAGTTGGTTGAAACAAAACACATCCAATATGAAAATTTAAAGAGTTTTTTAAAGAAAATTAAGGTGTTTGAAACAAAACAGATATAGTTTGAAAAATTAAAGAGTTTTTTAAAGAAAATTAAGTTTTTTGAAACAAAATACATATAATTTGATAAAAATTAAAGAGTTTTTTTTAAAGAAAATTAAGTTGTTTTTCAGAAAACACATAAGGTTTGAAAAATTAAAGAGTTTTAAAAGAAAAATAAGTTGTTTGAAACGAAACACATGTAGTTTAAAAAATTGAATAGTTTTTTAAAGAAAATTAAGTTGCTTGAAACAAAGCACATCTATTATGACAATTTAAAGAGATTTAAAAAAAAATTAAGTTGTTTGAAACAAAACACATATAGTTTGAAAAATTAAACTGTTTTTTAAAGAAAATTAATTTGTTTGGACTAAAACACATATAATTTGATAAAAACTAAAGAGTTTTTTTTAAAGAAAATTAAGTTGTTTGTCACAAAATACATATGGTTTGAAAAATTAAAGAGTTTTTAAAGGAAAATAAGTTGTTTGAAACAAAACACATATAGTTTGGAAACTTGAAGAGTTTTTTAAAGAAAATTAAGTTGCTTGAAACAAAACACATCTATTATGAAAATTTAAAGAGATTTTAAAAAAAATTAAGTTGTTTGAAACAAAACACATATAGTTTGAAAAATTAAAGTGTTTTTAAAGAAAATTAAGTTGTTTGAAACAAAATACATATAGTTTGAAAAATTAAAGTGTTTTTTAGGGAAAATTAAGTTGTTTGAAGCAAAACGCATATAGTTTGAAAAATTAAAGAGTTTTTTAAAGAAAATTGAGTTGTTTGAAACAAACCACACATAGTTTGAAAAAGCAAAGTGTTTTTTGAACAAAATGAAGTTGTTTGAGACAAAACTCATTTAGTTTTAAAAATTAAACTGTTTTTGAAGAAAATTAAGTTGTTTGAAACAAAACAGATGTAGCTTGAAAAATTAAAGAGTTTTTTAAAGAAAATTAAGGTGTTTGATACAAACCACATATGGTTTGAAAACTTAAAGTGTTTTTTAAACAAAATTAAGTTGTTTGAAACAAAACACATATTGTTTGAAGAAAATTGTAGAGGTGTTTAAAGAAAATTAAGTTGCTAGAAACAAAACACATGTAGCTTGAAAAAGTAAAGAGTTTTTTAAAGAAAATTAAGTTGTTTGAAACAAAACACATATGGTTTGATAAAAATTAAAGAGTTTTTTTTAAAGAAAATTAAGTTGTTTGTCACAAAACACATATGGTTTCAAAAATTAAAGAGTTTTTAAAGAAAAATAAGTTGTTTGAAACGAAACACAAGTAGTTTGAAAAATTGAATAGTTTTTTAAAGAAAATTAAGTTGCTTGAAACAAAACACGTCTATTATGAAAATTTAAAGAGATTTAAAAAAAAATTAAGTTGTTTGAAACAAAACGCATATAGCCTGAAAAATTAAAGTGTTTTTGAAGAAAATTAGGTTGTTTGAAGCAAAACGCATATAGTTTGAAAAATTAAAGAGTTTTTTAAAGAAAATTAAGTTGCTTGAAACAAAATACATATAGTTTGAAAAATTAAAGTGTTTTTTAGAGAAAATTAAGGTGTTTGAAGCAAAGCGCATATAGTTTGAAAAATTAAAGAGTTTTTTAAAGAAAATTTAGTTGTTTGTCACAAAACACATATGGTTTGAAAAATTAAAGAGTTTTTAAAGAAAAATAAGTTGTTTGAAACGAAACACATGTAGTTTGAAAAATTGAATAGTTTTGTAAAGAAAATTAAGTTGCGTGAAAAAAAACACATCTATTATGAAAATTTAAAGAGATTTAAAAAAAAATTAAGTTGTTTGAAACAAAACGCATATAGTTTTAAAAATTAAAGTGTTTTTGAAGAAAATTAAGTTGTTTGAAGCAAAACGCATGTAGTTTGAAAAATTGAAGAGTTTTTTTTAAAGAAGATTAAGCTGCTTGAAATAAAATACATATAGATTGGAAAATTAAAGTGTTTTCTAGAGACAATTAACTTGTTTGAAGCAAAACGCATACAGTTTGAAAAATTAAAGAGTTTATTAAGGAAAATTTAGTTGTTTGTCACAAAACACATATAGTTTGAAAAATTAAAGAGTTTTTGAAAGAAAATTGAGTTGTTTGAAACAAGCCACACATAGTTTGAAAAAAATTGTAGAGGTTTTTAAAGAAAATTAAGTTGCTTGAAACAAAACACATCCAATATGAAAATTTAAAGAGTTTTTTAAAGAAAATTAAGGTGTTTGAAACAAAACAGATATAGTTTGAAAAATTAAAGAGTTTTTTAAAGAAAATTAAGTTTTTTGAAACAAAATACATATAATTTGATAAAAATTAAAGTGTTTTTTTTAAAGAAAATTAAGTTGTTTTTCAGAAAACACATAAGGTTTGAAAAATTAAAGAGTTTTAAAAGAAAAATAAGTTGTTTGAAACGAAACACATGTAGTTTAAAAAATTGAATAGTTTTTTAAAGAAAATTAAGTTGCTTGAAACAAAGCACATCTATTATGACAATTTAAAGAGATTTAAAAAAAAATTAAGTTGTTTGAAACAAAACACATATAGTTTGAAAAATTAAACTGTTTTTTAAAGAAAATTAATTTGTTTGGACTAAAACACATATAATTTGATAAAAACTAAAGAGTTTTTTTTAAAGAAAATTAAGTTGTTTGTCACAAAATACATATGGTTTGAAAAATTAAAGAGTTTTTAAAGGAAAATAAGTTCTTTGAAACAAAACACATATAGTTTGGAAACTTGAAGAGTTTTTTAAAGAAAATTAAGTTGCTTGAAACAAAACACATCTATTATGAAAATTTAAAGAGATTTTAAAAAAAATTAAGTTGTTTGAAACAAAACACATATAGTTTGAAAAATTAAAGTGTTTTTAAAGAAAATTAAGTTGTTTGAAACAAAATACATATAGTTTGAAAAATTAAAGTGTTTTTTAGGGAAAATCAAGTTGTTTGAAGCAAAACGCATATAGTTTGAAAAATTAAAGAGTTTTTTAAAGAAAATTGAGTTGTTTGAAACAAACCACACATAGTTTGAAAAAGCAAAGTGTTTTTTGAACAAAATGAAGTTGTTTGAGACAAAACTCATTTAGTTTTAAAAATTAAACTGTTTTTAAAGAAAATTAAGTTGTTTGAAACAAAACAGATGTAGCTTGAAAAATTAAAGAGTTTTTTAAAGAAAATTAAGGTGTTTGATACAAACCACATATGGTTTGGAAACTTAAAGTGTTTTTTAAACAAAATTAAGTTGTTTGAAACAAAACACATATTGTTTGAAGAAAATTGTAGAGGTGTTTAAAGAAAATTAAGTTGCTAGAAACAAAACACATGTAGCTTGAAAAAGTAAAGAGTTTTTTAAAGAAAATTAAGTTGTTTGAAACAAAACACATATGGTTTGATAAAAATTAAAGAGTTTTTTTTAAAGAAAATTAAGTTGTTTGTCACAAAACACATATGGTTTCAAAAATTAAAGAGTTTTTAAAGAAAAATAAGTTGTTTGAAACGAAACACAAGTAGTTTGAAAAATTGAATAGTTTTTTAAAGAAAATTAAGTTGCTTGAAACAAAACACGTCTATTATGAAAATTTAAAGAGATTTAAAAAAAAATTAAGTTGTTTGAAACAAAACGCATATAGTTTGAAAAATTAAAGTGTTTTTGAAGAAAATTAGGTTGTTTGAAGCAAAACGCATATAGTTTGAAAAATTAAAGAGTTTTTTAAAGAAAATTTAGTTGTTTGTCACAAAACACATATGGTTTGAAAAATTAAAGAGTTTTTAAAGAAAAATAAGTTGTTTGAAACGAAACACATGTAGTTTGAAAAATTGAATAGTTTTGTAAAGAAAATTAAGTTGCGTGAAACAAAACACATCTATTATGAAAATTTAAAGAGATTTAAAAAAAAATTAAGTTGTTTGAAACAAAACGCATATAGTTTGAAAAATTAAAGTGTTTTTGAAGAAAATTAAGTTGTTTGAAGCAAAACGCATGTAGTTTGAAAAATTGAAGAGTTTTTTTTAAAGAAAATTAAGCTGCTTGAAATAAAATACATATAGATTGAAAAATTAAAGTGTTTTCTAGAGACAATTAACTTGTTTGAAGCAAAACGCATACAGTTTGAAAAATTAAAGAGTTTATTAAGGAAAATTTAGTTGTTTGTCACAAAACACATATAGTTTGAAAAATTAAAGAGTTTTTGAAAGAAAATTGAGTTGTTTCAAACAAGCCACACATACTTTGAAAAAAATTTTAGAGGTTTTTAAAGAAAATTAAGTTGCTTGAAACAAAACACATCCAATATGAAAATTTAAAGAGTTTTTTAAAGAAAATTAAGGTGTTTGAAACAAAACAGATATAGTTTGAAAAATTAAAGAGTTTTTTAAAGAACATTAAGTTTTTTGAAACAAAATACATATAATTTGATAAAAATTAAAGAGTTTTTTTAAAGAAAATTAAGTTGTTTTTCAGAAAACACATAAGGTTTGAAAAATTAAAGAGTTTTAAAAGAAAAATAAGTTGTTTGAAACGAAACACATGTAGTTTAAAAAATTGAATAGTTTTTTAAAGAAAATTAAGTTGCTTGAAACAAAGCACATCTATTATGACAATTTAAAGAGATTTTAAAAAAAATTAAGTTGTTTGAAACAAAACACATATAGTTTGAAAAATTAAACTGTTTTTTAAAGAAAATTAATTTGTTTGGACTAAAACACATATAATTTGATAAAAACTAAAGAGTTTTTTTTAAAGAAAATTAAGATGTTTGTCACAAAATACATATGGTTTGAAAAATTAAAGAGTTTTTAAAGGAAAATAAGTTGTTTGAAACAAAACACATATAGTTTGGAAACTTGAAGAGTTTTTTAAAGAAAATTAAGTTGCTTGAAACAAAACACATCTATTATGAAAATTTAAAGAGATTTTAAAAAAAATTAAGTTGTTTGAAACAAAACACATATAGTTTGAAAAATTAAAGTGTTTTTAAAGAAAATTAAGTTGTTTGAAACAAAATACATATAGTTTGAAAAATTAAAGTGTTTTTTAGGGAAAATTAAGTTGTTTGAAGCAAAACGCATATAGTTTGAAAATTAAAGAGTTTTTTAAAGAAAATTGAGTTGTTTGAAACAAACCACACATAGTTTGAAAAAGCAAAGTGTTTTTTGAACAAAATGAAGTTGTTTGAGACAAAACTCATTTAGTTTTAAAAATTAAACTGTTTTTAAAGAAAATTAAGTTGTTTGAAACAAAACAGATGTAGCTTGAAAAATTAAAGAGTTTTTTAAAGAAAATTAAGGTGTTTGATACAAACCACATATGGTTTGAAAACTTAAAGTGTTTTTTAAACAAAATTAAGTTGTTTGAAACAAAACACATATTGTTTGAAGAAAATTGTAGAGGTGTTTAAAGAAAATTAAGTTGCTAGAAACAAAACACATGTAGCTTGAAAAAGTAAAGAGTTTTTTAAAGAAAATTAAGTTGTTTGAAACAAAACACATATGGTTTGATAAAAATTAAAGAGTTTTTTTTAAAGAAAATTAAGTTGTTTGTCACAAAACACATATGGTTTCAAAAATTAAAGAGTTTTTAAAGAAAAATAAGTTGTTTGAAACGAAACACAAGTAGTTTGAAAAATTGAATAGTTTTTTAAAGAAAATTAAGTTGCTTGAAACAAAACACGTCTATTATGAAAATTTAAAGAGATTTAAAAAAAAAATTAAGTTGTTTGAAACAAAACACATATAGTTTGAAAAATTAAAGTGTTTTTAAAGAAAATTAAGTTGCTTGAAACAAAACACATCTATTATGAAAATTTAAAGAGATTTTAAAAAAAATTAAGTTGTTTGAAACAAAACACATATAGTTTGAAAAATTAAAGTGTTTTTAAAGAAAATTAAGTTGTTTGAAACAAAATACATATAGTTTGAAAAATTAAAGTGTTTTTTAGGGAAAATTAAGTTGTTTGAAGCAAAACGCATATAGTTTGAAAATTAAAGAGTTTTTTAAAGAAAATTGAGTTGTTTGAAACAAACCACACATAGTTTGAAAAAGCAAAGTGTTTTTTGAACAAAATGAAGTTGTTTGAGACAAAACTCATTTAGTTTTAAAAATTAAAGTGTTTTTGAAGAAAATTAGGTTGTTTGAAGCAAAACGCATGTAGTTTGAAAAATTAAAGAGTTTTTTTTTTAAAGAAAATTAAGATGTTTGAAAGAAAACATATGTAGTTCGAAAAATTAAAGGGCTTTTAAAGAATATTAAGTTGTTTGAGGCAAAAGGCATGTAGTTTGAAAAGTTAAAGGCTTTTTTAAAGAAAATTAATTTGCTCGAAACAAAGCACATATACTTGAAAAATTAAAGTATTTTTTATAAGAAATTAAGTTGTTTGAAGCAAAACGCATATAGTTTGAAAAATCAAAGAGTTGTTTGAACAAAATGAAGTTGTTTGAAACAAAAGATATATAGTTTTAAAAATCAAAGTGTTTTTGAAGGAGAATTAAGCTGTTTGAAACAAAACACATACAGTTTTAAAAATCAAAGATTTTTTGAACCAAATGAAGTTGTTTGTCACAAAACACATATGGTGTGAAAAATTAAAGAGTTTTTAAATAAAAATAAGTTATTTGAAACGAAACACATATAGTTTGAAAAATTCAAGAGTTTTTAAATAAAAATAAGTTGTTTGAAACGAAACACAAGTAGTTTGAAAATTGAATAGTTTTTTTAAGAAAATTAAGTTGCTTGAAACAAAATACATATAGATTGAAAAATTAAAGTGTTTTTTTTAGAGACAATTAGGTTGTTTGAAGCAAAACGCATATAGTTTGAAAAATTAAAGAGTTTATTAAGGAAAATTTAGTTGTTTGTCACACAACACATATAGTTTGAAAATGAAAGAGTTTTTGAAAGAAAATTGAGTTGTTTGAAACAAAACACATATAGTTTGAAAAAAATGCTAGAGGTTTTCAAAGAAAATTAAGTTGCTTGAAACAAAACACATCTTTTATGAAAATTTAAAGAGTTTTTTAAAGAAAATTAAGTTGCTAGAAACAAGACAGATATAGTTTGAAAAACTAAAGAGATTTTTAAAGAAAATTAAGTTGTTAGAAACAACACACATATAGTTTGAAAAATTGAAGAGTTTTTTAAAGAAAATTAGATTGCTTGAAAAAAAACACATCTATTATGAAAATTTAAAGAGATTTAAAAAAAAAATTAAGTTGTTTAAAAACAAAACACATATAGTTTGAAAAATTAAAGTGTTTTTAAAGAAAATTAAGTTGTTTGAAGCAAAGCGCATGTAGTTTGAAAAATTAAAGAGTTTTTTAAAGAAAATTAAGTTGCTTGAAACAAAATACATATAGTTTGAAAAACTAAAGTGTTTTTTAAAGAAAATTTAGTTGTTTGTCACAAAACACATATATTTTGAAAAGTTGAAGAGTTTTTGATAGAAATTTGAGTTGTTTGAAATAAAACACATATAGTTTGAAAAATCAAAGAGTTTTTTGAACAAAATGAAGTTGTTTGAAACAAAACACATCTAGTTTTAAAAATTAAAGCATTTTTAAAGAAAATTAAATTGTTTGAAACAAAACACATGTAGCTTGAAAAATTAAAGAGTTTTTTAAAGAAAATTAAGTTGTTTGAAACAAAACACATATGGTTTGATAAAAATTACAGAGTTTTTTTTAAAGAAAATTAAGTTGTTTGTCACAAAACACATATGGTTTGAAAAATTAAAGACTTTTTAAAGAAAAATAAGTTATTTGAAACGAAGCACATGTAGTTTGAAAAATTGAAGAGTTTTTTAAAGAAAATGAAGTTGCTTGAAACAAAACACATCTATTATGAAAATTTAAAGAGATTTAAAAAAAATTAAGTCGTTTGAAACAAAACACATATAGTTTGAAAAATTAAACTGTTTTTAAAGAAAATTTAGTTGTTTGAAGCAAAACGCATGTAGTTTGAAATATCAAAGAGTTTTTTTTTTAAAGAAAATTAAGATGTTTGAAACAAAACATATGTAGTTCGAAAAATTAAAGGTCTTTTAAAGAATATTAAGTTGTTTGAGGCAAAAGGCATGTAGTTTGAAAAGTTAAAGGCTTCTTTAAAGAAAATTAATTTGCTTGAAACAAAGCACATATACTTGAAAAATTAAAGTATTTTTTATAAGAAATTAAGTTGTTTGAAGCAAAACGCATATAGTTTGAAAAATCAAAGAGTTGTTTGAACAAAATGAAGTTGTTTGAAACAAAAGATATATGGTTTTAAAAATTAAAGTGTTTTTGAAAGAGAATTAAGCTGTTTGAAACAAAACACATACAGTTTTAAAAATCAAAGATTTTTTGAACCAAATGAAGTTGTTTGTCACAAAACACATATGGTGTGAAAAATTAAAGAGTTTTTAAATAAAAATAAGTTATTTGAAACGAAACACAAGTAGTTTGAAACATTGAATAGTTTTTTAAAGAAAATTAAGTTGCTTGAAACAAAACACGTCTATTATGAAAATTTAAAGAGATTTAAAAAAAAAATTAAGTTGTTTGAAACAAAACGCATATAGCCTGAAAAATTAAAGTGTTTTTGAAGAAAATTAGGTTGTTTGAAGCAAAACGCATGTAGTTTGAAAAATTAACGAGTTTTTTTTAAAGAAAATTAAGTTGCTTGAAACAAAACACATCTTTTATGAAAATTTAAAGAGTTTTTTAAAGAAAATTAAGTTGCTAGAAACAAGACAGATATAGTTTGAAAAACTAAAGAGATTTTTAAAGAAAATTAAGTTGTTAGAAACAACACACATATAGTTTGAAAAATTGAAGAGTTTTTTAAAGAAAATTAGATTGCTTGAAAAAAAAACACATCTATTATGAAAATTTAAAGAGATTTAAAAAAAAAAGTAAGTTGTTTAAAAACAAAACACATATAGTTTGAAAAATTAAAGTGTTTTTAAAGAAAATTAAGTTGTTTGAAGCAAAGCGCATGTAGTTTGAAAAATTAAAGAGTTTTTTAAAGAAAATTAAGTTGCTTGAAACAAAATACATATAGTTTGAAAAACTAAAGTGTTTTTTAAAGAAAATTTAGTTGTTTGTCACAAAACACATATATTTTGAAAAGTTGAAGAGTTTCTGATAGAAATTTGAGTTGTTTGAAATAAAACACATATAGTTTGAAAAATCAAAGAGTTTTTTGAACAAAATGAAGTTGTTTGAAACAAAACACATCTAGTTTTAAAAATTAAAGCATTTTTAAAGAAAATTAAATTGTTTGAAACAAAACACATGTAGCTTGAAAAATTAAAGAGTTTTTTAAAGAAAATTAAGTTGTTTGAAACAAAACACATATGGTTTGATAAAAATTACAGAGTTTTTTTTAAAGAAAATTAAGTTGTTTGTCACAAAACACATATGGTTTGAAAAATTAAAGACTTTTTAAAGAAAAATAAGTTATTTGAAACGAAGCACATGTAGTTTGAAAAATTGAAGAGTTTTTTAAAGAAAATGAAGTTGCTTGAAACAAAACACATCTATTATGAAAATTTAAAGAGATTTAAAAAAAATTAAGTCGTTTGAAACAAAACACATATAGTTTGAAAAATTAAACTGTTTTTAAAGAAAATTTAGTTGTTTGAAGCAAAACGCATGTAGTTTGAAATATCAAAGAGTTTTTTTTTAAAGAAAATTAAGATGTTTGAAACAAAACATATGTAGTTCGAAAAATTAAAGGTCTTTTAAAGAATATTAAGTTGTTTGAGGCAAAAGGCATGTAGTTTGAAAAGTTAAAGGCTTCTTTAAAGAAAATTAATTTGCTTGAAACAAAGCACATATACTTGAAAAATTAAAGTATTTTTTATAAGAAATTAAGTTGTTTGAAGCAAAACGCATATAGTTTGAAAAATCAAAGAGTTGTTTGAACAAAATGAAGTTGTTTGAAACAAAAGATATATAGTTTTAAAAATTAAAGTGTTTTTGAAAGAGAATTAAGCTGTTTGAAACAAAACACATACAGTTTTAAAAATCAAAGATTTTTTGAACCAAATGAAGTTGTTTGTCACAAAACACATATGGTGTGAAAAATTAAAGAGTTTTTAAATAAAAATAAGTTATTTGAAACGAAACACAAGTAGTTTGAAACATTGAATAGTTTTTTAAAGAAAATTAAGTTGCTTGAAACAAAACACGTCTATTATGAAAATTTAAAGAGATTTAAAAAAAAAATTAAGTTGTTTGAAACAAAACGCATATAGCCTGAAAAATTAAAGTGTTTTTGAAGAAAATTAGGTTGTTTGAAGCAAAACGCATGTAGTTTGAAAAATTAACGAGTTTTTTTTAAAGAAAATTAAGTTGCTTGAAACAAAATACATATAGATTGAAAAATTAAAGAGTTTTTTTTAGAGACAATTAAGTTGTTTGAAGCAAAACGCATATAGTTTGAAAAATTATAGAGTTTATTAAGGAAAATTTAGTTGTTTGTCACACAACACATATAGTTTGAAAAATTAAAGAGTTTTTGAAAGAAAATTGAGTTGTTTGAAACAAAACACATATAGTTTGAAAAATCAAAGAGTTTTTTGAACAAAATGAAGTTGTTGGAAACAAACCACATATGGTTTGAAAACTTTAAGTGTTTTTTAAAGAAAATTAAGTCGTTTGAAACAAAACACATATAGTTTGAAAAAAATGCTAGAGGTTTTTAAAGAAAATTAAGTTGCTTGAAACAAAACACATCTTTTATGAAAATTTAAAGAGTTTTTTAAAGAAAATTAAGTTGCTAGAAACAACACAGATATAGTTTGAAAAACTAAAGAGATTTTTAAAGAAAATTAAGTTGTTAGAAACAACACACATATAGCTTGAAAAATTGAAGAGTTTTTTAAAGAAAATTAGATTGCTTGAAAAAAAAACACATCTATTATGAAAATTTAAAGAGATTTAAAAAAAAAATTAAGTTGTTTAAAAACAAAACACATATAGTTTGAAAAATTAAAGTGTTTTTAAAGAAAATTAAGTTGTTTGAAGCAAAACGCATGTAGTTTGAAAAATTAAAGAGTTTTTTAAAGAAAATTAAGTTGCTTGAAACAAAACATATATAGTTTTAAAAATTAAAGTGTTTTTGAAAGAGAATTAAGTTGTTTGAAACAAAAGACATATAGTTTGAAAAATCAAAGAGTTTTTGAACAAAATGAAGTTGTTTGAAACAAAACATATATAGGTTTAAAAATTAAAGTGTTTTTAAAGAAAATTAAGTTGTTTGAAACAAAACACATCCATTATGAAAATTTAAAGAGTTTTTTTAAAGAAAATTAAGTTGTTTGAAAAAAACACATATGGTGTGAAACGTTAAAGTGTTTTTTAAAGAAAATTAAGTCGTTTGAAACAAAACACCGATAGTATGAAAAAAATTGTAGAGGTTTTTAAAGAAAATTAAGTTGCTTGAAACAAAACACATCTAATATGAAAATTTAAAAAGTTTTTTAAAGAAAATTAAGTTGTTTGAAACAAAACAGATATAGTTTGAAAAATTAAAGAGTTTTTTAAAGAAAATTAAGTTGTTTGAAACAAAACACATATAATTTGATAAAAATTAAAGAGTTTTTTTTAAAGAAAATTAAGTTGTTTTTCACAAAACACATATGGTTTGAAAAATTAAAGAGTTTTTAAAGAAAAATAAGTTGTTTGAAACGAAACACATGCAGTTAGAAAAATTGAATAATTTTTTAAAGAAAATTAAGTTGCTTGAAACAAAGCACATCTATTATGAAAACTTAAAGAGATTTGAAAAAAAATTAAGTTGTTTGAAACAAAACACATATAGTTTGAAAAATTAAAGTGTTTTCAAAGAAAATTTAGTTGTTTGAAGCAAAACGCATGTAGTTTGAAAAATTAAAGTGCTTTTGAAAGAGAATTAAGTTGTTTGAAACAAACCACATATGGCTTGAAAACTTAAAGTGTTTTTTAAAGAAAATTAAGTTGTTTGAAACAAAACACATATAGTTTGAAAAAAATTGTAGAGCTGTTTAAAGAAAATTAAGTTGCTTGAAACAAAGCACATGTAGCTTGAAAAATTAAAGAGTTTTTTTAAGAATATTAAGTCGTTTGAAACAAAACACATATGGTTTGATAAAAATTAAAGAGTTTTTTTTAAAGAAAATTAAGTTGTTTATCACAAAACACATATGGTTTGAAAAATTAAAGAGTTTTTAAAGAAAAATAAGTTGTTTGAAACGAAACACATGTAGTTTGAAAAATTGAATAGTTTTTTAAAGAAAATTAAGTTGCTTGAAACAAAGCACATCTATTATGAAAATTTAAAGAGATTTAAAAAAAAATTAAGTTGTTTGAAACAAAACACATATAGTTTGAAAAATTAAAGTGTTTTCAAAGAAAATTTAGTTGTTTGAAGCAAAACGCATTTAGTTTGAAAAATTAAAGAGATTTTTAAAGAAAAGTAATTTGCTTGAAACAAAACACATATAGCTTGAAAAACTAAAGCATTTTTTATAGGAAATTAAGTTACTTGAAGCAAAACGCATATAGTTTGAAAAATTGAAAAGTTTTTTAAAGAAAATGAGGTTGCTTGAAACAAAACACATCTATTATGAAAATTTAAAGAGATTTAAAAAAAAATTAAGTCGTTTGAAACAAAACACATATAGTTTGAAAAATTAAAGAGTTTTTTAAAGAAAATTAAGTTGTTTGAAACAAAACACATATGGTTTGATAAAAATTACAGAGTTTTTTTTAAAGAAAATTAAGTTGTTTGAAACAAAACATATGTAGCTTGAAAAATTAAAGAGTTTTTTAAAGAAAATTAAGTTGTTTGAAACAAAACACATATGGTTTGAAAAAAATTGTAGAGCTGTTTAAAGAAAATTAAGTTGCTTGAAACAAAGCACATGTAGCTTGAAAAATTAAAGAGTTTTTTTAAGAATATTAAGTTGTTTGAAACAAAACACATATGGTTTGATAAAAATTACAGAGTTTTTTTTAAAGAAAATTAAGTTGTTTGAAACAAAACATATGTAGCTTGAAAAATTAAAGAGTTTTTTAAAGAAAATTAAGTTGTTTGAAACAAAACACATATGGTTTGATAAAAATTACAGAGTTTTTTTTAAAGAAAATTAAGTTGTTTGTCACAAAACACATATGGTTTGAAAAATTAAAGAGTTTTTAAAGAAAAATAAGTTATTTGAAACGAAGCACATGTAGTTTGAAAAATTGAAGAGTTTTTTAAAGAAAATGAAGTTGCTTGAAACAAAACACATCTATTATGAAAATTTAAAGAAATTTAAAAAAAAAATTAAGTCGTTTGAAACAAAACACATATAGTTTGAAAAATTAAACTGTTTTTAAAGAAAATTTAGTTGTTTGAAGCAAAACGCATGTAGTTTGAAATATTAAAGAGTTTTTTTTTAAAGAAAATTAAGATGTTTGAAACAAAACATATGTAGTTCGAAAAATTAAAGGGCTTTTAAAGAATATTAAGTCGTTTGAGGCAAAAGGCATGTAGTTTGAAAAGTTAAAGGCTTCTTTAAAGAAAATTAATTTGCTTGAAACAAAGCACATATACTTGAAAAATTAAAGTATTTTTTATAAGAAATTAAGTTGTTTGAAGCAAAACGCATATAGTTTGAAAAATCAAAGAGTTGTTTGAACAAAATGAAGTTGTTTGAAACAAAAGATATATAGTTTTAAAAATTAAAGTGTTTTTGAAAGAGAATTAAGCTGTTTGAAACAAAACACATACAGTTTTAAAAATCAAAGATTTTTTGAACCAAATGAAGTTGTTTGTCACAAAACACATATGGTGTGAAAAATTAAAGAGTTTTTAAATAAAAATAAGTTATTTGAAACGAAACACATATAGTTTGAAAAATTCAAGAGTTTTTAAATAAAAATAACTTGTTTGAAACGAAACACAAGTAGTTTGAAAAATTGAATAGTTTTTTAAAGAAAATTAAGTTGCTTGAAACAAAACACGTCTATTATGAAAATTTAAAGAGATTTAAAAAAAAAATTAAGTTGTTTGAAACAAAACGCATATAGCCTGAAAAATTAAAGTGTTTTTGAAGAAAATGAGGTTGTTTGAAGCAAAACGCATGTAGTTTGAAAAATTAACGAGTTTTTTTTAAAGAAAATTAAGTTGCTTGAAACAAAATACATATAGATTGAAAAATTAAAGTGTTTTTTTTAGAGACAATTAAGTTGTTTGAAGCAAAACGCATATAGTTTGAAAAATTATAGAGTTTATTAGGGAAAATTTAGTTTTTTGTCACACAACACATATAGTTTGAAAAATTAAAGAGTTTTTGAAAGAAAATTGAGTTGTTTGAAACAAAACACATATAGTTTGAAAAATCAAAGAGTTTTTTGAACAAAATGAAGTTGTTGGAAACAAACCACATATGGTTTGAAAACTTAAAGTGTTTTTTAAAGAAAATTAAGTCGTTTGAAACAAAACACATATAGTTTGAAAAAAATGCTAGAGGTTTTTAAAGAAAATTAAGTCGCTTGAAACAAAACACATCTTTTATGAAAATTTAAAGAGTTTTTTAAAGAAAATTAAGTTGCTAGATACAACACAGATATAGTTTGAAAAACTAAAGAGATTTTTAAAGAAAATTAAGTTGTTAGAAACAACACACATATAGTTTGAAAAATTGAAGAGTTTTTTAAAGAAAATTAGATTGCTTGAAAAAAAACACATCTATTATGAAAATTTAAAGAGATTTAAAAAAAAAATTAAGTTGTTTAAAAACAAAACACATATAGTTTGAAAAATTAAAGTGTTTTTGAAAGAGAATTAAGTTGTTTGAAACAAAAGACATATAGTTTGAAAAATCAAAGAGTTTTTTGAACAAAATGAAGTTGTTTGAAACAAAACATATATAGGTTTAAAAATTAAAGTGTTTTTAAAGAAAATTAAGTTAATTGAAACAAAACACATCTATTATGAAAATTTAAAGAGTTTTTTTTAAAGAAAATTAAGTTGTTTGAAAAAAACACATACGGTGTGAAAAGTTAAAGTGTTTTTTAAATTAAATTAAGTCGTTTGAAACAAAACACAGATAGTATGAAAAAAATTGTAGAGGTTTTTAAAGAAAATTAAGTTGCTTGAAACAAAACACATCTAATATGAAAATTTAAAAAGTTTTTCAAAGAAAATTAAGTTGTTTGAAACAAAACAGATATAGTTTGAAAAATTAAAGAGTTTTTTAAAGAAAATTAAGTTGTTTGAAACAAAACACATATAATTTGATAAAAATTAAAGAGTTTTTTTTAAAGAAAATTAAGTTGTTTTTCACAAAACACATATGGTTTGAAAAATTAAAGAGTTTTTAAAGAAAAATAAGTTGTTTGAAACGAAACACATGCAGTTTGAAAAATTGAATAATTTTTTAAAGAAAATTAAGTTGCTTGAAACAAAACATATATAGTTTTAAAAATTAAAGTGTTTTTGAAAGAGAATTAAGTTGTTTGAAACAAAAGACATATAGTTTGAAAAATCAAAGAGTTTTTTGAACAAAATGAAGTTGTTTGAAACAAAACATATATAGGTTTAAAAATTAAAGTGTTTTTAAAGAAAATTAAGTTGTTTGAAACAAAACACATCTATTATGAAAATTTAAAGAGTTTTTTTTAAAGAAAATTAAGTTGTTTGAAAAAAACACATACGGTGTGAAAAGTTAAAGTGTTTTTTAAAGAAAATTAAGTCGTTTGAAACAAAACACAGATAGTATGAAAAAAATTGTAGAGGTTTTTAAAGAAAATTAAGTTGCTTGAAACAAAACACATCTAATATGAAAATTTAAAAAGTTTTTTAAAGAAAATTAAGTTGTTTGAAACAAAACAGATATAGTTTGAAAAATTAAAGAGTTTTTTAAAGAAAATTAAGTTGTTTGAAACAAAACACATATAATTTGATAAAAATTAAAGAGTTTTTTTTAAAGAAAATTAAGTTGTTTTTCACAAAACACATATGGTTTGAAAAATTAAAGAGTTTTTAAAGAAAAATAAGTTGTTTGAAACGAAACACATGTAGTTTGAAAAATTGAATAATTTTTTAAAGAAAATTAAGTTGCTTGAAACAAAGCACATCTATTATGAAAACTTAAAGAGATTTGAAAAAAAATTAAGTTGTTTGAAACAAAACACATATAGTTTGAAAAATTAAAGTGTTTTCAAAGAAAATTTAGTTGTTTGAAGCAAAACGCATGTAGTTTGAAAAACTAAAGTGCTTTTGAAAGAGAATTAAGTTGTTTGAAACAAACCACATATGGCTTGAAAACTTAAAGTGTTTTTTAAAGAAAATTAAGTTGTTTGAAACAAAACACATATAGTTTGAAAAAAATTGTAGAGCTGTTTAAAGAAAATTAAGTTGCTTGAAACAAAGCACATGTAGCTTGAAAAATTAAAGAGTTTTTTTAAGAATATTAAGTTGTTTGAAACAAAACACATATGGTGTGATAAAAATTAAAGAGTTTTTTTTAAAGAAAATTAAGTTGTTTATCACAAAACACATATGGTTTGAAAAATTAAGGAGTTTTTAAAGAAAAATAAGTTGTTTGAAACGAAACACATGTAGCTTGAAAAATTGAATAGTTTTTTAAAGAAAATTAAGTTGCTTCAAACAAAGCACATCTATTATGAAAATTTAAAGAGATTTAAAAAAAAATTAAGTTGTTTGAAACAAAACACATATAGTTTGAAAAATTAAAGTGTTTTCAAAGAAAATTTAGTTGTTTGAAGCAAAACGCATGTAGTTTGAAAAATTAAAGAGATTTTTAAAGAAACGTAATTTGCTTGAAACAAAACACATATAGCTTGAAAAACTAAAGTATTTTTTATAGGAAATTAAGTTGCTTGAAGCAAAACGCATATAGTTTGAAAAATTGAAAAGTTTTTTAAAGAAAATGAAGTTGCTTGAAACAAAACACATCTATTATGAAAATTTAAAGAGATTTAAAAAAAAATTAAGTCGTTTGAAACAAAACACATATAGTTTGAAAAATTAAAGAGTTTTTTAAAGAAAATTAAGTTGTTTGAAACAAAACACATATGGTTTGATAAAAATTACAGAGTTTTTTTTAAAGAAAATTAAGTTGTTTGAAACAAAACATATGTAGCTTGAAAAATTAAAGAGTTTTTTAAAGAAAATTAAGTTGTTTGAAACAAAACACATATGGTTTGATAAAAATTACAGAGTTTTTTTTAAAGAAAATTAAGTTGTTTGTCACAAAACACATATGGTTTGAAAAGTTAAAGAGTTTTTAAAGAAAAATAAGTTATTTGAAACGAAGCACATGTAGTTTGAAAAATTGAAGAGTTTTTTAAAGAAAATGAAGTTGCTTGAAACAAAACACATCTATTATGAAAATTTAAAGAGATTTAAAAAAAAATTAAGTCGTTTGAAACAAAACACATATAGTTTGAAAAATTAAACTGTTTTTAAAGAAAATTTAGTTGTTTGAAGCAAAACGCATGTAGTTTGAAAAATTAAAGAGTTTTTTTTTTAAAGAAAATTAAGATGTTTGAAACAAAACATATGTAGTTCGAAAAATTAAAGGGCTTTTAAAGGATATTAAGTTGTTTGAGGCAAAAGGCATGTAGTTTGAAAAGTTAAAGGCTTTTTTAAAGAAAATTAATTTGCTTGAAACAAAGCACATATACTTGAAAAATTAAAGTATTTTTTATAAGAAATTAAGTTGTTTGAAGCAAAACGCATATAGTTTGAAAAATCAAAGAGTTGTTTGAACAAAATGAAGTTGTTTGAAACAAAAGATATATAGTTTTAAAAATTAAAGTGTTTTTGTAAGAGAATTAAGCTGTTTGAAACAAAACACATACAGTTTTAAAAATCAAAGATTTTTTGAACCAAATGAAGTTGTTTGTCACAAAATACATATGGTGTGAAAAATTATAGAGTTTTTAAATAAAAATAAGTTATTTGAAACGAAACACATAAAGTTTGAAAAATTCAAGAGTTTTTAAATAAAAATAAGTTGTTTGAAACGAAACACAAGTAGTTTGAAAAATTGAATAGTTTTTTAAAGAAAATTAAGTTGCTTGAAACAAAACACGTCTATTATGAAAATTTAAAGAGATTTAAAAAAAAATTAAGTTGTTTGAAATAAAACGCATATAGCCTGAAAAATTAAAGTGTTTTTGAAGAAAATTAGGTTGTTTGAAGCAAAACGCATGTAGTTTGAGAAATTAGCGAGTTTTTTTTAAAGAAAATTAAGTTGCTTGAAACAAAATACATATAGATTGAAAAATTAAAGTGTTTTTTTTAGAGACAATTAAGTTGTTTGAAGCAAAACGCATATAGTTTGAAAAATTAAAGAGTTTATTAAGGAAAATTTAGTTGTTTGTCACACAACACATATAGTTTGAAAAATTAAAGAGTTTTTGAAAGAAAATTGAGTTGTTTGAAACAAAACACATATAGTTTGAAAAATCAAAGAGTTTTTTGAACAAAATGAAGTTGTTGGAAACAAACTACATATGGTTTGAAAACTTAAAGTGTTTTTTAAAGAAAATTAAGTCGTTTGAAACAAAACACATATAGTTTGAAAAAAATGCTAGAGGTTTTTAAAGAAAATTAAGTTGCTTGAAACAGAACACATCTTTTATGAAAATTTAAAGAGTTTTTTAAAGAAAATTAAGTTGCTAGAAACAACACAGATATAGTTTGAAAAACTAAAGAGATTTTGAAAGAAAATTAAGTTGTTAGAAACAACACACATATAGTTTGAAAAATTGAAGAGTTTTTTAAAGAAAATTAGATTGCTTCAAAAAAAAACACATCTATTATGAAAATTTAAAGAGATTTAAAAAAAAAATTAAGTTGTTTAAAAACAAAACACATATAGTTTGAAAAACTAAAGAGATTTTGAAAGAAAATTAAGTTGTTAGAAACAACACACATATAGTTTGAAAAATTGAAGAGTTTTTTAAAGAAAATTAGATTGCTTCAAAAAAAAACACATCTATTATGAAAATTTAAAGAGTTTTTTAAAGAAAATTAAGTTGCTTGAAACAAAACATATATAGTTGTAAAAATTAAAGTGTTTTTGAAAGAGAATTAAGTTGTTTGAAACAAAAGACATATAGTTTGAAAAATCAAAGAGCTTTTCGAACAAAATGAAGTTGTTTGAAACAAAACATATATAGGTTTAAAAATTAAAGTGTTTTTAAAGAAAATTAAGTTGTTTGAAACAAAACACATCTATTATGAAAATTTAAAGAGTTTTTTTTAAAGAAAATTAAGTTGTTTGAAAAAAACACATATGGTGTGAAAAGTTAAAGTGTTTTTTAAAGAAAATTAAGTCGTTTGAAACAAAACACATATAGTATGAAAAAAATTGTAGGGGTTTTTAAAGAAAATTAAGTTGCTTGAAACAAAACACATCTAATATGAAAATTTAAAAAGTGTTTTAAAGAAAATTAAGTTGTTTGAAACAAAACAGATATAGTTTGAAAAATTAAAGAGGTTTTTAAAGACAATTAAGTTGTTTGAAACAAAACACATATAATTTGATAAAAATTAAAGAGTTTTTTTTAAAGAAAATTAAGTTGTTTTTCACAAAACACATATGGTTTGAAAAATTAAAGAGTTTTTAAAGAAAAATAAGTTGTTTGAAACGAAACGCATGTAGTTTGAAAAATTGAATAATTTTTTAAAGAAAATTAAGTTGCTTGAAACAAAGCACATCTATTATGAAAATATAAAGAGATTTGAAAAAAAATTAAGTTGTTTGAAACAAAACACATATAGTTTGAAAAATTAAAGTGTTTTCAAAGAAAATTTAGTTGTTTGAAGCAAAACGCATGTAGTTTGAAAAATTAAAGTGCTTTTGAAAGAGAATTAAGTTGCTTGAAACAAACCACATATGGCTTGAAAACTTAAAGTGTTTTTTAAAGAAAATTAAGTTGTTTGAAACAAAACACATATAGTTTGAAAAAAATTGTAGAGCTGTTTAAAGAAAATTAAATTGCTTGAAACAAAGCACATGTAGCTTGAAAAATTAAAGAGTTTTTTTAAGAATATTAAGTTGTTTGAAACAAAACACATATGGTTTGATAAAAATTAAAGAGTTTTTTTTAAAGAAAATTAAGTTGTTTATCATAAAACACATATGGTTTGAAAAATTAATGAGTTTTTAAAGAAAAATAAGTTGTTTGAAACGAAACACATGTAGTTTGAAAAATTGAATAGTTTTTTAAAGAAAATTAAGTTGCTTGAAACAAAGCACATCTATTATGAAAATTTAAAGAGATTTAAAAAAAAATTAAGTTGTTTGAAACAAAACACATATAGTTTGAAAAATTAAAGTGTTTTCAAAGAAAATTTAGTTGTTTGAAGCAAAACGCATGTAGTTTGAAAAATTAAAGAGATTTTTAAAGAAAAGTAATTCGCTTGAAACAAAACACATATAGCTTGAAAAACTAAAGTATTTTTTATAGGAAATTAAGTTGCTTGAAGCAAAACGCATATAGTTTGAAAAATCAAAGAGTTTTTTAAACAAAATGAAGTTGCTTGAATCAAAACATATGTAGTTTTAAAAATTAAAGTGCTTTTGAAGGAGAAATAAGTTGTTTGAAACAAAACACATAAAGTTTGAAAAATTAAAGAGTTTTTTGAATAAAATGAAGTGTTTGTCACAAAACACATATGGTGTGAAAAATTAAAGAGTTTTTAAATAAAAATAAGTTGTTTGTAACGAAACACATATAGTTTGAAAAACTAAAGAGTTTTAAAATAAAAATAAGTTGTTTGAAACGAAACACATATAGTTTGAAAAATCAAAGGGTTTTTTGAACAAAATGAAGTTGTTTGAAACAAAACATATATTGTTTTAAAAACTAAACTGTTTTTGAAAGAGAATTAAGTTGTTTGAAACAAAACACATACAGTTTGAAAAATCAAAGAGTTTTTTGTACAAAATGAAGTTGTTTGAAACAAAACATATATAGTTTTAAAAATTAAAGTGTTTTTGAAAGAGAATTAAGTTGTTTGAAAAAGAACACATATAGTTTGAAAAATCAAAGAGATTTTTGAACAAAATTAAGTTGTTCGAAACAAAACACATGTAGCTTGAAAAATTAAAGAGTTTCTTAAAGAAAATTAATTTGTTAGAAACAACACACATATAGTTTGAAAAATTAAAGAGTTTTTTATAGAAAATTAAATTGTTTGGACCAAAACACATATAATTGGATAAAAATTAAAGAGTTTTTTTTTTTATAGAAAATTAAGTTGTTTGTCACAAAACACATATGGTTTGAAAAATTAAAGAGTTTTTAAAGAAAAATAAGTTGTTTGAAACGAAACACATGTAGTTTGAAAAATTGAATAGTTTTTTAAAGAAAATTAAGTTGCTTGAAACAAAGCACATCTATTATGAAATTTTAAGGAGATTTAAAAAAAAATTAAGTTGTTTGAAACAAACACATGTAGTTTGAAAAATTAAAGTGTTTTCAAAGAAAATTTAGTTGTATGAAGCAAAACGCATGTAGTTTGAAAAATTAAAGAGATTTTTAAAGAAAAGTAATTTGCTTGAAACAAAACACATATAGCTTGAAAAACTAAAGTATTTTTTATAGGAAATTAAGTTGTTTGAAGCAAAACGCATATAGTTTGAAAAATCAAAGAGCTTTTTGAACAAAATGGAGTTGCTTGAATCAAAGCATATGTAGTTTTAAAAATAAAAGTGCTTTTGAAAGAGAATTAAGTTGTTTGAAACAAAACACATAAAGTTTGAAAAATTAAAGAGTTTTTTGAACAAAATGAAGTGTCTGTAACAAAACACATATGGTGTGAAAAATTAAAGAGTTTTTAAATAAAAATAAGTTGTTTGAAACGAAACACATAAAGTTTCAAAAACTAAAGAGTTTTAAAATAAAAATAAGTTGTTTGAAACGAAACACATATAGTTTGAAAAATCAAAGGGTTTTTTGAACAAAATGAAGTTGTTTGAAACAAAACATATATTGTTTTAAAAACTAAACTGTTTTTGAAAGAGAATTAAGTTGTTTGAAACAAAACACATACAGTTTGAAAAATCAAAGAGTTTTTTGTACAAACTGAAGTTGTTTGAAACAAAACATATATAGTTTTAAAAATTAAAGTGTTTTTGAAAGAGAATTAAGTTGTTTGAAACAAAACACATATAGTTTGAAAAATCAAAGAGTTTTTTGAACAAAATTAAGTTGTTCGAAACAAAACGCATGTAGCTTGAAAAATTAAAGAGTTTCTTAAAGAAAATTAATTTGTTAGAAACAACACACATATAGTTTGAAAAATTAAAGGGTTTTTTATAGAAAATTAAATTGTTTGGACCAAAACACATATAACTTGATAAAAATTAAAGAGTTTTTTTTTATAGAAAATTAAGTTGTTTGTCACAAAACACATATGGTTTGAAAAATTAAAGAGTTTTTAAAGAAAAATAAGTTGTTTGAAACGAAACACACATAGTTTCAAAAATTCAAGAGTTTTTTAAAGAAAATTAGGTTGCGTGAAAAAAAAACACATCTATTATGAAAATTTAAAGAGATTTAAAAAAAAAATTAAGTTGTTTAAAAACAAAACACCTATAGTTTGAAAAATTAAAGTGTTTTTAAAGAAAATTAAGTTGTTTGAAGCAAAACGCATGTAGTTTGAAAAATTAAAGGGTTTTTTTAAAGAAAATTAGGTTGCTTGAAACAAAATACATATAGTTTGAAAATTAAAGTGTTTTTAAAAGAAAATTAAGGTGTTTGAAATAAAACACATATAGTTTGAAAAGCTAAAGAGTTTTTTGAACAAAATGAAGTTGATTGAAACAAAACATATATAGTTTGAAAAATTAAAGAGGTTTTTAAGGAAAATTTAGTTGTTTGTCACAAAACACATTTAGTTTTAAAAATTAAAGAGTTTTTTAAAGAAAATTAAGTTGTTAGAAAAAACACGCTTATAGTTTGAAAAATTAAAGTGTTTTTTAAAGAAAATTAATTTGTTTGGACCAAAACACATATAATCTGATAAAAACCAAAGAGTTTTTTTTTTTAAAGAAAATTAAGTTGTTTGTCACAAAATATATATGGTTTGAAAAATTAAAGAGTTTTTAAAGAAAAATAAGTTGTTTGAAACAAAACACATATAGTTTGGAAAATTGAAGAGTTTTTTAAAGAAAATTAAGTTGCTTGAAACAAAACACATCTATTATGAAAATTTAAAGAGATTTAAAAAAAATTAAGTTGTTTGAAACAAAACATATATAATTTGAAAAATTAAAGTGTTTTTAAAGAAAATTAAGTTGTTTGAAGCAAAGCGCATGTAGTTTCAAAAATTAAAGAGTTTTTTAAAGAAAATTAAGTTGCTCGAAACGAAACACGTATAGTTTGAAAAATTAAATAGGTTTTAAAGGAAATTAAGTTGCCTGAAACAAAGCACATGTATTATCAAAAATTAAAGAGTTTGTTAGATAAAATTAAGTTGTTTGAAACAAAACGCATTTGGTTTGAAAAATTAAAGAGTTTTTAAACAAAATTAAGTTGCGTGAAACAAAACAAATGTAGTGAGAAAAACTAAAGAGTTTTTTAAAGAAAATTAATTTGTTTGAAACAAAATACATATAGTTTGAAAAATTAAATTGTTTTTAAAGACAATTACGTTGTTTGAAGCAAAACGCATATAGTTTGAAAAACTAAAGTGGTTTTTAAGGAAAATTTAGTTGTTTGTCACAAAACACATTTAGTTTTAAAAATTAAAGAGTTTTTTAAAGAAAATTAAGTTGTTAGAAACAACACGCATATACTTTGAAAAATTAAAGTGTTTTTTAAAGAAAATTAATTTGTTTGGACTAAAACACATATAATTTGATAAAAACTAAAGAGTTTTTTTAAAGAAAATTAAGTTGTTTGTCACAAAATACATATGGTTTGAAAAATTAAAGAGTTTTTAAGAAAAATAAGTTGTTTGAAACAAAATACATATAGTTTGGAAACTTGAAGAGTTTTTTAAAGAAAATTAAGTTGCTTGAAACAAAACACATCTATTATGAAAATTTAAAGAGATTTTAAAAAAAATTAAGTTGTTTGAAAACAAAACACCTATAGTTTGAAAAATTAAAGTGTTTTTGAAGAAAATTAAGTTGTTTGAAGCAAAACGCATGTAGTTTGAAAAATTGAAGAGTTTTTTTTAAAGAAAATTAAGCTGCTTGAAATAAAATACATATACATTGAAAAATTAAAGTGTTTTTTAGAGACAATTAACTTGTTTGAAGCAAAACGCATATAGTTTGAAAAATTAAGGAGTTTATTAGGGAAAATTTAGTTGTTTGTCACAAAACACATATAGTTTGAAAAATTAAAGAGTTTTTGAAAGAAAATTGAGTTGTTTGAAACAGACCACACCTAGTTTGAAAAAGCAAAGTGTTTTTTGAACAAAATGAAGTTGTTTGAGACAAAACTCATTTAGTTTTAAAAATTAAAGTGTTTTTAAAGAAAATTAAGTTGTTTGAAACAAAACAGATGTAGCTTGAAAAATTAAAGAGTTTTTTAAAGAAAATTAAGTTGTTTGATACAAACCACATATGGTTTGAAAACTTAAAGTGCTTTTTAAAGAAAATTAAGTTGTTTGACACAAAACACATATTGTTTGAAAAAAATTGTAGAGGTTTTTAAAGAAAATTAAGTTGCTTGAAACAAAACACATCTAATATGAAAATTTAAAAAGTTTTTTAAAGAAAATTAAGTTGTTTGAAACAAAACAGATATAGTTTGAAAAATTAAAGAGTTTTTTAAAGAAAATTAAGTTGTTTGAAACAAAACACAAATAATTTGATAAAAATTAAAGAGTTTTTTTTAAAGAAAATTAAGTTGTTTTTCACAAAACACATATGGTTTGAAAAATTAAAGGGTTTTTAAAGAAAAATAAGTTGTTTGAAACGAAACACAAGTAGTTTGAAAAATTGAATAGTTTTTTAAAGAAAATTAAGTTGCTTGAAACAAAACACGTCTATTATGAAAATTTAGAGAGATTTAAAAAAAAATTTAGGTTGCTTGAAACAAACACATATAGTTTGAAAAATTAAAGTGTTTTCAAAGAAAATTTAGTTGTTTGAAGCAAAACGCATGTAGTTTGAAAAATTAAAGAGATTTTTAAAGAAAAGTAATTTGCTTGAAACAAAACACATATAGCTTGAAAAACTAAAGTATTTTTTATAGGAAATTAAGTTGTTTGAAGCAAAACGCATATAGTTTGAAAAATCAAAGAGTTTTTTGAACAAAATGGAGTTGCTTGAATCAAAACATATGTAGTTTTAAAAATTAAAGTGCTTTTGAAAGAGAATTAAGTTGTTTGAAACAAAACACATAAAGTTTGAAAAATTAAAGAGTTTTTTGAACAAAATGAAGTGTTTGTCACAAAACACATATGGTGTGAAAAATTAAAGAGTTTTTAAATAAAAATAAGTTGTTTGAAACGAAACACATATAGTTTCAAAAACTAAAGAGTTTTAAAATAAAAATAAGTTGTTTGAAACGAAACACATCTATTATGAAAATTTAAAGAGTTTTTTTTAAAGAAAATTAAGTTGTTTGAAAAAAACACATATGGTGTGAAAAGTTAAAGTGTTTTTTAAAGAAAATTAAGTCGTTTGAAACAAAAGACATATAGTTTGAAAAATCAAAGAGTTTTTTGAACAAAATGAAGTTGTTTGAAACAAAACATATATAGGTTTAAAAATTAAAGTGTTTTTAAAGAAAATTAAGTTGTTTGAAACAAAACACATCTATTATGAAAATTTAAAGAGTTTTTTTTAAAGAAAATTAAGTTGTTTGAAAAAAACACATATGGTGTGAAAAGTTAAAGTGTTTTTTAAAGAAAATTAAGTCGTTTGAAACAAAACACATATAGTATGAAAAAAATTGTAGAGGTTTTTAAAGAAAATTAAGTTGCTTGAAACAAAACATATACAGTTGTAAAAATTAAAGTGTTTTTGAAAGAGAATTAAGTTGTTTGAAACAAAAGACATATAGTTTGAAAAATCAAAGAGTTTTTTGAACAAAATGAAGTTGTTTGAAACAAAACATATATAGGTTTAAAAATTAAAGTGTTTTTAAAGAAAATTAAGTTGTTTGAAACAAAACACATCTATTATGAAAATTTAAAGAGTTTTTTTTAAAGAAAATTAAGTTGTTTGAAAAAAACACATATGGTGTGAAAAGTTAAAGTGTTTTTTAAAGAAAATTAAGTCGTTTGAAACAAAACACATATAGTATGAAAAAAATTGTAGAGGTTTTTAAAGAAAATTAAGATGCTTGAAACAAAACACATCTAATATGAAAATTTAAAAAGTTTTTTAAAGAAAATTAAGTTGTTTGAAACAAAACAGATATAGTTTGAAAAATTAAAGAGTTTTTTAAAGAAAATTAAGTTGTTTGAAACAAAACACAAATAATTTGATAAAAATTAAAGAGTTTTTTTTAAAGAAAATTAAGTTGTTTTTCACAAAACACATATGGTTTGAAAAATTAAAGAGTTTTTAAAGAAAAATAAGTTGTTTGAAACGAAACACATGTAGTTTGAAAAATTGAATAATTTTTTAAAGAAAATTAAGTTGCTTGAAACAAAGCACATCTATTATGAAAATATAAAGAGATTTGAAAAAAAATTAAGTTGTTTGAAACAAAACACATCTAATATGAAAATTTAAAGAGTTTTTTTTAAAGAAAATTAAGTTGTTTGAAAAAAACACATATGGTGTGAAAAGTTAAAGTGTTTTTTAAAGAAAATTAAGTCGTTTGAAACAAAAGACATATAGTTTGAAAAATCAAAGAGTTTTTTGAACAAAATGAAGTTGTTTGAAACAAAACATATATAGGTTTAAAAATCAAAGTGTTTTTAAAGAAAATTAAGTTGTTTGAAACAAAACACATCTATTATGAAAATTTAAAGAGTTTTTTTTAAAGAAAATTAAGTTGTTTGAAAAAAACACATATGGTGTGAAAAGTTAAAGTGTTTTTTAAAGAAAATTAAGTCGTTTGAAACAAAACACATATAGTATGAAAAAAATTGTAGAGGTTTTTAAAGAAAATTAAGTTGCTTGAAACAAAACATATACAGTTGTAAAAATTAAAGTGTTTTTGAAAGAGAATTAAGTTGTTTGAAACAAAAGACATATAGTTTGAAAAATCAAAGAGTTTTTTGAACAAAATGAAGTTGTTTGAAACAAAACATATATAGGTTTAAAAATTAAAGTGTTTTTAAAGAAAATTAAGTTGTTTGAAACAAAACACATCTATTATGAAAATTTAAAGAGTTTTTTTTAAAGAAAATTAAGTTGTTTGAAAAAAACACATATGGTGTGAAAAGTTAAAGTGTTTTTTAAAGAAAATTAAGTCGTTTGAAACAAAACACATATAGTATGAAAAAAATTGTAGAGGTTTTTAAAGAAAATTAAGATGCTTGAAACAAAACACATCTAATATGAAAATTTAAAAAGTTTTTTAAAGAAAATTAAGTTGTTTGAAACAAAACAGATATAGTTTGAAAAATTAAAGAGTTTTTTAAAGAAAATTAAGTTGTTTGAAACAAAACACAAATAATTTGATAAAAATTAAAGAGTTTTTTTTAAAGAAAATTAAGTTGTTTTTCACAAAACACATATGGTTTGAAAAATTAAAGAGTTTTTAAAGAAAAATAAGTTGTTTGAAACGAAACACAAGTAGTTTGAAAAATTGAATAGTTTTTTAAAGAAAATTAAGTTGCTTGAAACAAAACACGTCTATTATGAAAATTTAGAGAGATTTAAAAAAAAATTTAGGTTGCTTGAAACAAACACATATAGTTTGAAAAATTAAAGTGTTTTCAAAGAAAATTTAGTTGTTTGAAGCAAAACGCATGTAGTTTGAAAAATTAAAGAGATTTTTAAAGAAAAGTAATTTGCTTGAAACAAAACACATATAGCTTGAAAAACTAAAGTATTTTTTATAGGAAATTAAGTTGTTTGAAGCAAAACGCATATAGTTTGAAAAATCAAAGAGTTTTTTGAACAAAATGGAGTTGCTTGAATCAAAACATATGTAGTTTTAAAAATTAAAGTGCTTTTGAAAGAGAATTAAGTTGTTTGAAACAAAACACATAAAGTTTGAAAAATTAAAGAGTTTTTTGAACAAAATGAAGTGTTTGTCACAAAACACATATGGTGTGAAAAATTAAAGAGTTTTTAAATAAAAATAAGTTGTTTGAAACGAAACACATATAGTTTCAAAAACTAAAGAGTTTTAAAATAAAAATAAGTTGTTTGAAACGAAACACATCTATTATGAAAATTTAAAGAGTTTTTTTTAAAGAAAATTAAGTTGTTTGAAAAAAACACATATGGTGTGAAAAGTTAAAGTGTTTTTTAAAGAAAATTAAGTCGTTTGAAACAAAAGACATATAGTTTGAAAAATCAAAGAGTTTTTTGAACAAAATGAAGTTGTTTGAAACAAAACATATATAGGTTTAAAAATTAAAGTGTTTTTAAAGAAAATTAAGTTGTTTGAAACAAAACACATCTATTATGAAAATTTAAAGAGTTTTTTTTAAAGAAAATTAAGTTGTTTGAAAAAAACACATATGGTGTGAAAAGTTAAAGTGTTTTTTAAAGAAAATTAAGTCGTTTGAAACAAAACACATATAGTATGAAAAAAATTGTAGAGGTTTTTAAAGAAAATTAAGTTGCTTGAAACAAAACATATACAGTTGTAAAAATTAAAGTGTTTTTGAAAGAGAATTAAGTTGTTTGAAACAAAAGACATATAGTTTGAAAAATCAAAGAGTTTTTTGAACAAAATGAAGTTGTTTGAAACAAAACATATATAGGTTTAAAAATTAAAGTGTTTTTAAAGAAAATTAAGTTGTTTGAAACAAAACACATCTATTATGAAAATTTAAAGAGTTTTTTTTAAAGAAAATTAAGTTGTTTGAAAAAAACACATATGGTGTGAAAAGTTAAAGTGTTTTTTAAAGAAAATTAAGTCGTTTGAAACAAAACACATATAGTATGAAAAAAATTGTAGAGGTTTTTAAAGAAAATTAAGATGCTTGAAACAAAACACATCTAATATGAAAATTTAAAAAGTTTTTTAAAGAAAATTAAGTTGTTTGAAACAAAACAGATATAGTTTGAAAAATTAAAGAGTTTTTTAAAGAAAATTAAGTTGTTTGAAACAAAACACAAATAATTTGATAAAAATTAAAGAGTTTTTTTTAAAGAAAATTAAGTTGTTTTTCACAAAACACATATGGTTTGAAAAATTAAAGAGTTTTTAAAGAAAAATAAGTTGTTTGAAACGAAACACATGTAGTTTGAAAAATTGAATAATTTTTTAAAGAAAATTAAGTTGCTTGAAACAAAGCACATCTATTATGAAAATATAAAGAGATTTGAAAAAAAATTAAGTTGTTTGAAACAAAACACATATAGTTAGAAAAATTAAAGTGTTTTCAAAGAAAATTTAGTTGTTTGAAGCAAAACGCATGTAGTTTGAAAAATTAAAGTGCTTTTGAAAGAGAATTAAGTTGTTTGTCACAAAACACATTTAGTTTTAAAAACTAAAGAGTTTTTTAAAGAAAATTAAGTTGTTAGAAACAACACGCATATACTTTGAAAAATTAAAGTGTTTTTTAAAGAAAATTAATTTGTTTGGACTAAAACACATATAATTTGATAAAAACTAAAGAGTTTTTTTTAAAGAAAATTAAGTTGTTTGTCACAAAATACATATGGTTTGAAAAATTAAAGAGTTTTTAAGAAAAATAAGTTGTTTGAAACAAAACACATATAGTTTGGAAACTTGAAGAGTTTTTTAAAAAAATTAAGTTGCTTGAAACAAAACACATCTATTATGAAAATTTAAAGAGATTTTAAAAAAAATTAAGTTGTTTGACAGAAAACACATATAGTTTGAAAAATTAAAGCGTTTTTAAAGAAAATTAAGTTGTTTGAAGCAAAACGCATGTAGTTTCAAAAGTTAAAGAGTTTTTTAAAGAAAATTAAGTTGCTTGGAACAAAATACATATAGTTTGAAAAATTAAAGTGTTTTTTTTAGAGAAAATTAAGTTGTTTGAAGCAAAACGCATATAGTTTGAAAAATTAAAGAGTTTTTTTAAAGAAAATTAAGTTGCTTGAAACAAAATACATATAGTTTGAGAAATTAAAGTGTTTTTTAGAGTAAATAAAGGTGTTTGAAGCAAAGCGCATATAGTTTGAGAAATTAAAGAGTTTTTTAAAGAAAATTTAGTTGTTTGTCACAAAACACATATGGTTTGAAAAATTGAATACGTTTTTAAAGAAAATTAAGTTGCTTGAAACAAAACACATCTATTATGAAAATTTAAAGAGATTTAAAAAAAATTAAGTTGTTTGAAACAAAACGCATATAGTTTGAAAAATGAAAGTGTTTTTGAAGAAAATTAAGTTGTTTGAAGCAAAACGCATGTAGTTTGAAAAATTGAAGAGTTTTTTTTAATGAAAATTAAGCTGCTTGAAATAAAATACATATAGATTGAAAAATTAAAGTGTTTTTTAGAGACAATTAACTTGTTTGAAGCAAAACGCATATAGTTTGAAAAATTAAAGAGTTTATTATGGAAAATTTAGTTGTTTGTCACAAAACACATATAGTTTGAAAAATTAAAGAGTTTTTGAAAGAAAATTGAGTTGTTTGAAACAGACCACACATAGTTTGAAAAAGCAAAGTGTTTTTTGAACAAAATGAAGTTGTTTGAGACAAAACTCATTTAGTTTTAAAAATTAAAGTGTTTTTAAAGAAAATTAAGTTGTTTGAAACAAAACAGATGTAGCTTGAAAAATTAAAGAGTTTTTTAAAGAAAATTAAGTTGTTTGATACAAACCACATATGGTTTGAAAACTTAAAGTGCTTTTTAAAGAAAATTAAGTTGTTTGAAACAAAACACATATGGTTTGAAAAATTAAAGAGTTTTTAAAGAAAAATAAGTTGTTTGAAACGAAACACAAGTAGTTTGAAAAATTGAATAGTTTTTTAAAGAAAATTAAGTTGTTTGAAGCAAAACGCATATAGTTTGAAAAACTAAAGAGGTTTTTAAGGAAAATTTAGTTGTTTGGACTAAAACACATATAATTTGATAAAAACTAAAGAGTTTTTTTTAAAGAAAATTAAGTTGTTTGTCACAAAATACATATGGTTTGAAAAATTAAAGAGTTTTTAAGAAAAATAAGTTGTTTGAAACAAAACACATATAGTTTGGAAACTTGAAGAGTTTTTTAAAGAATATTAAGTTGCTTGAAACAAAACACATCTATTATGAAAATTTAAAGAGATTTTTAAAAAAATTAAGTTGTTTGAAAGAAAACACATATAGTTTGAAAAATTAAAGCGTTTTTAAAGAAAATTTAGTTGTTTGAAGCAAAACGCACGTAGTTTCAAAAGTTAAAGAGTTTTTTAAAGAAAATTAAGTTGCTTGAAACAAAACACATGTAGCTTGAAAAATTAAAGAGTTTTTTAAAGAATATTAAGTTGCTTGAAACAAAACACATATGGCTTGATAAAAATTAAAGAGTTTTTTTTAAAGAAAATTAAGTTGTTTGTCACAAAACACATATGGTTTGAAAAATTAAAGAGTTTTTAAAGAAAAATAAGTTGTTTGAAACGAAACACAAGTAGTTTGAAAAATTGAATAGTTTTTTAAAGAAAATTAAGTTGCTTGAAACAAAACACGTCTATTATGAAAATTTAAAGAGATTTAAAAAAAAATTTATGTTGCTTGAAACAAAACGCATATAGTCTGAAAAATTAAAGTGTTTTTGAAGAAAATTAGGTTGTTTGAAGCAAAACGCATGTAGTTTGAAAAATTAACAAGTTTTTTTTTAAGAAAATTAAGTTGCTTGAAACAAAATACATATAGATTGCAAAATTAAAGTGTTTTTTTTAGAGACAATTAAGTTGTTTGATGCAAAACGCATATAGTTTGAAAAATTAAAGAGTTTATTAAGGAAAATTTAGTTGTTTGTCACACAACACATATAGTTTGAAAAATTAAAGAGTTTCTGAAAGAAAATTGAGTTGTTTGAAACAAAACACATATAGTTTGAAAAATCAAAGAGTTTTTTGAACAAAATGAAGTTGTTGGAAACAAACCACATATGGTTTGAAAACCTAAAGTGTTTTTTAAAGAAAATTAAGTCGTTTGAAACAAAACACATATAGCTTGAAAAAAATGCTAGAGGTTTTTAAAGAAAATTAAGTTGCTTGAAACAAAACACAACTTTTATGAAAATTGAAAGAGTTTTTTAAAGAAAATTAAGTTGCTAGAAACAACACAGATATAGTTTGAAAAACTAAAGAGATTTTTAAAGAAAATTAAGTTGTTAGAAATAACACACATATAGTTTGAAAAATTGAAGAGTTTTTTAAAGAAAATTAGATTGCTTGAAAAAAAACACATCTATTATGAAAATTTAAAAAGATTTGCAAAAAAAATTAAGTTGTTTAAAAACAAAACACATATAGTTTTAAAAATTAAAGTGTTTTTAAAGAAAATTAAGTTGTTTGAAGCAAAACGCATGTAGTTTGAAAAATTAAAGAGTTTTTTAAAGAAAATTAAGTTGCTTGAAACAAAATACATATAGTTTGAAAAATTAAAGTGTTTTTTAAAGAAAATTTAGTTGTTTGTCACAAAACACATATATTTTGAAAAATTAAAGAGTTTTTGCTACAAATTTTAGTTGTTTGAAATAAAACACATATAGTTTGAAAAATCAAAGAGTTTTTTGAACAAAATGAAGTTGTTTGGAACAAAACACATCCAGTTTTAAAAATTAAAGCATTTTTAAAGAAAATTAAATTGTTTGAAACAAAACACATGTAGCTTGAAAAATTAAAGAGTTTTTTAAAGAAAATTAAGTTGTTTGATACAAACCACATATGGTTTGAAAGCTTAAAGTGCTTTTTAAAGAAAATTAAGTTGTTTGACACAAAACACATATTGTTTGAAAAAAATTGTAGAGGTGTTTAAAGAAAATTAAGTTGCTTGAAATAAAACACATGTAGCTTGAAAAATCAAAGAGTTTTTTAAAGAATATTAAGTTGTTTGAAACAAAACACATATGGTTTTATAAAAATTAAAGAGTTTTTTTTAAAGAAAATTAAGTTGTTTGCCACAAAACACATATGGTTTGAAAAATTAAAGAGTTTTTAAAGAAAAATAAGTTGTTTGAAACGAAACACAAGTAGTTTGAAAAATTGAATAGTTTTTTAAAGAAAATTAAGTTGCTTGAAACAAAACACGTCTAATATGAAAATTTAAAGAGATTTTAAAAAAAAATTAAGTTGTTTGAAACAAAACGGATATAGTTTTAAAAATTAAAGCATTTTTAAAGAAAATTAAGTTGCTTGAAACAAAATACATATAGTTTGAAAAATTAAAGTGTTTTTTAAAGAAAATTTAGTTGTTTGTCAGAAAACACATATATTTTGAAAAATTAAAGAGTTTTTGATAGAAATTTTAGTTGTTTGAAATAAAACACATATAGTTTGAAAAATCAAAGAGTTTTTTGAACAAAATGAAGTTGTTTGAAACAACACACATATAGTTTGAAAAATTAAAGAGTTTTTTATAGAAAATTAAATTGTTTGGACTAAAACACATATAATTGGATAAAAATTAAAGAGTTTTTTTTTATAGAAAATTAAGTTGTTTGTCACAAAACACATATGGTTTGAAAAATTAAAGAGTTTTTAAAGAAAAATAAGTTGTTTGAAACGAAACACACATAGTTTGAAAAATTAAAGATATTTTTTAAGAATATTAAGTTGTTTATCACAAAACACATATGGTTTGAAAAATTAAAGAGTTTTTAAAGAAAAATAAGTTGTTTGAAACGAAACACATGTAGTTTGAAAAATTGAATAGTTTTTTTAAGAAAATTAAGTAGCTTGAAACAAAGCACATCTATTATGAAATTTTAAAGAGATTTAAAAAAAAATTAAGTTGTTTGAAACAAATACATATAGTTTGAAAAATTAAAGCGTTTTTAAAGAAAATTAAGCTGTTTGAAGCAAAACGCATGTAGTTTGAAAAATTAAAGAGATTTTTAAAGAAAAGTAATTTGCTTGAAACAAAACACATATAGCTTGAAAAACTAAAGTATTTTTTATAGGAAATTAAGTTGTTTGAAGCAAAACGCATATAGTTTGAAAAATCAAAGAGTTTTTTGAACAAAATGAATTTGCTTGAATCAAAACATATGTAGTTTTAAAAATTAAAGTGCTTTTGAAAGAGAATTAAGTTGTTTGAAACAAAACACATAAAGTTTGAAAAATTAAAGAGTTTTTTGAACAAAATGAAGTGTTTGTCACAAAACACATATGGTGTGAAAAATTAAAGAGTTTTTAAATAAAAATAAGTTGTTTGAAACGAAACACATATAGTTTGAAAAATCCAAGAGTTTTTAAATAAAAATAAGTTGTTTGAAACGAAACACATATAGTTTGAAAAATCAAAGAGTTTTTTGAACAAAATGAAGTTGTTTGAAACAAAACATATATAGTTTTAAAAATTAAAGTGTTTTTGAAAGAGAATTAAGTTGTTTGAAACAAAAGACATATAGTTTGAAAAATCAAAGAGTTTTTTGAACAAAATGAAGTTGTTTGAAACAAAACACATCTAGTTTTAAAAATTAAAGCATTTTTAAAGAAAATTAAATTGTTTGAAACAAAACACATGTAGCTTGAAAAATTGAAGAGTTTTTTAAAGAAAATTAAGTTGTCTGAAACAAAACACATATGGTTTGATGAAAATTACAGAGTTTTTTTTAAAGAAAATTAAGTTGTTTTTCACACAACACATATGGTTTGAAAAATTAAAGAGTTTTTAAAGCAAAATAAGTTATTTGAAACGAAGCGCATGTAGTTTGAAAAATTGAAGAGTTTTTTAAAGAAAATTAAGTTGCTTGAAACAAAACACATCTATTATGAAAATTTAAAGAGATTTAAAAAAAAATTAAGTTGTTTGAAACAAAACACATATAGTTTGAAAAATTAAAGTGTTTTCAAAGAAAATTTAGTTGTTTGAAGCAAAACGCATATAGTTTGAAAAATTAAAGTGTTTTCAAAGAAAATTTAGTTGTTTGAAGCAAAACGCATGTAGTTTGAAAAATTAAAGAGATTTTTAAAGAAAAGTAATTTGCTTGAAACGAAACACATATAGCTTGAAAAACTAAAGTATTTTTTAAAGGAAATTAAGTTTTTTGAAGCAAAACGCATATAGTTTGAAAAATCAAAGAGTTTTTTGAACAAAATGAAGTGTTTGTCACAAAACACATATGGTGTGAAAAATTAAAGAGTTTTTAAATAAAATTAAGTTGTTCGAAACAAAACACATGTAGCTTGAAAAATTAAAGAGTTTCTTAAAGAAAATTAATTTGTTGGAAACAACACACATATAGTTTGAAAAATTAAAGAGTTTTTTATAGAAAATTAAATTGTTTGGACCAAAACACATATAATTTGATATAAATTAAAGAGTTTTTTTTTATAGAAAATTAAGTTGTTTGTCACAAAACACATATGGTTTGAAAAATTAAAGAGTTTTTAAAGAAAAATAAGTTGTTTGAAACGAAACACACACAGTTTGAAAAATTCAAGAGTTTTTTAAAGAAAATTAGGTTGCTTGAAAAAAAAACACATCTATTATGAAAATTTAAAGAGATTTAAAAAAAAATTAAGTTATTTAAAAACAAAACACCTATAGTTTGAAAAATTAAAGTGTTTTTAAAGAAAATTAAGTTGCTTGAAACAAAATACATATAGTTTGAAAAATTAAAGTGTTTTTAAAAGAAAATTAATGTGTTTGAAGCAAAACGCATATAGTTTGAAAAATTAAAGAGTTTTTTAAGGAAAATTTCATTGTTTGTCACAAAACACATATAGTTTGAAAAATTAAAGAGTTTTTGATAGAAATTTGAGTTGTTTGAAACAAAACACATATAGTTTGAAAAATCAAAGAGTTTTTTGAACAAAATGAAGTTGTTTGAAACAAAAAAGATCTAGTTTTAAAAATTAAAGCGTTTGTAAAAAAAATTAAATTCTTTGAAACAAAACACATTTAGCTTGAAAAATTAAAGAGTTTTTTAAAGAAAATTAAGTTGTTTGAAACAAAACACATATGGTTTGATAAAAATTAAAGAGTTTTTTTAAAGAAAATTAAGTTGTTTGTCACAAAACACATATGGTTCGAAAAATTAAATAGGTTTTAAAGAAAAATAAGTTGTTTGAAACGAAACACATGTAGTTTGAGAAATTGAAGAGTTTTTTAAAGAAAATTAAGTTGTTTGAAGCAAAACGCATGTAGTTTGAAAAATCAAAGAGATTTTTAAAGAAAAGTAATTTGCTTGAAACGAAACACATATAGCTTGAAAAACTAAAGTATTTTTTAAAGGAAATTAAGTTGTTTGAAGCAAAACGCATATAGTTTGAAAAATCAAAGAGTTTTTTGAACAAAATGAAGTGTTTGTCACAAAACACATATGGTGTGAAAAATTAAAGAGTTTTTAAATAAAATTAAGTTGTTCGAAACAAAACACATGTAGCTTGAAAAATTAAAGAGTTTCTTAAAGAAAATTAATTTGTTGGAAACAACACACATATAGTTTGAAAAATTAAAGAGTTTTTTATAGAAAATAAAATTGTTTGGACCAAAACACATATAATTTGATATAAATTAAAGAGTTTTTTTTTATAGAAAATTAAGTTGTTTGTCACAAAACACATGGTTTTAAAAATTAAAGAGTTTTTAAAGAAAAATAAGTTGTTTGAAACGAAACACACACAGTTTGAAAAATTCAAGAGTTTTTTAAAGAAAATTAGGTTGCTTGAAAAAAAAACACATCTATTATGAAAATTTAAAGAGATTTAAAAAAAAATTAAGTTATTTAAAAACAAAACACCTATAGTTTGAAAAATTAAAGTGTTTTTAAAGAAAATTAAGTTGTTTGAAGCAAAACGCATGTAGTTTGAAAAATTAAAGGGTTTTTTTAAAGAAAATTAAGTTGCTTGAAACAAAATACATATAGTTTGAAAAATTAAAGTGTTTTTAAAAGAAAATTATTGTGTTTGAAGCAAAACGCATATAGTTTGAAAAATTAAAGAGTTTTTTAAGGAAAATTTCATTGTTTGTCACAAAACACATATAGTTTGAAAAATTAAAGAGTTTTTGATAGAAATTTGAGTTGTTTGAAACAAAACACATATAGTTTGAAAAATCAAAGAGTTTTTTGAACAAAATGAAGTTGTTTGAAACAAAAAACATCTAGTTTTAAAAATTAAAGCGTTTGTAAAAAAAATTAAATTCTTTGAAACAAAACACATTTAGCTTGAAAAATTAAAGAGTTTTTTAAAGAAAATTAAGTTGTTTGAAACAAAACACATATGGTTTGATAAAAATTAAAGAGTTTTTTTAAAGAAAATTAAGTTGTTTGTCACAAAACACATATGGTTCGAAAAATTAAATAGGTTTTAAAGAAAAATAAGTTGTTTGAAACGAAACACATGTAGTTTGAGAAATTGAAGAGTTTTTTAAAGAAAATTAAGTTGCTTGGAATTAAACACATCTATTATGAGAATTTAAAGAGATTTAAAATAAAATTAAGTTGTTTGAAACAAAACACATATAGTTTGAAAAATTAAAGTGTTTTCAAAGAAAATTTAGTTGTTTGAAGCAAAACGCATGTAGTTTGAAAAATTAAAGGGTTTTTTTTTAAGAAAATTAAGTTGTTTGTCACAAAGCACATATGGTTTGAAAAATTAAATAGTTTTTAAAGAAAAATAAGTTGTTTGAAACGAAACACATGTAGTTTGAGAAATTGAAGACTTTTTTAAAGAAAATTAAGTTGCTTGAAACAAAACACATCTATTATGAAAATTTAAAGAGATTTAAAATAAAATTAAGTTGTTTGAAACAAAACACATATAGTTTGAAAAATTAAAATGTTTTCAAAGAAAATTTAGTTGTTTGAAAGAAAACACATGTAGTTTGAAAAATTAAAGGGCGTTTAAAGAATATTAAGTTGTTTGAGGCAAAACGCATGTAGTTTGAAAAGTTAAAGGGTTTTTAAAGAAAATTAATTTGCTTGAAACAAAACACATATAGCTTGAAAAATTAAAGAGTTTTTTTAAAGAAAATTAAGTTGTTTGAAAAAAAAACACATGGTGTGAAAAGTTAAAGTGTTTTTTAAAGAAAATTAAGTTGTTTGAAACAAAACACATATAGTTTGAAAAAAATTGTAGAGGTTTTTAAAGAAAATTAAGTTGCTTGAAACAAAACACATCTAATATGAAAATTTAAAGAGTTTTTTAAAGAAAATTAAGTTGTTTGAAACAAAACATATATAGTTTGAAAAATTAAAGAGTTTTTTAAAGAAAATTAAGTTGTTTGAAACAAAATACATATAATTTGATAAAAATTAAAGAGTTTTTTTTAAAGAAAATTAAGTTGTTTTTCAGAAAACAAATAAGGTTTGAAAAATTAAAGAGTTTTTAAAGAAAAATAAGTTGTTTGAAACGAAACACATGTAGTTTGAAAAATTGAATAATTTTTTAAAGAAAATTAAGTTGCTTGAAACAAAGCACATCTATTATGAAAATTTAAAGGGATTTTAAAAACAATTAAGTTGTTTGAAACAAAACACATATAGTTTGAAAAATTAAAGTGTTTTCAAAGAAAATTAAGTTGTTTGAAGCAAAACGCATGTAGTTTGAAAAATTAAACAGATTTTTAAAGAAAAGTAATTTGCTTGAAACAAAACACATATAGCTTGAAAAACTAAAGTATTTTTTAAAGGAAATTAAGTTGTTTGAAGCAAAACGCATATAGTTTGAAAAATCAAAGAGTTTTTTGAACAAAATGAAGTTGCTTGAATCAAAACATATGTAGTTTTAAAAATTAAAGTGCTTTTGAAAGAGAATTAAGTTGTTTGAAACAAAACACATAAAGTTTGAAAAATTAAAGAGTTTTTTGAACAAAATGAAGTGTTTGTCACAAAACACATATGGTGTGAAAAATTAAAGAGTTTTTAAATAAAAATAAGTTGTTTGAAACGAAACACATATAGTTTGAAAAATCAAAGAGTTTTTTGTATAAAATGAAGTTGTTTGAAACAAAACATATATAGTTTTAAAAACTAAACTGTTTTTGAAAGAGAATTAAGTTGTTTGAAACAAAACACATATAGTTTGAAAAAAATTGAAGAGGTGTTTAAAGAAAATTAAGTTGCTTGAAACAAAACACACGTAGCTTGAAAAATTAAAGAGTTTTTTTAAGAATATTAAGTTGTTTGAAACAAAACACATATGGTTTGATAAAAATTAAAGAGTTTTTTTTTAAAGAGAATTAAGTTGTTTGTAACAAACCACATATGGTTTGAAAACTTAAAGTGTTTTTTAAAGAAAATTAAGTTGTTTGAAACAAAACACATATAGTTTGAAAAAAATTGAAGAGGTGTTTAAAGAAAATTAAGTTGCTTGAAACAAAACACACGTAGCTTGAAAAATTAAAGAGTTTTTTTAAGAATATTAAGTTGTTTGAAACAAAACACATATGGTTTGATAAAAATTAAAGAGTTTTTTTTTAAAGAAAATTAAGTTGTTTATCACAAAACACATATAGTTTGAAAAATTAAAATGTTTTCGAAGAAATTTTAGTTGTTTGAAACAAAACACATGTAGTTTGAAAAATTAAAGGGCGTTTAAAGAATATTAAGTTGTTTGAGGCAAAACGCATGTAGTTTGAAAAGTTAAAGGGTTTTTAAAGAAAATTAATTTGCTTGAAACAAAACACATATAGCTTGAAAAATTAAAGAGTTTTTTTAAAGAAAATTAAGTTGTTTGAAAAAAAAACACATGGTGTGAAAAGTTAAACTGTTTTTTAAAGAAAATTAAGTTGTTTGAAACAAAACACATATAGTTTGAAAAAAATTGTAGAGGTTTTTAAAGAAAATTAAGTTGCTTGAAACAAAACACATCTAATATGAAAATTTAAAGAGGTTTTTAAGGAAAATTTAGTTGTTTGTCACAAAACACATTTAGTTTTAAAAATTAAAGAGTTTTTTAAAGAAAATTAAGTTGTTAGAAAAAACACGCTTATAGTTTGAAAAATTAAAGTGTTTTTTAAAGAAAATTAATTTGTTTGGACCGAAACACATATAATCTGATAAAAACTAAAGAGTTTCTTTTTTAAAGAAAATTAAGTTGTTTGTCACAAAATATATATGGTTTGAAAAATTAAAGAGTTTTTAAAGAAAAATAAGTTGTTTGAAACAAAACACATATAGTTTGGAAAATTGAAGAGTTTTTTAAAGAAAATTAAGTTGCTTGAAACAAAACACATCTATTATGAAAATTTAAAGAGATTTAAAAAAAAATTAAGTTGTTTGAAACAAAACATATATAGTTTGAAAAATTAAAGTGTTTTTAAAGAAAATTAAGTTGTTTGAAGCAAAGCGCATGTAGTTTCAAAAATTAAAGAGTTTTTTAAAGAAAATTAAGTTGCTCGAAACGAAACACGTATAGTTTGAAAAATTAAATAGTTTTTAAAGGAAATTAAGTTGCCTGAAACAAAACACATGTCTTATCAAAAATAAAAGAGTTTGTTAGATAAAATTAAGTTGTTTGAAACAAAACACATTTGGTTTCAAAAATTAAAGAGTTTTTAAACAAAATTAAGTTGCTTGAAACAAAACACATGTAGTGAGAAAATCTAAAGAGTTTTTTAAAGAAAATTAATTTGTTTGAAACAAAACACATATAGATTGAAAAATTAAATTGTTTTTAAAGACAATTAAGTTGTTTGAAGCAAAACGCATATAGTTTGAAAAACTAAAGAGGTTTTTAAGGAAAATTTAGTTGTTTGTCACAAAACACATTTAGTTTTAAAAATTAAAGAGTTTTTTAAAGAAAATTAAGATGTTTGAAACCAAATACATATAGTTTGAAAAATCAAAGAGTTTTTTGAACAAAATGAAGTTGTTTGAAACAAAACACATCTAGTTTTAAAAATTAAAGCATTTTTAAAGAAAATTAAATTGTTTGAAACAAAACACATGTAGCTTGAAAAATTAAAGAGTTTTTTAAAGAAAATTATGTTGTTTGAAACAAAACACATATGGTTTTATAAAAATTACAGAGTTTTTTTTAAATAAAATTAAGTTGCTTGTCACAAAACCCATATGGTTTGAAAAATTAAAGAGTTTTTAAAGCAAAATAAGTTATTTGAAACGAAGCACATGTAGTTTGAAAAATTGAAGAGTTTTTTAAAGAAAATTAAGTTGCTTGAAACAAAACACATCTATTATGAAAATTTAAAAAGATTTAAAAAAAAATTAAGTTGTTTGAAACAAAACACATGTAGCTTGAAAAATTAAAGAGTTTTTTAAAGAAAATTAAGTTGCTTGAAACAAAATACATATAGTTTGAAAAATTAAAGTGTTTTTTAAAGAAAATTTAGTTGTTTGAAGCAAAACGCATATGGTTTGAAAAATTAAAGAGTTTTTAAAGCAAAATAAGTTATTTGAAACGAAGCACATGTAGTTTGAAAAATTGAAGAGTTTTTTAAAGAAAATTAAGATGTTTGAAACCAAATACATATAGTTTGAAAAATCAAAGAGTTTTTTGAACAAAATGAAGTTGTTTGAAACAAAACACATCTAGTTTTAAAAATTAAAGCATTTTTAAAGAAAATTAAATTGTTTGAAACAAAACACATGTAGCTTGAAAAATTAAAGAGTTTTTTAAAGAAAATTATGTTGTTTGAAACAAAACACATATGGTTTTATAAAAATTACAGAGTTTTTTTTTAAGAAAATTAAGTTGCTTGTCACAAAACCCATATGGTTTGAAAAATTAAAGAGTTTTTAAAGCAAAATAAGTTATTTGAAACGAAGCACATGTAGTTTGAAAAATTGAAGAGTTTTTTAAAGAAAATTAAGTTGCTTGAAACAAAACACATCTATTATGAAAATTTAAAAAGATTTAAAAAAAAATTAAGTTGTTTGAAACAAAACACATATAGTTTGAAAAATTAAACTGTTTTTAAAGAAAATTTAGTTGTTTGAAGCAAAACGCATGTAGTTTGAAAAATTAAAGAGTTTTTTTTTAAAGAAAATTAATTTGCTTGAAACAAAGAACATATACTTGAAAAATTAAAGTATTTTTTATAAGAAATTAAGTTGTTTGAAGCAAAACGCATATAGTTTGAAAAATCAAAGAGTTGTTTGAACAAAATGAAGTTGTTTGAAACAAAAGATATATAGTTTTAAAAATTAAAGTGTTTTTGAAAGAGAATTAAGCTGTTTGAGACAAAACACATACAGTTTTAAAAATCAAAGATTTTTTGAACAAAATGAAGTTGTTTGTCACAAAACACATATGGTGTGAAAAATTAAAGAGTTTTTAAATAAAAATAAGTTATTTGAAACGAAACACATATAGTTTGAAAAATTAGTTTGAAAAATTAAAAGGTTTTTTTAGAGAAAATTAGGTTGGTTGAAACAAAATACATATAGTTTGAAAAATTGAAGTGTTTTTAAAAGAAAATTAAGGTGTTTGAAATAAAACACATATAGTTTGACAAGCTAAAGAGTTTTTTGAACAAAATAAAGTTGTTTGAAACAAAACATTTATAGTTTTAAAAATTAAAGAGTTCTTTAAAGAAAATTAAGTTGTTAGAAAAAACACGCTTATAGTTTGAAAAATTAAAGAGTTTTTTAAAGAAAATTAATTTGTTTGGACCAAAACACATATAATTTGAAAAAACTAACGAGTTTTTTTTTAAAGAAAATTAAGTTGTTTGTCACAAAATATATATGGTTTGAAAAATTAAATTGCTTTTAAAGACAATTAAGTTGTTTGAAGCAAAACGCATATAGTTTGAAAAACTAAAGAGGTTTTTAAGGAAAATTTAGCTGTTTGTCACAAAACACATTTAGTTTGAAAAATTAAATAGTTTTTGAAACAAAATTAAGTTGTTTGAAATAAAACACATATAGTTTGAAAAACTAAAGAGTTTTTTGAACAAAATTAAATTGTTTGAAAAAAAATATATATAGTTTTAAAAATTAAAGAGTTTTTTAAAGAAAATTAAGTTGTTAGAAACAACACGCATATAGTTTGAAAAATTAAAGTGTTTTTTAAAGAAAATTAATTTGTTTGGACTAAAACGCATATAATTTGATAAAAACTAAAGAGTTTTTTTTAAAGAAAATTAAGTTGTTTGTCACAAAATACATATGGTTTGAAAAATTAAAGAGTTTTTAAAGAAAAATAAGTTGTTTGAAACAAAACACATACAGTTTGGAAACTTGAAGTGTTTTTTAAAGAAAATTAAGTTGCTTGAAACAAAACACATCTATTATGAAAATTTAAAGAGATTTAAAAAAAATTAAGTTGTGTGAAACAAAACACATATAGTTTGAAAAATTAAAGCGTTTTTAAAGAAAATTAAGTTGTTTGAAGCAAAAGGCATACAGTTTGAAAAATTAAAGAGTTTTTTAAAGAAAATTAAGTTGCTTGAAACAAAATACATATAGTTTGAAAAATTAAAGTGGTTTTTAGAGTAAATTAAGGTGTTTGAAGCAAAGCGCATATAATTTGAAAAATTAGAGAGTTTTTTAAAGAAAATTTAGTTGTTTGTCACAAAACGCATATGGTTTGAAAAATTAAAGAGTTTTTAAAGAAAAATAAGTTGTTTGAAACGAAACACATATAGTTTGAAAAATTGAATACGTTTTTAAAGAAAATTAAGTTGCTTGAAACAAAACACATCTATTATGAAAATTTAAAGAGATTTAAAAAAAAATTAAGTTGTTTGAAACAAAACGCATATAGTTTGAAAAATTAAAGTGTTTTTGAAGAAAATTAAGTTGTTTGAAGCAAAACGCATGTAGTTTGAAAAATTGAAGAGTTTTTTAAAGAAAATTAAGCTGCTTGAAATAAAGTACATATAGATTGAAAAATTAAAGTGCTTTTTAGAGACAATTAACTTGTTTGAAGCAAAACGCATGTAGTTTGAAAAATTAAAGAGTTTATTAAGGAAAATTTAGTTGTTTGTCACAAAACACATATAGTTTGAAAAATTAAAGAGTTTTTAAATGAAAATTGAGTTGTTTGAAACAAACCACACATAGTTTGAAAAAGCAAAGCGTTTTTTGAACAAAATGAAGTTGTTTGAGACAAAACTCATTTAGTTTTAAAAATTAAAGTGTTTTTAAAGAAAATTAGGTTGTTTGAAACAAAACAGATGTAGCTTGAAAAATTAAAGAGTTTTTTAAAGAAAATTAAGTTGTTTGATACAAACCAAATATGGTTTGAAAACTTAAAGTGTTTTTTAAAGAAAATTAAGTTGTTTGACACAAAACACTTATAGTTTGAAAAAAATTGTAGAGGTGTTTAAAGAAAATTAAGTTGCTTGAAACAAAACACATGTAGCTTGAAAAATTACAGAGTTTTTTAAAGAATATTAAGTTGTTTGAAACAAAACACATATGGTTTGATAAAAATTAAAGAGTTTTTTTTAAAGAAAATTAAGTTGTTTGTCACAAAACACATATGGTTTGAAAAATTAAAGAGTTTTTAAAGAAAAATAAGTTGTTTGAAACGAAACACAAGTAGTTTGAAAAATTGAATAGTTTTTTAAAGAAAATTAAGTTGCTTGAAACAAAACACGTCTATTATAAAAATTTAAAGAGATTTAAAAAAAAATTAGGTTGTTTGAAACAAAACGCATATAGTCTGAAAAATTAAAGTGTTTTTGAAGAAAATTAGGTTGTTTGAAGCAAAACGCATGTAGTTTGAAAAATTAACAAGTTTTTTTTTAAGAAAATTAAGTTGCTTGAAACAAAATACATATAGATTGAAAAATTAAAGTGTTTTTTTTAGAGACAATTAAGTTGTTTGAAGCAAAACGCATATAGTTTGAAAAATTAAAGAGTTTATTAAGGAAAATTTAGTAGTTTGTCACACAACACATATAGTTTGAAAAATTAATGAGTTTCTGAAAGTAAATTGAGTTGTTTGAAACAAAACACATATAGTTTGAAAAATCAAAGAGTTTTTTGAACAAAATAAAGTTGTTGGAAACAAACCACATATGGTTTGAAAACTTAAAGTGTTTTTTAAAGAAAATTAAGTTGTTTGAAACAAAACACATATAGTTTGAAAAAAATTGTAGAGGTGTTTAAAGAAAATTAAGTTGCTTGAAACAAAACACATGTAGCTTGAAAAATTAAAGAGTTTTTTTAAGAATATTAAGTTGTTTGAAACAAAACACATATGGTTTGATAAAAATTAAAGAGTTTTTTTTAAAGAAAATTAAGTTGTTTATCACAAAACACATATGGTTTGAAAAAAATGCTAGATGTTTTTAAAGAAAATTAAGTTGCTAGAAACAACACAGCTATAGTTTGAAAAACTAAAGAGATTTTTAAAGAAAATTAAGTTGTTAGAAACAACACACATATAGTTTGAAAAATTGAAGAGTTTTTTAAAGAAAATTAGATAGCTTGAAAAAAAAACACATCTATTATGAAAATTTAAAGACATTTAAAAAAAAAATTAAGTTGTTTAAAAACAAAACAAATATACTTTGAAAAATTAAAGTGTTTTTAAAGAAAATTAAGTTGCTTGAAACAAAATACATATAGTTTGAAAAATTAAAGTGTTTTTTAAAGAAAATTTAGTTGTTTGTCATAAAACACATAAATTTTGAAAAATTAAAGAGTTTTTGATAGAAATTTGAGTTGTTTGAAATAAAACACATATAGTTTGAAAAATCAAAGAGTTTTTTGAACAAAATGAAGTTGTTTGAAACAAAACACATCTAGTTTTAAAAATTAAAGCATTTTTAAAGAAAATTAAATTGTTTGAAACAAAACACATGTAGCTTGAAAAATTGAAGAGTTTTTTAAAGAAAATTAAGTTGTTTGAAACAAAACACATATGGTTTGATAAAAATTACAGAGTTTTTTAAAGAAAATTTAGTTGTTTGTCATAAAACACATATATTTTGAAAAATTAAAGAGTTTTTGATAGAAATTTGAGATGTTTGAAATAAAACACATACAGTTTGAAAAATCAAAGAGTTTTTTGAACAAAATGAAGTTGTTTGAAACAAAACACATCTAGTTTTAAAAATTAAAGCATTTTTAAAGAAAATTAAATTGTTTGAAACAAAACACATGTAGCTTGAAAAATTGAAGAGTTTTTTAAAGAAAATTAAGTTGTTTGAAACAAAACACATGTGGTTTGATAAAAATTACAGAGTTTTTTTTAAAGAAAATTAAGTTGTTTGTCACAAAACACATATCGTTTGAAAAATTAAAGAGTTTTTAAAGCAAAATAAGTTATTTGAAACGAAGCGCATGTAGTTTGAAAAATTGAAGAGTTTTTTAAAGAAAATTAAGTTGCTTGAAACAAAACACATCTATTATGAAAATTTAAAGAGATTTTAAAAAAAATTAAGTTGTTTGAAACAAAACACATATAGTTTGAAAAATTAAAGTGTTTTCAAAGAAAATTTAGTTGTTTGAAGCAAAACGCATATAGTTTGAAAAATTAAAGTGTTTTCAAAGAAAATTTAGTTGTTTGAACCAAAACGCATGTAGTTTGAAAAATTAAAGAGATTTTTAAAGAAAAGTAATTTGCTTGAAACGAAACACATATAGCTTGAAAAACTAAAGTATTTTTTAAAGGAAATTAAGTTGTTTGAAGCAAAACGCATATAGTTTGAAAAATCAAAGAGTTTTTTGAACAAAGTGAAGTTGCTTGAATCAAAACATATGCTGTTTTAAAAATTAAAGTGCTTTTGAAAGAGAATTAAGTTGTTTGAAACAAACCACATATGGTTTGAAAACTTAAAGTGTTTTTTAAAGAAAATTAAGTTGTTTGAAACAAAACACATGTAGTTTGAAAAAAATTGTAGAAGTGTTTAAAGAAAATTAAAATGCTTGAAACAAAACACATGTAGCTTGAAAAACTAAAGAGTTTTTTTAAGAATATTAAGTTGTTTGAAACAAAACACATATGGTTTGATAAAAATTAAAGAGTTTTTTTTTAAAGAAAATTAAGTTGTTTATCACAAAACACATATGGTTTGAAAAATTAAAGAGTTTTTAAAGAAAAATAAGTTGTTTGAAACGAAACACATGTAGTTTGAAAAATTGAATAGTTTTTTAAAGAAAATTAAGTTGCTTGAAACAAAGCACATCTATTATGAAAATTTAAAGCGATTTAAAAAAAAATTAAGTTGTTTGAAAGAAAACACATATAGTTTGAAAAATTAAAGAGATTTTTAAAGAAAAGTAATTTGCTTGAAACAAAACACATATAGCTTGAAAAACTAAAGTATTTTTTATAGGAAATTAAGTTGTTTGAAGCAAAACGCATATAGTTTGAAAAATCAACGAGTTTTTTGAACAAAATGAAGTTGCTTGAATCAAAACATATGTAGTTTTAAAAATTAAAGTGCTTTTGAAAGAGAATTAAGTTGTTTGCAACAAAACACACAAAGTTTGAAAAATTAAAGACTTTTTTGAACAAAATGAAGTGTTTGTCACAAAACACATATGGTGTGAAAAATTAAAGAGTTTTTAAATAAAAATAAGTTGTTTGAAACGGAACACATATAGTTTGAAAAACTAAAGAGTTTTAAAATAAAAATAAATTGTTTGAAACGAAACACATATAGTTTGAAAAATCAAAGAGTTTTTTGTACAAAATGAAGTTGTTTGAAACAAAACATATATAGTTTTAAAAACTAAACTGTTTTTGAAAGAGAATTAAGTTGTTTGAAACAAAACACGTACAGTTTGAAACATCAAAGAGTTTTTTGTACAAAATGAAGTTGTTTGAAACAAAACATATATAGTTTTAAAAATTAAAGTGTTTTTGAAAGAGAATTAAGTTGTTTGAAACAAAACACATATAGTTTCAAAAACCAAAGAGTTTTTTGAACAAAATTAAGTTGTTCGAAACAAAACACATGTAGCTTGAAAAATTAAAGAGTTTCTTAAAGAAAATTAATTTGTTAGAAACAACACACATATAGTTTGAAAAATTAAAGAGTTTTTTATAGAAAATTAAATTGTTTGGACCAAAACACATATAATTTGATATAAATTAAAGAGTTTTTTTTTATAGAAAATTAAGTTGTTTGTCACAAAACACATATGGTTTGAAAAATTAAAGAGTTTTTAAAGAAAAATAAGTTGTTTGGAACGAAACACACATAGTTTGAAAAATTCAAGAGTTTTTTAAAGAAAATTAGGTTGCTTGAAAAAAAAACACATCTATTATGAAAGTTTAAAGAGATTTAAAAAAAAATTAAGTTATTTAAAAACAAAACACCTATAGTTTGAAAAATTAAAGTCTTTTTAAAGAAAATTAAGTTGTTTGAAGCAAAACGCATGTAGTTTGAAAAATTAAAGGGTTTTTTTAAAGAAAATTAAGTTGCTTGAAACAAAATACATATAGCTTGAAAAATTAAAGTGTTTTTAAAAGAAAATTAATGGGTTTGAAGCAAAACGCATATAGTTTGAAAAATTAAAGAGTTTTTTAAGGAAAATTTCATTGTTTGTCACAAAACACATATAGTTTGAAAAATTAAAGAGTTTTTGATAGAAATTTGAGTTGTTTGAAACAAAACACATATAGTTTGAAAAATCAAAGAGTTTTTTGAACAAAATGAAGTTGTTTGAAACAAAAAACATCTAGTTTTAAAAATTAGAGCGTTTGTAAAAAAAATTAAATTGTTTGAAATAAAACACATTTAGCTTGAAAAACTAAAGAGTTTTTTAAAGAAAATTAAGTTGTTTGAAACAAAACACATATGGTTTGATAAAAATTAAAGAGTTTTTTTAAAGAAAATTAAGTTGTTTGTCACAAAACACATATGGTTCGAAAAATTAAATAGGTTTTAAAGAAAAATAAGTTGTTTGAAACGAAACACATGTAGTTTGAGAAATTGAAGAGTTTTTTAAAGAAAATTAAGTTGCTTGAAGTTAAACACATCTATTATGAGAACTTAAAGAGATTTAAAATAAAATTAAGTTGTTTGAAACAAAACACATATAGTTTGAAAAATTAAAGTGTTTTCAAAGAAAATTTAGTTGTTTGAAGCAAAACGCATGTAGTTTGAAAAATTAAAGGGTTTTTTTTAAAGAAAATTAAGTTGTTTGTCACAAAGCACATATGGTTTGAAAAATTAAATAGTTTTTAAAGAAAAATAAGTTGTTTGAAACGAAACACATGTAGTTTGAGAAATTGAAGAGTTTTTTAAAGAAAATTAAGTTGCTTGAAACAAAACACATCTATTATGAAAATTTAAAGAGATTTAAAATAAAATTAAGTTGTTTGAAACAAAACACATATAGTTTGAAAAACTAAAATGTTTTCAAAGAAAATTTAGTTGTTTGAAACAAAACACATGTAGTTTGAAAAATTAAAGGGCGTTTAAAGAATATTAAGTTGTTTGAGGCAAAACGCATGTAGTTTGAAAAGTTAAAGGGTTTTTAAAGAAAATTAATTTGCTTGAAACAAAACACATATAGCTTGAAAAATTAAAGAGTTTTTTTAAAGAAAATTAAGTTGTTTGAAAAAAAACACACCTGGTGTGAAAAGTTAAAGTGTTTTTTAAAGAAAATTAAGTTGTTTGAAACAAAACACATATAGTTTGAAAAAAATTGTAGAGGTTTTTAAAGAAAATTAAGTTGCTTGAAACAAAACACATCTAATATGAAAATTTAAAGAGTTTTTTAAAGAAAATTAAGTTGTTTGAAACAAAACATATATAGTTTGAAAAATTAAAGAGTTTTTTAAAGAAAATGAAGTTGTTTGAAACAAAATACATATAATTTGATTAAAATTAAAGAGTTTTTTTTAAAGAAAATTAAGTTGTTTTTCAGAAAACAAATAAGGTTTGAAAAATTAAAGAGTTTTTAAAGAAAAATAAGTTGTTTGAAACGAAACACATGTAGTTTGAGAAATTGAATAATTTTTTAAAGAAAATTAAGTTGCTTGAAACAAAGCACATCTATTATGAAAATTTAAAGGGATTTTAAAAAAAATTAAGTTCTTTGAAACAAAACACATATAGTTTGAAAAATTAAAGTGTTTTCAAAGAAAATTCAGTTGTTTGAAGCAAAACGCATGTAGTTTGAAAAATTAAACAGATTTTTAAAGAAAAGTAATTTGCTTGAAACGAAACACATATAGCTTGAAAAACTAAAGTATTTTTTAAAGGAAATTAAGTTGTTTGAAGCAAAACGCATATAGTTTGAAAAATTAAAGAGTTTTTTGAACAAAATGAAGTTGCTTGAATCAAAACATATGTAGTTTTAAAAATTAAAGTGCTTTTGAAAGAGAATTAAGTTGTTTGTAGCAAACCACATATGGTTTGAAAACTTAAAGTGTTTTTTAAAGAAAATTAAGTTGTTTGAAACAAAACACATATAGTTTGAAAAAAATTGTAGAGGTGTTTAAAGAAAATTAAGTTGCTTGAAACAAAACACACGTAGCTTGAAAAATTGAAGAGTTTTTTTAAGAATATTAAGTTGTTTGAAACAAAACACATATGGTTTGATAAAAATTAAAGAGTTTTTTTTAAAGAAAATTAAGTTGTTTGTCACAAAACACATATGGTTTGAAAAATTAAAGAGTTTTTAAAGAAAAATAAGTTGTTTGAAACGAAACACAAGTAGTTTGAAAAATTGAATAGTTTTTTAAAGAAAATTAAGTTGCTTGAAACAAAACACGTCTATTATAAAAATTTAAAGAGATTTAAAAAAAAATTAGGTTGTTTGAAACAAAACGCATATAGTCTGAAAAATTAAAGTGTTTTTGAAGAAAATTAGGTTGTTTGAAGCAGAACGCATGTAGTTTGAAAAATTAACGAGTTTCTTTTAAGAAAATTAAGTTGCTTGAAACAAAATACATATAGTTTGAAAAATTAAAGTGTTTCTTAAAGAAAATTTAGTTGTTTGTCATAAAACACATAAATTTTGAAAAATTAAAGAGTTTTTGATAGAAATTTGAGTTGTTTGAAATAAAACACATATAGTTTGAAAAATCAAAGAGTTTTTTGAACAAAATGAAGTTGTTTGAAACAAAACACATCTAGTTTTAAAAATTAAAGCATTTTTAAAGAAAATTAAATTGTTTGAAACAAAACACATGTAGCTTGAAAAATTGAAGAGTTTTTTAAAGAAAATTAAGTTGCTTGAAACAAAACACATATGGTTTGATAAAAATTACAGAGTTTTTTAAAGAAAATTTAGTTGTTTGTCATAAAACACATATATTTTGAAAAATTAAAGAGTTTTTGATAGAAATTTGAGTTGTTTGAAATAAAACACATACAGTTTGAAAAATCAAAGAGTTTTTTGAACAAAATGAAGTTGTTTGAAACAAAACACATCTAGTTTTAAAAATTAAAGCATTTTTAAAGAAAATTAAATTGTTTGAAACAAAACACATGTAGCTTGAAAAATTGAAGAGTTTTTTAAAGAAAATTAAGTTGTTTGAAACAAAACACATGTGGTTTGATAAAAATTACAGAGTTTTTTTTAAAGAAAATTAAGTTGTTTGTCACAAAACACATATCGTTTGAAAAATTAAAGAGTTTTTAAAGCAAAATAAGTTATTTGAAACGAAGCGCATGTAGTTTGAAAAATTGAAGAGTTTTTTAAAGAAAATTAAGTTGCTTGAAACAAAACACATCTATTATGAAAATTTAAAGAGATTTAAAAAAAAATTAAGTTGTTTGAAAGAAAACACATATAGTTTGAAAAATTAAAGAGATTTTTAAAGAGAAGTAATTTGCTTGAAACAAAACACATATAGCTTGAAAAACTAAAGTATTTTTTATAGGAAATTAAGTTGTTTGAAGCAAAACGCATATAGTTTGAAAAATCAACCAGTTTTTTGAACAAAATGAAGTTGCTTGAATCAAAACATATGTAGTTTTAAAAATTAAAGTGCTTTTGAAAGAGAATTAAGTTGTTTGAAACAAAACACATAAAGTTTGAAAAATTAAAGAATTTTTTGAACAAAATGAAGTGTTTGTCACAAAACACATATGGTGTGAAAAATTAAAGAGTTTTTAAATAAAAATAAGTTGTTTGAAACGGAACACATATAGTTTGAAAAACTAAAGAGTTTTAAAATAAAAATAAGTTGTTTGAAACGAAACACATATAGTTTGAAAAATCAAAGAGTTTTTTGTACAAAATGAAGTTGTTTGAAACAAAACATATATAGTTTCAAAAACTAAACTGTTTTTGAAAGAGAATTAAGTTGTTTGAAACAAAACACGTACAGTTTGAAACATCAAAGAGTTTTTTGTACAAAATGAAGTTGTTTGAAACAAAACATATATAGTTTTAAAAATTAAAGTGTTTTTGAAAGAGAATTAAGTTGTTTGAAACAAAACACATGTAGTTTGAAAAATCAAAGAGTTTTTTGAACAAAATTAAGTTGTTCGAAACAAAACGCATGTAGCTTGAAAAATTAAAGAGTTTCTTAAAGAAAATTAATTTGTTAGAAACAACACACATATAGTTTGAAAAATTAAAGAGTTTTTTATAGAAAATTAAATTGTTTGGACCAAAACACATATAATTTGATATAAATTAAAGAGTTTTTTTTTTATAGAAAATTAAGTTGTTTGTCACAAAACACATATGGTTTGAAAAATTAAAGAGTTTTTAAAGAAAAATAAGTTGTTTGGAACGAAACACACATAGTTTGAAAAATTCAAGAGTTTTTTAAAGAAAATTAGGTTGCTTGAAAAAAAAACACATCTATTATGAAATTTTAAAGAGATTTAAAAAAAAATTAAGTTATTTAAAAACAAAACACCTATAGTTTGAAAAATTAAAGTGTTTTTAAAGAAAATTAAGTTGTTTGAAGCAAAACGCATGTAGTTTGAAAAATTAAAGGGTTTTTTTAAAGAAAATTAAGTTGCTTGAAACAAAATACATATAGCTTGAAAAATTAAAGTGTTTTTAAAAGAAAATTAATGTGTTTGAAGCAAAACGCATATAGTTTGAAAAATTAAAGAGTTTTTTAAGGAAAATTTCATTGTTTATCACAAAACACATATAGTTTGAAAAATTAAAGAGTTTTTGATAGAAATTTGAGTTGTTTGAAACAAAACACATATAGTTTGAAAAATCAAAGAGTTTTTTGAACAAAATGAAGTTGTTTGAAACAAAAAACATCTAGTTTTAAAAATTAGAGCGTTTGTAAAAAAAATTAAATTGTTTGAAATAAAACACATTTAGCTTGAAAAACTAAAGAGTTTTTTAAAGAAAATTAAGTTGTTTGAAACAAAACACATATGGTTTGATAAAAATTAAAGAGTTTTTTTAAAGAAAATTAAGTTGTTTGTCACAAAACACATATGGTTCGAAAAATTAAATAGGTTTTAAAGAAAAATAAGTTGTTTGAAACGAAACACAAGTAGTTTGAGAAATTGAAGAGTTTTTTAAAGAAAATTAAGTTGCTTGAAATTAAACACATCTATTATGAGAACTTAAAGAGATTTAAAATAAAATTAAGTTGTTTGAAACAAAACACATATAGTTTGAAAAATTAAAGTGTTTTCAAAGAAAATTTAGTTGTTTGAAGCAAAACGCATGTAGTTTGAAAAATTAAAGGGTTTTTTTTAAAGAAAATTAAGTTGTTTGTCACACAGCACATATGGTTTGAAAAATTAAATAGTTTTTAAAGAAAAATAAGTTGTTTGAAACGAAACACATGTAGTTTGAGAAATTGAAGAGTTTTTTAAAGAAAATTAAGCTGCTTGAAACAAAACACATCTATTATGAAAATTTAAAGAGATTTAAAATAAAATTAAGTTGTTTGAAACAAAACACATATAGTTCGAAAAACTAAAATGTTTTCAAAGAAAATTTAGTTGTTTGAAACAAAACACATGTAGTTTGAAAAATTAAAGGGCGTTTAAAGAATATTAAGTTGTTTGAGGCAAAACGCATGTAGTTTGAAAAGTTAAAGGGTTTTTAAAGAAAATTAATTTGCTTGAAACAAAACACATATAGCTTGAAAAATTAAAGAGTTTTTTTAAAGAAAATTAAGTTGTTTGAAAAAAAACACACCTGGTGTGAAAAGTTAAAGTGTTTTTTAAAGAAAATTAAGTTGTTTGAAACAAAACACATATAGTTTGAAAAAAATTGTAGAGGTTTTTAAAGAAAATTAAGTTGCTTGAAACAAAACACATCTAATATGAAAATTTAAAGAGTTTTTTAAAGAAAATTAAGTTGTTTGAAACAAAACATATATAGTTTGAAAAATTAAAGAGTTTTTTAAAGAAAATGAAGTTGTTTGAAACAAAATACATATAATTTGATAAAAATTAAAGAGTTTTTTTTAAAGAAAATTAAGTTGTTTTTCAGAAAACAAATAAGGTTTGAAAAATTAAAGAGTTTTTAAAGAAAAATAAGTTGTTTGAAACGAAACACATGTAGTTTGAGAAATTGAATAATTTTTTAAAGAAAATTAAGTTGCTTGAAACAAAGCACATCTATTATGAAAATTTAAAGGGATTTTAAAAAAAATTAAGTTCTTTGAAACAAAACACATATAGTTTGAAAAATTAAAGTGTTTTCAAAGAAAATTCAGTTGTTTGAAGCAAAACGCATGTAGTTTGAAAAATTAAACAGATTTTTAAAGAAAAGTAATTTGCTTGAAACAAAACACATATAGTTTGAAAAATTAAAGAGTTTTTTGAACAAAATGAAGTTGCTTGAATCAAAACATATGTAGTTTTAAAAATTAAAGTGCTTTTGAAAGAGAACTAAGTTGTTTGTAACAAACCACATATGGTTTGAAAACTTAAAGTGTTTTTTAAAGAAAATTAAGTTGTTTGAAACAAAACACATATAGTTTGAAAAAAATTGTAGAGGTGTTTAAAGAAAATTAAGTTGCTTGAAACAAAACACACGTAGCTTGAAAAATTGAAGAGTTTTTTTAAGAATATTAAGTTGTTTGAAACAAAACACATATGGTTTGATAAAAATTAAAGAGTTTTTTTTTAAAGAAAATTAAGTTGTTTATCACAAAACATATATGGTTTGAAAAATTAAAGAGTTTTTAAAGAAAAATAAGTTGTTTGAAACGAAACACATGTAGTTTGAAAAATTGAATAGTTTTTTAAAGAAAATTAAGTTGCTTGAAACAAAGCACATCTATTATGAAAATTTAAAGCGATTTAAAAAAAATTAAGTTGTTTGAAACAAAACACATATAGTTTGAAAAATTAAAGTGTTTTCAAAGAAAATTTAGTTGTTTGAAGCAAAACGCATGTAGTTTGAAAAATTAAAGAGATTTTTAAAGAAAAGTAATTTGCTTGAAACAAAACACATATAGCTTGAAAAACTAAAGTATTTTTTATAGGAAATTAAGTTGTTTGAAGCAAAACGCATATAGTTTGAAAAATCAACGAGTTTTTTGAACAAAATGAAGTTGCTTGAATCAAAACATATGTAGTTTTAAAAATTAAAGTGCTTTTGAAAGAGAATTAAGTTGTTTGAAACAAAACACATAAAGTTTGAAAAATTAAAGAGGTTTTTTGAACAAAATGAAGTGTTTGTCACAAAACACATATGGTGTGAAAAATTAAAGAGTTTTTAAATAAAAATAAGTTGTTTGAAACGAAACACATATAGTTTGAAAAACTAAAGAGTTTTAAAATAAAAATAAGTTGTTTGAAACGAAACACATATAGTTTGAAAAATCAAAGAGTTTTTTGTATAAAATGAAGTTGTTTGAAACAAAACATATATAGTTTTAAAAACTAAACTGTTTTTGAAAGAGAATTAAGTTCTTTGAAACAAAACACATACAGTTTGAAAAATCAAAGAGTTTTTTGTATAAAATGAAGTTGTTTGAAACAAAACATATATAGTTTTAAAAATTAAAGGGTTTTTGAAAGAGAATTAAGTTGTTTGAAACAAAACACATATAGTTTGAAAAATCAAAGAGTTTTGTGAACAAAATTAAGTTGTTCGAAAGAAAACACATGTAGCTTGAAAAATTAAAGAGTTTCTTAAAGAAAATTAATTTGTTAGAAACAACACACATATAGTTTGAAAAATTAAAGAGTTTTTTATGGAAAATTAAATTGTTTGGACCAAAACACATATAATTTGATAAAAATTAAAGAGTTTTTTTTTATAGAAAATTAAGTTGTTTGTCACAAAACACATATGGTTTGAAAAATTAAAGAGTTTTTAAAGAAAAATAAGTTGTTTGAAACGAAACACACATAGTTTGAAAAATTCAAGGGTTTTTTAAAGAAAATTAAGTTGCTTGAAAAAAAAACACATCTATTATGAAAATTTAAAGAGATTTAAAAAAAAGTAAGTTGTTTAAAAACAAAACACCTATAGTTTGAAAAATTAAAGTGTTTTTGAAGAAAATTAAGTTGTTTGAAGCAAAACGCATGTAGTTTGATAAATTAAAGGGTTTTTTTAAAGAAAATTAAGTTGCTTGAAACAAAATACATATTGTTTGAAAAATTAAAGTGTTTTTTAAAGAAAATTAAGGTGTTTGAAGCAAAACGCATATAGTTTGAAAAATTAAAGAGTTTTTTAAGGAAAATTTCATTGTTTGTCACAAAACACATATAGTTTGAAAAATTAAAGAGATTTTGATAGAAATTTGAGTTGTTTGAAACAAAACACATATAGTTTGAAAAATCAAAGAGTTTTTTGAACAAAATGAAGTTGTTTGAAACAAAAAACATCTAGTTTTAAAAATTAAAGCGTTTGTAAAGAAAATTAAATTGTTTGAAACAAAACACATGTAGCTTGAAAAATTAAAGAGTTTTTTAAAGAAAATTAAGTTGTTTGAAACAAAACACATATGGTTTGATAAAAATTAAAGAGTTTTTTTTAAGGAAAATTAAGTTGTTTGTCACAAAACACATATGGTTTGAAAAATTAAATAGTTTTTAAAGAAAAATAAGTTGTTTGAAACGAAACACATGTAGTTTGAGAAATTGAAGAGTTTTTTAAAGAAAATTAAGTTGCTTGAAATAAAACACATCTATTATAAAAACTTAAAGAGATTTAAAATAAAATTAAGTTGTTTGAAACAAAACACATATAGTTTGAAAAATTAAAGTGTTTTCAAAGAAAATTTAGTTGTTTGAAACAAAACGCATGTAGTTTGAAAAACTAAAGTGTTTTTTTAAAGAAAATTAAGTTGTTTGTCACAAAGCACATATGGTTTGAAAAATTAAATAGTTTTTAAAGAAAAATAAGTTGTTTGAAACGAAACACATGTAGTTTGAGAAATTGAAGAGTTTTTTAAAGAAAATTAAGTTGCTTGAAACAAAACACATCTATTATGAAAATTTAAAGAGATTTAAAATAAAATTAAGTTGTTTGAAACAAAACACATATAGTTTGAAAAATTAAAATGTTTTCAAAGAAGATTTAGTTGTTTGAAACAAAACACATGTAGTTTGAAAAATTAAAAGGCTTTTAAAGAATATTAAGTTGTTTGAGGCAAAAGGCATGTAGTTTGGAAAGTTAAAGGGTTTTTAAAGAAACTTAATTTGCTTAAAACAAAACACATATAACTTGAAAAATTAAAGTATTTTTTATAGGAAATTAAGTTGTTTGAAACAAAACACATATGGTTTGAAAAATCAAAGAGTTTTTTGAACAAAATGAAGTTGTTTGAAACAAAACACATCTAGTTTTAAAAATTAAAGCGTTTGTAAAGAAAATTAAATTGTTTGAAACAAAACACATGTAGCTTGAAAAATTAAAGGATTTTTTAAAGAAAATTAAGTTGGTTCAAACAAAACACATATGGTTAGATAAAAATTGAAGATGTTTTTAAAGAAAATTAAGTTGTTTGAAACAAAATACAAATGGTTTAAAAGAACTTAAAGAGGTTTTAAAGAAAATTAAATTGTTTGAAACAAAACACACATGGTTTGAAAACTTAAAGTGTTTTTTTAGAGAAAATTAAGTTCTTTAAAACAAAACACATATAGTTTGAAAAAAATTAAAGAGTTTTTTTTTAAAAAAATTAAGTTGTTTGTCACAAAACACACATGGTTTGAAAAATTAAATAGTTTTTAAAGAAAAATAAGTTGTTTGAAACGAAACACATGTAGTTTGAGAAATTGAAGAGTTTTTTAAAGAAAATTAAGTTGCTTGAAACAAAGCACATCTATTATGAAAATTTAAAGAGATTTAAAAAAAAATTAAGTTGTTTGAAACAAAACACATATAGTTTGAAAAATTAAAGTGTTTTCAAAGAAAATTTAGTTGTTTGAAGCAACACGCATGTAGTTTGAAAAATTAAAGAGATTTTTAAAGAAAAGTAATTTGCTTGAAACAAAACACATATAGCTTGAAAAACTAAAGTATTTTTTATAGGAAATTAAGTTGTTTGAAGCAAAACGCATATAGTTTGAAAAAAATTGTAGAGGTGTTTAAAGAAAATTAAGTTGCTTGAAACAAAACACATGTAGCTTGAAAAATTAAAGAGTTTCTTAAAGAAAATTAATTTGTTAGAAACAACACACATATAGTTTGAAAAATTAAAGAGTTTTTAATAGAAAATTAAATTGTTTGGACCAAAACACATATAATTTGATAAAAATTAAAGAGTTTTTTTTTATAGAAAATTAAGTTGTTTGTCACAAAACACATATGGTTTGAAAAATTAAAGAGTTTTTAAAGAAAAATAAGTTGTTTGAAACGAAACACATATAGTTTGAAAAATTAAAGAGTTTTTTATAGAAAATTAAATTGTTTGGACCAAAACACATATAATTTGATAAAAATTAAAGAGTTTTTTTTTATAGAAAATTAAGTTGTTTGTCACAAAACACATATGGTTTGAAAAATTAAAGAGTTTTTAAAGAAAAATAAGTTGTTTGAAACGAAAGACACATAGTTTGAAAAATTCAAGAGTTTTTTAAAGCAAATTAAGTTGCTTGAAACAAAGCACATCTATTATGAAAATTTAAAGAGATTTGAAAAAAAATTTAGTTGTTTGAAACAAAACACATATAGTTTGAAAAATTAAAGTGTTTTCAAAAAAAATTTAGTTGTTTGAAGCAAACCGCATGTAGTTTGAAAAATTAAACAGATTTTTAAAGAAAAGTAATTTGCTTGAAACAAAACACATATAGCTTGAAAAACTAAAGTATTTTTTAAAGGAAATTAAGTTGTTTGAAGCAAAACGCATATAGTTTGAAAAATCAAAGAGTTTTTTGAACAAAATGAAGTTGCTTGAATCAAAACATATGTAGTTTTAAAAATTAAAGTTCTTTTGAAAGAGAATTAAGTTGTTTGAAACAAACCACATATGGTTTGAAAACTTAAAGTGTTTTTTAAAGAAAATTAAGTTGTTTGAAACAAAACACATATAGTTTGAAAACTTAAAGTGTTTTTTAAAGAAAATGAAGCTGTTTGAAACAAAACACGTATGGTTTGAAAACTTAAAGTGTTTTTTAGAGAACATTAAGTTCTTTAAAACAAAACACATATAGTTTGAAAAAAATTAAAGAGTTTTTTTTTAAAAAAATTAAGTTGTTTGTCACAAAACACACATGGTTTGAAAAATTAAATAGTTTCTAAAGAAAAATAAGTTGTTTGAAACGAAACACATGTAGTTTGAGAAATTGAAGAGTTTTTTAAAGAAAATTAAGTTGCTTGAAACAAAGCACATCTATTATGAAAATTTAAAGAGATTTAAAAAAAAATTAAGTTGTTTGAAACAAAACACATATAGTTTGAAAAATTAAAGTGTTTTCAAAGAAAATTTAGTTGTTTGAAGCAAAACGCATGTAGTTTGAAAAATTAAAGAGATTTTTAAAGAAAAGTAATTTGCTTGAAAAAAAACACATATAGCTTGAAAAACTAAAGTATTTTTTATAGGAAATTAAGTTGTTTGAAGCAAAATGCATATAGTTTGAAAAATCAACGAGTTTCTTGAACAAAATGAAGTTGCTTGAATCAAAACATATGTAGTTTTAAAAATTAAAGTGCTTTTGAAAGAGAATTAAGTTGTTTGAAACAAAACACATAAAGTTTGAAAAATTAAAGAGTTTTTTGAACAAAATGAAGTGTTTGTCACAAAACACATATGGTGTGAAAAAATAAAGAGTTTTTAAATAAAAATAAGTTGTTTGAAACGAAACACATATAGTTTGAAAAACTAAAGAGTTTTAAAATAAAAATAAGTTGTTTGAAACGAAACACATATAGTTTGAAAAATCAAAGAGTTTTTTGTACAAAATGAAGTTGTTTGAAACAAAACACATATAGTTTTAAAAACTAAACTGTTTTTGAAAGAGAATTAAGTTGTTTGAAACAAAACACATACAGTTTGAAAAAGGAAAGAGTTTTTTGTATAAAATGAAGTTGTTTGAAACAAAACATATATAGTTTTAAAAATTAAATTGTTTTTGAAAGAGAATTAAGTTGTTTGAAACAAAACACATATAGTTTGAAAAATCAAAGAGTTTTTTGAACAAAATTAAGTTGTTCGAAACAAAACACATGTAGCTTGAAAAATTAAAGAGTTTCTTAAAGAAAATTAATTTGTTAGAAACAAAACACATGTAGCTTGAAAAATTAAAGAGTTTTTTAAGGAAAATTAAGTTGTTTGAAACAAAACACATATGGTTTGATAAAAATTAAAGAGTTTTTTTTAAGGAAAATTAAGTTGTTTGTCACAAAACACATATGGTTTGAAAAATTAAATAGTTTTTAAAGAAAAATAAGTTGTTTGAAACGAAACACATGTAGTTTGAGAAATTGAAGAGTTTTTTAAAGAAAATTAAGTTGCTTGAAAAAAAAACACATCTATTATTAAAATTTAAAGAGATTTAAAAAAAATTAAGTTGTTTAAAAACAAAACACCTGTAGTTTGAAAAATTAAAGTGTTTTTAAAGAAAATTAAGTTGTTTGAAGCAAACCGCATGTAGTTTGAAAAATTAAAGAGATTTTTAAAGAAAAGTAATTTGCTTGAAACAAAACACATATAGCTTGAAAAACTAAAGTATTTTTTATAGAAAATTAAATTATTTGGACCAAAACATATATAATTTGATAAAAATTAAAGAGTTTTTAAAGAAAAATAAGTTGTTTGAAACGAAACACACATAGTTTGAAAAATTCAAGAGTTTTTTAAAGAAAATTAAGTTGCTTGAAAAAAAAACACATCTATTATGAAAATTTAAAGAGATTTAAAAAAAAATTAAGTTGTTTAAAAACAAAACACCTGTAGTTTGAAAAATTAAAGTGTTTTTAAAGAAAATTAAGTTGTTTGAAGCAAAACGCATGTAGTTTGATAAATTAAAGGGTTTTTTTAAAGAAAATTAAGTTGCTTGAAACAAAATACATATAGTTTGAAAAATTAAAGTGTTTTTAAAAGAAAATTAAGGTGTTTGAAGCAAAACGCATATAGTTTGAAAAATTAAAGAGTTTTTTAAGGAAAATTTCATTGTTTGTCACAAAACACATATAGTTTGAAAAATGAAAGAGTTTTTGATAGAAATTTGAGTTGTTTGAAACAAAACACATATAGTTTGAAAAATCAAAGAGTTTTTTGAACAAAATGAAGTTGTTTGAAACAAAAAACATCTAGTTTTAAAAATTAAAGAGTTTCTTAAAGAAAATAATTTGTTAGAAACAAAACACATGTAGCTTAAAAAATTAAAGAGTTTTTTAAAGAAAATTAAGTTGTTCGAAACAAAACACATGTAGCTTGAAAAATTAAAGAGTTTCTTAAAGAAAATTAATTTGTTAGAAACAAAACACATGTAGCTTCAAAAATTAAAGAGTTTTTTAAAGAAAATTAAGTTGTTTGAAACAAAACACAAATAGTTTGATAAAAATTAAAGAGTTTTTTTTAAGGAAAATTAAGTTGGTTGTCACAAAACACATATGGTTTGAAAAATTAAATAGTTTTTAAAGAAAAATAAGTTGTTTGAAACGAAACACATGTAGTTTGAGAAATTGAAGAGTTTTTTAAAGAAAATTGAGTTGCTTGAAAAAAAAACACATCTATTATGAAAATTTAAAGAGATTTAAAAAAAAATTAAGTTGTTTGAAACAAAACACATATAGTTTGAAAAATTAAAGTGGTTTCAAAGAAAATTTGGTTGTTTGAAGCAAACCGCACGTAGTTTGAAAAATTAAAGAGATTTTTAAAGAAAAATAATTTGCTTGAAACAAAACACATATAGCTTGAAAAACTAAAGTATTTTTTATAGAAAATTAAATTGTTTGGACCAACACATATATAATTTGATAAAAATTAAAAAGTTTTTAAAGAAAAATAAGTTGTTTCAAACGAAACACACATAGTTTGAAAAATTCAAGAGTTTTTTAAAGAAAATTAAGTTGCTTGAAAAAAAAACACATCTATTATGAAAAGTTAAAGAGATTTAAAAAAAAATTAAGTTGTTTATAAACAAAACACCTGTAGTTTGAAAAATTAAAGTGTTTTTTAAAGAAAATTAAGTTGTTTGAAACGAAAAACATGTAGTTTGAGAAATTGAAGAGTTTTTTAAAGAAAATTAAGTTGCTTGAAACAAAACACATCTATTATGAAAATTTAAAGAGATTTAAAATAAAATTAAGTTGTTTGAAACAAAACACATATAGTTTGAAAAATAAAAATATTTTCAAAGAAAATTTAGTTGTTTGAAACAAAACACATGTAGTTTGAAAAATTAAAGGACTTTTAAAGAATATTAAGTTGTTTGAGGCAAAAGGCATGTAGTTTGGAAAGTTAAAGGGTTTCTAAAGAAAATTAATTTGCTTGAAACAAAACACATGTAGGTTGAAAAATTAAAGTATTTTTTATAGGAAATTAAGTTGTTTGAAACAAAACACATATGGTTTGAAAAATCAAAGAGTTTTTTGAACAAAATGAAGTTGTTTGAAACAAAACACATATGGTTAGAGAAAAATTAAAGATGTTTTTAAAGAAAATTAAGTTGTTTGAAACAAAACACAAATGGTTTAAAAGAACCTAAAGAGGTTTTAAAGAAAATTAAATTGTTTGAAACAAAACACATGTAGTTTGAGAAATTGAAGAGTTTTTTAAAGAAAATTAAGTTGCTTGAAAAAAAAACACATCTATTATGAAAATTTAAAGAGATTTATAAAAAAATTAAGTTGTTTGAAACAAAACACATGTAGCTTGAAAAATTAAAGGGTTTTTTAAAGAAAATTAAGTTGTTTGAAACAAAACACATATGGTTAGATAAAAATTAAAGATGTTTTTAAAGAAAATTAAGTTGTTTGAAACAAAACACAAATGGTTTAAAAGAACTTAAAGAGGTTTTAAAGAAAATTAAATTGTTTGAAACAAAACACATGTAGTTTGAGAAATTGAAGAGTTTTTTAAAGAAAATTAAGTTGCTTGAAAAAAAAAACACATCTATTATGAAAATTTAAAGAGATTTAAAAAAAAATTAAGTTGTTTGAAACAAAACACATATAGTTTGAAAAATTAAAGTGTTTTCAAAGAAAATTTGGTTGTTTGAAGCAAACCGCATGTAGTTTGAAAAACTAAAGAGATTTTTAAAGAAAAATAATTTGCTTGAAACAAAACACATATAGCTTGAAAAACTAAAGTATTTTTTATAGAAAATTTAATTGTTTGGACCAACACATATGTAATTTGATAAAAGTTAAAAAGTTTTTAAAGAAAAATAAGTTGTTTCAAACGAAACACACATAGTTTGAAAAATTCAAGAGTTTTTTAAAGAAAATTAAGTTGCTTGAAAAAAAAACACATCTATTATGAAAATTTAAAGAGATTTAAAAAAAAATTAAGTTGTTTATAAACAAAACACCTGTAGTTTGAAAAATTAAAGTGTTTTTTAAAGAAAATTAAGTTGTTTGAAACGAAACACATGTAGTTTGAGAAATTGAAGAGTTTTTTAAAGAAAATTAAGTTGCTTGAAACAAAACACATCTATTATGAAAATTTAAAGAGATTTAAAATAAAATTAAGTTGTTTGAAACAAAACACATATAGTTTGAAAAATAAAAATATTTTCAAAGAAAATTTAGTTGTTTGAAACAAAACACATGTAGTTTGAAAAATTAAAGGACTTTTAAAGAATATTAAGTTGTTTGAGGCAAAAGGCATGTAGTTTGGAAAGTTAAAGGGTTTCTAAAGAAAATTAATTTGCTTGAAACAAAACACATGTAGCTTGAAAAATTAAAGTATTTTTTATAGGAAATTAAGTTGTTTGAAACAAAACACATATGGTTTGAAGAATCAAAGAGTTTTTTGAACAAAATGAAGTTGTTTGAAACAAAACACATCTAGTTTTAAAAATTAAAGCGTTTGTAAAGAAAATTAAATTGTTTGAAACAAAACACATGTAGCTTGAAAAATTAAAGGGTTTTTTAAAGAAAATTAAGTTGTTTGAAACAAAACACATATGGTTAGATAAAAATTAAAGATGTTTTTAAAGAAAATTAAGTTGTTTGAAACAAAACACAAATGGTTTAAAAGAACTTAAAGAGGTTTTAAAGAAAATTAAATTGTTTGAAACAAAACACATATGGTTTGAAAAATCAAAGAGTTTTTTGAACAAAATGAAGTTGTTTGAAACAAAACACATATGGTTAGAGAAAAATTAAAGATGTTTTTAAAGAAAATTAAGTTGTTTGAAACAAAACACAAATGGTTTAAAAGAACCTAAAGAGGTTTTAAAGAAAATTAAATTGTTTGAAACAAAACACATGTAGTTTGAGAAATTGAAGAGTTTTTTAAAGAAAATTAAGTTGCTTGAAAAAAAAACACATCTATTATGAAAATTTAAAGAGATTTATAAAAAAATTAAGTTGTTTGAAACAAAACACATGTAGCTTGAAAAATTAAAGGGTTTTTTAAAGAAAATTAAGTTGTTTGAAACAAAACACATATGGTTAGATAAAAATTAAAGATGTTTTTAAAGAAAATTAAGTTGTTTGAAACAAAACACAAATGGTTTAAAAGAACTTAAAGAGGTTTTAAAGAAAATTAAATTGTTTGAAACAAAACACATGTAGTTTGAGAAATTGAAGAGTTTTTTAAAGAAAATTAAGTTGCTTGAAAAAAAAAACACATCTATTATGAAAATTTAAAGAGATTTAAAAAAAAATTAAGTTGTTTGAAACAAAACACATATAGTTTGAAAAATTAAAGTGTTTTCAAAGAAAATTTGGTTGTTTGAAGCAAACCGCATGTAGTTTGAAAAACTAAAGAGATTTTTAAAGAAAAATAATTTGCTTGAAACAAAACACATATAGCTTGAAAAACTAAAGTATTTTTTATAGAAAATTTAATTGTTTGGACCAACACATATGTAATTTGATAAAAGTTAAAAAGTTTTTAAAGAAAAATAAGTTGTTTCAAACGAAACACACATAGTTTGAAAAATTCAAGAGTTTTTTAAAGAAAATTAAGTTGCTTGAAAAAAAAACACATCTATTATGAAAATTTAAAGAGATTTAAAAAAAAATTAAGTTGTTTATAAACAAAACACCTGTAGTTTGAAAAATTAAAGTGTTTTTTAAAGAAAATTAAGTTGTTTGAAACGAAACACATGTAGTTTGAGAAATTGAAGAGTTTTTTAAAGAAAATTAAGTTGCTTGAAACAAAACACATCTATTATGAAAATTTAAAGAGATTTAAAATAAAATTAAGTTGTTTGAAACAAAACACATATAGTTTGAAAAATAAAAATATTTTCAAAGAAAATTTAGTCGTTTGAAACAAAACACATGTAGTTTGAAAAATTAAAGGACTTTTAAAGAATATTAAGTTGTTTGAGGCAAAAGGCATGTAGTTTGGAAAGTTAAAGGGTTTCTAAAGAAAATTAATTTGCTTGAAACAAAACACATGTAGCTTGAAAAATTAAAGTATTTTTTATAGGAAATTAAGTTGTTTGAAACAAAACACATATGGTTTGAAGAATCAAAGAGTTTTTTGAACAAAATGAAGTTGTTTGAAACAAAACACATCTAGTTTTAAAAATTAAAGCGTTTGTAAAGAAAATTAAATTGTTTGAAACAAAACACATGTAGCTTGAAAAATTAAAGGGTTTTTTAAAGAAAATTAAGTTGTTTGAAACAAAACACATATGGTTAGATAAAAATTAAAGATGTTTTTAAAGAAAATTAAGTTGTTTGAAACAAAACACAAATGGTTTAAAAGAACTTAAAGAGGTTTTAAAGAAAATTAAATTGTTTGAAACAAAACACATATGGTTTGAAAAATTAAAGCATTTTAAAAGAAAATTAAGTTGTTTGAAGCGAAATGCATGTATTTTGAAAAATCAAAGAGTTTTTTGAAGAGAATGAAGCTGTTTGAAACAAAATACATATGGTTTGAAAACTTAAAGTGTTTTTTAGAAAAAATTCAGTTCTTTGAAACAAAACACATATAGTTTGAAAAAAATTAAAGAGTTTTTTTTTATAGAAAATTAAGTTGTTTGTCACAAAACACATATGGTTTGAAAAATTAAAGTGGTTTCAAAGAAAATTTGGTTGTTTGAAGCAAACCGCACGTAGTTTGAAAAATTAAAGAGATTTTTAAAGAAAAATAATTTGCTTGAAACAAAACACATATAGCTTGAAAAACTAAAGTATTTTTTATAGAAAATTAAATTGTTTGGACCAACACATATATAATTTGATAAAAATTAAAAAGTTTTTAAAGAAAAATAAGTTGTTTCAAACGAAACACACATAGTTTGAAAAATTCAAGAGTTTTTTAAAGAAAATTAAGTTGCTTGAAAAAAAAACACATCTATTATGAAAATTTAAAGAGATTTAAAAAAAAATTAAGTTGTTTATAAACAAAACACCTGTAGTTTGAAAAATTCAAGAGTTTGTTAAAGAAAATTAAGTTGTTTGAAACAAAGCACATCTATTATGAAAATTTAAAGAGATTTAAAAAAAAATTAAGTTGTTTGAAACAAAACACATATAGTTTGAAAAATTAATGTGTTTTCAAAGAAAATTTAGTTGTTTGAAGCAAAACGCATGTAGTTTGAAAAATTAAATACTTTTTTGAACAAAATTAAGTTGTTCGAAACAAAACACATGTGGCTTGAAAAATTAAAGAGTTTCTTAAAGAAAATTTATTTGTTAGAAACAACACACATATAGTTTGAAAAATTAAAGAGTTTTTTATAGAAAATTAAATTGTTTGGACCAAAACACATATAATTTGATAAAAATTAAAGAGTTTTTTTTTATAGAAAATTAAGTTGTTTGTCACAAAACACATATGGTTTGAAAAATTAAAGAGTTTTTAAAGAAAAATAAGTTGTTTGAAACGAAACACATATAGTTTGAAAAATTAAAGAGTTTTTTATAGAAAATTAAATTGTTTGGACCAAAACACATATAATTTGATAAAAATTAAAGAGTTTTTTTTTATAGAAAATTAAGTTGTTTGTCACAAAACACATATGGTTTGAAAAATTAAAGAGTTTCTTAAAGAAAATTAAGTTGCTTGAAACAAAATACATATAGTTTGAAAAATTAAAGTGTTTTTGAAGAAAATTAAGTTGTTTGAAGCAAAACGCATGTAGTTTGATAAATTAAAGGTTTTTTTTTAAAGTAAATTAAGTTGCTTGAAACAAAATACATATTGTTTGAAAAATTAAAGTGTTTTTTAAAAAAAATTAAGGTGTTTGAAGCAAAACGCATATAGTTTGAAAAATTAAAGAGTTTTTTAAGGAAAATTTCATTGTTTGTCACAAAACACATATAGTTTGAAAAATTAAAGGGTTTTTGATAGAAATTTGAGTTGTTTGAAACAAAACACATATAGTTTGAAAAATCAAAGAGTTTTTGGAACAAAATGAAGTTGTTTGAAACAAAAAACATCTAGTTTTAAAAATTAAAGTGTTTGTAAAGAAAATTAAATTGTTTGAAACAAAACACATGTAGCTTGAAAAATTAAAGAGTTTTTTAAAGAAAATTAAGTTGTTTGAAACAAAACACATATGGTTTGATAAAAATTAAAGAGTTTTTTTTAAGGAAAATTAAGTTGTTTGTCACAAAACACATATGGTTTGAAAAATTAAATAGTTTTTAAAGAAAAATAAGTTGTTTGAAACGAAACACATGTAGTTTGAGAAATTGAAAAGTTTTTTAAAGAAAATTAAGTTGCTTGAAATAAAACACATCTATTATAAAAAACTTAAAGAGATTTAAAATAAAATTAAGTTGTTTGAAACAAAACACATATAGTTTGAAAAATTAAAGTGTTTTCAAAGAAAATTTAGTTGTTTGAAGCAAAACGCATGTAGTTTGAAAAATTAAAGTGTTTTTTTAAAGAAAATTAAGTTGATTGTCACAAAGCACATATGGTTTGAAAAATTAAATAGTTTTTAAAGAAAAATAAGTTGTTTGAAACGAAACACATGTAGTTTGAGAAATTGAAGAGTTTTTTAAAGAAAATTAAGTTGCTTGAAACAAAACACATCTATTATGAAAATTTAAAGAGATTTAAAATAAAATTAAGTTGTTTGAAACAAAACACATATAGTTTGAAAAATTAAAATGTTTTCAAAGAAGATTTAGTTGTTTGATACAAAACACATTTAGTTTGAAAAATTAAAAGGCTTTTAAAGAATATTAAGTTGTTTGAGGCAAAAGGCATGTAGTTTGGAAAGTTAAAGGGTTTTTAAAGAAACTTAATTTGCTTAAAACAAAACACATATAACTTGAAAAATTAAAGTATTTTTTATAGGAAATTAAGTTGTTTGAAACAAAACACATCTAGTTTTAAAAATTAAAGCGTTTGTAAAGAAAATTAAATTGTTTGAATCAAAACACATGTAGCTTGAAAAATTAAAGGGTTTGGTTAGATAAAAATTAAAGATGTTTTTAAAGAAAATTAAGTTGTTTGAAACAAAATACAAATGGTTTAAAAGAACTTAAAGAGGTTTTAAAGAAAATTAAATTGTTTGAAACAAAACACACATGGTTTGAAAAATTAAAGTATTTTAAAAGAAAATTAAGTTGTTTGAAGCAAAATGCATGTAGTTTGAAAAATCAAAGAGTTTTTTGAAGAAAATGAAGCTGTTTGAAACAAAACGCGTATGGTTTGAAAACTTAAAGTGTTTTTTAGAGAAAATTAAGTTCTTTAAAACAAAACACATATAGTTTGAAAAAAATTAAAGAGTTTTTTTTTAAAAAAATTAAGTTGTTTGTCACAAAACACACATGGTTTGAAAAATTCAATAGTTTTTAAAGAAAAATAAGTTGTTTGAAACGAAACACATGTAGTTTGAGAAATTGAAGAGTTTTTTAAAGAAAATTAAGTTGCCTGAAACAAAGCACATCTATTATGAAAATTTAAAGAGATTTAAAAAAAAATTAAGTTGTTTGAAACAAAACACATATAGTTTGAAAAATTAAAGTGTTTTCAAAGAAAATTTAGTTGTTTGAAGCAAAACGCATGTAGTTTGAAAAATTAAAGAGATTTTTAAAGAAAAGTAATTTGCTTGAAACAAAGCACATATAGCTTGAAAAACTAAAGTATTTTTTATAGGAAATTAAGTTGTTTGAAGCAAAACGCATATAGTTTGAAAAAAATTGTAGAGGTGTTTAAAGAAAATTAAGTTGCTTTAAACAAAACACATGTAGCTTGAAAAATTAAAGAGTTTCTTAAAGAAAATTAATTTGTTAGAAACAACACACATATAGTTTGAAAAATTAAAGAGTTTTTTATAGAAAATTAAATTGTTTGGACCAAACCACATATAATTTGATAAAAATTAAAGAGTTTTTTTTTTTTATAGAAAATTAAGTTGTTTGTCACAAAACACATATGGTTTGAAAAATTAAAGAGTTTTTAAAGAAAAATAAGTTGTTTGAAACGAAACACATATAGTTTGAAAAATTAAAGAGTTTTTTATAGAAAATTAAATTGTTTGGACCAAAACACATATAATTTGATAAAAATTAAAGAGTTTTTTTTTATAGAAAATTAAGTTGTTTGTCACTAAACACATATGGTTTGAAAAATTAAAGAGTTTTTAAAGAAAAATAAGTTGTTTGAAACGAAAGACACATAGTTTGAAAAATTCAAGAGTTTTTTAAAGAAAATTAAGTTGCTTGAAACAAAGCACATCTATTATGAAAATTTAAAGAGATTTGAAAAAAAATTTAGTTGTTTGAAACAAAACACATATAGTTTGAAAAATTAAAGTGTTTTCAAAGAAAATTTAGTTGTTTGAAGCAAAACGCATGTAGTTTGAAAAATTAAACAGATTTTTAAAGAAAAGTAATTTGCTTGAAACAAAACACATATAGCTTGAAAAACTAAAGTATTTTTTAAAGGAAATTAAGTTGTTTGAAGCAAAACGCATATAGTTTGAAAAATCAAAGAGTTTTTTGAACAAAATGAAGTTGCTTGAATCAACACATATGTAGTTTTAAAAATTAAAGTTCTTTTGAAAGAGAATTAAGTTGTTTGAAACAAACCACATATGGTTTGAAAACTTAAAGTGTTTTTTAAAGAAAATGAAGCTGTTTGAAACAAAACACGTATGGTTTGGAAACTTAAAGTGTTTTTTAGAGAAAATTAAGTTCTTTAAAACAAAACACATATAGTTTGAAAAAAATTAAAGAGTTTTTTTTTAAAAAAATTAAGTTGTTTGTCACAAAACACACATGGTTTGAAAAATTAAATAGTTTTTAAAGAAAAATAAGTTGTTTGAAACGAAACACATGTAGTTTGAGAAATTGAAGAGTTTTTTAAAGAAAATTAAGTTGCTTGAAACAAAGCACATCTATTATGAAAATTTAAAGAGATTTAAAAAAAAATTAAGTTGTTTGAAACAAAACACATATAGTTTGAAAAATTAAAGTGTTTTCAAAGAAAATTTAGTTGTTTGAAGCAAAACGCATGTAGTTTGAAAAATTAAAGAGATTTTTAAAGAAAAGTAATTTGCTTGAAACAAAACACATATAGCTTGAAAAACTAAAGTATTTTTTATAGGAAATTAAGTTGTTTGAAGCAAAACGCATATAGTTTGAAAAAAATTGTAGAGGTGTTTAAAGAAAATTAAGTTGCTTGAAACAAAACACATGTAGCTTGAAAAATTAAAGAGTTTCTTAAAGAAAATTAATTTGTTAGAAACAACACACATATAGTTTGAAAAATTAAAGAGTTTTTTATAGAAAATTAAATTGTTTGGACCAAACCACATATAATTTGATAAAAATTAAAGAGTTTTTTTTTATAGAAAATTAAGTTGTTGTCACAAAACACATATGGTTTGAAAAATTAAAGAGTTTTTAAAGAAAAATAAGTTGTTTGAAACGAAACACATATAGTTTGAAAAATTAAAGAGTTTTTTATAGAAAATTAAATTGTTTGGACCAAAACACATATAATTTGATAAAAATTAAAGAGTTTTTTTTTATAGAAAATTAAGTTGTTTGTCACTAAACACATATGGTTTGAAAAATTAAAGAGTTTTTAAAGAAAAATAAGTTGTTTGAAACGAAAGACACATAGTTTGAAAAATTCAAGAGTTTTTTAAAGAAAATTAAGTTGCTTGAAACAAAGCACATCTATTATGAAAATTTAAAGAGATTTGAAAAAAAATTTAGTTGTTTGAAACAAAACACATATAGTTTGAAAAATTAAAGTGTTTTCAAAGAAAATTTAGTTGTTTGAAGCAAACCGCATGTAGTTTGAAAAATTAAAGAGATTTTTAAAGAAAAGTAATTTGCTTGAAACAAAACACATATAGCTTGAAAAACTAAAGTATTTTTTATAGGAAATTAAGTTGTTTGAAGCAAAATGCATATAGTTTGAAAAATCAAAGAGTTTTTTGAACAAAATGAAGTTGCTTGAATCAAAACATATGTAGTTTTAAAAATTAAAGTTCTTTTGAAAGAGAATTAAGTTGTTTGAAACAAACCACATATGGGTTGAAAACTTAAAGTGTTTTTTAAAGAAAATTAAGTTGTTTGAAACAAAACACATATAGTTTGAAAAATTAAAGAGTTTTTTGAACAAAATTAAGTTGCTTGAAACAAAACACATGTAGCTTAAAAAATTAAAGAGTTTTTTTAAGAATATTAAGTTGTTTGAAACAAAACACATATGGTTTGATAAAAATTAAAGAGTTTTTTTTTAAAGAAAATTAAGTTGTTTATCACAAAACACATATAGCTTGAAAAACTAAAGTATTTTTTATAGGAAATTAAGTTGTTTGAAGCAAAATGCATATAGTTTGAAAAATCAACGAGTTTCTTGGACAAAATGAAGTTGCTTGAATCAAAACATATGTAGTTTTAAAAATTAAAGTGCTTTTGAAAGAGAATTAAGTTGTTTGAAACAAAACACATCAAGTTTGAAAAATTAAAGAGTTTTTTGAACAAAATGAAGTGTTTGTCACAAAACACATATGGTGTGAAAAATTAAAGAGTTTTTAAATAAAAATAAGTTGTTTGAAACGAAACACATATAGTTTGAAAAACTAAAGAGTTTTAAAATCAAAATAAATTGTTTGAAATGAAACACATATAGTTTGAAAAATCAAAGAGTTTTTTGTACAAAATGAAGTTGTTTGAAACAAAACACATATAGTTTTAAAAACTAAATTGTTTTTGAAAGAGAATTAAGTTGTTTGAAACAAAACACATACAGTTTGAAAAATGAAAGAGTTTTTTGTATAAAATGAAGTTGTTTGAAAAAAAACATATATAGTTTTAAAAATTAAATTGTTTTTGAAAGAGAATTAAGTTGTTTGAAACAAAACACATATAGTTTGAAAAATCAAAGAGTTTTTTGAACAAAATTAAGTTGTTCGAAACAAAACACATGTAGCTTGAAAAATTAAAGAGTTTCTTAAAGAAAATTAATTTGTTAGAAACAAAACACATGTAGTTTGAAAAATTAAAGAGTTTTTTAAAGAAAATTAAGTTGTTTGAAACAAAACACATATGGTTTGATACAAATGAAAGAGTTTTTTTTAAGGAAAATTAAGTTGCTTGAAAAAAAAACACATCTATTATTAAAATTTAAAGAGATTTAAAAAAAATTAAGTTGTTTAAAAACAAAACACCTGTAGTTTGAAAAATTAAAGTGTTTTTAAAGAAAATTAATTTGTTTGAAGCAAAACGCATGTAGTTTGAAAAATTAAAGAGATTTTTAAAGAAAAGTAATTTGCTTGAAACAAAACACATATAGCTTGAAAAACTAAAGTATTTTTTATAGAAAATTAAATTGTTTGGACCAAAACATATATAATTTGATAAAAATTAAAGAGTTTTTAAAGAAAAATAAGTTGTTTGAAACGAAACACACATAGCTTGAAAAATTCAAGAGTTTTTTAAAGAAAATTAAGTTGCTTGAAAAAAAAACACATCTATTATGAAAATTTAAAGAGATTTAAAAAAAAATTAAGTTGTTTAAAAACAAAACACCTGTAGTTTGAAAAATTAAAGTGTTTTTAAAGAAAATTAAGGTGTTTGAAGCAAAACGCATGTAGTTTGATAAATTAAAGGGTTTTTTTAAAGAAAATTAAGCTGCTTGAAACAAAATACATATAGTTTGAAAAATTAAAGTGTTTTTAAAAGAAAATTAAGGTGTTTGAAGCAAAACGCATATAGTGTGAAAAATTAAAGAGTTTTTTAAGGAAAATTTCATTGTTTGTCACAAAACACATATAGTTTGAAAAATGAAAGAGTTTTTTGAACAAAATGAAGTTGTTTGAAACAAAAAACATCTAGTTTTAAAAATTAAAGAGTTTCTTAAAGAAAATAATTTGTTAGAAACAAAACACATGTAGCTTAAAAAATTAAAGAGTTTTTTAAAGAAAATTAAGTTGTTCGAAACAAAACACATGTAGCTTGAAAAATTAAAGAGTTTCTTAAAGAAAATTAATTTGTTAGAAACAAAACACATGTAGCTTCAAAAATTAAAGAGTTTTTTAAAGAAAATTAAGTTGTTTGAAACAAAACACATATGGTTTGATAAAAATTAAAGAGTTTTTTTTAAGGAAATTTAAGTTGTTTGTCACAAAACACATATGGTTTGAAAAATTAAATAGTTTTTAAAGAAAAATAAGTTGTTTGAAACGAAACACATGTAGTTTGAGAAATTGAAGAGTTTTTTAAAGAAAATTAAGTTGCTTGAAAAAAAAACACATCTATTATGAAAATTTAAAGAGATTTAAAAAAAAATTAAGTTGTTTGAAACAAAACACATATAGTTTGAAAAAGTAAAGTGTTTTCAAAGAAAATTTGGTTGTTTGAAGCAAACTGCATGATGAACCATCATTTCCCTCTCGATCAGTTAATTCACAAACTTGTCCTTTAGTTAATATTTCATCTTTTCCAAAAAATACGTCTTGATGCGTTGCATTAATAAATGGAACCGCTAAACTTTCTCCACTAGTGTTGACTATACATGTTGGTATCATTGTGCCATTTCGACTACAACTACTTTCGATAAAAGTCCTCAATCTTAGAATTATCCGTATACGCAGATATAAGTCCAATAAAATTAGCTAAAATAATAGCAGCACGTTCAGCCCACAAGTTTATCTTTGGTTTAGGTAGTTGCGGTATATTAAAATATTTTAAACAGTCATCATTATTACTACTCTTTTCCTCAAAAATTCTAATAATATTTCTACGTTTTACTATCGTTATATAATCAGCTCCGGTGAATGGTTGACCAACTAGCAAAGGTATCTGCAAAAATTTATCTGGTACAATATGAATTGTAACTCTCACTTCTCCTTGATCAATTTTTATGACACCCTCAAATTTTCCTAATGTTTCGAACCTGCTATTTCCAAAAACTCGAATAATTTCTGAACTCTTTTGGTAGTCTATCCTCATTTCATCTACTACCGATTTTTTAATTAGTACGCGTTTACTTCCGTTATCAATATACGATTCTATATCAATTCCATTTAATTGTAAGGTTTGGAAAGATTTAGTGTCATTTTTATTAACGTCAAAATCCGATAAAGTTAATTTTAGATCATTATTACTAACCGTTACTGCAATAATTTTGTTTTCTATATTTGTTTCTTTACAAAAGTTTATATTATGCCCACTTCTCCCACAGCGCAGACATTTATATTGTACTTTACATTCTGTTTTATAGTGTCCAACTTGTCCACATATGTAACATTTTACGTCTGTTTTTGGTTTTTCAAAGTTACAAAATTTTTCATTATGTCCAATTTTTTTGCATATTGTACAACATTTCTCAGTCTCAGGTGGCGTTGAACTTGAAGAGGTTCTGTTACTAATTGGAGTAAAATCTCTCTCATTAATTTTGACAATTTTTTTGAATTCCATTTGCATTACAATGATATTTTGAAAGCAAAAATTGTTTACATCCCGTGAGGACAATCCCTCAAGGATTTGAAGCTTAACATCAACGAATTTAAACTTTAAATCACTACATAAACGCACTTTATCAAAAAAATATTCCATTATATCTTCACCTTTCTTTTGGTGTCTGTCCAGTAACAATTTCCACCAGTCGGCTATATCTACATATCCAATGAACGTACTGTTGAATTCAAACTCAAATTGATTCCAATTAGAAACATTAATTGAACTAAAGCAATTTTTTGCTGCTCCTACCAGATTCATTCTAATTGCTTCTAATCGAAGTGAATCTGGCCATCGGTTTAAATCGGCTATATTTTTGAATGTATTAATCCAATCGTGTGCCTCACATTCCGACCCCTTACCCGGAAACCGCTGAATAGATTTGATTAAATCCGGCATGATTTTATAATTTGTATTATCCTGCTCTTTGTTAAAGATATGCTTCAACGCTTCAATCAAAAGTGTGCCTTGGTTTATGAAAGCAGTAACAATAAAATTGTCGCCTGTATTACCTGAATCTTTGTTTTCCTTATTTTTCTTCACACTGTCCTTCTTCTTCTTTTGCATCTCTTTTTGTTTTTCTTTGTTTTGGTTTTGTAATCCTTTTAATTCAAATCGCTTTTGCTTTGCTTTTTCCTTTTTCTCGTTCGCCTTGTCTTTCTTCTCTTGCTTCTCGTTTTCTTTCTTCCCTCTCTTCTCATGTTCAATTTCTTCCTTCCGTTTTTGTTTACTATTATCTCGGTTTTCCTCACCGCTATTTGATACCTTTCGGTAAATCACTGTATTTATTTCAGCAGCAGTGTATTTCGCTGTTTCGTTTGGGTCTTCGTCACTTCTGAATGAAAAACTCTGGTATTTATTGAGAATTAATTCAGTATAATGACAAACAAATGTTTTAAAAATTGATATAAATTGTAAAAAAGAACTCAAAATTATTAAATAATTCCCTTTCTATATAAGTTATATGTCTGCCCTCAATCATTTATTAAAAAAGACTCTAGCCAGCCAAGTTCGAAAATTAACCGAATTCTATTTTTGAAGAAAAAGTCTAGCCTACTCTTCTAGAAATAAATTTTGTATAAAGCAAAGTTAACAATAATTTCTTTTAATTCTTCAACTTACTTTTCAACAATAATTCTATTTAATTATTCAAACTTTCTTTTCAACACTAGTTATTCAATTTTTATATTTATTCAACTTTTATTTTCAATAACAATTCTTTTTACCAATTCTTTTTACTTTTAATTTCTTCAATAATTTCCTTTAATTCTTCAACTTATTTTTCAACAATAATTGTTTTTAATTATTTAACTTTTCTTTTTCACGTCTTAAGTTTACTTAATTGCACTGTCTAATCGAACTGTGTCCCTTAACTCTGTCGTCAAACTGATGTCTTTTAACTATGTCGTCGATCTGTCTCTTTTAACTGTGTCGTCCAACTGTCTTGTCGAACTGTGTCATTTGACTGTGTCTGTTAACTGTACGTTATTCGGCTTTTATAGGAACAAAATCCTTACGGGTGCAGAACGCATTCCGGATATTCAAATTTCAAAATGCTCTGCTTGGAATTGGAAACTGTTGTTTTTCCGTTTTCAAATTTGATTAATCAGCATTTTTGTCCACAATATTTTCCGGTGGGACAATTTTTCATTTACTCGGATTTCCATATTTTCGTAGACGAATTTTGTCTTAGGAATTTTCTCGAGTTTCTTTGTTATCTACCTCGAATTTGAAACTGTTGTTTTTCCATTTTGGAATTCGCGCTTATTAAGGATTATTTTTGTCCATAATGTTTTCCCGTTCGACAATTTTCATTGTACAACGAAAAGCCATATTTGTCTACTCAGCTTAAGCTTAATTATATATTGGGGCGATCGCTATGACATTACATTTCAGCTATTTCCTACTTCCAACGAGTCCCACTAAGACAAACAGCTTTTTGTTGTACCGCTATAAGCCGCAATATCTTTCCATCATGGACGTTGATCTTGCTCTTTCCATTCACAGATCGGCGCAATATCTCTGTCTTTTGGCTGTTCGTTTCTGATATTAATCTCGTCGTCATTTCCTATTCTTGTTGTTTTGACCATAATTACTTCCCTCCCATCGAGCATACCACAATGCCTTCACTGCATGACCTTCTAGGCAACCGATCTACATTGCCATGCGATGTCCCCTTTCTAATTTCCGTCCCTTGCAGTCGCTCAATCCATTTTACCACTTGCCCTTTTTCATTCTTGAATTGTAGCAGCCATGTAAGAACCGCAAAGTCGGTTCGAAGTAGGAACTCGTGCCAGTAGAGGTATTTGTTGAAATGTCTGACAGTTTCAACTACTACCAAGAGTTCTTTCCGGGTTAGGTGGTAGTTTAGCTCTTGTTTTGAAAGTTTCTTACTGAAGTATACGAAAACTCTTTTTTACCTTCGATCCGTTGACAAAGTAGCCCTCCAATTCCGATAATGGTAGCATCGGTATCCACTATAAATGTTTCTGCAAATTTTCGATAAGCCAATATCGAAGCAGAATATAGTCGATGTTTCAATTCACGGAACTGAAATCGTATTGAAATAGTTCGCATTTCTTCGAAATTAGCTTCAAATTGGCTGTTCGAAGGCGTTCAAATATTTCTCCTAATGAAGATATTCCTCCAATGTTTTTCTCATTACGATTACGTCTTCCAAGCATACTAGGCACGTCTTCTATGTTAAGCCCCATAGGCAAGTTCCATTAGTCTTTCCAATTTTGCCGCTGTATTGCATGATCCAAATGACATTACCGTGAATTACCATATGCCTGCACCTACTGTGAATTCTGTCTTTTCTCTGCCTTTCGGTTCAATTCGAATGAGCGAATGAGCGCTTTTTAGATCAAGGGTTGAAAGCCAAGTTGCTCCTGAGAGTGTGTCTATAATGTTATCTGTGCATGTATGAAGGATAATAGTAGTCTCCTTGATGGTTGACGAATAGAATTTACATTGCCAGTATTTATCCTATGTTTCACTTGGTCCGCCCGCCTAAACTGCCCTTTGCTGCATACCAAGCCATCCTCAAACTTCTTCAATAAATCAGTAGCTTTAACTGCTTCCGATTCTGATACTCCTGTAGTCATATCAGATACTGTAGAACAGTTAAGGCTTATGGCTTTGACTATACTAAACAGTAAAAGAAGTATAACTGTATTGAAAATGCAGTCCTAACTTAGATGTGAATGAATATGGAAGCATTCATAGAAATGATAAAATAAGGCAATTATTGTAATAAGCATTGTAACAAATATTTGAATTAAATAAATGGAAATACTACATATACAAGTGGTTTCAGAGCCTCCGGAAGAACCCGTTCCACCTGTTGAGTTTCTTTGTCTCTGCAGTCCTCATTTGTGATTGACGTAACACCCCTAGCACTGCCGACAATGGTTCCCTTTTACAATTTTTTATTGAGGTTCGCCACTCTGCCTTGAATTGTCCCTTTCTCATATTCGTTCACTCTTTTAACTTTTGACTGTCAGGTTTTATAATTTGAATGGTTGTCATACCAGCAGCATTGACCAGTCCCGCCTCTACAACAGCTTTAGTATTTACCGCAATTGTTTGGCTTTGTAGAATTTCTACTTTGGCACTGCAACCTGCTTCCTCCAACGTTAGAGGGAAGTCAATATTTCCACATCACAAATCTTCCTCTTCAACATATACACTCACTACACACTTTTTCATAAAGTCCAGGCTCATAATACAATCGTCGATTATCTCAGCCACCAAAAACGGAAGCCAGAACGCATACCCATCTAGCTCCAATGCTAGACCGACCTCGCCAAAGATCGGAGATGATTCACCCGTAACTGTTTGAAGCACCCTGTTACTGATCATACTAATGTATTTTTGATTGATAAGTTCCTTGTCAACAATGATGGATTTATGGTACTTGCACCTAGATCTATGGTAATTCTGTATTGAAAACCTGCAAGTACCCTCTGTACCGTTAGACTTTTATTATTGAGTTGCATAAGTGAGACAGACACAATTATGCTGGGGCCATTATTGTTTGTAGCTAAATTTTTCCCTTTTACGTTAGTTCCTTTTCGATTCTCGTATCTTTTTATTGTGTCCCTGGCTGATTCAGACATTTGTATTGAACGTGCCCCTCTTCTCCACAGCCCCAGAATGTTATTGTTTTTTGCAAATTTTTGTCTCTTCCTTTCTGGATTAATCAAAGTATTTCCTTTTTGATTTGCTCCATCAGCTCTCTTAGTCTACTTGTTGTGACCTTTCAACAACTGTAGCAGCTCTCATCCATGGAACTGATTACGTTGCTTTCTTCGCACCTACTAACGGAAAGGCGAACACCAATATTTCTTGCAGTTTCCGCTTACCACTAACCCGGACGCTTTTGGTATGTCCGTGTCTCTTATCGCGCTTACCATTCTGTCACCCGCCACTTCGCCTAGCGTGTCAACAGGGTAATAGGGATAGGACATGTATACCAGTCGTTAAACATCCGCTGCCAGTTTCTGGAGCGTCTCTTCAGGTCTCTGCATTCTATTATTGAGTTCGATCACTACAATGTAATGGCATTCCTTTTCATTTTCTGTTGAGATAGAATCATTGCTGCAGCTTTTCCTTTACTGGATCAGCCATTGGCACCACCAGCAGCTTCAAACTGTCGCCTATATATTGGCCCTGAAGTTTGGCCTTCAAATATTGGTGGCTGCTTCCTTCTATCCACTAAATCAATATTTGGTTTATGTTAACTTAACTTTTTAACTTTTTCTTATAATTTGTGCTCAACTTTGCTTACTGCCGTATGAACTGTACCTACTTCTGCCGTAATTTAGTTTTCTGGGTTCGCAACACTGGATTCGTAACACCCGATTCCATTTTAGTTTCTAGTCCAGAAACGCTTGGCTTCACTTCATTTTCTAGACTAGAAATAGTTGACTTCACTTTATTCTGCCTATCCGAAACGCATACAATTTTACTTTCGAGGCTTGCAGTATTAGATTTCATTTCGCGAAATAGAAATTCCACACACATATGCATGTATAACTGTGGATCTCCCACGGTGGTAGACACCTTGACGTGGTGTGGGGGATTTTTTTTTTGCGAGAGAGTATTTAGCGTTACCATGGTATGCAGGGCTCTGGCATGGTGGACCTATTTTCCCGTACTTTTCGTGGGACCAAACATGAGAAAGAACCAAAACGAAAATATAAAAAACATGCGGGATGTTACCGCTACCCAGGCTGCGAATCTAATGGAGACCATCCTCCGTGATGATGATTCAAAGCCTGGAAATAGTGGAAAGGAGCCAATGGCTAAGAGAACTCGAAAGAGTACTCCTACGGTTACGAGCACTCCGAAACACAGCACCTCTAAACATGGAGAATCAAAACCTCCGGTGCAAGAGGGGACAAAGAATGCGGGCACAAAATCAAGAACCCGCAATTTACCAATACTCCCACCGCCTGGCCAACCAGGTGGTCGAGACGACCCACTGAGAAAGGGCCTTAGAGGGACGGGAGTTAGGTTGTATATCCGCTTCCTCGCTCAGGGACTTTCACCTGAAGATGCGAGGAAGAAGGCGGGGTGAGAAGGGTTGTAAATCAAGCAGTCGTCATACAAAAAAGAGGAAGAGGAGAATCCTCCTCAACCACGATTTCGGATAGCAGGTTCGCCAAAAGGGCGAAACAGAATACGCCACCGACTAAAGCCCCTGAAGGGCAGGGTAGCAGTGGAGCTAGGGTAATTGCAGGCTCCAGCTATGCCGGTGTAACGAAAGCCGAGAGGGTAGCAGTCCTCCCCGCTAATTACCCTCACGAAGGTCTCAGTACCAAGGACCTTACGGCACTTAAAGAGGCCATCATTGAGGAGATCTCACAGGGGTGGTATACCAAACTTCAGTTTGAAGGAATACACTTCAAACCTGGTATGCTTCTCATAGACTGCGAGAACAGTGAGACAGCTGCGTGGCTTAGGGAGAAGGCACCTAAACTTACTGGGCAGGGATCAGTCTCAGCACTAGGGTAGGAGATGATATCCCGAGACCATACATCGTGACGATCTAAATACGCAGAAGCTCAGGTCAAGAGCCGAGCAAAACTATAGCGCTTCTGGACGCGCAGAATTCCGGACTGGAGGCTAAGGAATGGAAGGTTCTCTCCAGCAGGAATGGGGCAAGCGGACTGGTGCTTAAGATTGGGGTGGACCAAAAATCTGTAGACTGGATCATCAAAGGGGGACACCCCCTTTGCTACAGATTCGGCAAAGTTGAGGTCGACGGACTCAAGAAAAAGTGCCAAGGAGAAGATCCTCCCGTCCGTAGGGGAGCAGAGGATGCAACATCGGCTGAGGGGGGTGTCACTCCACAGATTGATGATATGGTACGGCCGGAAATGGAGCTGGAGGAGGAAGACTTTGAGCTAACTCCTGTACACCTCCTTTCATTGGCAGAGCCGAGGACGCCAGAAAACGAGGATGCGTCGCTGGAGGGTGCTATTCCACCCTGCAATGCGGAGTACACAAAATAAGGGGCAAAGAGGGAAGCACCAGGGTGGCCCAAGTGAATGTCCATCATGCTAGGGCTGCATCTGCAGTCATAGCATGGACATTCACGAGACAACAACTTGGGCTAGTGATCAAAGGACTGTCAAGCAGTAACGCAGAGGTAATTTATAATGTAAAGGAGGAGAAACCAAGAACCTGCATTCTCATAAAGAAAAATATTAATTATTGCTTACTCACAGAATATATGACCAGAGACCTGGACCCAATTAAGATCTCGGTGGACCTAGGCAATAACAAACAGCGAGACTTCATCCTTGCATCTGCCTACATCGAGGGGGAAGGAAATCATCCGCCACCAGAAGAGGTTCAGAGACTGGTAAGATACTGCCGAAAGAAGTAAACACCCATAGTCATAGGATGCGATGCGAATGCGCACAACCGTGCATGGGGAAGCAGAGATACCAACAAAAGAGGTGAGTGTTTATTAGAATTCTTAATAAAAGAAAAGTTAGAATTGTTTAATGTGGGGAGTAGACCCACCTTTATCAATAAGATCCGAGAAGAAGTCCTGGACATTACCTTGGGAAGTCCGCTTATAAACGCCTTTGAAGAGAGCTGCCCTCTAAAAGAGAAACAAACAAGCGTTGATGCTCCATGGTGGAATAGGCATCTATCAGAATTAAGAAGTAGTGTAAGGAAGCTATTCAATACGGCTAAAAGAAGTGGCCAGTGGGAGGTTTATAAAAGGGCACTCACCGATTATAACCTTAAAATTAGAGAAGCAAAACGGAATAGCTTTAGAGCATTCTGTGAAAGCATCTCGACTACTCCGGCCGCGGTGAGACTGCATAAGGCGTTAGCCAAATATTGCACGAATATGCAGTGTACGCTGGTAAAAGCAGACGGCAGTTACGCGCAAAGTGAAGAATAGAGGATACTTCTCCTTCTAGAAACTCACTTTCCGAAATGCCATCTAATCACAGAAGATGACAACAGTGAGAACATCACGAGACCAACGCCGACTGATTGGAAGCAGGCCACAGCCATCTGCTCTGAGCAGAGAATTAGTTGGGCAATTGACAGCTTCCAACCATACAAACCAGCTGGGGTTGACCAGATAGTCCCAGCCTTACTGCAAAAAGGGAAGAAGGTAATATTACCACATTTAATAAGAAAATTTAGTAGCAGCCTGGCACTGGGGTATATACCGAAGCTATGGAGAAGGGCCAAGGTGGTATTTATCGCTAAGGCGGGCAAAACCGACCATACCCAACCTAAAGTGGTAAGACCTATTAGCCTAACATCGTTCCTGTTAAAAACAATGGAGAAGCTAGCAGAGAATAATATAAGAAACACGGTTTTAAAGAGAAAACCTCTACACCGGGATCAGCATGCGTATAGAATGGGCAGATCAACAGAAACCGCTCTATTCGAACTAAAAAGCAGCATTGAAGAAGCACTGGACTATAAAGAAATAGCTCTGTGTGCCTTCTTAGACATTGCAGGTGCATTTGGTAACACCTCAAATGAGGCGGTCAAGGAAGCACTAGTAAGAAAATAGGTAGATCGCACAACCGCAAAATGGATGTGCGAGATGTTGAGAACTAGGAGTGCGGAGACCTTGATGGGAGTTAACACCATAACGGTCAAAATAACAAGGGGATGCCCGCAGGGAGGGGTACTGTCACCTCTTATGTGGAGCCTAGTTGTAGGCGAACTCCTAGAAAAACTAAATAGTAATGGCATAGTAAGAGGTAAATTTGAGGAAACCCTCTGTGACATACTACAAATGGGCCACAGTGGTACCATTCACCAATAGGAGAGAGCTAAAACACATGCACCCTATTTGGCTAAATGGAGCTATAATAGATATAAGGCGGGAAGTAAAATACCTGGGAGTTACAATTGATAGTAAGCTCCTGTGGAATAAACACACAGAAAAAGTGGTAAACAAAGCTCTGAGGGCTATAATGGTATGCAGGAACATATCAGGACAGAACTGGGGATGCAAACCAGACACACTGAGATGGATGTATACCATGATGATAAGACCTATAATCACATACGGAGCAATTGCTTGGGTTGGTAGAACACAGCTAACCACTGTAAAAAAGAAGTTGGCGAAAGTGCGTATGCATCACAGGTGCCATGAGAACCTGCCTTACCGCAGCGTTGGAGGTGCTTTTGGAACTCACTCCATTACACCTAAAGATGCAAAAAATTGCCAAGGCGACGTTAATCAGACTTGTGAAAGAAACATCGGAGATAGGAGCAAATATAAGAGCTAAATATTATAGCCCTCTATCGAAAGAAAACCCTTGGCTGACAGCCCCAAGGGATGACACCTGCAGAGAAATCGACTTCAGAAGGAATTTCATTTCAAAGTTGAGTAGCAAAGATGAATGGAGAAGGGAAACAACCCACTACCAGATAAAAAGTCATGCCATAAAGTGGTATACAGATGGCTCCAGAACTGCCGAAGGAACAGGCGCCGGAGTAAATGGGCCCAGAACGAAATACTGCGAACCTATGGGAGTTTACAGCAGTATCTTCCAAGCAGAGGTACATGCTAGCAAAAGATGTACGAAATTCAACCTCGATAGGAAGTATCGTAATCAAAATATAGCGATAATGGTTGATAGTCAAGCGGCCATCAGAGCATTAAGCTCATGTTCAATAAGATCCAGGATGATAGAAGAATGCGTGACCAAACTAAATAAGTTAGGCACAGCAAACAAAGTTACCCTGTACTGGATACCGGGTCATATGTGTATCGAGGGTAATGAAAAAGCCAACAAACTGGCCAAACAAGGGGCGGGAACACCCTTCATAGGGCCAGAACCCTTCTGTGGAATCGGACCACACATACTCCGAGAAATTTTATCAAAAGAAGAGGTGGCAGAAAGAACCAAACACTGGGAACAACAACCAGGGCAAAGACAGGCCAAAGATCTCCTAGGGGAATACAACCCAAAGAGAAAATTCCTAAGAGAAATAGGTCTGGAGGAGGTGCTTTAGAATGGGAGCTAACCAAACGACTGCACCAAAGATAAGGGAGTACAATAGATCTTAAGGTCGCAGTACAAGAACACCCTTTAATCTAATCTAATCTAATCTAATAACTGTGGCTAGTCCTGTTTAACTTAAACTGTCTAGTAATCTATTTTCCATAGTTTAAATATTTGTTAATTGTCTATTTAATTAAAAATTCTTGCATGACACTTCACGGAAAATATCGAAAATCTTGCACAATACAACGAAATTTAATTTTGTAATCTCAAATTTCCCTAAAAGTGCACGTACAATCGGAATTCTTATACGACTAACTGAAATATAACCCCGAATTTTGCACAATGGAAATTTGTATACAATACATCAAAGAATAATAATTTCTTGCATATCACCGAAATTTCTCGTAGAGTTGAAATTTTTACACACACGCCGAAATTTCCTATATAGCAATGAATTTCTTCAAAATTTCTGCCCGCAGAAGTTTCCAATATAAATAAGAAATTTTTGCGTACCCCGTACTACGATTCCGAAAAAATAAATCCCACTTGAGACAACACTGTTGCGTGCTATCTTTCTCTGGTTCTATGTTATGAAATAATAACACTTTTTATTTATGTGAATTCGGTCTATACACTTTATTTACCATTATTTCTGCGTTAACAATTAGTCTTAAAAATACTTGACCCTCACAGTTTATTTATAAAACAACAATCACTATTTCCCATAATTACCACTTTTATTACTTTTAGAAGCAAAGTTACTTTTCTGTGCTAGGCTTTATATTTTAAATTCACTTTATGGCATTTTAAGAGAAGCTGATTGAATTGAAATGAATCTCCCCTCGTATTATACCTCTGGGAAGACTTGGAGAATGGCCTACAAATGTCTTCTTGTTTTTTAGAGAGGATAATTTCTAATTCCTGGAAGTGTCGAAATGTTTCTTCTATTGCAGTGTTTTCGGTTTGTGTAGTGTTTTGTAGTATATTTTCTTTCATTATTAAAACCTAGAATATTATTGAATTTATGAATTCAGTGCAGTGCATAAGTCGCTGAAAGTTACTTCGAAGTTTCTAAATCGTTTGCCAATATTATTATCCAATATGTGGCTGTCCGCCTATGGTGGACAAAAGTTGCGGCTGTATTTTTGAAGGGATTTTGTAGGCCAGATTTTTGCCACATTAGAACCATTTTATCAGAAGTTTTGTTGCACTGTTGTGTAATTTAACCCTCCCGACACTTTCCGTGGCCCTTTCCAGAAATTTGGGTTACGTAAGAACTATACATGTGACTCTCAAAGGTATTAGGTAAAGAGTCTTGTATTATGGTTGACTAAAGTGGTTGATGGCTTTGGCAATGTGGTAATATTCTTGAGTCTGGATTTTTTTAAAATTAATCTCTTTGTTGCTGTTTTCTGCAAGTCCAATGGTTACTTCTATCACACGCACTTTCCACGAAAACTCTTGACCTTTATTTATTTTATTATTAGAAACAAACTTTGATTTCAAAATAATTATTTCTTCTAATTTCACTTAATTTTGATACAGTTTCCTTTAATTGACTATAATCTTTTCTTAAATTCAATACAACTTCTTTAATTTCGGTATAATCTCGTTAATTTTGATATTACTTTTAGATTGACTATAAGTCTGTTAATTCTAATACCACTTCATTAAATTCAATATAAATTGTTTAATTTCAATATAATTTCTTTAATCGTGATACCATAAATTAATTTAATTAATTAGTCACTTCTCTAATTCTGTCGACTTTTTTAACTTCAATACAAACCTGTTAATTTCGATATCGCTTTTGAAAATATTTTGAAAATATTTTAAATATTTAATTCAAAACTTGAAAATGTCAGGTGTTTTCGAATGCATGTAATTATTTCGATGTAAATTGTACATATGTAAATATTTAATATGTTTTAAACTAACCTTATTTTTAATTAAGACCACAAAAATAATGATATCACGCAAAATTTTTTTTGTTCAAATTTTTATATTACAGTGCAATTTCTTACATATGGCAATGCTGCTTTCTAATTATTGAAATATAAAAAAATGATCTCGTCTAGTCAAAAAAAGTCACCTGGTTAAAAACTGTTGGCCAGGGATTTTTCAGCACTTGAAAAAAGTGCATGAAAATCATATTCGCAGTTAAAAGGTTTAGGGATTACTAGTTTTTTGTTGACAAAAAATGACAATTAAAACTTGGCATACAGGTGAAATAAAAGACAAAATTTAATTTAATAGAAAAAGATTGACAAGTCATACCATATGTAGCAATTAATCGTATTGGTAGTTATCAGCAGAAGAGGAAACAAAATAAAAGTAAACCTCCATTTTTATATAACATATTTATAAAATATCGAAATTAAAAATGTAAAATTTAGGTAATTGTAGCGGAGAAATAATAAACTTGGAAAATTAGAAATTTGTTTATTGGTATTCGTCTATAGTACTTGAAGAAGTATAGTAGTATACATAGAATGTAATAGTGATCAACTATCCAGTAAATGATTGGTTGGCATTAACCGGTAGTTGAGAACAAAATATAATAAAAATAAAATATATTGGTTGTATTTCATTTGGACAATTACTAATAAAACATGGCGCAGTCGAAAGTGGATTAAAAAAAGAAGGAAAAGTTGGAATTTGTAAAAAAAAACTGTTGAAAACTAATGTGAATGGGGAAAATTAACTGGTCAACCAAGGAAACTGAAGTGGTAAGAGGTTGTATAACAACGGGAGAAATAAGTGTTAAGAGACAAAGGGGTCGACCTCCGAAATTACAGTTCGTTGAAGTTACCACAATGGAAATTCTAAAAAAAGCGGAAAACTTAAGTTTCCAAGGAAATATGGCGCAAAAGTGGAGGATTTTCAAAAGAGAGTTTGAAATCTACGGTAAAGCAATCCAATTGTGTAAAAAACCTGAAGAAGTTAAAGTGGCGATATTGTTAAACATTATTGGTTCAGAAGCATTGGATGTATTCGAAGCGTTTAATTTATCAACAGAATACAAAGACAATTATGAAAGGGTTATAGCAAAATTTGAAAGTTTCTGTAAACCTAAGAAGAATGAGGTGTATGAAACATATAAATTTCAAAGTCGAGTTCAACGAGAAAATGAACCGTTTGATAATTTTCTCATGGATCTGAAAAAATTAGTTAGATCATGTGGTTTTGAAACAATGGATGACAGAATGATACGAGATTGAATAGTAATGGGAGTACCAAATATAAATGTACAGAAGAAGCTGCTTGAAATAGAAAATTTAACATTAGACAGAGCAATTGGGGCAGCCAGAAACTGGGAAATCACCAAAGGGCATGCAGAAGACATGCAAAAACGGGATTGTTGTAAGCGGTAGAAGAAGGAAGCACCACAAACAACAGTAGTTGCAGAAGTGTTGGTAATGTTTCACAAAAAGGTAATTATAAAGGCGGTAGTGTAAGTAATAAAATAAATTACAAAAATGAAATTGGCAAAGATGAAAATATAACAGATTTTAGGAAAAATATGTGCCAATTTTGTAATCTAATTCATGTATATGGGAACTGTCCAGCATTTGGAAAAATCGTAAAAGCTCTGGGAAATTGAAGCATTATGCAGTAGTGTGCAGACTAAATAAATTTAGACAAGTATTGGCATGTAATGAAGAGGAAGACGATTTTAAAATTGAAACAGTAAGTACAACACCGGCTATTCAAGCATTGCCCTGGTATGAAAACATTAAAATACTAGGTAAAGAAATTAGTTTCAAATTGGATACTGGAGCAGAAGTAAATATATTACCCATGCGTTTAGCAAAAAAGTTACAAAATTTAGAAATAGAAGAGTGTACAAAAAGGATTGAAGCTTATGGCGGAGCCAAGTTACATCTGTTAGGAGTTTTCAAATGTATGGACAAAGCCAGAAATGAAATGTCAATGCAGAATTTTGTAGTAATTGATAGTTTGTCGGTACCAATTTTAGGACTGCAAGGTTGTTTAAAGTTGAAACTTGTAACAATTGGGTTATAATTGTTATTGCATTTTCATCTCAGCTTGCTGGTCTTGCACACTTTAGTGTGCTAATAAACAAAAAAAAACACAATAGCACAAAAAAACTCAAGTAAGATGATTCACATCCTATTTGTTTATGGTTGAATACTTTTCTTTTTTTTGATTCACTTTTCTTCACCTTTATTTTTTTTGTTTTTGTGTATAGTTAATCGAAAAATATGTGTATAAAATGGTTCTATTTACCTAATAGCAAAAACCCAAAAAAAATGGAAATAATAAAAAAAATAAAACTCATCTGTTTAGTGCCGTGAGAAGTTGCTTAAATGCGTGTGAGTGTGGTTATCTTCCACTGGATTGTTGTTTTCCTTTTTTTTTCTAACAGCTGACCTTCGAGTTCAATGCCGTGGTGAGTATTTCACGAAAAAAAAACTGTTGTTGGCTACCAGATTTTTCCTCCTTACAGTTTTATGATGGTCCAACCTAAGAATCACCTTTCTTTTTTTTCGCGACTCTTGATATTCCTTTTATTTATTTTTACGCCATTAATACTTATTTGTTTCTTTACGTACTTAATTAAATAAATAATAGATCAAAAAAACAACAAGGGAAAGTTAAAAAAAGGAAAGAAAATTTTCAAAAAAAACAACGGTTTTCTGAACAAAGAAAGAAAAGAAAAATTTTCTAAACGAGTAGGGTTTCACCTTACGCGACAAAATTTTCAAAAAAAGAATTTCTAGATCCTGTCGTGTTCTGCCTTTTAAAGACCTCAGGATAACTGGACCTGAGTCAAATTCACGTGGTAGTTTGGATCTTCACATGATTTCTTTAGAATTGTTTACAAAATATTTTATGTAATTCTATTATTTTAATATGTGATTTTAAATCCTTTTCAGCTTTAATTCTTTTGATTTTTTTGCTTATTTTGTTCATAAAAATCGAATTTCGTTTTCTTTGTCGTAAGGTTGTCGTCTCCGCTTAAAGAAAATCCATCCTTAGTCGCTGATTTTCCGAGGGCTAATGAAATGAAAAAAATAAAAATATAAATAAAAAACTAAACCTAAAACAATTAGGTATTTTATGGTGTCCATATAAATACCGAATACCTTCTTTTAAAAAATAGGTGCTTACAAATTTAATCCTCTTTCGAGAGGAAACGCATGGGAAAAAGTCATCAAAGAAAACGAGGTTAAATCTACCAACCCTACAACAATTCACCAATTATTTTTGAAATACTGCTCTTATTTCATTTTAGATCAATTCCCGAGAGTTCGCTGATTTCGAAAGTATGCCACAAGGCATGGAAGACATGAAATCCAGTGGATAAAACACTTCTTCAACATTCAACATCTGACAGGTAAGTTTGAAAGTTCATCACCGTCATTCGTCGTTTAGCATTTGCCCATCAACATTTTGGGGATTTTTACCAAATTTAAAGAACAGGTAAATTTCCAATTTTCTAAATTAATTTCTAATATCAGTGTTATTTTGCTGTTTTCTCCTTCCAGGAATTATACTCCAACAAAAAATATAAAGTTCTACAAGTAATAGTTGCCTATTTTTCAGACAGACATATATTGGACTTTTACACCGATATGGACATAAACATGAACAGACAGATAAGTAGAAAATTTCTTTCAATTTTTACGAAACTGGAGTTATCTCTTTTTCTCTATTTTTAGGTTTTCGACGAAATACCATTTACTAGCCCGATTTTCTTGGTCAACCTAAAGGCGGTCGTTACAGGCAGATCTGTTGGTAGATTCCCAATCGTACCAACAAATCTGAAGACTCAAACCGAAGGTTTGACAACCGACTTTCCAGAATAGGAAAACCAAAATTCTTCAGTTACCAATTAAGAGTCTCTTTAATTTTAAAACGTGTTGGGAGGTCATAAAAAAAATGATATTTACGTTAAGCTGCAAAACAAAAAAAAATGAAAGTAGAAAATAAGAAAATATGGAAATGGTATGCACAACTTATAACCAGGTTTAACCTAATTATTTTGTATTAGTTCAGATTCAATCGTTTTTTTTTTCAGATATTGACATCTTTGGCGTGGTAAACACCGATTATCTTCCCGCTTCGTTTTTGAGTTCGTAGTTTACTTGCACTATTTTCCGACTAACCACCGCCGCAGTTAACTTCGGTGCAAGTTTTGCCGCGAATTTCTTTGTCGCGTCACTTTGTACAAAGTTCCGAACAAATACCCTTTGGCCTGGTTCGAAAGAAATCGGTCTTGATCTAAGGTTGTAATTTTGCTCGTTTCGCAAGTACGACTCAGTGAGAAGTTTTTGAACTTGTTCATGTATGATTGGCATCGTAAATATTTTTGGGGGTAATTCGATATCGTTTTCTCCCACACAATCTATGTTTCTCAATAATTCGTATACCTCACCATTGTTGATTTTATGGTAGCCAAATAACAGAAAGTGTGGGGAGTTATTGACGGTTTCGTGCACTGAATTCCGTAGAGTGCATGCCACCTCTGATAAGTGTTCATCCCAACATCTGTGGTCTGTTTTAACATAAGCTCGAATCGCTGCTAAAATCGATCTATTTACGCGTTCTGACAAATTTGATTGGCGTGAGTATAGAGCTGTATATAAATGCTTTATCCCGTGCTGTTTTAAAAATTTGTTAAAGTCATTTGACCTAAACTGCGCTCTATTTTCTGAATGGATAACCTCTGGTACTCCATATACATGAAACACGTCTTGTAATAAGAATTTCGAAGTCCTTTTACTACATGCTTTATTGAATGCTTTTATTAGTACAAATTTAGTCAGATGGTCGACTATTACTAAAATTGTAGTATTGCCCGACTTTGATCGTGGATAAGGACCTAGCAAGTCTATGTATATCTTTTGCCATGGTCTTTCTGCCTTAGACTGCTTACCTATCGGAGGTCTTAATATTTTGTTGGGCGCTTTGGTCATCTTGCATATAGCACAGGTTTTCACGTAGTCATAAATGTGCTGACGCATCCTAGGCCAATAATAATACCTGCGAATTCTTTCTAAAGTTTTTGTAATCCCTCCATGACATCCTAGAGGGTCGTCTTGTTCTTTACACATAATTTCATTACTGAGTTGTTTCGGTAGCCACCGTTTCCACAGCGATATATCGGACAATTTGCCTTTTGCCAATGTTTCTAATCTTATGTAAATTCTATCTTCATGTATTTTGATATTCGGGTAACATTCTGGGTCACTTACAATTATTGATTTCACTTTAACATAGTCAGGATCTTGGAAATGATGCGAGTGAAGGCTCACAGCATTTATCTCTAATTTAGGCAGTTCTTGGAGTATCCCGTTTGTTTGATCATTGTATATTCGAGATAACGCATCCGGCACATTGTTATACATCATAGGCTGTGGCCCTTGATGATCACTTCTCCTGCAGGGTTCGGTCACAGATACCTCAGTCCAATTATAACGTTCTACCATAACTCCTATTATGTGTAAGTCAACTCGTTCTTCTTATCTCTTCAACCGGGGAAGAATGTTGGCCAATACTGAGATCTTGAAGACGGTTGATTCCCTCGGTCAATTCTGATTGGTCCAAATTTCCTTTTGAACTATTTCTGGGCTGTGAATTGTTCATCTCCGGTTCAGTTCTAACGACTATCCCTCTTCTGGGATTGGCATCCTCATGGTGCATCAAGAATTTTTTTAGCCTCGCCAAAACCTCTTCTAGCTTCGAAATTATAGCTTCCGTTTCTACGAGCACAGAGGAATCTGTAGTGCTCAGATGGATTGTACGACCTAAGTAGTGCTTTACTCGCGCCATCAAAATCAGAATTTCCTCTGCTGCCATACCAACTTTGCTTGCCTTGAGGTCAAAAATATCACTCGCCTTTCGACACGCCTGTGCTTTCGAAGTTGGGTTCTTGGAGTTGTGTGATTGCACCGGCATCATGGCATCGCCTCTACCCTCCGCTTCTAACAATCTGACCAGATTCTGGGTTGACTTCAGCTCATTCGCAGCTAATCTCCTTATTTGGAATTCTATCGTCAGCTCACTTGGACTTAACCAGTCTATTTCTGTTGGTAATAACTGCATTATTAATCCCCGTGAACTGTTTACCCTTTTAAGTCAACCAATCACACTTACGTCACCACTGTAGCTCACTGTCCTGTTTTGCACATCGAAAAAAACACTAACTCAAAACGTAATAAAACAAAAAGAATTAGCTATATAACTTTAATGGGTTGCTGATAGAAGGGGTTGAGGTTGATCATAGTAGACGCATGGAAAAGGTAATCCATTCTCCAAAGGGAACAAAACATGTTTGTTTTTTTTGTTATTTTTTTTTCTTTTCTTCTTTTTTAAATTTGAATCAATTGACAAGGAAATTTAATTTGAAAGGCAAAAAAAAACTTAAAAAAAACTGAAATAGGAATAACTACAAAAAAAATATTCGCCTTTACCATGAATCACGGATAACCTATTCAAACCCGTGCAAGATCTTTTTGGATGAATACGCAATTCTCAACAATAGACCATGCACAAGTGATAAAGGATCCTTCACGGTTAAGAAATGGAACTTTGTAATTATTTAGTTATTCTTGTATTCAAATGATTATCTCTTTCCGGATAAATGGAATCACCATATTCGATGAAAAAGTGGTAAACGCGATAAACAAAAATAAAAAAAATCGATCAGTCAAAAACATTAGAAGATTTATTAAAAACTGTAAAAAAAATGAGATTTCACCAACCATACTATAGGAAAAAAAAATTGTTTCACGAAAATTTAAAAAAATTAAAGAAATTACTACCATTAAACGAATGGTTTTTACTTTCAACGAAATTAAATATTGCTAACGAAAATTAAGCAATAAAAAAACTAATTAAATGAATAAATTGGTATAGACCTGAAAAAAAATCGTTCAAGTCCCTGCTCGGGCGCCATTTGTAACAATTGGGTTATAATTGTTATTGCATTTCCATCTGAGCTTGCTGGTCCTGCACACTTTTGCCGGGTGTCTCAGAGCTAATGGCGACTCAAATGCTAGATAGTGTGCTAATAAACACAAAAAAATACAATAGCACAAAAAAAACACAAGTAAAATGATTCACCTCCTATTTCTTTGTGGTTTGTTCCTCAAACATAGCGCAACATGATCAACCCTCCCCTTCCTCCAATTATGCTTTAGCACATCTTAATAATTTGCATTTTACAAGAAAAATAATATATGGTAAGTAAAACAAAAATTTTACAAAAAAAATACAAAAACTTTTCTTTTATTGATAATCAATAGAAATAATATAATATATATGTAGGGAATTTTTAATTTCGCACCAAAATACCCGTTTAAAAAAAAAATCTAAATAAAACCATAAAATAATGCTTTGTGTTTTTATATAAAAATAATGAATATTTAATGTTAAAAAAAAAGTTCATATTATAATTTCTTGTTATAAACAAAATTAGCAAAAGAAAAAACTTTACTTTCCGAAAAAATTAACATTACCTTAAAAAAAACTGATTCTACCAAAAATTAAACGACCTAACTCAACAAAAACTTGACTTCGACTCTCTAAGTCTTTTTTTACATTGTTTTTAAATTTAACGCTACATATTTTTATAATAAAAATGTATTAGAGAAAATCATAAAAATTACAGTGTGTTCAGAAAGTATTTGGCTTTATATAATTTTAATAAATGAAATTCATTGCTGAGACTTTATTCTGATCCCACATATATATATATATAGATGTATTTAAGTAGAATAAACTCTAAAACAAATTTAAAAACAATAGATGAACCAGTAGTTATTTATTTTATCACTTAACTAACATTATATTTAAAAAAAAATCGAAACCAAAAAAACTTAATTTATGTTTAAAAACAAAGAAAACCAAAATTAAACTCTTGTTTTCTTGTATAAGAAAGTACAGACAAAACAAAAATGCTAGAAAATTATAATAAAAAAAAACGAAATGTAGAACATAAATTAGTTCCTTTTTTGTGATTTGGCAATGCCTAACGAGCGAATTTCAAAAGTCAATAAACGCTGCCACTACTTATAATAAATTAATTTGTTTAAGTTAAGCGCGACGCGAATAATTAAGTTGGAATAACGATAATCCGTGCGCGAAAAAGAAAATGAATACCCTTCTTTTTTTTGATTCACTTTTCTTCACCTTTATTTTTTTGTTTTTGTGTATAGTTAATCGAAAAATATGTGTATAAAATGGTTCTATTTACCTAATAGCAAAAACCCAAAAAAAATACAGAAATAATAAAAAAAACAAAACTCATCTGTTTAGTGCCGTGAGAAGTTGCTTAAATGCGTGTGAGTGTGTGTATCTTCCACTGGATTGTTGTTTTCCTTTTTTTTTCTAACAGCTGACCTTCGAGTTCAATGCCCTGGTGAGTATTTCACGAAAAAAAAAAACTGTTGTTGGCTTCCAAATTTTTCCTCCTTACAGTTTTATGATGGTCCAACCTAAGAATCACCTTTCTTTTTTTTCGCGACTCTTGATATTCCTTTTATTTATTTTTACACCATTCATACTTATTTTTTTCTTTTCGTACTTACTTAAATAAATAATAGATCAAAGAAACAACAAGGGAAAGTTAAAAAAAAGAAAGAAAATTTTCAAAAAAAACAACGGTTTTCCGAACAAAGAAAGAAAAGAAAAATTTTCTAAACGAGTAGAGTTTCACATTACGCGAGAAAATGTTCAAAAAAAGAGCTTCTAGATCCTGTCTTGTTCTGCCTTTTATAGACCTCAGGATAACTGGACCTGAGTCAAATTCACTTAGTAGTTTGGATCTTCACATAATTTCTTTAGAATTGTTTACAAAATGTTGTATGTAATTCTATTATTTTAATATATGATTTTAAATCCTTTTCGGCTTTAATTCTTTTAATTTTTTTGCTTATTTTGTTCATAAAAATCGAATTTCGTTTTCTTTATCGTAAGGTTGTCGTCTCCGCTTAAAGAAAATCCATCCTTACTCGCTGATTTTCCGAGGGATAATTAAATTAAAATTATACATATTTTTTTTCTTTTTAAAAAACTAAACCTGAAACAATTAGGTATTTTATGGTGTCCATATAAATACCGAATACCTTCTTTTAAAAAATAGGTGCTTATAAATTTATAATCCTCTTTTGAGAGGAAACGCATAGGAAAAACTCATCAAAGAAAACGAGGTTAAATCTACCAACCCTACAACAATTCACCAATTATTTTTGAAATACTGATCTTATTTTCTTTTAGGTCAATTCCCGACAGTTCGCTGATTTCGAAAATAGGCCACAAGGCATGGAAGACATAAAATCCAGTGGATAAAACACTTCTTCAACATTCAACATCTGACAGGTAAGTTTGAAAGTTCATCACCGTCATTCGTCGTTTAGCATTTGCCATCAACATTTTGGGGATTTTTACCAAATTTAAAGAACAGGTAAGTTTCTAATTTTCTAAATTAATTTCTAATATCAGTATTATTTTGCTGTTTTCTCCTTCCAAGAATTATACTCGAACAAAACAACATCCGTCTTCAAGCTGCTTCGTATCAACTCCTGAAATATAAAGTTCTACAAGTAATAGTTCCCTTTTTCAAGACAGACATATATTGGACTTTTACACCGATATGGACATCAACATGAACAGACAGATAAGTGGAAAATTTCTTTCAATTTTTACGAAACTAGAGTTATCTCTTTTTCTCTATTTTTAGGTTTTCGGCTAAATACCATTTACTAGCTCGATTTTCTTGGTCAACCTAAAGGCGGTCGTTACAAACTGCTGAGCCGAGTACAAAGCATTGAGTTAGACTCCAAAGAAAAATTTAGTAGGAAACATTCTGAGATTTCCGATGGTCTTGGTTGTTTCATTCAAAATTTCAAAACTGTACTGAAAGAGAAAGTTACGCCGAGTGTAAAACTACCGAGAAGAATTCCGTTGGCTTTACGTGAACCGTTAAGAAAGCATTTACAGATGTTGGAAGACAAAAAAATTATTGCAAAGACAAATAAACCTTGCGAGTGGATTTCAAATATGGTAATTGTAGAGAAGCCAAATAAGTTGTTAAGAATTTTTTTAGATCCGAAAGACATAAACGAAGCGATTAAAAATGAAAATTATTTAATACCAACGTTGCAAGAATTGTCAGTAAAATTAATAAATAAAATTTTTTTACGGTATTTGATTTAAAGGATGCAGTTAGATGATTAAGCAAGTGAGCTATGTGCGTTTAACACACCTTTTGGAGTATACCGGTGTAAAAGACTTCCGTTTGGCATAAAAATCGCACGAACAAAATTTCTCTGGTATTGAAGGTGTTATAATTTACATAGATGATGTGTTGGTAGCAGCAGAAACGCAAGCAGAACATGACTACATTGTAGAGCAAGTTGTTGATAGAGCAAAAAAATTCAATATATAAGGTTTAACAAAGAGAAATTGCAATTTAATGTAAATAGCGTTAAGTACATAGGTCACATAATTGATAGAAATGCAATATCTTGCGATCCGGATCGAATGCTGGCAATTAAAAGCATTGAAGAACCGAAAAGTAAAAAGGAATTGCAATGTCTACTGGGTATGATAAATTATGTACGTGAATTTGTTCCAAACTTAGCAAACATGTCACAACCATTAAGAGAATTATTGAAAAAGAATGTATTAATCCAGTGGTCCCCAGCACATGAGACTTGCCTTGATAACATGAAAAATGAAATAATGGAGGCACGAACGTTAAAAGCGTTCGACACAAACAAAGAAATAACAATTCAGACTGATGCATCGAAGTTTAGTATTGGTGCATGCCTAATGCAACAAAAGAAACCGGTATCATTTGCATCGCGGAGTTTGACAAACACAGAAATGAACTACGCACAAATCGAGAAAGAATTTCTTGCAATTGTGTTTGCATGCATAAAGTTTCACAATTTTGTTAATGAGCAGAAAAACTAGAAATTTAGTTCCAGGAAAAGATACGTTATACAAACCCCATGTGATCCCTGGGATGAAAGCAAATATAGGTTTGAAAAATATGAAAAATAAACAAAATTATGACAAAAATGCAAAAGAAACTAAACAGTTTGTACAAGGTCGATTAGTATGGATAAAGAATGTCAGATTAGGTTGGATTAAAGGTGTAATTGAGTCTTTACATAATACAATACGATCATACTGGGTACGTTGTGAAAACGGTGCTGTCTTACAAAGAAGTTCTTTCTTTTTGAGAGCACGGATATACTGAAACGAATCATTCAGTTTCACACAGTTTAAAAAGTGTGAACAATTCCATAGTTAGGATTGACATTTAAGTGTAATTGAATGTAAAATTGGTAGGAATAAAAAAAAATTATATATATATATATACAAGTATATATACGTATGTATATATGTGCATCAATGAATTGAATTTTTAAATAAATTGTTAAAGGGTAAAAGAGGGAGATGTAGTAGTATACGTGGAATGTAAAAGTGATCAACTATCGAGTAAATGATGGATTGACATTAACCGGTAGTTGAGAACACAAGCTAGAATAAAGTGGATTATAAAATATACTGGTTGTATTTCATTTGGACAATTACTAATAAAACTGAACCAGAATTACCCTCATAAGTCGGGTGGCAACAGAGCACGTTGTAAAATAGAATATATGAGGTTTCTACTTTACTTCTTTCCTTGCAGTGAAAACTATTAATTTTCTCCCCTGATTTTGGGTCGAATTTTTTGTTTCTTTCATTTTCAAAAGAGATAATGCGACGATCTCATCTAATTCCTCTTCAGTTTCTAGTATGCATGCTATTTCTCTTATACTGAGCTGCTAGTCTCTTATCGGAAAACTCATTGAAATCTTAATAAGTAGTCTTTGGAATTTCTTCTGTATTTTTTATGTTGTTCCTTTGAAAATAATATTTGTGATGCATTTTTTTCATATAAAAAATTTGTATTTACATACTTTTTTATTAATAGATATCTTTTTACTAATACCATGTTTCCATCTACCTCAAATCTCGAGATTTTGAACCCCTTTTAGGTATTGTTCTCTTATCTTTGTAAATTTCCAGATATTTTAATGTTTTTTCTTGTAAATAATTTTTATGATGCATTCCTCAGGTAAACGCTTTTTATATAATATATTTTTTTATTAAATATTTTGCTGTATGTAATTCCTTGTAAATATTTTTTAATATTTCATGTAATTGGGTCACTTTTTTAAGTTTTTAGAATTCAGATTTATATTTGGTGCCAATAACTGTAAATATTTGACAGATATGATTGCTGAAAAAATCATATGTGCTAAAATTCTTCTTCTTGCGAGAAACCTAAGAGTAGCTGTCAATCTCTCATGTGGTGTAACAATCTCTCTAATGTTCGTATCTTTTTTTTAATTAACAGTGCGACAGAAGTTACTATAGGCCAATCTCTACACAGCCGACATCCTATTCTCATGAAAGTATGGGATACACTTATGCCAAGTTTGGTTAAACAGAAAGGGAGAAACAATCATCGTACTAATTTTGTCGGCTTCTGCATTTCTCATCTCCCCATCTGATTCTTTATCTGCCAGATGCTTCCCTCAAAAGCAGAATAACTTGTTTATCTGATTTAGTGCTTTTCATCTGCGTTTGCATACTCTGACAATAATCTTACACGATACCGTCATACGCTACCAATTTTTCTAAATTTTATGGGGAAACTGATGTTTTTATTCGATCAATCCTAGCGAAAATTACAAAACTGCATCTCTTTCTAGTTTTCTGATTTTTCCGGTCAAAACAGGATGTCAGCTATGTGGAGATTAGCCTTAAGTCTTCATACGTTGTCGCATTCCTATGCAGGTAATTAATCCTATCACGTGGTTCATATTGCACTATAAAATACCAGAAATGTCCAATTTCTTTATAAAAGAAAGAAATTGGACATTTCTGGAAAACACTACACTTTATTTATTACTTTTTCTGGGTGAAAGAAAAGCCCAGAAAACACCATATCACAAAACAATAACAATAAATCAAATGTCATAAACAAAACAATAATGATAGTTCAAGAACTTTCGAGAGTGTTGCCACATAGTATAAGCCGGCGAGAATCGAACTATAATGGATGGGCCACTATAAATAGGCGAAAAGAATGGTGCACTCAAGCAATTGACACTGGAAATTCAGATCGTGTGTTTCAAATATTAGGCCGAGAGCAGAACAGAAACTTTGAATTTAAAAGTAATAATTGTGATCAATTATTGAAACAGTAAATTTTTAAAACTGTGATAAATTGATTCTAATAATTAAACTATTGAAAGACAAATATTTTTAAGACTAATTGTTAAAGCAGAAATAATTATAAATAAAGTTATACACTAAATTCACATAAATAAAAAGTGTTATCATTTTAATAACATCGAACCGAACGGGTAGCACGACAGAATATATATTTTCACAAGAAAAATAATAAATTGAACTTATTACAAGTTAATTTTAAAAGAAATTGCACCAACTCATACAACGCCACAGGGAATATTGAAGACTGGTGATAATTTTCATCGCGTGTACGCAAAACCTGTTTCAGATTTAGTTTGGAATACAAAACCGTACGCATGATTTTATAGTGCGTACCGCCTTTGACAGAAGTTCTCTTAAAATTTTGTTGTTTCTTAATTTCCTGATAAAAACATAGTGTTTAGACTTTTTTTTAACTTTTAAATTTATTTATTTCTTTGCTAAAAATTTTTACTTCACCATGAAAACAAAATTTTTAAATTTGGAGACAACACGTTAGTGATTTTGATCATATTAAGTTGGCAGACCTGAAAAGTTAGAAAAATGCGACCATGGCGAAAAAGCAGATACTTGTCGAATTTGGAACTAACCAGGGATTGCCAAAAGGAAAAAAAAATAATAATTTTTTGGTATTTATAATTTATTTTGCATTTTTATTAATAATTCATATACAAAAAAACTTAAAATCATTTTTAATTTTAATTTTTCGGCGTTTGAAAATTAATGTGAATGTTATTCGGTGTTTTTCAAATAATTGGAAAAAAAAGATTTCTATGGCCTGAGGAACATTTTAGCCATGAGTGAGTAAGCGAAACCTAGTCAAGTAGTACTCAAGGCAGTGGGCTATGTTTTTTCGTTTTGGCAAGAAGGGTCGTAAGGTGTTTGGTTGAGTGTGAGTAGTGTGTATTTCTTAGCATTATTGTTGGTATTGTGGTTTTCATTGTTTCGTTTATATTCTTTGTGATTAAGTCTATTGTTTCGTCTATTTGATGTTTAGTCCAGTTTGTCATCGGATTGACGTTTAATTGATTAACCTTCATTACTAGACTTACCAAAACTTGACCAGTTTGCATTTCCATAATCAAATATTTTTATTGGATTTTCCGTTTTGAAATAAACCTGCCAATATTCAGTTCCGTTTCTTTTATACTTCTTAAATCCATTTATGTTTAGTATAATGACCTCGTGATCTGAAAAAGATGACTTTCTCAATAGACTGTCATAACTCAAGTAATTTTTGTTTATTACCAAGTCACTATGGACTAAAAATAAGTCCAAGTATGAGCCGGTTTTTGGATACGACGGGGAAAATCAATTTCATACAATCATATAGGGTTGTAACGGTGGGGTTTACATATATTGAAGTGTGTGTGCAATGGGGTTTAAACGAAGAAAGCAAATCCCCTGATGACCTGCAAAGCATATCTTCTTCCTTGCGAGGAGAAGATATGAGATGGCACAGCGTATGTGAGCAACTAAAGGCCGCACGCCTAGCTGAGTTGCACTGACCAGCTCGCCGGATGGAGTGGGTCGTTGATCACTACCATCTGTCTCCTTTCATTACACATAAATTTTATGCCTGCGAAGATTTTTTCAATGTCGTTCAGACTTTACAGTGATAGCATAAGCCATCAAGCAAGGAAAATTCGGCTGAGGCGAAAACCACCGAATAAATGGAAGGTTCGTTAGTGTTTTGGTCACCGAAACTGCCCAACCGATCACGAAAGCCTTCTCGAGGCGATCGGCTGAGGTGTTATTGCCAATCGGTCTTATTTGGAGCTCTTTGTCCCGCCCAAATCAGAATTCTGACCCCCATTTGACCATATCAGCCCCGAACAATTAGATATGATCCCTTACTAACATTTTTTTTTATTCATGCCCTCGTCAGCAGTCCAAACGCTCACCCTCTCCCTCTCTCCAAACAAATAATAACTATATGTAAGGTTGTACAAAAATATATAAATTTATTTATTTATATTTTTTTTCATCGTATTACAAAAAAAAGCTTCAAATTTCTATCTGATTTCCAATCTTATTTCCTTGTATTAATTAAACCGAATTTCCATATAAAAGGAAATAATATCATGATTAATAAATGAATTTGGTTAAAGTAATATTCATTAAAAAAAATTAATATTTTCCTTTTCCATATTTACCATGGATTAATGATAAATTTGATCGAGGCCAAGGAAATGGTATTAATCTGTACCACAATTTATGATTTTGTTCAAATAAAATTTTTGTTTTGTTTAAATTTATTTCTTAGGATAATTTACGTAAATTTTAACGGCCATTTTTTCTTTGCCCAAATCAAATTTAATATCTTCTTTGTGTTTACGGAAAGCATTAGAACTTAAAATTAGTTAGTTATTCATTAACCTTTTTTTCAATAACCATACTTATTTTTGTGAACTAAATTTTCTTCTTAAACAAAAAAATTTGATGTACCAAAGCTTTTTTTTTTTTTCTTTTTTTAATTTTGTCCCTATCTACTACTGCCATTAGTTTTTCTTTTACATTCATCCTATCGTTATCTTCAGTTTAGTTTTAAACTTATTAAAAAAAATTCCTTTTCTTTACTTTCCTTTTTCCTTTTTTTTTTGTTATTTCATGTATTTCTCATATCAGAGAAATGTGTGCTTAAACTAAACTTGTAATAAAAAAGAAGCTTCCCTTTACGGTTAGTTGAAAACAAAATTATTTAAAAAATTTTCTATATTAATTATTTATAAAAAAAAATTCTTATGGTTTCTATAGTGAACTATTGCCTACTTGTAATGCTGTTCGACTACTTTTACTATAATTCATATCTTGTACATATTCGACCAGTTATTCAATATTTGCTGCTGAGGATTATTCCATAGTCTATCGTCTTGAAATCCGGATGACATTAGTTATGGTTGTATTGCATTTATAATCGGTAGATTATGTATGCAGATTGATAAAGATGAAAAGTTCATTCCGTGCGCAAATAAATAATGATTAATATAAAATTAAAATAAAATCATGATTGCGACAATTCCAAGATATTGTATATCTGAGGAAAATATTAAATTTTAATTAATACTCGTTAAATAAAATTTTGTTGATTTTGTTGTTTATACTACCTCCGATTATAATTGTTCCTTCATAAATTCATGACCGCTCGTGAAATGCATTAACAGGTGTGATTATTTCTTAACTGCAAACATAATTTACGCCGGCGAATGCATCAAATATTCCTTCATGTTGAAAATACCTCCTCAAGATATACTGGATTCAGCCCATGTGGAAGCGATTTGGATGTTCTATTTGAATACCGTTGATCCCATATAAACAAATATTGAAATTTTCTCATCGAAATGTATAGGAAAGTGGTGGATATAATGATAAAGAATGTCCAACCAAATAATATTGTTGCATAGTAAATTGGTAAGGATTTAGCCATTGTGAAAATATGTTACTTGGCTAATAATATGTTGTTGAAACTATTTGCCATTGAGAGACTCAAAATTAGCATCATTTTTTATTAAATCTTTCTTTATATGAAAACTTACGGTAATATCTGTAGTCAGTTGAATTAGTTATTAATTCTTGGGTTTTTTTTTTGTTTGTTTTAATGCAAAAGAATTAATATAATGAATTGTTATATTTTATTACACCAAACACAATTTTGTCAACCGAAAAAAACTGTGGCTGCGCATGAGTCAAAGCATTACAAAAGAACGCACATTACTTTTTTTCTTTTAAAATACGGTATAGACAAAAAAAACATGTGATTTATTTCTTACTTTCATTTTCGAATTTTATAGAAACATTTCCTACATCCTGATAAGAATTCGCAATTATTCTTTCTTAGTAAAACTACAAAAAAACTTTAAACTTTTCAGCTACTAAATATATATCAAGAAAGCACGTCCCTTCTATTTGGGAGTTTATCCGAGTCTCTTTACCAAAACGATTTTTTTGTTGCCGGTGCATTCGTTACGGTAAAAAAAATCAAGCCATATTTTACAAGTGAAAACGAAAATGACGCCACATTTTGGCTTAACGTTTTCAGTTATTCTCGTTTTCTTTCTCTCTCTTTTCTTTTCATCTCTGTCATCCCCGGATATCATGTATCGATCTGCGGCGAAAATCTCTTCAAATTGTGAAATTGGATTAGGCCGCAGATGTCATGACAGATTACAGAGTGAAATTACGCTTATTATGCCCTAAGGGCACGGAAGGGAACGCATGCATAAGTCCACACGTTACAACATAGATACGTCAGGGATTGATCCATCAACCCAGACGTAGCGGAAAAGCGTGTGGGTAGTTTGAATGGTACGTTGAAGCTTGCACTGCCCAACGTGGAGCTCGACCACACCCGAGATGAAGAGTTCGTGCTCTACCGACTGAGTTAGCCGGGCACAAATCAAAATAAAGAAGGAGAAGGTATCAAAATTTAATATGGTTTATTTCCCGGTTTTACCTATTATTGCCTCAAGACAATTGTCAATCCGGTTAGGAGTGAATGTGAATTTTAAAATTAGAAAATTTTGAACATCAATGTAGACATATTAAGGTGAACCACAGGTGCGAATATCACTTAGGCACATTTGGTAATTACCGAATACAACGACAAACGAACAAAAATAGCAGTAAGCGCGCGCGTGCAAAAGTTTAAATGAACAGTGCACCCGGATTAAATTTTTTTTTTTCAAAATTTATATATAATTATTTTTCTTAACCCAAAATAATTAATCGAATTTTCCTTTATTTGTGTAAAAAAGAAAATCCTTTCACTAAAGAACTTACTATAAAATTTGCTTTCTTGAATCAAAAAAAACTTTTAAGAATTCCCTTCTTTACGTCAAAAAAGAACTCAAAAAAAAAATATATTTTCAAAAAAAACTAAATATAATTCCCAAAACTAAAAATATAAAATATAATTTGCCGAAATTAAGATGATTATCCTAAAAATAATTTCCCGAAAACCAACAAAAAAACTAAACTAAAATAAAAACTAAGCTAAACTTAACTAAACTAAACTTAATAAAACTAGAATTGATCAAAAACTAAACTAAAATTCAAAAAAAAACTTAGCTTAATAAAGAAAACTAAAATAAGCTAAACTGAATCGAACCACAATAATAATATAAATTCCCCAAAAAAATTCTGGAAAAAAAAATTCCCAAAAACGAAATTTGATTTAATTTCCCAAATAAATTTAAAAAAAAAATTTCCAGAAATATTTTAGAAATAAATTTCCCTCACTTCTTGCACAAAATTTTGAATTTCCCCATATTCCCTAATTAAATTTCCCATAAGGAAATCCTAATAATAAAATCCTAAATCAAACGTATAGTTACGTAAGAGCGAGAGAGGAAGACAAAACAAGTGGACGACACGAAGAAAACATAAACCCGACATACACTCCGGAAATAAAAATTTTGATGTTGCTAGGGCGGCCCGCGAACTGTACCGAATCGAGTGTTCGGAGACCTGCTATAGCAACTAAGGCCGACGAATGTGATCCGATCCAAACGATCAGCACAATTCCGGACCACTATGTTTGATGTGGTTGCATGACCTTTGTATTCTCACAGCATTATCCATTGGCCTAATTAAACACGAGGATGTGCGAAAAGGCGCACTAAAGCCCATGCATCCACACCCATTCCCCGAGTCCAGACTGGATTGAAACGTGAGGCGTTTCAATGACTACCATATTCATGTAGCACTTAATCCACATTTCAAACGCTTTTGCGGCAAGCGAGATATTCAATACTAAAAAAAAACCGAAGTTACTGCTACTACGCAACCGTAAATAAATGTGACGACAGTCGGACTCACATAATCGCGATCGCGAAAAGTCACCCCGGTTCTGAAACCAAAAAAAAAAATAACGAAAATCCGAAATTATGTTTCTGAACGAAATTTTGATGATGTGAACACACCTTCAGAAAATTATTTGACTGAAAAAAAACAAGTCGATAATTTTTTAAATTGATACATGGTGATTCAATAAAACTGAGAAATAGTTCGAGTCAAAATTTGTAAATTTTTTTTAAAAAAAATTTATTTTCTGAAGAAAATAATTCTGTTCACTTTAAAGTGAAAACCATGTAACGCGTGGGAACAAAAAAACTGTTGATGGATCAGTTTTGACGGTCAACAGTTTGGAGTTTCTACGTGAAACCTTCTTGCAGCCTACACGGCGAAATTTAAATTTCAAAAGCTTTTTCTTATCCCCAACAGGATGGCCATCAATCGCAATCAAATTTTAAAACCATTTCAAGTGATCTTAGTGATAGTTAGAGCCATCTATTTCCGTTGGGTTACAAACGAAAAAAAAAAAAAAAAGTTCTTTTTTTTTTTATACTTCTACAAATTTTTTACATTTTTTTTTTTTCAAACCCGACTTTCTCCTTTCATGATTCAGACCAGACTGTCCCAACAAGAAAATTTTCATCTCAAACTACCATAACCAAAAAAAATATATCCGTCCCCTTCTTTCTACTTGTTTCAAAAAATCAGACCATATTTTCTAACGGATTGAAGCATTTTTCATACAAAATTCTGCCTCGTGTTTTGATAACCGGTTTATTTTTTCCTCTTTTTATCCCGTTCTCTAAAGAGAATCTTCGAATTTTTTTTTTTTTTTTTCGTTTGTAACCCAACGGAAATAGACGGCTCTAACTATCACTAAGATCACTTGAAATGGTTTTAAAATTTGATTGCGATTGATGGCCATCCTGTTAGGGATAAGAAAAAGCTTTTGAAATTTAAATTTCGCCGTGTAGGCTGCAAGAAGGTTTCACGTAGAAACTCCAAACTGTTGACCGTCAAAACTGATCCATCAACAGTTTTTTTGTTCCCACGCGTTACATGGTTTTCACTTTAAAGTGAACAGAATTATTTTCTTCAGAAAATAAATTTTTTTAAAAAAAAATTTACAAATTTTGACTCGAACTATTTCTCAGTTTTATTGAATCACCATGTATCAATTTAAAAAATTATCGACTTGTTTTTTTTCAGTCAAATAATTTTCTGAACGTGTGTTCACATCATCAAAATTTCGTTCAGAAACATAATTTCGGATTTTCGTTATTTTTTTTTTTTGGTTTCAGAATCGGGGTGACTTTTCGCGATCGCGATTATGTGAGTCCGACTGTCGTCACATTTATTTACGGTTGCGTAGTAGCAGTAACTTCGGTTTTTTTTTAGTATTGAATATCTCGCTTGCCGCAAAAGCGTTTGAAATGTGGATTACGTGCTACATGAATATGGTAGTCATTGAAACGCCTCACGTTTCAATCCAGTCTGGACTCGGGGAATGGGTGTGGATGCATGGGCTTTAGTGCGCCTTTTCGCACATCCTCGTGTTTAATTAGGCCAATGGATAATGCTGTGAGAATACAAAGGTCATGCAACCACATCAAACATAGTGGTCCGGAATTGTGCTGATCGTTTGGATCGGATCACATTCGTCGGCCTTAGTTGCTATAGCAGGTCTCCGAACACTCGATTCGGTACAGTTCGCGGGCCGCCCTAGCAACATCAAAATTTTTATTTCCGGAGTGTATGTCGGGTTTATGTTTTCTTCGTGTCGTCCACTTGTTTTGTCTTCCTCTCTCGCTCTTACGTAACTATACGTTTGATTTAGGATTTTATTATTAGGATTTCCTTATGGGAAATTTAATTAGGGAATATGGCGAAATTCAAAATTTTGTGCAAGAAGTGAGGGAAATTTATTTCTAAAATATTTCTGGAAATTTTTTTTTTAAATTTATTTGGGAAATTAAATCAAATTTCGTTTTTGGGAATTTTTTTTTCCAGAATTTTTTTGGGGAATTTATATTATTATTGTGGTTCGATTTAGTTTAGCTTATTTTAGTTTTCTTTATTAAGCTAAGTTTTTTTTTGAATTTTAGTTTAGTTTTTGATCAATTCTAGTTTTATTAAGTTTAGTTTAGTTAAGTTTAGCTTAGTTTTTATTTTAGTTTAGTTTTTTTGTTGGTTTTCGGGAAATTATTTTTAGGATAATCATCTTAATTTCGGCAAATTATATTTTATATTTTTAGTTTTGGGAATTATATTTAGTTTTTTTTGAAAATATATTTTTTTTTTGAGTTCTTTTTGACGTAAAGAAGGGAATTCTTAAAGTTTTTTTTGATTCAAGAAAGCAAATTTTATAGTAAGTTCTTTAGTGAAAGGATTTTCTTTTTTATACAAATAAAGGAAAATTCGATTAATTATTTTGGGTTAAGAAAAATAATTATATATAAATTTTGAAAAAAAAAAATTTAATCCGGGTGCACTGTTCATTTAAACTTTTGCACGCGCGCGCTTACTGCTATTTTTGTTCGTTTGTCGTTGTATTCGGTAATTACCAAATGTGCCTAAGTGATATTCGCACCTGTGGTTCACCTTAATATGTCTACATTGATGTTCAAAATTTTCTAATTTTAAAATTCACATTCACTCCTAACCGGATTGACAATTGTCTTGAGGCAATAATAGGTAAAACCGGGAAATAAACCATATTAAATTTTGATACCTTCTCCTTCTTTATTTTGATTTGTGCCCGGCTAACTCAGTCGGTAGAGCACGAACTCTTCATCTCGGGTGTGGTCCGAGCTCCACGTTGGGCAGTGCAAGCTTCAACGTACCACTCAAACTACCCACACGCTTTTCCGCTACGTCTGGGTTGATGGATCAATCCCTGACGTATCTATGTTGTAACGTGTGGACTTATGCATGCGTTCCCTTCCGTGCCCTTAGGGCATAATAAGCGTAATTTCACTCTGTAATCTGTCATGACATCTGCGGCCTAATCCAATTTCACAATTTGAAGAGATTTTCGCCGCAGATCGATACATGATATCCGGGGATGACAGAGATGAAAAGAAAAAGAGAGAGAAAGAAAACGAGAATAACTGAAAACGTTAAGCCAAAATGTGGGCGTCATTTTCGTTTTCACTTGTAAAATATGGCTTGATTTTTTTTACCGTAACGAATGCACCGGCAACAAAAAAAATCGTTTTGGTAAAGAGACTCGGATAAACTCCCAAATAGAAGGGACGTGCTTTCTTGATATATATTTAGTAGCTGAAAAGTTTAAAGTTTTTTTGTAGTTTTACTAAGAAAGAATAATTGCGAATTCTTATCAGGATGTAGGAAATGTTTCTATAAAATTCGAAAATGAAAGTAAGAAATAAATCAGATGTTTTTTTTTGTCTATACCGTATTTTAAAAGAAAAAAAGTAATGTGCGTTCTTTTGTAATGCTTTGACTCATGCCCAGCCACAGTTTTTTTTCGGTTGACAAAATTGTGTTTGGTTTAATAAAATATAAAAATTCATTATATTAATTCTTTTGCATTAAAACAAACAAAAAAAAAACCCAAGAATTAATAACTAATTCAACTGACTACAGATATTACCGTAAGTTTTTCATATAAAGAAAGATTTAATAAAAAATGATGCTAATTTTGAGTCTCTCAATGGCAAATAGTTTCAACAACATATTATTAGCCAAGTAACATATTTTCACAATGGCTGAATCCTTACCAATTTACTATGCAACAATATTATTTGGTTGGACATTCTTTATCATTATATCCACCACTTTCCTATACATTTCGATGAGAAAATTTCAATATTTGTTTATATGGGATCAACGGTATTCAAAATAGAACATCCAAATCGCTTCCACATGGGCTGAATCCAGTATATCTTGAGGAGGTATTTTCAACATGAAGGAATATTTGATGCATTCGCCGGCGTAAATTATGTTTGCAGTTAAGTAATAATCACACCTGTTTAATGCATTTCACGAGCGGTCATGAATTTATGAAGGAACAATTATAATCGG